>OZ018324.1:89964382-90713092 GCA_963969495.1 Ceratothoa steindachneri
ATCCAGAGATTTTTATTGCAGAGGCATTGAAAAACTAGTTGAACATTGGGAAGAATTCATAAATAATAATGGAGAATACATTATTGATTAAATTGCATATTGTTATCAATTAAAAATGAAGTTTTTCTAAAAATTGTTAATGGTAATTAATAGATTTGATAAACCCGCAAGAACTTATTCCTCAACCCAATAGTATGATGTCAACATCAACTGCATTTGTCTTAAATGGGTCTACCACCCAACTTGGAATCTTTCATTTCTAGGAGATCTTTGAACCTAATTTCCATATTGTACATTTTTTTCAAATGATTGATGTAAATGAAAATATTATCTTCTTGCATGCTCCTCAAGAGTTGCAAGAGTTGGAAAATGTAGCAACTCATTATGCCTGATATTAATCTTGAACAAATGAAGCTTTCCAAGAAAAGCACTGATTGCCTCTGCAGATTAAAAGATTCATACTTTCCCTTGTAGCTGTTTGTTCAGTGTATTATGTTTCTCAAATATATCTGAAAACTACAAAATATTGGATTTTGCAGCTATGATTTCTTCTCCAAGCTTCGTGCTATTCAGGAATAATTCAACACTTTCTCATAGTTCAATGAAGCAATACACACAATTGCCTTTAGAGAGCCATTTCACCTCCGTATGCAAAATAAGATTTCTAACCTCTTCATTATTAGCACAAACTTGATGGAAAAGATGATCTTAGAAAGTGGATTTGATTTGATAAGATTGACAACCTTTATTACTTTATCAAAAACATCTTTCAAACATCCTCCCAAATTTTTTGTAAGTAAATGTTAGCAATGACTCATATAGTGTAATCAAAACACATTAGGGATAGTCTCTTTTAAATATGCAATAAAACACCTGTATCTACCTACCATAGCAGCAACACCATCAGTTTCACATGCTATGATGTTATCCATTGTAATATTTTTTTCTTGGAAATAGTCCAATACTTCTTTAAATATTGTTGCTCCTTTGGTATCAGTCACAAGACTGCAAGAAAAAAAACTATTTCATCTCTGAGTTCACTTTATCATATAAAAATCTAACACACACCATAAGAATGGCTTGATTATTAGGTAAAGGTTTTTCATCAATCTGTAACGCAAAATTCCTTACTTGTAAAAGTGCAACTAGTTGATTTTCAATATCCTCTGCCATTGATGCGTCTTGATACTGTATTGTTGCTCAACAGAATAGAAAGAGTAATTTCTTGGGGACTCTGTTATATAACAGTAGAAACAGCCATAGATATTGAGAGCAAAATCAAATCTACACAATGGTATGAGGTTTTCCGGTTTTGCTATTAGATTGGAAATTTCATAAGATGCGATGAAACCTTTATTATGATATTTCCATAATAAGAAAGTAACAGTGCTCTGTCTTTGGAAATAACCTAATGATTTGTCTTTCTTCTCCTTGTGCTTACTCTCCAGATTATATTGCTTGCAGATTGTATAAAGCAATATGCGAAAAACTTGAGTATTGTCAGCATTGTTTATTCTTATTAGACAGGGCTCAGCACCCCATCCAGCCCCAGCTTAGCCTCTTCTTCTTCAAGACAGCCTGTGTTTCTTCCCTACCTTCTCACTTTCCCTACAACCTCTCCACACAACTTTCTCTGGTTGGCTTCTATTTTCACAGGGTAGATGCTGACCTTCTTCTCAGCCAACTATCCCGGATCGGGGCTGAGGAGGGAGGGGACAATGTTCCCTAATCCCTGAGCTCTTGTTTGGGATGGTGGGTTTTTAACAACCTGCTTCATCCCCACACATACCTTCCTCACATCCCCATTCCTTCTCACTACACTATCAATCTTTTTATGCTGTTTCCAAGGTGGAACCACTATGCCGAAGGGCTGCCAGGTCACCAGGCGGGAGGCATGGCCTAAAATGGCTACGCATCCCTGGCAAAAACTGTGGCATCACGGATCGCATGAACCGGGAGATACAGAGATTCCAATGCCCAGAGAGAAATCAGGGCGCTTTGTAAGGTGCTATTAATAACAATCCTGTCTCCAAACCGGGCACGCCGCATTGTAAACGTTGCCGCTCATATGTTCAAGTGGTTTCTCGACTGGGGTGTAAATCCAGTCCAAATGACAACTCGGAGAAGGTGTATTCCGGAGAGAAATAGGAAAGGATAGTAGAAGGGTTAAAGGGGAAAAGGCTTGAACAGGTTCAGTGTCCAAGGTTATACAGAATTTCAGAAATCTGGAAAGCGGGCAGACTAAAAAGAAAGAGAGAGAGAGAGAGAACTGCTATAATGTAAGTAATTGGGTTAGTAATGAATAATAGATTTATTTAAATATTAATGACTACAGATATTTACATATTTTACATGTATTATGAGAGAAACATCACAAAGAAGTTTTCCTCCTCCGACAAAAGTAGAATACACTCAGATATTACTTTGTCTTAAGTAAATTTAACGAAACACTAATTATTTATATACTTACTCTTTGATAATTAATTATGTCATATCTCGATACTAAGTGCGGCATGACAATTTATAATAAAAATCAAACTCTTGTTTAATAATTAAAGACATTAAAGGAACCCCAGTGAAGGGGTGCGTATGCCAGAGCTCTCTAGACTGAAATTCCATATACTGGAGCCTTTTATGCTGTAACTTCTTGTACTGGAACTTCGTATCAAGGAACTTATTGATGTCTGTCCCTCTTATTCTGAGTTTCCAATACTCCACTTGTCAGTCAGATTAAGTATAATTGTATATGTACCGGTATTCTAATCTGATATCCCAGTATAATTTACTAATGTCTGAGTGTATTCTACTTTTGTCTTAGGAGAAAAACTTCTTACTGGCGGTCAAACCCCAGCCTAGCCTCTTCTCCTTCCTTCAGACACTTGTGTTTCCCCGCTGTTTCCTCGCTTTTCATAAAACCTCTCCAACAACTTTCTCTGGTCAGCCTCTAATTTCACAGGGTAGATGCTGACCTTCTCAACCAACCGTCCTGGATCAGGGCTGAGGGGGGAGGGGACAATGTTCCCTCACCTCTGAGCCTGGTTTGGGATGGTGGGTTTTTAACAACCTGCTTCATCCCCACCCATACCTTCCTCACATCCCTTTTCCTTTTCTCTTCACACACTATCAATTTTATGCCATGCCCAAGGTGGAGCCGCTGTGCTGAAGGGCTGCCAGGTCACCAGGCAGGAGGGGTGGCCTTAAATTGCGGCACCTGGCTCTGCCAGGCCAGTATGCACCCTTTGCAGACTGGGCTACTGCGGGGTGTGATGAGCTATTGCATCCCGTAATTAAAAGAGGGTCACCATGCCCAATGATGAGTCCATTAAAAAAAAAAAAATTCCCCTTAATTTCCCCACATCCACTGTCAGAGCCACCCTTGGGCAGCTCCACAGGAAAAATGGAGGGCACCACCCCCGCCACCCTGTGCTTGCACAGGGGAACCTCTAATTTTCTCTATCCAGATAGGAGGTTTACTCCTCTCCTTCGCCTACAGGTGTGGGGAACTTCCCCTCACCCGCTTCTCTGGAGGTGCCTTTGGGTACCTCCCTTTTTCCAGCGGTAGTCCTCCCTTTTTTTTCCAAGGGGACTACCAAGAAAGCCTGCAGGCAGCTCATAGCTGACGGCTCCCCAGTACAGCGGCTTGGTAGGGGAAACCCCCTTAGGGGGAGAGGGAAGCAAGGCCCCTTCGTTCGCTTCCCTCAAAAGACCTGCTGGCAAGAATATTTAACCTTGCCAAGGTCAAGGCCTGTACCTCCCCACACATGACTAGTGACGCTGCCAACGGGACCTGCGATGTCCTGGGAGGAAATGGCCAACTGGAGGCACCCCTTGAGATAGACAAAGTCCTTGAGGCAACCCAGCCTCAGATGGTAGGGCCTTCCATGGGAAGGAATCTGGACTCAGCACCAAGCACCGAACCCGAATCCGCCCCTATGCAAGGTCCTCCTCAAACGGCCCGGGTTTCCAAGGGAGTACAAGAAGAGGAGGGATCTCCTCCAACCGGTGCCCGTATGACTACCAGGACCTAATAAATCTCAGAGAGGGATCTCCTCCAACCGGTGCCCCTATGACTACCAGGACCTAATACATTTCTAGGGGATCCTGCCAGTGGAGGGGAGAAGCAGGTTCATTCCCCGCCATCCTCTCCTAAAAAGAAAAAAAATAGAAACGATACTAAGAAGACTCGGGGCTCCTCTCCATCTGTGGGGGCTGTGGGGACGGATGGGTCTGCTGCAACTTTGGCAAGCGACCAAGTCAAGATCGGCAGATCTGGCCCCTCTGCCCCCCTCAAACAGGAGCATTATGCATACATGCGCTATAAGCGCCAACCAAACTATTTCACTGTTGGTGAATTTCGTCGGGCTAGGGCTAGGTTCCAGTATATTTTGAAGCACGCCCGCCACTCTTCTTGGCTGGCATACGTATCTTCACTTAACGGGAAGACCCCTCTGGCAGAGGTGTGGAAGCGAGTCAAAAGGATTCAGGGCAAGTTCTCGCAGGGTTCCCCCCTCCACTCCCATTTCCTAGGAGAATTGGCCTGCAATCGGATGCCGCATCCATGGCGGAATGCTTCGCGACCGCTTTCTCCACATTCTCTAGCTGGGAAGCTGCTCCGCCAGCATTCAATACACGTTGTTATGTCGTGGAAGGCCACCGGCTGGACTTTACCTCCAGAGGTGGAGAACTCTTCAATGACGGGTTTACTGTGAGTGAGTTGCATTCCGCTCTTGCTTCGTGCGCGGACACCGCCCATGGTCCGGACGATGTCCCGTATGCCATGCTTTGACACCTGGGTGAGCGAGGCATGGCCTCTTTCTATTAGATTTGTTCAATAGGATCTGGGTGGAGGGTCTCCTCCCAGATTCTTGGCGAATCGCTACTGTGCTCGCCTTTAGCAAACCAGGGAGAGATCCCCTGTAAGAGGTGCAGCGATTTGCAATCCTGGCTGCCGTGCTGACGGGACTCAGCACCCGGTCTGACCCCAGTTTAGCCTCTTCTCCTTCCTTCAAAACATTTGTTTCTCCCCTGGTTTCCTCTCTTTTCATGCCTCTCAGACAGCTTTCTCTGATCAGCCTCTAGTTTCTTTAAAAGAGGGTCACCATGCCCAATGATGAGTCCCCCCCCCAAAATCCCCTTAATTCGTCCTGTACCAACGATGAATTCACCCCCAGGCACCTCCGCAAACAAGTGGAGCTCCTTCCCCTTCCCTGTGCTTGCGGAGGGGACCCTCCATATTTCTCTAACCGGAGAGGAGGCCTACTCCTCTCCTTCGCCTACAGGCGTATGGGACTCCCCCCTCACCCCCTTTTCTGGAGGTGCTTTCAGCACCTCTTTTTTCCAGTGATAGTACCCCGTAAGGGATGCAGTAATATGCCATCCTGGCCGCTGTGCTGACAGGACTCAGCACCTCATCCGACCCCAGCTTAGCCTCTTCTTCTCCTATCAGACAGCCTGTATTTTTTCCCTACTTCGTCGCTTTTCATACAACCTCTCCGACAACTTTCTCTGGTCAGCCTCTAATTTCACAGGGTAGATGCTGACCTTCTCAGCCAACAGTCCTGGATTGGGGCTGAGGGGGGAGGGGACAATGTTCCTTAACCCCTGAGCTCTGGTCTGGGGTGGTTGGTTTTTACGCCGTGTCCAAGGTGGAGCCGCCAATCTGAGGGACTGCCAGGCCACCAGGCGGGGGTTGTTGTCCTAAACGGCAGCACCTGGCTCTGCCAGGTCCTGTATGTACGCACCCTTGCAGAGCGGGCTACTGTGAGGTGTGATGAGCTATTGCTTCCCGTGGAACAAATAGGGTCACCATCCCCATGGATGAAAATATATAAAAAACCCAAATCTCTCTCCAATTCCCCTTGCCCATCAACGGAGCCGCCCTCGGACCCACCCTAGAAAAAAATGGAGGTCTTCCTCCCCTGTTCTTGCGCAGGGGACCCTCCATATTTCTCTACCTGGATAGGAGGCTTACTCCTCTCCTTAGCCTACAGGTTTAGGGGACTCCACCTCACCCCCTTCTCTGGAGGTACAGGCACCTCCCTTTTTCCAGCGGCAGTCCCATCTTTTCTTTCCAAGGAGACTGCCAAGAAAGCCAGCAGGCAGCTCATAGCTCACCGCTTCCCAGTGAAGCGGCTCGGTAGGGCAAACCCACTTAGGGGGGGAGGGAGGCCAGGCCCCTTCAGTCGCTTCCCTCAAAAGACCTGCTGGCAAGAATATTGAACCTTGCCGGGGTCAAGGCCTGTGCCTCCCCACACATGACTGGTGACACTGCCAATGGGAACTGCGATGTCCTGGGAGGGGATGGCCAACTGGAGGCCCCTCCTGAGATAGACATGGTCCTTGAGGCAACCCAGCCTCAGACGGTACGTAGGGCCTTCCATGGGGGGGAATCCGGGCTCAGCGCCAAGCACTGAACCCAAATCGGCCCCTATGCAAGGTCCTCCTCAAATGGCTAGGCTTTCCGAGGCAGTACAAGGAGGGGTGAGATCTCTTCTAACCGGTGCCTCTGCGACTACCAGGACCTTCTCGATCTTGGATAAGGACCTGGCTGAGGCCGGTCCATCTGGCCTATGGGTTTCTGCCGGCGGAGGGGAGAAGTGGATTCATTACCCGCCCTCCTCTCTTAAAAAGAAAAAAATAAGAAAAAGACTAAAAAGACTCGGGGCTCCTCTCCATCTGCGGGGGCTGCGAGGATGGATGGGTCTGCTGCCACTTTGGTAAGCGACCAAGCCAAATCAGCACATCTAGCCACTCTGTCCCCCGGGTGCGGAGCCCTTGACTATGAGTAAGACAAAAAGTGCTCAGGGTGGAGCCTCGATAACATCGGAGCCCCTCATTCAGAGGTTACCTGGCATTTCTGAGCACCTTGGCTTCAAACACTTCCCTATTATTCGCTCCACTGATGGCAGCATGTTGGCCAAGGGCAACATGATCCATCAGAGGAGAGCATTAGCTAGTGTAATTGGTAGAGAGCCGAAGGTGACCTGTTTCTTGGACAGGAGCCTTCTGGCTCATGCAGTGAATCCCTCCGAGGTGGCCAAGATAAGTGCTCTTTGGACACTTGATGGCATGCTGGTGAGTGTGACTCCGCACTCTACCATGAACTTTGGGAAAGGAGTATTTTATGCGAGGGAACTCGTTGACTAATCCATATAGGACATCACCTTAGAGCTGGCCGACCATGGGGCGGTCAAGGTTGAACGTGTGATGAGGTAACAGGGAGGGGCCTCGAGACCCACCCCTACATCATTCATCATGTTCGACTGTGACAAGCTTCCTGAGTCGGTGTGTGCTGGTTGGTACCGCTACCGCATAAAGGCATTAGTGCCACTGCCGCGGCGGTGTTATTACTGTCACCGCTTCGGCCATATGAATCTTTCTTTTAGACGTGCAAAGTCGGGTTCACCCAAAATCTGTGTAAATTGCTCCAAGGCTGCACACGTTAAGTCTAAATCGTGTTTGGCCAAGTGTGTCAATTGCGGAGAGTCACACCCCGCTTCTTTGAAGCAATGTGGTGCATATCTCCTTGAGAAAGAAATCCTGGCTGTTCAGGCCCAGGATCGACTCTCATTCCGCGAGGCAAAGGACTTACTCCTGGCGCGCCCATCTCTGCCTGGGTCCTCTTATGCCTCAATAGTTTGAAAGGCACCCTCTGCTTCTGACCCATTCAGGCCAATGAGCACAGTTGTTTCCGTGCCCATTCAGAGCCCTTTTGTGGGTCCTACTCAACTCCGGTGCTCACCTGGTAAAGCTGGCGGCAAAAAGGGTTCACCCTCACCCCGAGCTAAAACCAGGACTCCCCCTCCTTCCCCCAGCGTGATCGTTTCCCGTAAGGCGAAACGGCCACCCGCCTCCACCAAGTCGTTAAACTCACAGGAGGCAACACCCCTGAAGTTGGTCACCAGGCCATCTTCCGGGTTCCTAAAGTGGCCCCTGAAAGGAGGACAGCAAGAAAGGAGCTTCGGCTTCTTCGCCCACGCCTAGGGGTGGCCTGAGTGTCTCGTAGACGGTGGTTCTGCAAAAAGAGGCCCCTCCCCCGCCTCCGAAGCCGCAACGCCTGCCTAAAGTTTTGAGGCGGAGGGAGGAAAAAACTCTCATGGTGAGCCTAACCTTCCCAATAAGTCCTCGAATGCGACAGCGCTTTGTCCGGCCAACAGCGCCCGGGGTTCTACCCCGTGGAAGTGTATGGCCATTCCTGTGAGGGTCTTCTGTTTGAAGAGGGCCTCCGCATCTCCACAGAGCTAGGCCTGAGGGTATATTCCTTCAATGGAATTGGCGTGGAATCCGGGCCAACTGGGAGGAGCTGCGGAGGCTCGTCTCGTCTCGTTCCCCGTTAGCTATTTTTTTGCAGGAGACCATGCTAGGCGTGTACCCCCTGCCTGCCCTCCCGGGGTATAAGGGTCTTGCGACCCCACCACCTCAAGATGGCTGGGCTGGGGGCTGTTCGGTTTACACCCGGCATGATATCTCCGTCCTTCCTTTCACTTTAGATACCTCCTCTCAGGCAGTAGCTGTGCAGCTTCACCTGGATAGGGGTATAGCATCATTTCTGCGTACATTCCACCGTCAGCTGACTTCGACGCGGCGGACTTCCGGCGCGTCGTGGCACGGTTGCCGAGGCCCTTACTCTTGCTTGGAGATCTGAACGTTAGGCATCCTCTCTGGGGAGATTACTTAATAAATCCCAGGAGACAAGTCCTTGCGGATCTGATCAAAGAGCTTGAGATAGGTTTCCTAAATGTGATGAGTTTATGCATCACTGCCTGAGAACCGCTTCATTTTCTTGCCTTGATCTATCTCTGTGCTCTTCAGATGCACAGCCTGATTTTGATTGGGGGTTGGTCGATGACCTCCATGGTAGTGACCACCTTCCCATTTAAATATCATTTTCAGGGCAACTGCCGCCTGAGAGCCCACCTCTGTGGTGCTTGGTGCAGGCACAGTGGCCTGCTTTTCAGGAAATGACTGAATTCTCTATCTCAATCAAGGAGTTTAGGTCGGTAGATGAGGCGGTTGAGTTCTTCTCCGGCAACCTCATCGCCGCAGGCCTGACTACTATTCCCAAAACGTCTGGCCGTTTTGCACGCCGACCACTCCCGTAGTGGTCGGCCGAGTGTGAGACGGACCTCAAACAGAAGCGTTATGCCTACATGCGCCATAAGCCCCGCCCGAACGATTTCACTGTCGGTGAATTTCATCGGGCTAGGGCTAGGTTCCGGTATATTTCTTCACTTAACGGGAAGACCCCTCTGGCAGAGGTGTGGAATCGAGTCAAAAGGATTCGGGGCAAGTTCTTGCAGGACCCCCCTCCCGTTCTCCAGGAGAATGGGCCAGCAATCTCGGACCCCGCGTCCGTGGCGGAATCCTTCGCGACCGCTTTCTCCGCATTCTCTAGCCGTGGTTCTGCTCCGCCCGCATATAATGCACGTCGTGATGTCGCGGAATGCCGCCGACTGGATTTTACCTCCAGAGGCGGAGAACCCTTCAACAACAGGTTTACGGTGAGTGAGTTGCGTTCCACTCTTGCTTCGTGCGCGGACACCCCCCATGGTCCGGACGATGTTCCGTACGCCATGCTTCGACACCTGGGTGAGCGAGGCATGGCCTTTCTGTTAGATTTGTTTAACAGGATCTGGGTGGAGGGTCTTCTCCCAGACTCCTGGCGAATCGCTACTGTGCTCGCCTTTCGCAAACCAGGGAGAGATCACTCTACTCCGGCCAGTTTCCGCCCAATCTCTCTAACCTCTTACGTGTGCAAGTTGATGGAGAAATTGGTAAATGTTAGATTAGCCTTTTTCTTGGACAGCAAATGCCATCTGTCTTCTGCACAGTGGGGCTTCCGCAAGTTCCACTCCACGTTGGATGCTGTGCTCTGACTAGAAAATGCCGTCTGCGAGGCCTTCCTTCGTAGACAGCACTACGCCCTTCGTAGACAGCACTACGCCACGGTGTTTTTCGATCTGGAGAAGGCTTATGATACCGCATGGCGATACGGTATCATGGAGATTCTTCACACGATGGGGGCGTTGGACGCCTCCCAATGTTTATATCAGAATTTTTGCGAGATCGTCGATTCCGCGTACAGGTCAGGGGAGCCCTATCCAGCCCAAAGGAGCAGGAAGAGGGTGTCCCGCAGGGAAGTGTCCTTAGTGTCACACTCTTTGCCCTGAGCATCAACTGCATTACCTCGGTGCTGCTGGAAGATGTTCTCGCTACCCTCTACGTGGACGACCTTTCGATCTCTTTTGGCTCGGCCCAGATGCCAACTCTGGAACGTCGACTCCGACAGGCATTAAACCGCGTCTCTCGCTATGCCAAAGCCCACAGGTTTCGGTTTTCCTTGGCCAAGACAGGTGGTGCACTTGTGCCGCCATCCACGGCTCCACCCCGACCCCTATTTGTTTCTTAATAGGGTGCGCCTGGATGTGGTTGAATCGCACCGTTTCCTTGGTCTTGTATTCGAAAGACGCCCAACCTGGGAGGCTCATATTCGCAGCCTTAGGGTCTCTTGTACACACGCCATGGATATTCTCCGTTCCGTGACGTTCAGCGCTTGGGGCGCTGATAAGGCTCCTTCCCTGCTTTTTATCGATCCTTTGTTTGTTCGAAGCTTGACTACGGGGGCGAGTTTTATGCATCCGCAGCCGAGCGTTTATTGGGGAAGGTGGACTCGATCCACCACACTGGCCTTCGCCTTGCGACCGGTGCATTCTGCACTTCCCCCATTGAGAGTCTGTTCGTCGATGCTGGGAAGATGCCACTCGCTCTGCGCCGCGTTCAGTCCATCACTCGCCTGTACACGCGAGCCCGGCGCCTCCCTCAGTCGCCAACAGCTCTCACTGCATCTGCAGCTGATCTTGACGGTGCCTATGCCTCCGAGAGACGCCAGTCATACCCTAAGCCCTTTGGGTTTAGGGCCAGGAAATTCGTTCGAGAGCTAGGTATAGCTCCCGGGCCGGTGGCACCCCTCGTTCTTCCCAGCACGCGACCCTTGAGGGTACCACATTTGGCTATTTGTCGCCACGCCTCTGCTCCCAAAGCTTGTACAGCGCCGGGAGTATTGCGTTCGACCTTTTTGGAACCATGCCATTGTATACGGATGGCTCCAAGTCCGAAGAGGGAGTCTGCTTCCACGCTGTATTGCCTCTGTTTGAAGTCAGCGGGCCTCTGCCAGGTGCTGTGTCTGTCTTCACGGCCGAGCTGGTGGCAATACACTACTCGGTACGGGAGATCACTCGACGTGCTCGGTTCGAGGGCAGGAATACGGGCAGCTCTTCGGACTGCTTGGCAAAGAAGATGGGAGACGGTCGAAGGGAACTTAAAGTTGCTTTGACTGTTCCCATGGACCTATCCCCCAATGCCGCGATGGCTTCAGGTCGCTTTCTGTCATATCGCTATTTGTTGGAGCGCTCCCCAGCGCCCTATTGTGACGACTTCGTCGTCCCCCAGACTCTTCAACACATTCTTGTCGAATGTCCAGGTCTGGATGATCTTGGCGCACGATAACTGTCCCAGTACCGGGATGAGCGTGGTCGCTACGGCCTGTCCCTTGTACTCTCTCTTGAGAGGGATTCGTGCACACCGACCTGTTTACTTTTAGACTTTTTGGAGGAGGCCAGCCTCCCCCTGCCCCGGTGAGAGGGGGCCCTATCCCCGACGCCGGAGATTGCTTCCTGATTGTTGTGATCTTCCTTTTTTATCATTGTGTTTTCATATTCTTATTTTAAAGTAGCCTAGTGCTAGGCTCCTAAATTTAAAAAAAAAAATTGTTTTCATTTTCCCTATTTTTTCCTAGCTTTAAATAGAATACTCTTAATTGTAAAAAGATAACCTGATTAATTTTTTTTTATTTGTAGTGTTTTAATCTCATTCCTGCTTTCAGCCTGATCTCAGCTTGAAGCCCATTTTAGATAAAGGTATCGCTGGAGAAAAAACAAAGGCAAGCTCTTCATCAGGCAATCCAAAGAAGCGAAGTCGGCTAGAGGCTGTTCAAAACACAAAATATGTGACACCTCATCCTTCTACTCCCACTCGTAATCCAGCCTATGTTCCTTTGTCTTCTTCTGCCCCAAGAGAAGCAATTCAAACCATTCAGCAAATTGCTTCCAATCATATCTTCAAGTCTCAATCACGTCAATCCCATGCTGAGGGAAATCAAACTGATATATTGAATGATAAAGATCAGGCAATTGAAGAAAGACTCACTGAGCTAGAACAGGAATCGGATGATCAGGTCTTCTTTTTTGTTTCTTTTTTTTATTGGTCATTCTTAGATCTTGTAAATCAAGTAATTTAAAACTAGAGATTTAAAATTGTGTCTTATTAGTCATGGGAAAGGCTTATAATAATAATTTATTTTAGTGACTCAGAAAGATTATCGTGTAGTCTTTAATTATAGGTGATGTTTTAAACTTGAAATTTAAGGAGACATCTCTAAAATCTTATAGATTTAGTTATGAAACCCCGATATGACATATCTATGCTCTGGTTTCTGTTATCAATTTAGTAGCCATATCCACATCAGTGGCTGAGCTAGATTAGGGCTCTATTTTTTTGTATGCCATCACCAGATCAAGGATAGTTTCCTGATTTAATCTCCTGCACTTTTTCTCTTCATCTTGCATTGACTTGACACCAAATTACCTTAGATAAAGATAAACATTTTTTCAGGGACCACTTGATGAAGCCCAGCTAAAGAAAATGGTTTTGAATTTTGAAAAGAAGGTTCTCAAAAATCAAGAGCTGAGAATAAAGTTTCCTGATGACCCTAAAAAGTAAGTCATATACTAAGTCTATACATTCTGTTCTTATCACTCATCATACTGTTGTTGCTTAATATTTGTTATACTCTTAGAAACTACTTTCCTCATTTCACACACCCAGCGATTTGCCATCCTAGCCGCCATGCTGACAGGACTCAGCACCCTGTCTGACCCCAGCTTAGCCTCTTCTTCCTTCAATACACTTGTGTTTCCTTGCTTTTCATGCAACCTCTCCAACAACTTTCTCTGGTCAGCCTCTAATTTCACAGGGTAGATGCTGACCTTCTTCTCAGCCAACCATCCCAGATCGGGGGTGAGGGGACAATGTTCCCTAACCCCTGAGCTCCGGTTTGGGATGGTGGTTTTTTAACAACCTACTTTTTCCCCACCCATACCTTCCTCACATCCCCTTTCCTTCTCACTTCACAATCTAGCCTTGTTTTTATGCCGTGGCCAAGGTGGAGCCACCATGCTGAAGGGCTGCCAGGTCACCAGGCGGGAGCAGTGGCCTTAAATGGCAGCACCTGGCTCTGCCAGTCCCGTATGCACCCCTTGCAGAGCGGGCTACTGCGGGGGGTGATGAGCTATTGCATCCCGTAATAAAAAGAGGTTCACCCTGCCCAATGATGAGTAAAAAAAAAAATAATAATCCCCTTAATTCCCCCTGTACCAACAACGGAGCAGCCCTCGAGCAGCTCCACAAAAAAATGGAAGTCCCCCACGTCCTGTGCTTAGGCAAGGGACCCTCCATATTTCTCTAACTGGAGAGGAGGTTTACTCCTCTCCTTGGCCTACGGGTGTAGGAGACTCCCCCTCGCTTCCTTCTCTGGAGGTGCTTTCGGGCACCTCCCTTTTTCCAGCGGCTGTCCCCCCCCCTTTTCTTTCCAAGGGGTTAACAACCTGCTACATCCCCACCCATCCCTTCCTCACATACCTTTTCCTTTTTTCTACACACACTATCAATTTTACGCCGTGCCCAAAGTGGAGCCACCATGCTGAAGTGCTGCCAGGTCAACAGGTGGGAGGGGTGGCCATAAATGGTGGCACCTGTTCTGCCAGGCCTGTACAAACCCCTTGCAAGGTGGGCTACTGCGATGGGTGGTGAGCTATGCATCCCGTAGAAAATTTAGGGTCACCATGCTCAAAGATGAGAAAAATAAAAATCTCCCCTTAATTTTCCCTTGTACATCGACGGAGCCGCCCTCGGGCAGCTCCAGAGGAAAAATGGAAGTCCCCCCTCCTGTGCTTGCGCACGGGACCCTCCAAACTTCTCTAACTGGGGAGGAGGCTTACTCTTCTCCTATGCCTACGGGTGTAGGGGACTCCCCCTCACCCACTTCTCTGGAGGTGCTTTTGGCCACCTCCCTTTTTCCAGCAGCAGTCCCCCCTTTTCTTTCCAAGGGGACTGCCAAGAAAACCAGCAGGCAGCTCGTAGCCGACCGCTCCCCAGTGAAGCGGCTCTGTAGGGCAAACCCCCTTAGGGGGAAGAAGGAAGCCAGGCCCCTTTGGTCGCTTCCCTCAAAAGACCTGCTGGCAAGAATATTGAACCTTGCCGAGGTCAATGCCTGTGCCTCCCCACAAATGACTAGTGACGCTGCCAACGGGACCTGCAATGTCCGGGAGGGGATGGCCAACTGGAGGCCCTTCCTGAGATAGACATGGTCCTTGAGGCAACCCAGGCTCAGACGGTAGGGCCTTCCATGGAAGGGAATATGGGCTCGGCGCCAAGCACCGAACCTGAATCCGCACCTATGCAAGGTCCTCCTCAAACGGCCCGGTTTTCCAAGGAGTACAAGGAGGGGAGGGATCTCCTCCAACCTGTGCCACTGCGACTACCAGGACCTTCTCCATCTCGGAGAGAGACCTGGCTGAGGCTGGTCCATCTGGCCTCGGAGCTCCTGCCGGCGGAGGGGAGAAGCAGGTTCATTCCCCGCCCTCCTCTCCTAAAAAAAAAAAAATAGAAACAAAACTAAAAAGACTCGGGGCTCCCCTCCATCCGCGGGGGCTGCGGGGACGGATGGGTTTGCTGCCACTTTGGTAAGCGACCAAGCCAAGATCGGCACATCTGGCCCCTCTGCCCCTTCCCGGGTGCGGATCACCCGACTATGACTAAGACGAAAAGAACACAGGGTGGAGCCTCGATGTCATGCTGGAACCGTGCCAGTGTATACAGATGCCTCCAAGTCTGAAGAGGGGGTCGGCTTCCACGCCGTATCCCCTCTGTTTGAAGTCAGCGGGGCTCTGCCAGGCGCTGCGTCTGTCTTCACGGCCGAGTGGTGGCAATACACCACTCGGTACGGGAGATTACGCGACGTGCCCGGTTCGGAGACCGGATTGTGATCTATAGCGACTCACAAAACGCCCTGAGTGCTCTCGGGGCATTGGAATCTCCGCATCCCTTGGTTAGCGATATCCGTGACGCCACGGTTTTTGGCGAGCCGGGCAGATGTCGAGATTATCTTATGCTGGGTTCCTGTAAATGTAGGAATTGCGGGGAATGAGGGCGCCAAAGAGTCCACAAGGACTGTGCAACCGGACCAACGTTTCGCTCTTCCTCACACCAACTATATGGCAGGAATACGAGCAGCTCTTCGGACTGCTTGGTAAAGAAGATGGGAGACAGTCGAAAGGAACTTAAAGTTGCGTGCCATTACACCGCGACTGTTCCCATGGACCTACCCCCCAATGCCGCGAAGGCTTCAGGTTGCTTTCTTTCGTCTCCGAATTGGGCATACTGCGGGACGCACCGCCATTTGATGGAGCGCTCGCCAGCGCCCTACTGTGACCACTGCGTTTTCCCCCAGACTCTTCGGAATATTCTTGTTGAATGTCCCAGTCTAGGCGATCTTCGCGCACTTTACCTGTCCCGGGATGGGCTGGGTCACTACCGCCTGTCCCTTGTACTCGGGAGGAGTTCGTGCTCTTTGACTTGTGGACTGGTAGACTTTTGGTGTGGTGGCCGGCCTTCTCCCTTTTATTTAACTAGGTTTTGTTGTTGATTTTTGTTATTGTTATTGTTGTTTTCTTTGTAGGTCGCACGCTCCTGCGCCGGGGGTAAGGAGACCTCCCCCCCCCGACGCCGGAGCTTGTTTCCTAATTGTCATCTAACATTTTTATCGTTGTTTTGTTTTCAATTTTGTCTTTTAAAGTAGCCTAGAGCTAAGCTGTTTGTTGGCGCCGACTTATGCCCAAGTAGGCATTCGCCAGATAGCCCCTGAAAAAAAAAAAATTCTGCCGCCATCCACGGCTCCACCCCGACCCAGATTAGTTTCTTAATGGGGTGCGCCTGGAAGTGTTTGAATCGCACTGTTTCCTTGGTCTTGTATTTGACCGACGCCTCACCTGGGAGGCTCATATTCGCAGCCTTAGGGTCTCTTGTACCCGCGCCATGGATATTCTCCGTTCCGTGACGTTCAGCGCTTGGGGCGCTGATAGGGCTACTGCCCTACTTTTTTATCGATCCTTTGTTCGTTCGAAGCTCGATTACGGATGCGAGTTTTATGCATCCGCAGCCGAGCGTTTATTGCGGAAGGTGGATTCGATCCACCACACCGGCCTTCGCCTTGCGACCGATGCCTTCCGCACTTCCCCCATTGAGAGCCTACTAGTCAATGCTGGGAAGATGCCACTCGCTCTACGCCGTGTACAGTGCATCACACGCCTGTACGCGCGAGCCCGGTGCCTCCCTCAGTCGCCAACAGCTCTCACTGCATTCGCAGCTCATTTCGACGGTGCCTATGCCGCCGAGATTTTTATCTATAGTGTCTCACAAAGCGCCCTGAGGTCTCTCAGGGCATTGTAATCTCCGCATCCCCTGGTTAGCGATATCCGTAAACCCACGGTTCTGGCCAGCCGGTCGGATGTCGAGATTATCTTCTGCTGGGTTCCTGGACATGTAGGAATTGCGGGGAATGAGCGCGCCAAAGAGTCCGCGAGGACTCTGCGACCGGACCAGCGTTTCGCTCTTCTTCACACTGACTACATGGCAGGAATACGGGTAGCTCTTCGGACTGCTTGGCAAAGTAGATAGGAGACGGTCGAAGGGAACTAAAGTTGCATGCCATTTCTCCGAATTGGGCCCACTCACGGGGTGCACCCCCATTTGATGGGTCGCTCGCCAGCGCCCTACTGTTAATACTGCCTTGTCCCCCAGACTTGGCGACTAATGCCCAAGTTGGCAGTCGCCAGATGAGCTCTTAAAAAAAATATAAAAAAATGTTCCCCAGACTTTTTGGCACATTCTTGTTGTTGAATGTCCCTGTCTGGGCAATCTTCGCCCACGTTACCTGTCCCGGTACCGGGATGGGCGGGCTGCTACCGCCTCTCCCTTTTACTCATTCGAGTGCGTGCTCATTAATTGGTGGACTGATAGACTTTTGGGGGGATTCCGGCCTTCTCCCTTTTATTTAACTAAGGTTTGTTGTTTTTTGTTATTGTTGTTTTCTTTGTAGGTCGCAGGCTCCTGCGCCTGGGTGATGGGGACCTCCCCCCGACGCCAGAGCTTGCTTCCTAATTGTCATCTTTCCTTTTTATCATTGTTTTGTTTTCAAATTTGTATTTTAAAGTAGCCTAGAGCTAGGCTGTATGTTTGCGGCTACTTATGCCCAATTGGGCACTCGCCAGATAGCCCCCCTAATCCCCCCCAAAAAAAAACCACCACCACGAGTTTGGTGCTGGGCAGCAGAATGCGCAATTTAAACCTGCCATAATGTTTCTGTTTTATTTGCAATAAATACTTCCTTTTTTGCAGTGCAGCTACTTGATTTTTAAAAATTTCTGTTACACTCATTTTTTAAATTTTTCGAGAGGTTTATGTGTTTGATAGAAAAGTTGTATGAAAAATTCCATCAAGCAAACTTAAAGTACTCCTTTTCCAGCATGTCATTAAAATGTCTTCGATTGTGTCAAAGTGTGTTGAGATAGAAGTGAAAAGAATCAGAACTCTGCCCTCCTGCGCATGGGCTACAACAAGTCCAACATTGCCAAGTGGCTCAACCTCAGCTGGTGTTCCGTCCACAGCCTCGCAGAGAGGCTCAAGAATGGGGAAGGACTCAAAGATCAACCTCACTCAGGCAGACCTCAAGTTGTCAACCCTTTGGCCTTTAGAAAGGCCTTCAAAAGTGCTTTGAAGTTCAAAATGACTATGCTTGCAAAGAAGAAGCACATCTTGGTGGCCACAGTGTCCAGGGCCATCAAGGAGGAGGGCGGCAAGAGCTTGATGTGTGTGGAAAGGCATCTGCTCACCGACAGTATGTGAGAACAACCAAACAGCCTCTTTTAACGAGCATGACCATAAAGAGTCACAGTAATTTAAGTGGTTCAACAACAACTGGACCATGATGCTGTTGAGATGCAACCACTTGGCTGCGGTTCAATCTGCATTGCTCTCCTATTAAAAAAATCTGGTTACTATTCCACCTTATTCCTACATGTCACTCATTCATAGCCAGAACACTCAAATGTGAACTAATACACCAAGTATGCCTGCTTGCCTTCCTTCAATCCAAAATTTACTTATTTTTTCCTTTACGTGTGTCTATTCCATAGGCTAGCCGCCACTTGAACTCTGACTGAATGGGGTTCTTCCTATGATCCACCATATTTCTGTAGAATGTCTTAGGTATGCAACTGTCGAGTATGTGGTATTTGTGTGATTATGGCATCACAGTTTTGCCAGGTTGACTGATGTTGACCATAAGTACTCTGTAACCTTTCTATAAATGCCTCTGTTATTGTATCTTTGATATATTTGTTATCCCAAAAAAGGTTTATGGAATCGGAGGTAGAACTGCATGAATCGATTGAAGAAATGCATGTGGTAGCAACCACCCCAGAGCTGTATCCGCTGCTTATCGAGCTTGGCACACTGAAGACCTTTATATCACTACTCTCACATGAGAATGCAGACATCTCAATTGCCGTTGTGGATCTTCTGCAGGTGTGTTTTGGTTTCTTGATTATTGAGATTTTTTTCACAAAGATGGTAAGTAAGTTTGATTACTTCTGGGCTTGTTTGTTGTTGATTTCTAGGAAATTGGTAGAGCCATTAAGTCTGAAATCCCACTAAGTTAGTCAAAAGGGACAATGGTTTTAAAAAACCTTTTTGCCTTTCCAACCAAAAATTAGTGTTTATCACTTAATCCTGCCCCCCTCCCTCCATCCCCCCGCCACACACACATGGAATTTGAAGAAAGTTTTGTTCTAATACATAAATGATAAGTAGGATGGCAAAGACCTTATTATGCCCCTCAAAAATGCATGTTGAAGTGGAAACACAAAACCTGTGTCTGCCCCTATGCAAGCTACTCCTCAGATGGCTCGGGCCCCGGAGTCCTTACAAGGAGAGGAGGAATTATCTTCCCTGGCTGGTGCCCCTTTGACAGCCAAGACCTTCTCCATTTCAGAGAAGGATCTTACAGAGGCTCCTGCCAGTGGGTTCATTCCACGCCCTCCTCTCCTTAAAAGAAAAAAGACTAAGGGCTCCTCTCCCTCGGCGGGGATAGAGGGGGCCGCTGCCGTTTCGGTATGCCACCAAGCCAAGATCGTCACGTCCGGCTCCGGTGATTTTCCGAGTGGGGAGTCCCAGAGTAAGACCAAAAGTGCGCAGAGCGGAGCCTTGATTACGTCGGGGCCCCTTATTCAGAGATTACCTGGCGTTTTCGAGCCCGTTGGTTTCAAACGCTTCCTCGTTATTCGCTCCACTGATGGCAGCATGTTGACCAAGGGCAACATGATCTGAAGGTGACCGTTTCTCGGACGGTAGCCTTCTAGCGAATGCGTCGAATCCCTCCGAGGCAGCCATGATTGGCACGCCGGTGAGTGTGACGCCGCACTTTACCATGAACTTCGTGAAAGGATTACTTTATGTGGGTGAACTCGTGGACTACACCATAGATGACACCACCATAGATCTGGCCGACCATGGAGAGAACAGGGAGGGGCCTCGAGACCCACCCCTACACTCCTCGTCATATTCGACTGTGAGTGGCCAGCTCACTGAGTTGGTGCGTGCCGGTTGGTACCGCTACCGCGTGAAGGCATTCGTGCCACTGCCGCCGAGGTGCTACTACTATCACCGTTTTGACCATACTAATCGCTCCTGTAGACGAGCAAATTCGGGGTTACGCGAAGTCTCTATAAGTTGTTTCAAGGCCGCATACGATTATTCCAAATGGTGTGTGGCCAAATGTGTCAATTGCGGAAAGCCGCACCCCGCTTCTTTGGAGCAATGTCGATCGTCTCTCATTTCGCGCGGCTAAGAACTTTGGCCCTAGCGCGCCCGGCTCTGCCTAGGACGTCTTAGGCCTCATTGTTAAGAAAGACACCCTCTGCTCCTGGCCCGCGGTAAGGGGCGCGGCGATTTGCCATCCTGGCTGCCTTGCTGACGGGGCTCAGCACCTCGTCCGACCCCAGCTTAGACTCTTCTCCTTTCAGACAGCCTGTATTTCTTCCCTACTTCGTCGCTTATCATACAACCTCTCCCACAACTTGCTCTAGTCAGCCTCTAATTTCACAGGGTAGATGCTGACCTTCTTCTCAACCAACCGTGCCGGATTGGGGCTGAATGGGGAGGGGAAAATGTTACCGAACCCCTGAGCTCCGTTCCGGGATGGGTTTTTTTTAACAACCTGCTTCATCCCAACCCATGCCTTCCTCACATCCCTTTTCCTTTCCACTTCACATTCTATCAATTTTACACCGTGTCCAAGGTGGAGCCGCCAGGCCACCAGGTGGGAGGGGTGGTCCTGAATGGTGACACCTGGCTCTGCCAGGCCTGTACGCACCCTTTGCAGTGCGGGCTACTGCGAGGGGTGATGAGCTATTGCTTCCCGTAGAAAATACAGGGTCACCATGCCCAATGATGAACAAATTAAAAAAAAAACAACTTTCAACTTTCCCTGTTTCATCGACCTAGCCGCCCTAGGGCAGCTCCACAGAAAAAAATGGAGATCTCCCCTCCCCTGTGCTTGCGCAGGGGACCCTCCATATTTCTCTAACCGGAGAGGAGGCTTACTCCTCTCCTACGCCTACGGGTGTAGGGGACTCCCCCTCACCCCCTTCTCTGGAGGTGCTTTCGGGCACCTCCCTGTTTCCAGCGGCAGTCCTTCCTTTTTTTTACAAGGGAACTGCCAAGAAAGCTAACAGGCAGCCCATAGCCGACTGCTCCCCATTGAAGCGGCTCGATAGGGCAAACCCCCTTAGGGGGGAGAGGGAAGCCAGGCCCCTTCAGTCGCTTCCCTCCCAAGACCTGCTGGCAAGAATATTAAACCTTGCCAGGGTCAAGGGCTGTGCCTCCCCATACCTGACTAGTGACAATGATGCCAACGGGACCTGCGATGTCCTGGGAGAGGATAGCCAACTGGAGGCCTTTCCTGAGATAGACATGGTCCTTGAGGCAACCCAGCCTCAGACGTAGGGTCTTCCATGGGGGGGAACCCGGGCTCGGCGCCAAGCACCGAGCCCGAATCCGCCCCTATGCAAGGTCCTCCTCAAGCGGTTAGGGTTTGCGAGGCAGTACAAGGAGGGGAGGGATCTCCTCGTACCGGTGTCCCTACGACTGCCAGGACATTCTCGTTTCAGAGAAGGACCTTGCTGAGGCCGGTCCATCTTGCCTGGGGGCTCCTGCCGGCGGAGGGGAGAAGCGGGTTCATTACCCAACCTCCTCTCCTAAAAAGAAAAAAAATAAGAAAATGACTAAGAAGACTCGGGGCTGCTCTCCATCCGCGGGGGCTGAGGGGACGGATGGGTCTGCTGCCACTTTGGTAAGCAACCAAGCCAAGATCGGCACATCTGGCTCGTCTGTTTCCCCGGGTGCGGTTTCCCTGACTATAACTAAGACTAAAAGTGCACAGGGCGGAGACTCGATAACTTCGGGGCCCCTCATTCAGAGGCTACCTGGCGTTTTCGAGCCCGCTGGCTTCAAACGCCTCCTCGTTATTCGCTCCACTGATGGCAGCATGTTAGCCAAGGGCAACATGATCCATCAGAGGAGAGCATTAGCTAGTGTAATTGGTAGAGAGCCGAAGGTGACCCGTTTCTCTGACGGGAGCCTTCTGGCAAATGCGGCGAATGCCCCCGAGGCGGCCAAGATAAGTGCTCTTCGGACACTTCATGGCACCCCGGTGAGTGGGACCCCAAACTCTACCATGAACTTTGTGAAAGGAATAGTTTATGCGAGGGAATTCGTTGACTACTCCATAGAGGACATTACCTTAGAGCTGGCCAACCATGGGACGGTCAAGGTCGAACGTGTGATGAGAAAACAGGGAGGGGCCTTGAGACCCACCCCTGCACTCTTCGTCACGTTCGACTGTGACAAGCTCCCTGAGTCGGTGCGTGCCGGCTGGTACCGCTATCGCGTGAAGACATTCGTGCCACTGCCGCGGCAGTGCTAGTACTGTCTCCGTTCTTCCTCTCACTTTAGATATCTCCTTTCAGACAGTGGCTGTGCAGCTTTACCTGGTTAGGAGGTATACTATAATTTCTGCGTACATTGCTGACTTCGACGCGAGGGACTTCCGCCGCGTCGTGGTACGGTTGCCGAGGCTTTTTCTCTTGCTTGAAGATCTGAACGGCAGGCATCCTCTCTGGGGAGATTACTCAATAAATCCCAGGGGACAAGTCCTTGCCGATCTGATCGAAGAGCTTGAGATAAGTGCCCTAAATGTGGATGAGTTTATGCATCACTGCCCGCGAACTGCTTCATTTTCTTGCCTTGATCTATCTTTGTGCTCTTCGGATGCACAGCCTGATTTTGATTGGGGGGTGGTCGATGACCTCCATATTAGTGATCACTTTCCGATTAAAATATCATTCTCAGGGCAACTGCCGCCTGAGATCCCACGTCGGTGGTGCTTGGCGCAGGCGAAGTGGCCTGCATTTCAGGAAATGACTGAATTCTCTATCTCAGTCGAGGAGTTTAAGTCGGTAGATGAGGCCGTTTAGTTTTTCTCTGGGAACCTCATCGCCGCGGGCCTGACTACTATTCCCAGAGCGTCAGGCCGTTTTGCACGCCGACCACTCATGGTGGTCGGTCGAGTGTGAGACGGCCCTCAAACAGAAGCGTTATGCCTAGATGCGCTATAAGCACCGCCCGAACGATTTCATTGTCGGTGAATTTCGTCGGGCTAGGGCTAGGTTCCGGTACATTAGGAAGCACGCCCGCCGTTCTTCTTGGCGGGTATACGTGTTTTCATTTAAAGGTTATACCCCTCTAGCAGAGGTGTGGAAGCGAGTCAAAAGGATTCGGTGCAAGTTCTCGCAGGACCCCCCTCCTGTTCTCCAGAAGAATTGAACCACAATCTCGGACTTCGCGTTCGTGCCGGAATCCTTCGCGACTGCTTTCTCCGCATTTTCTAGCTGAGATGCTGCTCCGCCAGCATTCAATGCACGTCGAGATGTCGCGGAAGGTCGCCCACTGGACTTTACCTCCAGAGGCGGAGAACCCTTCAACGACAGGTTTATTTTGAGTGAGTTGCGTTCCGATCTTGCTTCATGCGCGGACACCGCCCATGGTCCGGACGATGTCCCTTACGCCATGCTTCGACACCTGGGTGAGCGAGGCATGGCCTTTCTGTTGGATTAGTTTAACAGGATCTGGGTGGAGGGTCTCTGCCCAGATTCCTGGCGAATCGCTACTATGCGCGCCTTTCGCAAACCGGGGAGAGGTCACTCTACTCCGGCCGGTTTCCGCCCATTCTTTTTAACCTGTTGCGTGTGCCAGTTGATGAAGATATTGGTAAATGTTAGATTAGCCTTTTTCCTGGACAGCGGAGGCCATCTGTCCTGTGAACAGTGCGGCTTCCGCAAGTTCCACTCCACGTCGGATGCTGTGCTCCGACTGGAAAATGCCGTCTGCGAGGCCTTCGTAGACAGCAGTACGCCACGGTGTTTTTTCATCTGGAGAAGGCCTATGATACCGTATGGCGATACGGTATCATGGAGACTCTCCACACGATGGGGGCGAGGGGACGCCTCGCAATGTTTATATCTGAATTTTTGCGAGATCGTCGATTCCGCGTACGCGTGGGGGGAGCACTTTCCAGCCCAAAGGTTCAGGAAGATGGTGTCCCGCAGGGAAGTGTCCTCAGTGTCACACTCTTTGCCCTGCATATCAACGGCATCACCTCGGTGCTGCCGGGAGATGTTCTCGCTACGCTCTACGTGGATGACCTTTCGATCTCTTTTGGCGCGGCCCAGATGCCAACTCTGGAGCGTCGACTCCAACAGGCATTGAACGGCGTCTCTCGCTAAGCCGAAGCGCACAGGTTTCGGTTTTCTTTGGCCAAGACTAAGGTGGTGCACTTGTGCCGCCATCCACGGCTCCACCCCGACCCAGATTTGTTTCTTAATTGGGTGCGCCTAGAAGTGGTTGAATCGCACCGTTTCCTTGGTCTTGTATTTGACCGACGCCTCACCTGGGAGGCTCATATTCGCAGCTTTACGGTCTCTTGTACCCGCTCCATGGATATTCTCCGTTCCGTGACGTTCAGCGCTTGGGGTGCTCATAGGGCTACTGCTTTACCTTTTTATCGATCTTTTGTTCGTTCGAAGCTCGACTACGGATGCGAATTTTATGCATCCGCAGCCGAGCGTTTATTGTGGAAGGTGAACTCGATCCACCACACAGGCCTTCGCTTGGCGACGGTACCTTCCGCACTTTCCTCATTGAGAGCCTACTAGTCGATGCTGGGGAGATGCCACTCGCCTATACGCCGAGCCCGGTGCCTCCCTCAGTCGCCAACAGCTCTCACTGCATCCCCAGCTGATTTCGTCGGTGCCTATGCCTTCGAGAGACGCCATACCCTAAATCTTTTGGGTTTAGGGCCAGGAAACTCTTTCGAGAGCTAGGCATAACTTTCGGGCCTGTGGCTTCCCTGGTTGTGCCCAAGACGCCTGCCTGGAGGGTACCACATTTGGCTATTTGTCGCCACCCTTCTGCTCCCAAAGCTTGTACAGCGCCGGGAGTATTGCGTTCGACCTTTTTGGAGCACACCTCGTGTCACGCTGGAACCGTGCCAGTGTATACGGATGGCTCCAAGTCCGAAGAGGGCGCCGGCTTCCACGCCGTATCCCCTCTGTTTGAAGTCAGCGGGGCTCTCCCAGGCGCTGCGTCTGTTTTCACGCCGAGTTGGTCGCAATACACCACTTGGTACGGGAGATTACGCGACGTGCCCGGTTCGGAGACCGGATTGTGATCTATAGCGACTCACAAAGCGCCCTGTGTGCTCTCGGGGCATTGGAATCTCCGCATCCCCTGGTTCGCGATATCCGTGACGCCACGGTTTTGGCGAGCCGGGCGGATGTCGAGATTATCTTCTGCTGGGTTCCTGGACATGTAAGAATTGCGGGGAATGAGCGCGCCAGAGCGTCCGCGAGGACTCTGCGACCGGACCAGCGTTTCGCTCTTCCTCACACCGACTACATGGCAGGAATACTGGCAGCGCTTCGGGCTGCTTAGCAAAGAAGATGGGAGACAGTCCAGGGGAACTTAAAGTTTCCGCGACTCTTCCCATGGACCTATCATCCAATGCCGCGACGGCTTCAGGTCGCCTTCTGTCGTCTCTGAATCGGGCACACTCGTGTGACGCATCGTCATTTGATGGAGCGCTCGCCTGTGCCCTATTGCGATGACTGCGTCGTCCCTCAGACTGTTCGGCACATTCTTGTCGAATGTCCCAGTCTGAGTGATCTTCGCGCACGTTACCTGTTCCGGTATCGGGATGGGCAGGGTCGCTACCACCTGTCCCTTGTACTCAGGACGAGTGCGTGCACCTTGACTGTTGGACTTCTAGATTTTGGAGGGGAGGCCGGCCTTCTCCCTTTTATTTAACCAGTTTTTTTGTTTTGTTTTTCTTATATGTTGCACGTTCCTGCGCCGGTGGGACCTCCCCCCAACACAGGAGCTTGCTTCCTGCTCGTTGGCTTTTCCCTTTTTATTTTGGTGTTGGTTTTGGGTTTGGGAATTGATTTTAAAGTTTCCTAGTACTAGGCAAGTTTTTAATACCGCAACTAATGTTCAAGTAGGCAGTCGCCAGATGAGCTTTTAAAAAAATAAAATGATTTTAAAGTAGCCTAGTACTAGGCAGGTTTACTACGGCGACCAATTCCCAAGTAGGAAGTCGCCAGATGAGCTCTTAAAAAAAAAAAAAATCAGAAATTAGACAGCACTCAAAAACCAGGGACAGCCAGAGAAAACAACCACAAACCCAAAACACATCACTGATAACATTAAAAACAACACAAAATATCCAAGCACTGATCCAACAACAACAGAGACAACACTGGAAAGCCTTCTCAGTGCACATTAAACCACAAAGTAGACATCTACATGAATGTAAACAAAATTAACTTCAACATACAGGACTAAATTTACAACAAACAAACACTGAGCACTCACAGAAACTATATTTGCGCAATCCAAGGAATCCTTCACCCATACATGGAGGGTCTTTGAGCTAAATTTGATGGTTTGCAAAAAAGGAAATTCCTCTGCAATATCTCAATCATAAAATTGCTATTTTGATACCCGACACAAATCATCATGATGCAGGTAATTCTTTTCCAATAATCAGATTACTTCCAGTCCTCCATGTCATTTAACTTCTCAACTAAAACCTTACTCTGTGCTATCCAATGCAGTTGACTGTTCACTGATCATAAAATCTTTCCCGAGAAAAGAAGACCTTAAAAATTGTCATTTAGTCTGCACACCCTGTACAAGCAATACATTCGTTCCTCACTCGCTTATACCTCCACAGCCTGGATAACAAACCTTGCATCCAGAATACAAAAAAAAATCACTGCCCAGCAATAGGCTGCACCCGCAGGAGCCAGATTGAAACAACAATGGTCATGTCGCTAGAAGACGATCTCGGCTAGGAACCCAATTTCTCCATGGTATAAAAGGAATCCATGGCGCCCACACGCAAGACTCGCACCAACCACCTGCCTTGTGAAACACCATGGGCATACTACACTGAGACATCCCATGAAATCCCTCCACCCCGAAACCAGGTACATATCACCCACAAAGACATCCATACACACAACCAACACAGCAAACCATCCTTCCACGCCACAAACAGGTTGCCCGTGCAGGTCTCAAGTGCGGCCATCACCCATAATTAAAGACATACATCTGGTGTAATTAGTTGTGGGATGGACCTTCTCCTTGTCAGCTGCCATACGCTGTAGATCCCCGTTGTTCGAATTCCACGTTAAACTGTATGTCCCCAGGAACCAGAAGCCACCTAAAGGAGAACCCTGTCCCGTTGGTGCTCTGCTAGGGGAGGGACCCTAGTCAGGGAAAACATAAGTAAGGGCACCTTGTTGTAATTATGGACAGTGTTCACAGTATAGTGGAGTTTCCAGGTTATTTTGCTGACTAGGTTTGGTGAAGCGATGATGTCCGGAGAGGTGTTGAAGGACTCCCATGGAACCTTTTGTAGGTGTTCTGAGATGCCACAGGCTGTTGTACCTCTGTCTCGGGTTGTAGCCAGGCAAGAATTAAGGAAGTGAATTCAAGTCGCCCGCAATTGAAGGTGTTGGGAAGCGGTCGAGCACTGGAAGGTTGTTTGTTATCTATTAAATAAATATTTCGCTTGCTGATAAAGAGTTAATACAAATACATACCAAGGTTTGACATATAAAATATTATGAATTTTGAAACTGCTCTTCTCGCATTGTGTCTACCTTACTGATACATGGATGGTTGGAGGTAGTATAATATTAAGCATTACAAAAACTCATGTAATAAGTTGTAACAGCTATCATCATGATTTATTTTCATAAGCATTTAATATTGAGGATAAAAGGAATATGGAAGTGGATTTTGATATAGAGGGAAAAAAAACTGGCTATGATTAAATATATCAGGCATGAAAATGTCATACAGATCTCGGGAGAGAGTATTCTAAGCCTCCAGGAACAAATATTAACTCACTCACTCCACCTTAGCGGCCCATATCCAGGTTTAGTCACCTTTTAATCTACACCCTGGTAAACTTTATGGGTATTCTTCTTTGAATTCCTATGTTGTGTATTTCCTTTGGTGTCTTGGTTGACATTTACCAAATATTTTTTCTGTCTGTCTTAGCCACTTCCTTATCCTGATTTGTTAGCTTCGCTTTCAAGATATGGTTCACACTTTGTTTCCATTTTCATCAAATCAGTTTTCAGGGACCAAAGTAGATTCCTTTTTTGGTTACTCACCTTCATAGCTTCCAACCCTTTAACCTTCACAAGTTTGCAAGCTTCATTTCAAAATTTTCTGAGCTGCTCATGTTGGTTTCACTTTGTTTAATGAATAAAACTTCCATTCTTGCATCCCACTTCTTCTGTGTGGTAGTCTGATTTTTCCTTGTCTGTCCTCACTCCTTTCTCCTTGTCAGGAAATGACGGACATCGAAGACCTCGAGGATTCTGAGGGTGCGGACGATTTTGTGGAGGCGCTGATTGAGAGCCAAATAATGGCCACGCTGGTACACAATCTGCAACGACTGGACGAAAGCCAGAAGCAAGAGGCTGATGGTGTCCACAATACCCTTAGTACGTAGACAACATGTTTCTCTCGTCATTGGTTATCTAGGACACTTCATACCATGCTAAAGAAAACTAACATAACTGGGCTCAAAAACTTGATTTGACTCTCTCTGTTTTTGGTCGCATGTTAATGTGGCGGGGGGGGGGGGCGTAGGTCTACCTCCAACGCCGGAGCTCATTTTCTTCTTGTTGCTTTTTTGCTCATCTTTTTCGTTTTATTTGTTGTTTTCTAGCCTTTGTTGTTCCTGTTTTTTGTTCTGTTATTTACTTGTTTTTTTAATCCAGCCTAGTATTAGGCCTTAGCGTGATTACGGCGACTTTTGTCCTAGTAGGCCGTCTCCAGATGGGCTCTTAAAATTTTTTTAAGATCCCAGGTTTAAAAAGTCTGTTATGTAAAACAGACAAGACCCCTTTAAAAATCATCGTCAAAAGCGAGAGCAAAATACAATCATTTACATTTTCTTTGGCTAAGACGAAGGTCTCACACAACTGCCACTTTCAATGGCTTCACCCCGACCCTGACTTGTTCCTAAACAGGGTTCCCCTGGAAGTGTTTTTTTCGCGCCGTTTCCTTGGTCTTTTTTTCGACCGATGCCTCACGAGCACATTCGCATCCTTAAGGTCTCTTGTACCTGCGCCATGGTCTTTCTTCACTTTGTGGCGTTCGACATCTGGGAGTGTTGATGGCGCTACACTTAACTGAACCTTTGCTCCCTCTAAACTACATTAAGTATGTAAGTTGTGACGCATAGCTGAGCGTCCATTGCGGATTCAATCCACCACACTGGTCTTCCCCTGGCGAAAGGGTGCCCTCCGCACGTCCCACATTGAGAACCTACTTGTCGATAGTGGAGAGATGCCACTCGCTCTCCGCCGTACACAATGCATTATGCGCTTGTACGCTCGAGCCCGGTGCCTCCCTCAGTCGCCAACGGTTCGCTCTGCATCCGCAGTCGATCTCGACGGTGCCTATGCCGCCGAGAGACGCCAGTCATACCCTAAGCCCTTTGGTTTTAGGGCTAGAAAACTCCTTCGAGAGCTTAGTGTAACTCTCGGGCCGGTGGTGGCATTTGGTTCTGCCTAAGACGTCACCCTGGTGGATACCACCTTTGAATATTTCTCCCATGCCTCTGCTCACAAAGCTTCTACAAGGCGGGGAGTACTGCATTCTTATTTCTTGGAGCCAAGCCAGCTAGTAAACACAGATGGCTCTAAATCCCAGGAGTGAGTCTTCTTCCATACTCTCTCTGCTCTGCTTAGAAGTCGACGGGGCTTTTCCTAGGACTGCATCCATTTTCACGGCCGAGTTAGTTGCAATACACCGCTCGGTACGGGAGATAACGCGTCGTGTCTGATTTGGCTATAGATTTTATTCATAGTGACTCACAGAGCGCACTAAGTACTCTCGAATTAGTGGAACCTCTTCATGCCCTAGTTTTAGTATCCATGGCGTCGAGATTCTGTTCTGCTGGCTTCCTTGGACTCGCATTTACTCTCCCTCTCTCTCTGACTGCATGGCAGAAATCAGGACAATACTTGCATGATGGCAAATAAGATGGGAAACGGCAGACTGGAGTTTAATGTTTTGCGCCCTTCCGCCCGCACTTTTCCCGTGAACTTACCACCCAAATGTCTCGACGGTTTTAGGTCGTTTTTTTGTCGACCCTGAATCAGCCACAGGCGCGAGACGCAGCAGTTGATAGAGTACGCCTCGAACCTTATTATGATGACTGTTCTGGTCTCCCAAAATAAGATACTTTTTATCAATCTCCTATTCTGTGGGATCTTTGTTCCTTGTTCTAACACCTGGCCTATTCCTTTGGTTCTCCATTTGAAAAATCCCGTCTTGTAACTATTTTCCCCGAAAGGGGCGCAGCGATTTGCCATCCTGGCCGCCCTGCTGACGAGACTCAGTACCCCGTCCGACCCCAGCTTAGCCTCTTCTCCTTCCTTCAAAACACTTGTGTTTCTCCCCGGATTCCTCACTTTTCATACAACCTCTCCCACAACTTTCTCTGGTCAGCCTCTAATTTCACAGGGTAGATGCTGACCTTCTTCTCAGCCAGCCGTCCCGGATCGGGGGTGAGGGGACAATGTTCCTTAACCCCTGAACTCCGGTTTGGGATGGTAGGTTTTTACCAACCTGCTTCATCCCCACCCATACATTCTTCACATCCCCTTTCCTTCTCACTTCACAATCTATTTTTTAAATCCGTGCCCAAGGTGGAGCCGCCATGCCGAGGGACTGCCAGGCCACCAGGTAGGAGGGGTGGTCCTGAATAGCGGCACTTGCCTCTGCCAGGCCTGTTCGCAACCCTTGCAGAGCGGACTACTGCGAGGGGTGATGAGCTATTACATCCCCTGGAAAATTTAGGGTCACCATGCCCAATGATGTGAAAATTAAAAATCTCTCAATTTTTCCTTGTGCATCGACGGAGCAGCCCTCGGGCAGCTCCACAGAAAAAAATGCAGGTCTTCCTCCCCCTTGTGCTTGCGCTGGGAACCCTCCAAATTTCTGTAATGGGAGAGGAGGCTTACTCTTCACCTTCGCATACGGGTGTAGGGGACTCCCCCTCACCCCCTTCTCTGGAGGTGCTTTCGGGCACCTTCCTCTTTCGAGCCGCACTCTCCTCCCCCTTGTCTTTCCAAGGGGACTGTCAAGAAAGCCAGCAGGCAGCCCATAGCCGACCTCTCCTCATTGAAGCGGCTCAGTAGGGCAAACCCCCTTAGCGGGGAGAGGGAAGCCAGGCCCCTTCGGTCGCTTCCCTCAAAAACCTGCTGGCAAGAATATTGAACCTTACCGGGGTCAAGGCCTGTGGCTCCCCATACATGACTTGTGACAACGCTGCCAACGGAACCTGCCCTTCCTATGGGTGGATGGCAAACTGGAGCCTCTCCCCCCTGAGATAGACATGGTCCTTGAGGCAACCCAGCCTCAGACGGTAGGGCCTTCCATAGGAGGGAATCCGGCCTCGGCGCCAAGCACCGAACCTGAATCCGTCCCTAAGCAAAGTTCTCCTCAAACGGCCTGGGTTTCCAAGGCAGTACAAGGAGAGGAAGGATCTCCTCTGACCGGTGCCCCTGCGACTGCCAGGACTTTCTCTATCTCGGAGAAGGACCTGGCTGAGGCTGGTCCATCTGGCCTGGAGGCCCCTGCCGGCTGAGGGGAGAAGCGGGTTCATTCCCCGCCCTCCTCTCATAAAAGGACTCGGGGCTCCTCTCCATCCGCGGCGGCTGCGGGTACGGATGGGTCTGCTGCCACTTTGGTAAGCAACCAAGCCAAGATCGGCACATCTGGCCCCTCTGTCCCCCCGGATGCGGAACCCGTGACTATGACTATGACCAAAAGTGCACAGGGCGGAGCCTCGATAACTTCGGGGCCCCTCATTCAAAGGCTACCTGGCGTTTTCGAGCCCGCTTGCTTCAAACGCTTCTTAGTTATTCGCTCCACTGATGGCAGCATATTGGCCAAGGGCAAACATTATCAATCAGAGGAGAGCATTAGCTAGTGTAATTGGTAGAGAGCCGAAGGTGACCCGTTTCTCGGACGGGAGCCTTCTAGCGAATGCGGCGGATCCCTCCGAGGCGGCCAAGATAAGTTCTCTTTGGACACTTGATGGCACCCCAGTGAGTTTGACGCCGCACTCTACCATGAACTTTGTGTGTGAAAGGAGTAGTTTATGCGAGGGAACTCGTTGACTACTCCATATAGGACATCACCTTAGAGCTGGCCGACCATAGGGCGGTCAAGGTCGAACGTGTGATGAGAAAACAGGGAGGGGTCTCGAGACCCACCCCTACACTCTTCGTCACATTCGAACGTGACAAGCTCCCTGAGTCGGTGCGTGTCGGTTGGTACCGCTACCGCGTGAAGGCATTCGTGCCACTGCCGCGGCGGTGCTATTACTGTCACCGCTTCGGCCATACGAATCCTTCATGTAGACGTTCAAAGTCGGGGTCACCCGAAGTATTGTAAATTGCCCAAAGGCCGCACACGATAAATCCAAATCGTGTGTGGCCAAGTCTCTCAATTGCGGAGAGCCGCTTCCCGCTTCTTCGAAGCAATGTGGTGCATATCTCCTTGAGAAAGAAATCCTGACCGTTCAGGCTTTGGATCGAATCTCATTCCGCGATACTAAGGACTTGGTCCTGACGCGTCCGGCTCTGCATGAGAAGTCTTATGCCCCAATTGTTAGAAAGACACCCTCTGCTCCAGGCCCATCCAGGCCAACGAGCAAGGTTGTTCCGCGCCCATTCGGAGCGCTTCTGCGGGTTCTTTTCATCCCGGGCGCTTCATTGTTAAAGCTGGTGGCACAAAGGGTTCACACCCAGCCCCGGCTAAAACCAGGGCTCCCCCCCCCTTTCCCCAGCGTGACCGTTTCCCGTAAGGCTAAACGGCCACGCGCCTCCACAGAGTCGTTAGACTCACAGGAGGCAACGCCCCAGAAGTTGGCCGCCAGGTCATCTTCCGGGGTTTTCTAAAGCTGGCGCCAAAAAGGAGGTCAGCAAGAAGGGAGCTTCGCCGATTCGACCACGCCTAGTGTTGGGCTGAGTTGCTCGGAGACGGTGGTTCCTCGAAAAGAGGGCCCCCCGCCTCCGAAGCCGCAACACCCGCCCAAGGTTTCGAGGCGGAGGGAGGAAAAGACTCGCATGGCGAGCCCAACCTCCCACAATAAGTCCTCGAAGGCGACATCGCCTTCAGCGCTTTGTCCGGCCAACAGCGCGTGGGGTTTTCCCTCCTGTAAGCATACGACCATTCCCGTTAGGGTCTTCTGTTCCAAGAGGGCTCCCGCGTCTCCTGCGAGCTATGCCTGGACAACATATTTCTTCAATGGAATTGCCGTGGACTCCGGGCCAACTAGGAGCTCCTGCGGAGGCTCGTCTCGTTCCGTTCCCCGTTAGCTATTTTTGTGCAGGAGACCATGCTAGGCGCGTGCCCCCTGCCCACCCTTCCTGGGTATAAGGGTCTTGCGACCCCAGTACCACGAGTGGCTGGGCTGGGGGATGCACGGTTGACAGCCGGCATGATGTCTCCATTCTTCCTTTCACTTTAGATTCCTCCTTTCAGGCAGTGGCTGTGCAGCTTCACCTGGATAGGAGGTATACTATCATTTCTGCGTACATTCCACCGTCAGCTGACTTCGATGCGGGGGACCCGCTGCGTCGTGGCACGGTTGCCGAGGCCCTTTCTCTTGCTTGGAGATCTGAACGGCAGGCATCCTCTCTGGGGAGATTACTCAATAAATTCCAGGGGACAAGTCCTTGCCGATCTGTTGGAAGAGCTTGAGATGTGTGTCCTAAATGTGGATGAGTTTACGCATCACTGCCCGAGAACCGCTTCATTTTCTTGCCTTGATCTATCTCTGTGCTCTTCGAATGCACAACCTGATTTTGATTGGGGGGGGTGTTCGATGACCTGCATGGTAGTGATCACTTTTACATTCAAATATCATTTTCAGGGCAACTGCCGCCTGAGAGCCCACCCTGGTGGTGCTTGGCGCGGGGGCGGTGGCCTGCATTTCAGGAAATGACTGAATTCTCTATCTCAGTCGAGGAGTTTAGGTCGGTATATAAGGCCGTTGAGTTCTTCTATGGTAACCTTATCGCCGCGAGCCTGACTACGCCGTTTTTCACGCCGACCGTTGGTGGTCGGCCGAATGTGAGACGGCCCTCAAACAGAAGCGTTATTCCTACATGCGCTATAAGCACCCACCGAACGATTTCACTGTCGGTGAATTTCGTCGGGCTAGGGCTAGGTTCCGGTATATTTCGAAGCACGCCCGCCGCTCTTCATGGCGGTCATACGTGTCTTCACTCGACGGGAATATCCCTCTGGCAGAGGTGTGGAAGCGAGTCAAAAGGATTCGGGGCAAGTTCTCTCAGGACCCCACTCCCATTCTCCAGGAGAATGGTCCGCAATCTCGGACCCCGCGTCCGTGGCGTAATCCTTCGCGACAGCTTTCTCCGCATTCTCTAGCCGGGATGCTTCTCCGACGGCATTTTATGCACGTTGTGATGTCGCGGAAGGCCACCCACTGGACTTTGCCTCCAGAGGCGGAGAACCTTTCAACGAGAGGTTTACTGTGAGTGAGTTGCGTTCCGCTCTTGCTTCGTGCGCGGACACCGCCCATGGTCCGGAGATGTCCGTACGCCATGTTTCGAAATCTGGGTGAGCGAGGCTTGGCCTTTCTGTTAGATTTGTTCAACAGGATCTGGGTTAAGGGTCTCTTCCCAGATTCCTTGCGAATCGCTACTGTGCTCGCCTTTCGCAAACCGGGGAGAGATCACTCTACTCCGGCCGGTTTCCGCCCAATCTATCTAACCTCTTGAGTGTGCAAGTTGATGGAGAAATTGGTAAATGTTAGATTAGCCTTTTTCCTGGACAGCGGAGGCCATCTGTCTTGTGCACAGTGCGGCTTCCGCAAGTTCCACTCCACGTCGGATGCTGTGCTCCGACTGGAAAATGCCGTCTGCGAGGCCTTCCTTCGTAGACAGCACTACGCCACGGTGTTTTTCGATCTGGAGAAGGCCTATGATACCGCATGGCGATACGGTATCATGGAGACTCTAAACACGATGGTGGCGAGTGGACGCCTCCCAATGTTTATATCTGAATTTTTGCGAGATCGTTGATTCCGCTTACGGGTGGTGGAAGCCTTCTCCGGCCCAATGGAGCAGGAATAGGGCGTCCCGCAGGGAAGTGTCCTCACTGTCACACTCTTTGCCCTGAGCATCCACGGCATCACCTCGGTGCTGCCGGAGATTTTCTCGCTACGCTCTACGCGGACGACCTTTCGATCTTTTGGCTCGGCCCAGATGCCAACTCTGGAGCATCGACTCCAACATGCATTGAACGGCATCTCTCTCTATGCCGAAGCGCACAGGTTTCGGTTTTCTTTGTCTAAGACTAAGGTGATGCACCTCTGCTGCCATCCACGGCTCCACCCCGACCCAGATTTGTTTCTTAATGGGGTGCGTCTGGATGTGGTGGAATCGCACCGTTTCCTTGGTCTTGTGTTTGACCGACGCCTGACCTGGGAGGCTCATATTCGTAGCCTTAGGGTCTCCTATACCCGCTCCATGGATATTCTCCGTTCCGTGACGTTCACCGCTGATAGGGCTACTGCCTTACTTTTTTTATCGATCCTTTGTTCGTTCGAAGCTCGACTACGGATGCGAGTTTTATGGATCCGCCGCCGAGCGTTTATTGCGGGAGGTGGATTCGATTCACCACACCGGCCTTCGCCTTGCGACCGGTGCCTTCCGCACTTGCCCCATTGAGAGCCTGTTGGTTGATGCTGGGGAGATGCCACTCGCTCTACGCCGCGTACAGTGCATCACTCACCTGGATTCGCGAGCCCGGCGCCTCCCTCAGTCGCCAACAGCTCTCACTGCATCCGCAGCTGATCTCGACGGTGCCTATGCCACCGAGAGACGCCAGTCATACCCTAAGCCCTTTGGATTTAGGGCCAGGAAACTCCTTCGAGAGCTAGGTATAACCCTCGGGCCGGTGGCGCTCTTTGTTCTGCCCAGGAGGGTACCACATTTGGCTATTTGTCGCCATGCCTCTGCCCCCTAAAGCTTGTACAGCGCCGGGAGTATTGCGTTCGACCTTTTTGGAGCACACTTCGTTTCACGCTGGAACTGTGCCAGTGTATACGGATGGCTCCGAGTCCCAAGAAGGGGTCGGCTTCCACGCCGTATCCCATATGTTTGAAGTCAGCTGGGCCGAGCTGGTGGCAATACACCACTCGCTACCGGCGATTACGCGACGTGCCCAGTTCGGAGACCGGATTGTGATCTATAGCGACTCATAAAGCGCCCTGAGTGCTCTTGAAGCATTGTAATCTCCGCATCCCCTGGTTCGTGATATCCGTGACCCCACGGTTTTGGCGAGCTGGGCGGATGTCGAGATTATCTTCTTGCTGGGTTTCTGGAGGACATGTGGGGAATGAGCGCGCCAAAGAGTCTGCGACCGGATCAGCGTTTCGCTCTTCCTCACACCAACTACATGGTAGGAATACGGGCAGCTCTTCGGACTGCTTGGCAAAGAAGATGCGAGACGGTCGAAAGGAACTTGAAGTTGCGTGCCATTGTGCCCGCGACTGTTCCCATTGACCTATTCCCCAATGCCACGGCGGCTTCAGGTTGCTTTCTGTCGTCTCCGAATCGGACACACTCGTGTGACGCATCGCTATTTGATGAAGCGCTCGCCTGCGCCCTATTGTGACAACTGCGTCGTCCCCCAGACTGTTCGGCACATTCTTGTCGAATGTCCCAGTCTGGGTGATCTTCACGCACGTTACCTGTCCCGGTACCGGGATGGGCGTGGTCGCTACCGCCTGTCACTTGTACTCGGGACGAGTGCGTGCACCTTGAATGGTGGACTTGTTGACTTTTGGGTGGAGGCCGGCCTTCTCCCTATTATTTAACCAGGTTTTTTTGTTTTGTTTTGTTTTTTCCCTTATAGGTCGCACGCTCCTGCGCCGGGGGCACCTTCCCCCGACGCAGGAGCTTGCTTACTGCTCGCCTCCTTTTCCCTTTTTTTTTTAAAATTTTTGCTGTTGGGTTTGAGTTGTTTTTTGTTTTTTTGAATTTGTTTTTTATGTATCCTATTACTAGGAAGGTTTAAAAAAAAAAGCCATGATTTTGCCGAGCCGGGCGGATGTCGAGATTATCTTCTGCTGGGTTCCTGGACATGTAGGAATTGCGGGGAATGAGGGCGCCAAAGAGTCCGCGAGTACTCTGCGTCCGGACCAGCGTTTCGCTCTTCCTCACACCAACTACATGGCAGGAATACGGGCAGCTCTTCGGACTGCTTTGCAAAGAAGATGCGAGACGGTTGAAGGGAACTTGAAGTTGCGTGCCATTGAGCCGCGACTGTTCCCATGGACACAGCCCCCGATGCGGCGACGGCTTCAGGTTGCTTTCTGTTGTCTCCGAATTGGTCACATTCGCGGGACGCAGCGCCATTTGATGGAGCGCTCGCCAGCGCCCTACTGTGAAGCCTGCGTTGTCCCCAAGACTGTTCGGCATATTTTTGTTGAATGTCCCAGTCTGGGCGATCTTTGCGCATGTTACCTGTCCCGGTACTGGGATGGGCGGGGTCGCCACCGCCTGTCCCTTGCCCTCGGGATGTGTTCGTGCACACCGATCTGTGGACTTTTAAGACTTTTTGCAAGATGCTTTCCTTCTCCCCGTTATTTAATATTCGACTTTGGATCGCCGTCTTCTTCGTGGGGGGAGTGCGGGCCTTCCCCCGTCGACGGAGTGCGGGCCTTCCCCCGTCGACGGAGCTCGCTCTATATTTTTTTAATTTGTTTGTTTTTCTTTTGCTTTTTGTTTGTTTTTTTACTTCAATATAGCCTAGATTTAGGCTAGCTTGAGTCTGTCGACTTATGTATGCCCTAGAAGGCAGTCCCTAGATGAGATAAAAAAAACAACATCTTATAATCATTTTAATGCAGACTACGTGCAGTCTTACCTCTTTACCTGAAAGTTGCTCTGAAAATTCTCAGGCAAAATTCTACTACACTCTTTGCTCTCACCCTTGTCTTTCATAATTCCCCATAGACCCTTCTCTCTTCCTAACTTCCTTTAATTTGGATCACATATCTCTTTATCAGTTTCTAACCCGCAAAGGGCTTTGCCTTCTTTGAGGAGCAAGTTTTGGGTGTGAAGTGCAAATCCTCCCAGTTCCTAGCGGTGCTCTAAGTAGTGTTTTTTTAATATTCTACTACTTACCTTTCACACATTTGCCTTTCTCTAAGCTTCACAATAGCCGCGAGCCACTTTTCAAAACTTGCGCCAAAGTCTCGGTACTTTTCGCCTTTGTAAAATAATAGAGTTCTTTTACAGGCATCATTGAGAACCTTGCCGAGATAAGACCCGAGACGACGAATGAAGCTAATCTGTCCGGGCTTCTGCCGTGGCTTCTGAAGCGGCTGAAGATGCGAATTCCCTTCGACGCGAACAAGCTCTACGTGTCCGAGATCCTCGCTATCTGTGTCCAAAACAACAACGAGAACCAAAAAGTTCTTCCCACTCTTGAGGGTATTGATGTTCTTCTTCAGCAACTTGCAGTAAGGCTATATTTGCACACACTGTTGTTTAAATACCATACCAAATAAGGCTTTAATAATAATTACCATTATCCCTTTTATGGGAATCAAGGTTAGGTGGAACATATTATCAAACCTTTTGTCTGATAATTGTGAGCTATGGCTTCTCGACTTAACCATGTTCAATCTCGTTTGGTTGTCGATGGTGTTAATCTTAATACTTCGACGAAGAGGGCTATTAATGGTCGTCGGTGTAATTCAGCCCAGCCCCCGAGCTCAAGGGTCACAACCGTCAGCTGCTCGATCACTCCTGAATCTGTCAGTTTCCGCTCTTGTGACGACCAATATCATGTCCTTCACTCTATAGTAAGGGGGTTGGGAAGGGGGTCCTTTTGGTTCGCAAAACATGGCGCCTGGGTGGATTGCACGCCATCCCGGGATAACCTAGTGCCATACTATGATAATAGGTGATCATCCAACATACTTGCAGGTGGACCCGCCTATCTCTATTTCTCTTTATTACTTACCGCCTACCCGTAAGGGGAGCGGCGATTTGCCATCCTGGCCGCCGTGCTGACGGGATTCAGCACCCCGTCCGACCCCAGCTTAGCCTCTTCTCCTTCCTTCAAAACACTTGTGTTTCCCCCCTGTTTCCTCGCTTTTCATACAACTTCTCCCGCAACTTTCTCTGGTCAGCCTCTAATTTCACAGGATAGATGCTGACCTTCTCAACCAAACGTCCCGGATCGGGGTTGAGGGGGGAGGGAACAATGTTTCCTGACCACTGACCTCCGGTTCGGGATGGTAGGTTTTTATCAACCTGCTTCATCCCCACCCATACCTTCCTCACATCCCTTTTCCTTCTCTCTTCACACTCTTATCAATTTTACGCCGTGTCCAAAGTGGAACCGCCATCCTGAGTGACTGGCAGGCCACCAGGCGGGAGGAGTGGTCCGAAATTTCGGCACCTGCTGCTGTCAGGTCCTGTACGCACCCCTTGCAAGGCGGGCTACTGCGAGGGGTGATGAACGATTGCTTCCCGTGGATAAAATAGGGTCACCTTGCCCATGAATGAAAACCTAACAAAATCAAAATCTCTAACCATTTTCCCTGTAAGAAGAACGGAGCCGCCCTCAGGCAGCTCCACAGAGAAAATGGAGGTTCCTACCCCTGTGGTTTCCCAGGGGACACTCCATAACTCTTCAACTGGAGAGGTGGCTTACTCCTCTCCTTGAGCTATAGGTGTAGAGGACTCCCCCTCACCCCTTTCTATGGAGGTGCTTTCGGGCACCTTCCTGTTCCCAGCGGTGGTCTCCCCTTTTCTTTCCAAGGGGACTGCCAAGAAAGCCAGCAGGCAGCCCATAGCCGACCGCTCCCCATTGAAGCGGCTCAGTAGGGCAAACCCCCTTAGCGGGGAGAGGGAAGCCAGGCTCCTTCGGTCGCTTCCGTCAAAAGACCTGCTGGCAAGAATATTGAACCTTGCCGGGGTCAAGAGCTGTGCCTCCCCACACCTGACTAGTGACAATGATGCCAACGGGACCTGTGATGTTCTGGGAGGGGATAGCCAACTGGAAGCTTCCCCTGAGATAGACATGGTCCTTGAGGCAACCCAACCTCAGACGTAGGGTCTTCCAAGAAAAAAGTGCGCAGGGGGGAACCCGGGCTCGGCGCCAAGCACCGAACCCAAATCCGCCCCTATGCAAGGTCCTCCTCAAGCGGCTAGGGTTTCTGAGGCAGTACAAGGAGGGTATGGATCTCCTCCGACCGGTGCCCCTACGACTGCCAGGACATTCTCGTTTCGGAGAAGGACCTGGCTGAGGCTGGTCCATCTGGCCTGGGGGCTCCTGGCGGCGGAGGGGAGAAGCGGGTTCATTCCCCACCCTCTTCTCGTAAAAAGAAAAAACAACCAAAAAAAAGACTTAAAAGACTCGGGGCTCCTCTCCATCCGCGAGGTCTGCGGGGATGGATGGGTCTGCTGCTTCGGTAAGCGACCAAGCCAGGATCGGCACATCAGGCCCCTCTGCCCCCAAGGGTGCGGAGCCCCTGACTAAGAAAAAGTGCGCAGGGCGGAGCCTCGATGACATCGGGGCCCATCATTCAGAGGTTTCCTGGCATTTTCGACCCCGCTGGCTTCAAACGCTTCCTCATTATTCGCTCCACTGTTGGCGGCATGTTTGCCAAGGGCGACATAATCCATCAGAAGAGAGCATTAGCTAGTGTAATTGGTAGAGAGCCGAAGGTGACCCGTTTCTCGGACGGGAGCCTTCTGGCGGATCCCTCCGAGGCGACCAAGATAAGTGCTCTTCGGACACTTGATGGCACCCCGGTGAGTGTGACGCCGCAATCTACCATGAACTTTGTGAAAGGAGTAGTTTATGCGAGGGAACTCGTTGACTACTTCATAGAGGACATCACCTTAGAGCTGGCCGACCATGGGGCCACCCCTACACTCTTCGTCACGTTATACTGTGAAAAGCTCCCTGAGTCCGTATGTGCCGGTTGGTACCGCTACCGCGTGAAGGCATTCGTGCCACTGCCGCGGCGGTGCTATTAATTTCACCGCTTTGGCCATACGAATACTTCTTGTAGACGTGCAAAGTCGGGGTCACCCGAGGTATGTGTAAATTGCTCCAAGGCCTTCCAGATAAGTCCAAATCGTGTGTGACCAAGTGTGTCAATTACGGAGAGCTGCATCCCCCTTCTTCGAAGCAATGTGGTGCATATCTCCTTGAGAAAGAAATCCTGGCCGTTCAGGCCCAGGATCGACTCTCATTCCGCGAGGCTAAGGACTTGGTTCTGGCGCGCCTGGCTCTGCCTTGAAGTCTTACGCCTCAATGGTTAGAAAGACACCCTCTGCTCCTGGCCCATCCAGGCCAACGAGCACGGTTGTTTCCGCGCACATTCGGAGCGCTTCTGCGGGCTCTATTCAATCTGGGCGCTACCCTGATAAGGATGGCGGCACAAAGGGTTCACACCCAGCCCCGGCTAAAACCAGGGCTCCCTCCTCCTTCCTCCAGCGTGACCGTTTCCTGTAAGGCGAAACGGCCACGCGCCTCCACCGAGTCGTTAGACTCACAGGAGGCAACACCCCTGAAGTTGGTCGCCAGGCCATCTTCCGGCGTTCCTAAAGCTTTCCCTCGAAAGGAGGACAGCAACAATGGAGTTTCGGCTCCTTCGCCCACGCCTCGTGGTAGGCTGAGTGGCTCGGAGACGGTGGATCCTCGAAAAGAGCGCCCCCCCCCCCATCCTCCACTGAAACCGCAACGCCCGCCTAAGGTTTCGAGGCGGAGGGTGGAAAAGACGCATGGCGAGCCCAACCTCTCCCTTCAGCGCATTGTCCGGCCATCAGCGCCCGTGGTTCTCTCTCCGGGAAGCGTACGACCCGACGAGGAAATCGTACAAATGATTGACCAGAATAGAAGAGCAGTATGTCGCGCCAGATTTCCAAGCTCCGCTGGGATTTTAGCTGGCGGAGCAGAAGTGCCGTTCTACGCAAGATGAGTTGATTTTACCCCAAATCAAGACTAAAATACCAACCATGAAACCAAACGATTTTGACAAAAATTCCCTGATATCGACAAAACCCATCAACTAAGACAAAACTACCGAAGAAGGAAACCCACACAAGAAGATGAAAATCACCGAACAAGACTACAAAGAAGAAACATAATACACAAACTACACACTACAAATTTACGAAAAAAAAGACACTAAAACAAACATAGTAAGTTTTAATTAACGACTTACCAAAACAACAGCAAACGCGCACAGCATAACCAAATACATTAGCAATATAAAGACAAATGGCTTGAACGCCAAATATTTTATATATTATATATACATGTATATATATATATATATATATATATATATATATATATATATATGTGTATAAACAAAATGATAAACAACCACGGAACTACAAAACATAAAAAATTTAAAGTGATAGGCCTGATCACCAGGCTCTAGCATCACTTTGCACCCTACCACACTTCTTTCTCTTTTCACCACTGGTCTACTTTCCGCTGTTTATCCACACACCCTTTCTATCCCCTCACCTGCATACTCTCACATACATACCAGTTAAAAAAAAGCGTACGGCCATTCCTGTAAGGTTCTTCTGTTCGAAGAGGGCCCCCGCTTCTCCTGCGAGCTATGGCTGGGGGGCATATTCCTTGAATGGAATTGCCGTGGACTCCGGGCCAACTGGGAGGAGCTGCGGAGGCTCGTCTCGTCCCGTTCCCCGTTAGCTATTTTTCTGCAAGAAACCATGCTAGGGGCGTGCCCCCTGCCCGCCCCCCCAGGTATAAGGGTTTTGCGACTCCACCAGCACGAGATGGGGGCCGGGCTGGGAAATGCGCTGTTTACACCCAGCATGATGTCTCCGTTCTTCCTTTCAGGCAGTGGCTGTGCAGCGTCACCTGGATAGGAGGTATACTATCATTTCCGCGTATATTCTACCGTCAGCGGACTTCGACGCGGGGGACTTTACCCGTGTCGTGGCACGGTTGCCGAGGCCCTTTCTCTTGCTTGAGATCTGAAAAGCAGACATCCTCTTGGGGACATTACTCAATAAATCCCAGGGGACAAGTCCTTGCCGATCTGATGGAAGAAGCTTGAGATGGGTGTCCTAAATGTGGATGAGTTTACGCATCACTGCCCGGGAATCGCTTTATTTTCTTCCCTTGATCTATCTTTGTGCTGTTCGGATGCACAGCCTGATTTTTATTGCGGGGTGGTCGATGACATCCATAGTAGTGATCACTTTCCCATTTAAATATCATTTTCAGGGCAGCTGCCGCCCACCTCGATGGTGCATGGCGTGGGCGCGGTGGCCTGAATTTCAGCAAATGACTGAATTCTCTATCTCAGTCGAGGAATTTAGGTCGCTAGATGAGGCCGTTGATTTCTTCTCCGGTAACCTCATCGCCGCGGGCTTGGCTACTATTCCCAGATCGTTTTGCACGCCAACCACTGTCCCGCAGGGAAGTGTCCTCAGTGTCACACTCTTTGCCCTGAGCATCAACGGCTTCACCTCGGTGCTTCCGGAAGATGTTCTCGCTACGCTCTACGTGGACGACCTTTCGTCCTCTTTTGGCGCGGCCCAGATGCCAATAGGCATTGAACCGGGTTTCTCGTTATGTCGAAGCGCGCAGGTTTTGGTTATCCTTGGCCAAGAGTAAGGTGGTGAAATTCTACCGCCATCCAAGGCTCCACCCCGACCCAGATTCGTTTCTTAACGGGGTACGCCTGGAAGTGGTTGAATCGCACCGTTTCCTTTGTCTTGTATTTGACCGACGCGTCACCTGGGAGGCTCATATTCGCAGCCTTAGCGTCTCTTGTACCCGCGCCATATATATTCTCCGTTCCGTGACGTTCAGCGCTTGGGGCGCTGATAGGGCTACTTCCTTACTTTTTTGTCGATCTTTTGTTCGTTCGAAGCTCGACTACGTATGTGAGTTTTATGCATCCACAGCCGAGCGTTTATTGCTGAAGGTGGAATCGATCCACCACACCGGCCTTCGCCTGGCGACCGGTGCCTTCCGCACTTTCCCCATTGAGAGCCTACTAGTCGATACTGGGGAGATGCCACTCGCTCTACGCCGTGTACAGTGCATTATTCGCCGGTACGCGCGAGCCCGGCGCTAGCCTCAGTCTCCACCAGCTATCACTGCATCCGCAGCTGATTTCGACGGTGCCTATGCCTCCGAGAGACGCCAGTCATACCCTAAGCCCTTTGACTTTAGGGCCAGGAAACTCCTTGGAGAGCTAGGTGTAGCTTTCGGGCCGCCGGTGTCTACCCTGGTTGTGCCCAGGACGCCACCCTGCAGGGTACCACATTTGGATATTTGTCGCCACGCTTCTGCTCCCGAAGCTTATATTGCGTTCGACTTTTTTGGAGTACACCTCGTGTCACGCTGGAACCGTGCTAGTGTATACGGATGGCTCCAAGTCCGAAGAGGGGGTCCGCTTCCACGCCGTTTCCCTTCTGTTTGAAGTCAGCGGGGATCTGCCAGGCGCCGCGTCTGTCTTCACGGCCGAGCTGGTGGCAATACACCACTCGTTACGGGATATTACGCGACGTGCCCGGTTCGGAGATCGGATTTTGATCTATAGCGACTGACAAAGCGCCCTGAGTGCTCTCGGGGCATTGGAATCTCCGCACCCCCTGGTTCGTGATATCCGTGACGCCACGGTTTTGGCCATCCGTGTCGATGTCGAGATTATCTTCTGTTGGGTCCTGGACATGTAGGAATTGCGGGGAATAAGCGCGCCGATGAGGGCGCCAAAGAGTCCACGAGGACTCTGCGACCGGACCAGCGTTTCGCTCTTCCTCACACCGACTACATGGCAGGAATACGGGCATCTCTCTTCGGGCTGCTTGCCAAAGAAGATGGGACACGGTCGAAGGGAACTTAAAGTTGCGTGCCATTGCGCCGCGACTGTTCCAATGGACCTATCCCCCAATGCCGCGACGGCTTCAGGTCGTTCTGTCGTCTCCGAATCGGACACACGTGTGACGCATCGCTATTTGATGGAGCGCTCGCCTGCGCCCTATTGCAACGACTGTGTCGTCCCCCAGACTGTTCGGCACATTCTTGTCGAATGTCCCAGTCTGGGTGATCTTCGCGCACGTTACCTGTCCTGGTACCAGGATGGGTGGGGTCGCTACCTCCTGTCCCTTGTACTCAGGACGGATTTGTGCAAACCGACCTGTGGACTTCTAGACTTTTTGGAGGAGGCCGGCCTTCTCCCTATTATTTAAAATTCATCTATGGAATGCAGTCTTCCTCGGCGGGTGAGGGCGGGTCGTTCCCTGTGGACTGAGCTTGCTCTCTATTTTTTCAATTTGTTTGTTTTTCCTTTGCTTTTTTTTCTTTTCTTTAATTTGACTTTTAATACCGGGTGTCCCAGAAAAAAGTTAACCGTACTTGAATTAGGTTAACTCAAAGACTATTGGAGATTTTGGGCTCCTGCAAAAGTCTCTTATTTAACAACTATTTATCTTTAGATTCTGGAAATTTTATTAAATGAACTTTTATGATATTGATACACTAATGGGTTTAGTGGAGGCTATCAAAAATATGTTTGCGCAAGGAAGTAAAATAATGAAACGAAGCCTACGAAGGCTAGGCCACCGTGCACTTTCAAGAGAAGCATAGGGAGCCGAGGTAGCCTAGGCCACTGTGCCATTCTTCAAGCAAAGCATAGACCATTTTACAGTGTTTTTTCAGCCACCCTGTGGTATGTTCTCGTCATTATTGCTTACTAAGCAAATCAAAGCGTTTCTGTGTAAATATTTACTTCCATAGAACCTTTTTAATCATGCAGTTAACAAAAGATCAACGCATATTTGTAGTCACACACTTTATTAAGACTGGTAGTATTAAACAAGTACAAGCTTCACTTGAACAACGTTTTCCAGGTAGGCACCCACCAAGCAAGCCCACAATTTGGAAAAATGTTCGCAAATACCAACATGAAAGAACATGCTTACATCTAAATAAAGGTCGTTCGGGTTGTATGAGAACCATAAAAACAACAGAAAATATCGAAAATGTTCAGATGACACTTCTTCAAAATCCGCATGTATCAGTCAGAAAGAATGGGTTACAATTGTTAAAGTCATCATTTAACCGCATTATTAAACATGACTTAAAATGGCTTTCCTATAAGATGCATGCAAGACACCAGCTTCTTGAAACTGATTTCCCTTGTCGTAGACAATTTGTCGAATGGCTTCTCCATAAACCTGCTCGTTTCCTGGGAAACATTGTGATTGGTGACGAGGCAGCCTTTTTCATGAATGGAAAGGTAGATAGCCATAACATTCGACAATATGCGCCGCTTACCCCCCCACCCCAGCATTCAACTTTTACACACGTATTTGTCAGCAGAAAGTGTCTCTGTGGATCGCAATATGCGGGAATGGCTATCTTGTTGGCCCATTGTTTTACGAGAATAACCTGAATGGTGCTGCCTACCTGAGCATGATCAACGAAAGGATCTTCCCGGAACTCCACCAGATTTACGGCAATCAATTCAATAGTCTTTGGTGGATTCAGGACGGCGCACCAGCTCATAGACAGCTTGCTGTAAAAACAAAACTAAGAGAAACGTTTGACAACCACTTTGTCACGCTAAATCATGCAATTGAATGGCCCCCAAGATCCCCTGACTTAACACTGTGCGATTATTTCTTATGCGGATATCTAAAGAATAAAGTGTATTCTACTCCACCACAAAGCATCAACCAGTTAAGAGATAGCATCACACGTGAAATCAATAGACTTAAGGAAAATCACAAGTTAATCAAAAAGGTTGTTCAATCAATGCGATCAAAAGCGCAACTGTGCTTGGAAAGAAATGGAGGACATGTGGAAGGAAACCGTTCTTAGAAAATTAAAAAATGAATTTGTATTACCCATATGAAGAGGTGTTTTTGTTAAAAATAGATTTAAATATATTTGTTGATTTTAAACTTTGAAGTTTCATTATTTTACTTCCTTGCGCAAACATAATTTTGATAGCCACCACAAAACCCATTAGTGTATCAATATCGTAAAAGGGAATTTAATAAAATTATCAAAATTGACAGATAAATAGTTGCTAAATTTGTTTTGTTTTGCAGGACTCAAAAATTTCTAATAGGTTTTGAGTTATACTAATTCAAAGTACGGTTAACTTTTTTTATAGCCTAGATTTGGGCTAGCTTGAGTATGACGACTTATGCCCTAGAAGGCAGTCGTCAGATGAGATATATATATATATATATATATATATATATATATATATATATATATATATATATATATATATATATATATATATATAAAGAAAAGGCCGTGGTGGTGCTATTACTGTCACCGCTTCGGCCATACGAATAGCACTTGTAGACGTGTAAAGTTGGGGTCACCCGAAGTATGTGTAAATTGCTCCAAGGCCGCACACGATTAGTCTAAATCGTGTTTGGCCAAGTATGTCAATTGCGGAGAGCCGCATCCCGCTTCTTCTAAGCAATGTTGTGCGTATCTCCTTGAGAAAGAAATCCTGGCCCATCCAAGCCTACGAGCACGGTCGTTTCCGCGCACATTCTGAATCCTTCTGCTCGTTCTACCCACTCGGGCGCTTCCTTGGTTGAGGTGGTGCCATAAAAGGTTCACACCCATCACAGGCTAAATCCAAGGCTCCCCGTTCTTCCCCCAGCGTGACCGTTTCCCGTAAGGCGAAACGACCGCTCGTCGCCACCGAGTCGTACTCACAGGATGCAACACCCCTGAAGTTGATCGTGAGTTTCTCAAGCTCTGTCCCGAAAGGAGGACAGCACTAAAGGAGCTTCTGTTCCTATGCCTACACCAAGTGCTAGGCTGGGTGACTCGTAGCCGGTTGATCCTCCAAAGGAGGGACCCCCGCCTGCCTAAGGTTTCGAGGCAGAGGGAGGAAAAGTCTCACATGGCGAACCCAACCTTCGCCGATAAGTCCTCGATGGCGACAGAGCCTTCAGCGCATTGTCCGGCCAACAGCACCCGCAGTTCTGCCTTCGGGAATCGTACGGCCATTCCCGTGAGGATCATCTCTCCGAGCTAGGCGTGAAAGCCATATTCCTTCAATGGAATTGCCGCGGACTCTGGGCCAACTGGGAGGAGGGCGCCAAAGTGTCCGCTAGTATGCGGCGACCAGACCATCGTTTCGCTCTTCCTCACACCGACTACATGACAGGAATACAGGCTGCCATCCCAGCTGCTTGGCAAAGGAGATGTTCGAGGGGAACCTTAAATTTACGTGCCATTGCGCCGCTACTCATCCCGTGGACCTACCCCCCAATGCTGCGACGGCCTCATGTTGCTTTCTGTCCTCTCCAAAATGGACACACTCGCGAGACGCACCGGCATTTGATGGACCGCTCACCTGCGCCTTATTGTGACGACTGCGTTGCCCCCCAGACTGTTCGGCACATTCTTGTTGAATGTCTCAGTCTGGGTGATCTTCGCGCACGTTACCTGCGAGCGAGGTCGCTACCGCTTGTCCCATGTACTCGGGACGGGTTCGTGCTCAGAGACTTGTTGACTATGCGACTCTTTGGAGGCCATTTAATTTGACCTTTTTTTAGGTCGCATGTTCCTGCGCCGAGGAGAGGCTGGCCTACCCCCGACGCTGAATCGCGCTTCCTTCTTGCCTTTTTGCTTTTTTTTTATTATTTTTTTAGCCTCCGTTTTTTTATCGTTGTAATTTGTTTGTTACATATTGCCTAACTTACTAGGTTGTGTCGAGTACGGCGACTTATGCCCAAATAGGCAGTCGCCAGATGTGCTCCTAAAATTTAAAAAAAAAAATGCATGGGAACTCGTGGGCTATCCCTTAGAAGACATCACTGAAGAGCTAGCTAACCAGCCAGCTCAAGGGATTCTTGCTACTGCCACGATTCGCTTATGTAGACGTGCAAAGTCGCGTATATCCGAAGTCTTTGTAAGTTGCTCCAAAGCCGTAAACGATGTGTTTTTTCGTCTATGGCCAAATATATCAATTGCGGAGAGCCACGCCCCGCTTCTTCGAAGCAATGTGGCGCGTATCTCCTCGTGAACTAATTCCTAGCTCCTGCGGATTCTCTCATTCCGAGAGGCTAAGAACTTTCTCCTTGCGCACCCAGCCCTTCCTGTGACGTGTTGTCTCTATTTCTAAAAAGACACCCTCTGCTCCTGGCCCTCTATCCTACGAGAACGGTCCTTTTCGCGCCCATTGGGATACTTCTTCGAGTGTGGAAGCGAGTCAAAAGGATGCGGGAAAGTTCTCGCAGGAATCCTCCCCCCTCCCTCCTCCTTCACATTCTACAGGAGAAGGAGACCGCAATCTTCCTGGAGGGCATACATGTCTTCACTTAACCAGAATACCCTTTTTGCAAAGGTGTGGAAGTGAGTCAAAAGGATTCGGGGTAAGTTTCGCAGGACTCCTCCTGTTCTCCAGGAGAACGGGACCGCAATCTCGGACCCCGCGTCCTTGGCAGAATCTTTGGCGACAACTTTCTCCACATTACACTGCTCCGCCAGTATTCATTATACATCGTGATGTCGCTGAAGGCCGTCGACTGTACTTTACTTCCAGAGGCGGAGAACCTTTCAACTACACTTTACATTGAGTCGCTATCACCTCTCGCTTCATGCGCGGACACCGCCCCTGTTTCGGGTGATGTGCCCTATGCCATGCTTTGACACCTAGGTGAGCGAGGCATGGCCTTTCTGTTACATTTTCTTTAATAGGATCAAAACAGAGGGTATCCCCCAGACTTATGGCGAATGACAAATGTGCTTGTTTTTCGCAAAAAAGGTGAGATCACTCTACCCTAGCCAGTTTCCGCCCAATCTCTGACCACTTCTTTCTGCAAGTTGATGGAAAAATTGGTAAATGTTATACTAGCCTTTTTTTAGACAGCGGAGGCCACCTTTCTTCCGCAAGTTACACTACGCCGGATGCTCATCTCCGAGTGAAAAGGGCTGTGTGAGAGGCCTTCCTTCCTAGACCACTACGCCACGATAATTTTCGATCTGGAGAAGGCCTATGATACTGCATGGCGATACGGTAGCATTGAGGCCCTCCACATGATCCCGGCTAGGAGACCCCTCCCAATTTTAGCTTTCATAAAGCGCCCTGCGTGCTCTCGGAGCATTCGACTCTCCACACCCTTTGGTTCGCGGAACCCTCTAGATTATCTTCTGCCGGGTTCTGGGATGCGTGGGAATTGCGGGGAATGAGGACGCCAAAGAGTCCGCGAGGACTGGGCCACCAGACCAGCGCTTGGCTCTTCCTCATACCGACTACATGGCATGAATCAGGGCAGCCCTCCGGGATGCTTGGCTAAGAAGAGGGGAGACGGCCGAGGGCAACTTAAAGTTGCGTGCCATTGCACCGCGATTGTTCCCACGGAGCTACCCCTCGATGCCTTGCGACGATTGCGTTCTTTCCCCGGACTATTGGGCACATTTTTGTTGAATGTCTCAGTCTGAATGATTTTCGTGCACATTACCTGTCCCGGTATATGGACATGCGGCTTTGATACTGCTTGCCTCTGCCACTCGTGACGGGTTCGGGCACCTAGACTTGTGGATTATCTGAATTTGTGTGGTAGGCTGGCGGCCTCTTCCATTTTATTTGGCTCTTTGGTGTTTGTTGCATATTCTGGCGCCGGCTGGGGCGGGCCTCACCTCGACTCCGGAGCCTGCTTCCTTGTTGTTTTTGTGGTTTTGGATTTTGTTTGTTTTTAGGGTGTCCTTTGCGCGTTTGATTTTCTTAATCTAGCCTAGCTATATGATTTTTAACGCGACTTGTGCCCCAGTGAGCAGTCGCTAGGTTGGCGCTGAGAAAAAGATCACATCTCAACACCCACACACACACTTCTCTGTTCCCAGAAAAATCCTGCCAATGGGTAGGTCTATCTAGGGACCCCTGATTTGGAACCACTTTTTTCCTTCCTTCATCTTGTAGCGAAGACTTTCCCTCTCTACCTGCAAAAATACTTTCCCGGCCCCACAGCGGTTGTCGTGCTTATCTTTATGTAGGTTTCATCCCAATAGAGAAATCCGTCCTCGCCAAGAGACAGATGTCATTACCTACCTACATTATAATTCAGGGTTGTGAAGCTGGAGCTGGAGCCAGAGTGACTCAAAATGTACTAGCTCCAGCTCCATACACTAAAAGTCCAGCATAAATTTTCCTCTTTCTCATCAATAATAAAAATGTATCACTTTGAAAATTCCTTTTCATTATATTGTAATCTATTAAAATTAAATCATATTATTTTCGCAAATAAATTACTAATTATATTTTTTTTCTTTCACATAATAATCTAGAATTAATGTTTTAATTTGTAACTTATAAAAACTTTTTTGTTTAGCTTGTATAATTTATTTTTTTAAACCACATTAAAATGGTGACTACATCTCAAACAAAAGCAAGATCTGCCGTGTTTAGGTATTTTATTTTCTCAAAGACGGCAAACATTTTATCTGCCATTGCAAGAAAGATGATGATGATGCTACTGTTGATGAACAATTTTGTGGAACCAAAATTAGTTCCTTGATCACTAAGCGCTACTACCAGCTCTGATCCAAAAAGACTGACTATGACTGGCAAGACATCAAATTTGAAAAGGCATCTGCAGAGATTTCATCCAAAGATATATGAAATCATCAACAAGAAAGACACTCAAGTGATTATTTCAACTGAAAATATGAAACATACTTTTGGAAATATTTCAAAAAATAAGTTTTTTTGTAACAAAGTTACTGTCCCAATGATCTCTGTTAAATTTTAGAAGCATATTATAGAAATGGTGGTAAAAAACAGTATAACTCTAATTTTTTTTTCTCAAAACCAGCACTCTTAGGTATGAATGGATAAATGGCTAAAAAAGAGTGTCTCTAAATAAAGATAACATTAGGAAGATCATACTTAAAGAAGCTACGCAACAAAAAGAACTTAAAAAAAACTCTTAAGGGGCACTTTATGTTCCTCAAAATTGATGGATGCACTTGACATAGTTAATTATTTTGCGATTAATGTCAGATTTATTAATGACTAATAAAATAGTGACTCAAACACTGGCATTTAAAGATATACATGCAAACCACACAAGTGAATATTAAGAAAGAACAAGTTCTATGTATTATCACAGACAATGCTTCAAATATGTTAAGTACAATTGAAAAAATATATTCAGCAACAGTTAATGAAATGTCAAATGATGAAGACATCTCTGAAAAAGATGATTTAATAACATCTGAAGATGAATTTTTAGATGATTTGATTGAAGAAGCTTCTAAATTATCTTTCATCCGACATCAGCGTTATGTCATGCATACACTACAGTTAGCAATAAGAGATGGTTTAAAAGGACACCCTATAGCAACTATGATTAGCAGAATCAGGCAAGTAGCCACTGTAGCTAGAACACCAAAAATCGACTCTATTTTGAAAAGACATTCAGGTTTGGGAGCCATTTTAGATCAGGAAACACATTGGGGAGCACCTATATGATAATCAAGCGTTTGTTAGAGCTCAAACCATATCTTGAAGACCTAGCTAATAAAGATGTCTCACTCACTGAATATGAATGGATGCAATTATCAAAATTAGAAGTTTTGCTTCGCTTTCCTTTTTCCACCACAAAAAATTAATTCAAGCTGAAGATTTAACCCCTGGAGAATTCTTGCTGGCATGGAAGGAATTATTATATCACCTTGGTCAAACTGGTGGACTGCTTGCAGATGGAATTGTATCTTCAATGAAGAGAAGGGAAGAACTACTTTTACAAAATATAATACTATTGAATGATGATCAGAAGGCTAAAGGAAAAACAGTACTTTATGAAATAGCAATTTGCATGAGAGGACTGAGATCAGAAAATCGAGAAGACCAAGAAGAAGAAAATCTAATTATAATCAACCAATCAATTCTTCAAATGATAATGAAGATTTTTCAAATTATTTAGACAGAATTGAAAAGGCAAATATAAAGTGCATCAATGAAAATGGAGACAAACCTCTTAATATTGAAGAATTCCAATTTAAAGAAGATTTTTTTGATAGGGTTAAAGGAAGTGGAAAAATATAACCACTTATCAGAGATTATAAGAAATGTAGCTAGGAGTGTAACAGTAATGCCTCCCACCCAAGTCAGCGGACAAAGACTATTTTCTGCACTAAGAATTATAAAATCAAATTTAAGAGCATCAATCATAGAAGACTTAGTAGAAGCAGTTTAATTTTTGAGAACAATAATGGATTAAAAATAAAGAATATGAGAAGCTAATTTAAAATTTTAAGGAGAATTTAAAATTAACTTAAATATGCCATTAAAATTAAAAAATATTATTTTTTATTGGAGTAAAATTATAAGACAAGTTAATAAAATTTTTAAAAATTTGTTACAGTTAACATAAAATTAAAGATTTTTAACTCATCCAAGTAAGTATAAAAGTTTTTTATACATTTTTTTATAATTTTCACTTAAACAAAGGATAGTTGTGTTCTAAATACAAATATATGTTGTAAACTTTATATTATTATTAAAAATTAGCTATTATTGATTATATTCTAATTAATAATAGGAGATTAGCAAATCTGAGGTATAGTCATTAGAATTTAGATTAATAGCCATCTATTATGGCCTATGAATAACACTGTGCAAAGTACAATTACAGTAAGCAAATCAATCATTAATATATAGTGAGATGAAATAAATCTGGGAGCTGGAGCCAGAAATTTCAAAATGTTGGAGCTGGGGCCAGTAAATTCAAAACTGTTGGAGCTGGAGCTTAATAATTTAGATATCAGCTCCACAACTCTGTTATAATTGTTCATGGGTTAATGAATAACTGTCGGCTAAGTTCAACCTCTTTGCCAGTGGGTGGCAACTCATGACACCGCTGAGAGTTTTGTGTCCACACTCGCTGGAATCAAACCCATGCCTTGACTGACACTATAAATCCGACGCATATCCATAACTAGGGCATAAATGGATGAAATGGTCTTGTATCGCGGCATGGGTTCTCATTTTATCTTTAGATATGATTTGGCAAGAACTGTTTGATTTAGATTTAAGTATCAGTTGTTGTTGTTGTTTTTTGGGGGATGATTTGGGATCCTCTGGGTAAATACTATAATAGGGTTGGTTTTATATTCTGCCCCCTTACTTCTCTCCATCCTATGTTATCAATGGTCTCTGCCCTCCACTTATTTTTCACTTGCTCAATATAACAAAGCCTTTCAAAATTGAAAAGGGGAATAGATATTTGACACACTTTTTATTTCTTTACTATACTTTCCTCCATTTGTTATGTATTTTCTGCACCTTATTCTAGTGCTTGTCTCCACTACAGCAATACAAACGCCATGACCCGGATACCAATGAGGAGCAAGAGTTCATGGAGAATGCATTTGACACCCTGTGTTCCTGCCTCCTCCTCCCCGATAACCGAGAGCCCTTCCTCCAGGCTGAAGGGCTGCAGCTGATGAATTTGATGCTGAGGTCAGTCATCCCAGGTTGAGCGTTCAGAGGAGTGTGTGCTTTTTAATTGTAACATCGGAATCCCTCCACCGATACACATACATTGATTGCTTTTGTGTGAAGTCCTTTAACGTGACTTGATCCTCACCATGTTAACTCATTATCTTCCACTGCTTTTCTACAAAATAGGGTAGGTGCACATCTATGCTACACTAGCATGACTGGAATATCAGCTAAATATCGCTGCCCTATAGTCAACTTGCTCTTTATCGGGCTTAACTCTCAAACCCAAGCTCAAATCACATGATAAAAGTAGATAAAACGTCTGTTAGGACTCTCAAGTCTACAAGCCCATTTAATGCCTCCATGGCATTATTATACACACCAGAGAAGGGCTTAGCCTAGTGGATAAGGCGTTGGTGACTTATGCTGCTAGGTACTAGTTCCAATCCTAGCGAGGGTGGAGGCAAAAAATATTTGTGTAGGTAGGGTGGTAGCCGTCCATTGGTGGACATAACTAAATCACGCAGCAGTCTCTTCCTCTCACCACTCAGTGAAAGAACATATCACTCTTCCCCTACTGAACCTGCTGAAGATGGTTCCATATCTATACCTGTTACACTTGGTACCTGGAAGAGCTTCACGTCCTTCCTGCCTGAGTGCAAATTAAGGAAGCCCTCACACTAGGTTGACTTGAACACTGGTGGGGGATGGAGAAGTTTTTGTGCTTCCTCCTCGTCCTCTCTCAGCATTATTTTCTTTCTACCCCTTTCCCCGCAACCCTTTGCCACGATTTAAGGACCTGGCCAGCTAACTTATGCTGTATCAGAAATGAGAATTTAGAACCTCTTTAGACAACGCCTGCAGGTCGCAAGAGACTCGGACTTGAGGTGGCCCTGGTTTTTGGGGCACGATTAATGCAAGGATCGGTTTTGCCCTAATTACCCCTTCCCTGTGTGTAATGGACTCACCACCTCCCTGCGGCCATTCTCGGGTACATAAAGATGTAGTGCTTATGTTGGGGGAATGGCGGTTCGCGGGATATAGCGCCCTGCTCCTTTTCTCCAACTTATTGATCACAAATTTGGAAACATTTGTGTGTTTTTTACCACTTTTGCAACATTTGTGATTACCCCTCAGGAGAGCCTTGCCCATCTTCGGTGTTGGGGCAGATGTGGTAAACACGGATTTTGCTACTTGGGTATTATCTTGTGATTTATACTAAATTGAGTATGCTGATTCTGAATCTGTAATCAGAATTGTTCTAGCACGTAAGGTTCCTGAGTTACACACATACTCTTTAGTTACACATATGGGCAGTGTTGCTTCGGCTACCATAGTGAGAGGATGTGTTGTGTGTGTTTGGTTTCTGCGTTACACTCCTGGTTTATCATGTTGTTAAATTTAGACATTATAGTAGTGGTGTCGAAACGGTATTTACATACAGTGATTAATTGCATTTTTCTTTTAGATTTATCTCTCAATTAATTTGTAAATGAAATAAGATTGTACAAAAGTATATGACAGGATATATACAAACTAAGTTGAAAACATGAATTGGCGAGGATGTATAAATAGCCCAGACAACTTTTGTTATATCTGTGGAAGATATACTCCAAGCAACCAGCGGAAAAATTTACCTAAAGGAGTGAAAACTGCATACAATTATTACTTTGGTTGTAAAGTTGGTGACCAAGACAAACCCTGGGCACCTCACAAATATTGTACTGTGTGTTATATGGGGCTCACACAGTGGTTAAATGGAAAATGGAAGGGTATGCCTTTAGCTGTACCAAGGGTGTGGCATGAGCCAACAAATCATTTTTTTGATTCCTACTTTGGTATGACAAATATTGCCCCCATAAAGGGTGCGGCGATTTACCTTCCTGGTCGTCATGCTGATGGGACTCAGCACCCCATCCGACCCTAGCTTAGCCTCTTATCCTTCCTTCATGTGTTTCCCCCCCCCCAGTTTCTTTGCTTTTCATACAACCTCTCCCACAACTTTCTCTGATCAGCCTCTAATTTCACAGGGTAGATGCTAACCTTCTTCTCTGCCAACCGTCCCGGATCGGGGCTGATGGAGGAGGGGACAACATTCCCTAACCCCTGAGCTCTGGTCTGGGGACTGCCAGGCCACCAGGCGGGAGGGGTGGTCCTGAATGGCGGCACCTGGCCTGTACACACCCCTTGCAGGGCGTGCTACTGCCAGGGGTGATGAGCGTATGCATCCTGTGAAAAATTTAGGGTCACCATGCCAAATGATGAAAAAATAAAAAATCTTCCCTCACTTTTCCCTTGTCCATCGACGGAGCCACCCTCGGGCAGCTCCACAGCAAAAATGGAGGTCCACCCCTCCGTGCTTGCACGGGGGACCCTCCAAATTTCTCTAATCGGAGAGGAAGCTTACTCCTCTCGTTCGCCTATGGGAGTAGGGGACTCCCCCTCACCCCCTTAACCCCTCTTAACACCGGCAGTCCCCCTTTACTTTCCAAGGGGACTGCCAAGAAAGTCAGCGGGCAGCCCATAGCCAACAGCTCCCCATTGAAGCGGCTTTGTAGGGTAAACCCCCTTAGGGGGGAAGGGAAGCCAGGCCCCTTTAGTCGCTTCCCTCAAAAGACCTGCTGGCAAAAATATTGAACCTTGCCGGGGTCAAGGAGTGCCTCCCAAGACGAGAGTAAAGACACTGCTGCCAGTAGGACCTGCGATGTCCTGGTGGAGGGGGGGGGGATGGTTAACTGGAGGCCCCACGTGAGATAGACATGGTCCTTGAAGTAACCCAGCCTCAGACGGTAGGGCTTAAATGGGAGGGAATTCGGGCTCGGTGCCAAGCACTGAAGTCGAGTCCGCCCCTATGCAAGGTCCTCCTCAAACGGCTAGGGTTTCCAAGGCAGTACAAGGAGGGGAGGGATCATTTCCAACCGGTGCCCCTGCAACTGCCAGGACCTTGTCCAACTCGGAGAAGGACCTAGCTGAGGCTGGTCCATCTCGCCTTGGGGCTCCTGCCGGCGGAGGGGGAAAGCGAGTTTATTCCCCGCCCTCCGCTCCTAAAAAGAAAAAAAAAACAATTACAGACTAAAAAGACTGGGGGCGCCTCTCCATCCGCGGGGGCTGCGGAGATGGATGGGTCTGCTGCCACTTCGGTAAGCGACCAAGCCAAGATCGGCACATCCGGCTCCTCTGCCCCCCGGGGTGCGGAACCCCTAACTAAAACCAAAAGTGCACAGGGCGGAGCCTCGATAACATCGGGGCCCCTCATTCAGAGGTTACCTGGCGTTTTCGAGCCCGCTGGCTTCAAACGCTTCTTAGTTATTCACTCCACTGATGGCAGCATGTTGGCCAAGGGCAACATGATCCATCAGAGGAGAGCTTTAGCTAGTGTAATTGGTAGAGAGCCGAAGGTGACCCGTTTCTCGGATTAGAGCCTCCTGTCGAATGTGACGGATCCCTCCGAGGCGGCCAAGATAAGTGCTCTTCATACACTTGATGGAACCCCGGTGAGTGTGACACTGCACTCTAGTTTATGTGAGGGAACTCATTGAGTACTCCATAGAGGACATCACCTGAGAGCTTGACTCACCATGGGGCGGTCAAGGTCGAACGTGTGATGAGAAAACAGGAAGAGGCCTCGAGACCCACCCCTACACTCTTCGTCACGTTCGACTGTGACAAGCTCCCTGAGTCGGTATGTGCCGGTTGGTACCGCTACCGCGTGAAGGCATTCGTGCCACTGCCGCGGTGGTGCTATTACTGTGACCGCTTCGATCATACGAATCGTTCATGTAAACGTGCAAAGTCGGGGTCACCTGAAGTATGTGTAAATGGCTCCAAGGCCGCACACGATAAGTTCAAATAGTGTGTGGCCAAGTGTGTCAATTGCCGAGACCTGCACCCCGCTTCTTCGAATCAATGTGGTGCATATCTCCTTAAGAAAGAAATCCTGGCCGTTCAGGCCCAGGATCAACTCTCATTTCGCCAGGCTAAGGACTTGGTCCTGGTGTGCCCGGCTCTGCCAGGGACGTCTTACGCCTCAATGGTTATAAATACACCCTCTGCTCCTGGCCTATACAGGGCAATGAGCACGGTTGTTTCCATGCCCATTCGGAGCCCTTCTGTGGGTTATACTTAATCCGGGAACTCGCCTGGTAAAGCTGGCAGCAGAAAGGGTTTCACACCTAGCCCCAGCTAAAACGAGCTCCCCCCCCAACCCCCTTTCCCCCAGCGTGACCGTTTCCCTTAAGGCAAAAGGGCCAGGCGCCTTCACAGAGCCGTTAGACTAAAGAGAGGCAATACCCCTGAATTTTGACGCCAAGCAATCTTACGGGGTTCCTAAAACTGTCCCCCGAAAGGAGGACAGCAACAAAGGAGCTTCGTCTCCTTTGCCCACGCTTATTGCTGGGCAAAGTTGCTCAGAGACGGTGGATCCTCGAAAAGAGGGCCCCCCGCCTCCGAAGCCGCAATGCTTGCCTAAGGTTTCGAGGCGTAGGGAGGAAAAGACTTCCCCAATAAGTCCTCGAAGGCTACAGCGCCTTCAGCCTATTGTCCGGCCAACAGCGCCTGTGGTTCTGCTTCCGGGAAGCGTACGGTCATTCCCGTGAGGGTCTTCTGTTCGGAGAGGGCTCCCGCGTCTCCTCCGAGCTAGGCCCGGAGGGTTTATTCCTTCAATGAAATTGCCGTGGACTCCGGGCCAACTGGAGTAGCTTCCGAGGCTCGTCTCGTCCCGTTCCCCGTTAGCTATTTTTCTGCAGGAGACCATGCTAGGTGCGTGCCCCCTGCCCGCCTTCCCATGGTATAAGGGTTTTGCGACCCCACCACGAGGAGACGGGGGCCGGGCTGGGATATGCCTAGTTTACCCCCGGCATGATGTCTCCGTTCTTCTTTTCATTTAGATACCTCCTTTCAGGCAGTAGCTGTGCAGCTTCACCCGGATAGGAGGTATATTGTTATTTCTGCGTACATTCCACCATCAGCTGACTTCGACGCGGGGGACTTCCACCGCGTCGTGGCACGGTTGCCGAGGCCCTTTCTCTTGCTTGGAGATCTGAAGAGCAGACATTCTCTCTGAGGAGACTACTCAATAAATCCCATGGGACAAGTCCTTGCCGATCTGATCGAAGAGCTTGAGTTGAGGGTCCTAAATGTGGACGAGTTTACGCATCATCACTGCACGAAAACCGCTTCATTTTCTTGCCTTCATCGATCTTTGTTCTCTCCGGATGCACATCCTGATTTTGATTGGGGGGTGATCGATGACCTCCATGGTAGTGATCCCTTTCCCATTCAAATATCATTTTCAGGGCAACTGCCGCCTGAGAGACCACCTCGGTGGTGCTTGGCGCAGGCGTGGTGGCCTGCATTTCAGAAAATGACTGAATTCTCTATCTCAGTCGAGGAGTTTACGTCGGTACATGAGGCCGTCGAGTTCTCTGGCAACCTCATCGCCGCGGGCCGACTACTCCCGTGGTGGTCGGCCGAGTGTGAGACGGCCCTCAAACAGAAGCGTTATGCCTACATGCGCTATAAACGCCGCCCGGTATATTTCGAAGCACGCCCGCCGCTCTTTTTGGCGGGCATACGTGTCTTCACTTAACGGGAAGAACCCTCTAGCAGAAGTGTGGAAGTTCTCGCAGGACCTCCCTCCCGTTCTCCAGCAATCTCGGACCCTGCGTCTATGGCGGAATACTTCGCGATCGCTTTTATCCACATTCTCTAGCCGGGATGCTGCTCTGCCAGCATTCAATGCACGTCGTGATGTCGCGGAAGGCTGTCAACTGGACTTTACCTGCAGAGGCGGACAACTCTTAAAAGACAGGTTTACTGTGAGTGAGTTGAGGTCCGCTCTTGCTTCGTGCGCGGACACCGCACCTTGTCCGCACGATGTCCCGTACGCCATGCTTCGACACCTGGGTGAGCGAGACATGGCCTTTCTGTTAGATTTGTTCAACAGGATCTGGGTGGATAGTCTCCTCCCAGATTCCTGGTGAATCACTACTGTGCTCGCCTTTCTCAAACAGGGGAGAGATCACTCTACTCCGGCCGGTTTCTGCCCAATCTCTCTAACCTCTTGCGTGTGCAAGTTGATAGAGAAATTGGTAATGTTAGATTATTAGATTAGCCTTTTTCTTGGACAGCGGAGGCCATCTGTCTTGTGCACAGTGCGGCTTCCGCAAGTTCCACTCCATGTCAGATGCTCTGCTCCGACTGGAAAATGCCGTCTGCGAGGCCTTCCTTCGTAGACAGCACTACGCCACGGTGTTTTTCGATCTGGAGAAGGCCTATGATACCGCATGGCGATACGGTATCATGGAGACTAAACACGATGGTGGTGACGGGATGCCTCCCAATGTTTATATGTGAATTTTTGCGAGATCGTTGATTCCGCTTACGGGTGGGGGAAGCCCTCTCCGGCCCAATGGAGCAGGAATAGGGCGTCCCGCAGGGAAGTGTCCTCACTGTCACACTCTTTGCCCTGAGCATCAACGGCATCACCTCGGTGCTGCCGGAAGATGTTCTCGCTACGCTCTACATGGACGACCTTTCGATCTCTTTTGGCGCGGCTCAGATGTTGACTCCAACAGGGATTGAACCGCGTCTCTCGCTATGCCGAAGCGCACAGGTTTCGGTTTTCTTTGGCCAAGACTAAGGTGGTGCACTTGTGCCGCCATCCACGGCTCCACCCAGACCCAGACCTTTTTCTTAATGGGGGTGCGCCTGGAAGTGGTTGAATCGCACCGTTTCCTTGGCTTGTATTTGACCGACGCGTCACCTGGGAGGCTCATATTCACAGCCTTAGGGTCTCTTGTACCCGCGCCATGGAGATTCTCCGTTCCGTGACGTTCAGCGCTGATAGGGCATGGCTACTGACTTACTTTTTTATCGATCCTTTGTTCGTTCGAAGCTCGACTACGAATGCGAGTTTTATGCATCCTCAGCCGAGCGTTTATTGCGGAAGGTGTACTCGATCCACCACACCGGCCTTCGCCTTGCCACTCGTGCCTTCCACACTTTTCCCATTGAGAGCCTACTAGTCGATGCTGGGGAGATGCTGTAGTAGGTTAAAAATCTAGACCAACCCCAATCGATCCTATCTTCCTTCTTCTCTTGCGTTCAACTCTCTCCCATTCTCCGTCCTTCCTATCACTCATAATCACCCTATCCTCTCTAGACTCGCGCACACTTCCATTGATCCCATTAGTCTTATCCCCTTCAGTCGGAGCAGGGGTCAAGGTCGAGGGTCCTGGGGCTGGTCCTGACCCCTTCATCATGTCATACAAGTCCTTCATCGGTTGGTCGACCTGCTTCTGTCTCTCGTCCATTTCTTTCCTCATCCTGTCTGTCTTCTCATCCATACTCATCATATCACTCTTCAATCCATCAATCACATTCCTCAACATCATACATTCCTCCTCTTTCTGCCTCAATTCCAGCCTCAGTCTCATGATCTCATCATGAAGGCCCTGTTCCACAGAAGCCATCCTCCCGGGTGAAAAACAACCAAACTACCTGTCACTCTAAGTGGGTATGGACTGTAGTCCAATCCCGTGCCGCTCCCGGTTTCGAGATTTCGAGTCCCTATTCGGGCGCCAAATGTAGCGGGCCAAAAATCTAGACTAACCCCAATCGATCCAACCCGCTTCCTACACTAATCTGGACATTAGAAATCGAAGGAGAATGAAACGGATTGTATGTACAGTGCCTTACTGACAAAAAAAAAATACAATAATATTCACAAAAATATCTGTAAATATGCACACAATGAGCCTATTTATATATACCTAAAACAATCCTATCTTGGAACCCTATCAATCGAAAATATATATATTAATACTAAAGAGAGAGCAAATACAAAAAGAAGGGACAACAAAATGTGGAGTTATCTTACGTGGTACCACGGTTTACGATTTGCCGGCCCCCCAGTGGAAAATTTTGTCGGCAGTCACCCTTGTGACAAAAATTGGGTGTGCATGTCTTATGGGGCCTGGCGCCTCCAAGCTCAATTTTCGTCAAGATCCAGTCACTTCTTTAGGCTATTTTTAAGCCCTCCGCAATCAACTACTATTAGAAGACTTGTTAAATTTTATTTAAATTTCTTCAAAATGTTTTTATTCCAGTCACTCTTACAAAATGCAGGCAATGTTTATTTATTCCTTTACTTGAGTGCTGTCTCAGATAGTTTCTTTGCCAAAATTATTTTAACAAACTACTAAATGTTAAAGATTTTTCTGAGAGCACTCCCCTCATTTTACTTGTCCCAGTACTGGGTGTAATTGGGTCGCTTACTGCTTTCCCCTTCTACTTGGAATGTGTTCATGCACCAACATATCTACTTTCTGGAGGAATCTTTTGTTTCAGCCTCTAGAATCTATTTTTTTATCTGTTGTTTTTAATGTATCCCAGGGGTCACCAAACATTTTTGGCAGTGGGCCAGATAACTGAGAGAATGACAAGCGCGGGCCGCATAACCATTTTGTTCAATACAATATAGTGAATACACAAGAAATAAAGAAACTAACATATTTATTTACCAATACACAAAAATAAAGACAACAATCATATTTATTTACCAAGAAGTTTTCAAAGAAGGCATTGTTAGCAATAAGATAGTATTATCACACCCAGTGCGCACATATCCAAGTCTCACAAACTAAGCAGCAAAAAAGGTTAGTGAGATTTGTGAAAATGGAGTTTAGCTTTTAATATATCATCAATATCTGCTTTGTAATTGCTACATCCATTCAAGAGAATTGCTTTCAAATGTTCATTTGTTGCACAGTGCAGCGGTGGGCCGGATGAACTGACCTTGTGGTCCGGACCTGACTCGCTGGCCGTAGTTTGGAGACCCCTGATGTAGTCTAACAAAAGGCTAAAATTAATTATGGCAACTTATGGCCTTGGTAGCATTCACCAATGAATGATATGCCCCCCCCCCCCCCCCCCCTAAAGAAGGCTCCCCGTCTCGGTATTTGGTGGTAACACCCAACTTACCCCTAATGGTGTCTCTCTGTCATTTTGATCTATCTTTATTTGCATTTCATTATCTGTTCTGCTTGTTCGTGCCTGATCTGCCATTAAAGCCCCTATTTACCTTGTTCTAGAATTTATAGCCTACTTTTTATCCTTTGACATTGATGAAGATCAACACTGATTGGGTTTCACTATAATATTATTGCTAGATATTTTCCTCTCTTTAACCCTTTAAGAAGGCAGTAGGGTCATTCTTTTGTAAATTAGTCATTTTTAATTTTTATGTAACTTGGGCTCTGCTAATTTTATATTATTTTAGTCCACATTTTTCATTGTTTTCTATTTTGTATAATATTAATTTACAAGGTAAGCTTTTATTAAGAGCCCTACCACTCATGTTTTTCTATTTGTACCTTTTTTTCCCCTTCCCTCTCATTCTTTATCCCGCGTTTTCCACTAAATCTGAATGATATCCCAAACAGGCTCAGACTCACTGATGAGGCTGCTGAACCTTTGACTTAATTTTCAAACCTGTTAACTGGTAAACACACACTTCAACTGTGCCTGCCTTTGTTGTGAAACGCAGAGATGCTTAAGAGAATTGCACGCCCTCCCGCTCCTAGCACCCTGGCTAGTTTAATTGGGCTATGTATTTTGTACACCCTTTTAATATTACTAACTTGCCACTTTCTTTAAGAATTTTTTTACCATCAAATAAAATTTTTTGACTATGATTCCCTCATTTTCTTGATAAAACTTATTTATTAGGCTTTGAGTCAAAATGCAAAGCCACTTGCAATCTGTAACACCGACACTGCTGCACTCTCACTGTACTCCATCCTTCTCCTGTCCTTGCAATCACATGTTTTGCCCCTATTCAACCCCCAAGTAGTAATCGAAGCATGTTTTGTAGCCCTTTTCCTTGTTTCCCAAATGAAACTGCTAAAGAGGCCTTTCCTCAGTCCCTTTGCCTCATGACATCTTGGCCTATCGCTAATCATAGAAAGTTCGCTCTCATCCAGTGAGAGGAGTGTGTGTGGAGCACTATATACATAGTGCCTTTTGTATATGACATGCATGCCACTTATTAACTGCAGGGAAAAGAAAGTGTCTCGTAATGGGGCTCTCCGGGTGCTGGACCACGCGCTGTCTGGCTCTGAGGGCGCGGACAACTGCAACAAATTCATTGAGATCTTGGGACTCCGGACCATCTTCCCGCTCTTCATGAAAACCCCGAAGAAACACGGCATGAAGGGCCTCTCCAAAGAACAGGTGAATTTGAGTGTTGGCTCTGTTTCATTGTGTGGCCAGGGAGCCTTTCAAAAGCTTATTTAATGAGTTGTAAAAATATGTTACTTTCACACACATTCACTTCCCCTAACTTAATTTTTTACCTTTCCAAATGGCTTTAAATGCTTGGTTGGAGATCTTTTCTATGATTAATCCCATGAATGTATTCACTAATCTTGATCCGGTGGTCAAGCACATTTTGAAAGGTTAGATTTCATCTATGTGCACTGGATAGGAAAAGACTAGAAATTGGTGTGGAAGGGTTGATTATAGATTGTGGTTGAGTGAAGAATAGTGCTATGCTCTGGTCAGGTACGCGTGCGTGACCGAGTGAGAACATGGTAAAGACTCATTTTTAAAGTTTGTACGATAGTTGCATATGTCCTTTGTGATGCTAATGAACAGGATAGAAGATTAGAAGAGCTATAAATTAATGGAATAGACCAGAAAATAGAGAGCTGGGTATCCTTGTGAATGTTAAAACTAGAAGGATGGTTAACTTTGTCTTTACACAAAATGATGTTGGAAGCAGAGTGGTCACATGAAAGCTATGGTTGGGGAAGGCATCTGATCACATAATTGTGTTTTTTTAGTGTTGTATAAATTCTAACTAGTTGGATGACACGAATTGCTATGATGTGTTTTAAAGTGATTATAGTGTGGTGTATTTTGGTCAGGGAGGATTACCAACATTTCGTACCCTCATTTATTTCCCATTATGGAGACAGTTTAAGTGGGCTTTGACATGCCTCATCTGAAGATGGTACCTGTCTACCTTTTTTGAAAGGATGCAAAAATTAAAAAGCGGAGTTTGAGGTAACTACTTATGTTGTGATAAAACTTGAGAATAGTATAATGCTTATTAATAAAGAGAAAATGAAATTACCTGGTTTGGGCAAGAATGTAGAGGGAAACTGTCCAGTTCTGAATGATAGTGAGTAGTTAGTATAGACCTCGGTGTTCTCCATGTGTATCATTTCACCAGATTTTTAATGTGTTCATGATTGGAGGAATGGGAGAGAGTTAGAGGAAAGGGTGACTAGGTAAATAGGGTAACCCTTTTGCTATATCCGGGTTTTGGCTTAGCCGAGTAGAAACACTGCTTCCAATTGCAATGAAATTAAGCCAATGCATCAGTGGATGCCAGCAAGGCGGTACCCTGTGCAGCCTGATGCACTTGGTACTGGGCTGAGTGCAGATTAGGGAAGCCCTCTCACTGAGTCGAAGTGAACATTAAAGGGGCCTGGGAAAGTTTGTGGCCCGCCGACTCTACTCATCTTCTCCCAGTACACATATAAGTTGGTTTTGTTGCTACTATCCTTTATGGTTAAAGTTCGAGGAAGAGTGGGACCTCCTCCCCGGCTAGTGCCCCTTTGACAGCTAAGACCTCACTTTCGGAGAAGGATCTTACTGAGGCCGGTCCGTCCTTTCTATGTGCTCCTTCCGGGAGTGGAGAAAAGCGAGTTCATTCCCCAACCTCCTCTCGTGAAAAGAAATGTGAGACTAAGAGTTCCTCTCCCTCCGCTGGGGCTCCGGGAATGGACAGTTCTGCTATTGTTTCGGCAAGCGACCAGCCCAAGACATCACCTTAGAGCTGGCCGACCACGAGGCGGTCAAGGTCGAATGTGTGATGAGAAATCAGGGAGGGACCTCGAGACCCACACCTACATTCTCCGTTACATTCGACCGTGACAGGCTCCCTGAGTTGGTGCGCGCCGGTTGGTATCGCTACCGCGTGGAGACATTCGTGCTGCTGCCGCGGAGGTGCTACTACTACCACTGCTTCGCCCCTACGACTCCCATGTGTAGACGTGCAAAGTTAAATTTACCCGGAGTCTGTGTAAGTTGCTCCAAAGCAGTACACGATAAGTCCCTATTGTGTATGACCAAGTTTCTCAATTGCGGAGAGTCGCACCCCGCTTGTTTGAAGCAATGTGGTGCGTATCTCCTGGAAAAGGAAATAGTGGCCGTTTAGGCTTCGGATCGTCTCATTTCGCAAGGATAAAGACTTGGTGAGAGTGGGGCCGGTGCATCCTGGGACAAGTTATGCATCTATTTAAAAAAAGGCTCCCCTTTGAGTTTGGCACCTCCATGCTTACAAGGACACTTGTTTCAGTCCAAGGCAACGGCTATAACCAAAGTTCACAGCATCCTCCAGCCTGACCATTTCCCGTAAGGCGATACGGCCGTTAGGCTCACAGGAGATAACACCACTGAAGGTTGTCGTGAAGCCTTCTTGCAGAGTTTCTAAATATGCTTCCCGAAAGGTCGACACAACTAGAGGAGCTTCTCACCCCCCCCCCCCCCACACACCACTCCTATTGGACTCGGAGACGGTGGTTTGTGCCAAGGACCCCCCTCCCTCCCTCCTCGCGTCTGAAACCAGAGGGCGGAAAAGATTTACATTGTGAAACTAACCTCCCCCGATAAGTCCTCGAAGGTGACAGGCCTTGTTCATCCAACAACGCTCTGAGGTCTGCCTCAGGGAAGCGTATGACCATTCCCGTGAGTGTCTTCTCTTGAAGAGGCCCCCCCGATCTCTTCTGAGCTTGGCCTCGATGGCATATTCCTTCAAAGGATTTGCCGCGGACCACGGGCCAACTGGAAGGAGCTGCAGAGACTCTTCTCCTCCCGTTTCCTGTCAACTATCTTTTTGCAGGAGACCATGCTGGGCGCCTGCCCCCTGCCCATCCTCCGGGGTATAAGGTTTTGCGAGCCCACCACCATGGGATGGGCGTCGGGCAAGAGGATGCGCGATTTACACCCGGCATGGGTTGTCATTTTTATTTCTGGGAGGTCTTAGCACCGCAGTCCAGAGAATCTCCGTTATGCGGCTCAGCTGTTTTTAAAGCGACAGTGGGAGTCGAGGGGGACGGGTTATCCCGTTTGGGCTGTATGGTCGCTCTTTGGACTCACGTTGACGATTTGGTGCATGCCCTCGGCTCCAGGGGCAGCCCAAAATAAAATATATACTTATATGGGTAAATTTAACAAACATATCTCCCAGCGGTCTCTGGTCATCGTGCTTTGGACCCTGACGGTAGACGCTTTGATGCTTTTGGGTCAGAAGTCGACCCTGAGTTGGATTACGACCGATTTGTAGTCTTGAATGCGAACGATAGTCCTGTTAGTAAGGTTGACATCTTCGACGTCTACGAGGATTTTGTTGAGAAATATGGCGAACCTGCCCAAATGTGGCCACATAATGATGGTGCATTGATAGCCGAGGCGAAATCAAGCGAGCAGCATCAGCGAATTAAGACCCTACGGTCTTTAGCTTCTGTAGACATGTCCTCTGCTTCGCACCCGACACATAACACCAGTAAAGGTGTTATCCGATCGGGAGAGGTAATAGATTATGATGTTAACAGGCTGGTATCAAAACTTACCAATCAGAAGTTCGTAAGTGCCGCCGCATTTCCAGGTTTGTGAATGGCGCTAGGTTACCAATCGCCACCATAATCCTGACCTTCAACAGATTGGAACCGCCCAAGTACGTTAGGGCTGGTTATATTAACATCCCAGTCAAGCTTTACGTTGAAAACTCACGACGATGCTTCCATTGCCAACGCTGTGGCCATGTAAGCAAGTTTTGTAAACAGGCAAGATTGTGTGTGAATTGTGGAGAACACCCTGCAACATCACAGCAATCCACTTTCTCGATGAGAGAGAAGTCATTGCCATTAGAAACAAGAACAGGGTCAGTTTTAAAGAGGCCAGAAGAAGAGTAAAGAAGATGTATGTCCAACCTGGCGTGAGCTTTTCTGATGCTCTGCGTTCTACCGGGCAAAAGAAAGGAAGAAGCCAGAGACCTCCTACTGGTTCTCCTGTGCCTGACCAGGTAAAAAGTCCTCCCCGTCCTAAACGTACATCTCGTGATGAACACACTTGGTCAACGCCTAACAGTGCTTCTGAGGTTACCAAAAGAAGAGGAACCTTCCATCCTCTCCTGGTTCCCCAAAGGTGGTTAAGCACCTTGCTACCGCTCCAGAATATATGGATGTTGATCATGTTGGTCCTCAGGTGGTATCCATTCTACCTCTGGACATTCACCCTGCCCCTAAGGGACCAAGCTCTTCTTCAGCTCCAAAGCCAGTTATCATTTCACCCCCCCTTATTGATACTGCTTTGGAATTCCTTCGATCCCTGAATGAGAAGGAACCAACCTTTGCTCCTTTCCAGGAGCCAGCTGTTGTGGAGGTTACCCCCTCATCTGAGGAGGACTCTCAAAAACTGACTCGACATCCTTCTCTATCATCATCGAATTGACAACTTTTGCCGATGTCCTCGACTCCTGAACTGACCCCTGGAGTAGCTTCCATCTCTGCTTCTCCAATGAAGACAGTTCTCTCTTACAGCCACTTATCAAAATCTGATGTGCCACCTCTTAAAGAAAAACCAAAGGCAAAACTCAAGCTTCCGATGCCTCCTTTGTCATACTCCGAGCCTAAGGCTAGTATGACTGTAACTACTTCGGCTGGTAGTTCAAATCCAAAATCTCCTACCCCTAAGGGTAGGAAGAAATCTACCGTTATGCTAAAATGGTAACAATGTTTCCAATTATTCATTGGAACACCTCCAAGGTCTCTTCACTAAATGGGAAGAGTTCAAGCTTCTGCTTCAGGATTACAATCCCGATTGTATTGCTTTACAAGAGACTTGCTTGGGTACTCGCAGAGTACCCAACATTTCGGCTTTTGTGGGATATTATAAGAACCCCGGAGAACCAATTCATGGTTCTGCTGTTTTTGTTAACAACAGGGTTCCCCACAACCAGCTCTCTCTTAACACAGACCTGCAAGCGGTTGCTGTCCGTTTGTTTTCCAGTCCCCATTATTTGGCCTGTTCGCTGTTCTTCCTCCTGGCGAGGAAACAGATACAGCTGTTTTATCTACAAAGTTAGCTAATTTAATTTCTCAACTCCCTCCTCCCTTTTTATTGATTGGCGACTTTAATGCTCGACACCTCCTTTGGGGGGACCATGATAACAACCCTAGATGAAATATGATTGAGAAATTTCTGGGCATTAATGATGTCTGCTTTCTTAACGATGGCAGCCACACATCATTTCACATCCAGACAAACAGTTTTACATGTGTGGATTTTTCTCTCTGTTCACCAAGCTGTAGAGCTAATTTTGGGTGGGCAGTGGATCCTGACTTGCGAGGCAGTAATCACTTCCCCATTGTAATAACACCATGTACAGGTGGTCCTCCTCCACCACCTAACAAAAGATGGAATACAAAAAAAGATAACTGGCCTAAGTTCAGACACCTCTCGAGCCATGATGTGTTCTTCCCCCATGAAGATCTTGAAGTGGCTATTGATGATCTTCTAGCCCACGTCAATCATGCAGCTAATTCCTCCATCCCGCTCTCCGGCTCAACTGCTCGTGGACCACAATTGTCCTGGTGGTCTGCTGAATGCTCGAGAGTTGTCACTGAATGTAAACAGGCTTGCCGACGTTACCATCGGTGCCCCACGATGGTAAAGAAACTTGCTCGTAACCGAGCAAGGGCAGCACGGCGACGCCCCCTTCGACGAGCTCGAAAGACCTCGTTGGATGGTTACATCGCATCGATATGTTGGCAAACCCCTGTAGACAAAATCTGGAAGAAGGTAAAATTTCTATTGGGGAAATAGAATGGCTTTACAGCTCCCAACATTGTTCAGGCCGGAGAACTGTTGGGAGACTTGTCCCATATTTCCGATGTCTTGGCCAGATCGTTTGCTAATATTTCAAGCCCAGACAACTATTCTATCCAATTCCAGCGCTTTAGGCTCGAACAGGAGCAGCATCCTATCAACTTTATGGAACCTAACATGGATAATAAGCCTTATAACCGGCTCTTTTCTATCCATGAGTTCCATAATGCACTGAAGCACTGTGGATCCACTGCACCCGGATCGGATGGCATTTCCTATGATATGATTAGGAATATGCATCCATCCCTCCTCATTACATTTGCTGGACATCTATAACTTCATCTGGATTAGGGGCTGCTTTCCTTCTATGTGGAGGGAGGCTGTGGTTTTACCTTTCCGAAAACCAGGAAAGGATGGAAGGAACCCACCCATTACCGCCCCATTGCCCTTACTAGTTGTCCATGTAAATTGTTTGAGAGGATGATAAATACAAGACTGGTCTGGTTTTTGGAGACAAACGATCTTATATCTCCCTCTCAATCAGGGTTCAGAAAAAAAAACAGTACGATCGACCTGCTTGTTAGAATGTAGCCTTATATAAGAGATGCTTTTTACAAAGAGGCAGCATTCTGTTGCTGTTTTCTTTGATATTGAGAAAGCATATGATACCACTTGGAGGCGTCGTATCCTTAAGCAACTGCATGATTGGGGCATGCGAGGTTTTCTCCCCAGGTTTGTCGAGCAATTCCTCATGTGGCGCACACTACGTGTAAAAATTGGAAATGCCCTATCAGACCCCGTAGAGCAAGTTGAGTGTGTGCCACAGGAAAGTGTCTTAATTGTCAACTATTTCTCTGTGGCCATCAATATCATTATCGCAAATCTCGCAGCTGAGATTTCCTCAACTCTATATGTGGGTGACTTAGCGCTTATCCGTTCATCGCCTAGACTTCCATCTGTCATCCGTAAGCTACAGCAGGTTATAAATACTGTAGCTGATAATGCTTTTTCCAAGGGCTTCCGCTTTTCCGCAGTAAAGACCAAGGCTATCTACTTTTACAATCATAGATCGGTGACATGGGACCCTCCCCATTTGTCACTCTATGGTGTGTGTTCCTGTCAGCTTTCAGCCCCATTTCAGATTCCTAGGGGTGATTTTGATTCGAGGCTTTCTTGGAGGCCTCATTTGGACACTTTGAAAAGGTCTTGTTTGAAGAGAATGGACATAATGAAATTACTGTCACACACTTCTTGTGGAAGTGGTCGACGCACCCTGTGGCTTCTGTATTCAGCATTGGTCCAGTCAAAGCTGGACTATGGGTCACAAGTGTACTCCTCTTCTCGCCGTCCATCCTTGAAAAATCAAATACTGTGCGTAACCAGGGTGTGCGCCTGGCTTCTGGAGCCTTCTAGTCCTCCCCTGTGTGGAGTCTCTATGCAGAGAACATGGCTCTTCCTTTTCACAGGCTAAGTCTAACCTCAAATCTCTTTTTAGATTTGAGCAATTACCATGGTCGCCAGTATATGAGTGCACGTTGACTTTGCGAACAGTGGCCTCATATGATAGATTTCCATCCCTGGCTCGCCCCTTTGCTCTGTGCATGGCCGAGCACACAGGACGTCTAAGGGAGTTTTCTGTTATTCCGTTTTCAATACCAAGGATTCCCCCATGGCTCATACCACCTGTAGTGGTATGCAAGGGGCTTACTGGTAGGCCCAAAGATCAGTTCTTGCCTGTAGCCTTGAGAAACATATATGATCAACATTCCTCCTACCATCGGCCTAGCACCTTTGTGTTCACCGACGGGTCCAATCATCGGACGGAGTTGGAGCTGCTGCTGTCTTCCCATCTCAGACAGCATTGGTTTGCCTACCAAATGCAGCTTCTGTTTTCACAGCAGAACTTTTTGCCATTCTTGCTACACTTTATTATTGCTCCTATGCCATCTGGTTTTCTTACGATTTTTTCTGACTCCCTTAGTTCTCTGAAGGCACTGAGTGCTTTTGGTTCTTGCTATCCGCTGGTTTCCAAGATTCAGCAGTGGCTTTTTTATCTTTCTCGTATTCTTAAGATTTCTTTTTGCAGGGTGCCCAGTCACGTGGGCATCCCAGGTAATGAAAGGGCGGATGCTGCGGCCAAGGAGGCGGCATCATTGGAGACACCCCCATCAGCCCCAGTCCAACTTCGTGATGTCTATCCTCTCATCACCGAATATGTAGTCGGCTTATGGCAGAAGATGTGGGATGAGCTTCCTCCCACCAAGCTCCATAACATAAAACCTTCAGTCCTGCCATGGCCGCCTACCATGAGACCACGTAGACTGGAGGTTATTTTGTGCTGACTGAGAATAGGCCATTGCCGCCTCACTCATGGGCACTTGATGAATGGGCAGCCCCCACCTTTGTGCATCCTGTGCGGGGTGCAACTGTCCATCCTTCACATCTTTGCCGAGTGTATCCTTTTGAGGAATCTTGGGAGGAGTGTCTTTCCTTTTATTACTTGGCAGATGGCCCCCCCCCAACAGGTTCTGCAGGGCATCTTGTCTCAGACTCATCTCTTTTAGTTTGAATAGAATTTTTAAATTTTTAGAAGAATCTAATCTTTTAGCCAAAATTTAATATATTGTTTCATGCTTTTATATTCTCTGTTCTTGTATCTATTGTTGATCCATCTATAGTCGAAGTTTTTATACTTTGTCGAGTTCTCAATAGTTTATATTTTATATCCTTTTACACCCCTTGATAGTTTTAAATTCCTGTACTTCCATTCTATTGATCTTAATTTCATAGCTATATTTTTGTATATTCTCCAGATATCTATATTTTTATTGAGAACACTCATGCAAATTACCCATCCTTGAATTTGGCTTTGGGCTAGTCCATTTGGGCTTTGCAGCATTTATTTTCGGCAATATTCATTTCATTTACACCCGGCATGATGTCTCCGTTCTTCTATTTGCTATTAATACCTGTTTTCAGGAAGTATCATTGCAGCTGCATCTGGATAGTAGGTATACTGTTATTTCTGCATACATTCCACAGTCAGTCCACTTCATTGCGTGGGGGAGTTACGCTGCATCATGGCATGGTTCTCGAGGCCATTTCTACTACTCGGAGATTTGAACGGTAGGCAATCCTTCTGGAGGAGACTACTCAATCAACCTCAGGGGTCAGGTGCTTGCCGACCAGATCGACGAGCTGGAGATAGGTGTCCTATGTGGATGAGTTTACGCATCACTGCCCCAGAACCGCTTCATTTTTCTGTCCTGATCTATCACTGTGCTCTGCAGAGGTCCAGCCTGATTGTGGGTAGGAGTTAGTCGATGACCTCCATGGTAGTGATCACTTTCCCATTTAAATATCATTTTCTGGACCGCTGCCGCCTGAGATCCCCCCACACCTAGTGGTGCTATGGTCTGGCGCGGTGCTCCGCATTTCAGGAAATGACATTTCTCTGTTTCAGTCGAGGAGTTTAGGTCGGTAGATGAGGCCGTCGAGTTCTTCTCCGGTAGCCACATTGCCGTCGGCCGAACTACTATATCTAGAATATCTCGTCGTTTTGCACACCCACCGCTTCCTTGGTAGTCAGCCGAGTGTGAGGCGGCCCTCAAACAGAAGCGTTATGCCTACATGCGCTATAAGCTCCGCCCGAGCGACTTCACTGTCGGTGGATTTGGTTGAACTAGGGCTAGGTTCCGGTATATTTTGAAGCACGCCCGCCGCTCTTCTTGGCAAGCATACGTCTTCACTTAAATGGAAGATGCATCTTGCAGAGGTGTGGAAGTGAGTCACAATTATTCAAGACAAGTTCTCGCAGGACCCCTCCCGTTCTCCAGGAGAATGGAACCGCAATCTCGGACCCCGTGTCCATGGCTTAGTCCTTAGCGACCCTTTACTCCGCATTTTCTAACCGGGATGCTGCTCTGCCAACATTCAATCCATGTCATGATGTCTCTGAAACCCGCCAACTAGTATTTACCTCCAGAGACGAAGAACTCTTCAGCAACTTGTGTACATTGAGTCAGTTGCGATCCACTCTCACTTCTTGCGTGGACATGTCCCCTGTCCGGACGATATTCCGCACGCCATGCTTCGACACGTAGGTGAGCGAGGCATGGCTTTTCTGTTAGATTTGTTCAACAGGACCTAGACAGCGGTTATCCTCCCAGAATCCTGGCGAATGACAACTGTGTTTCCTTTTCACAAACCGAGGAGAGATCACTCTACCCTACCCTATCTCTCTAACCTCCTGTGTGTGCAAGTTGATTTTTAAATTGGTAAATTTTAGACTAGGCTTTTTTCTTGAATATCGGAGGCTACCTGTCTTCTGCACAGTGCGGCTTCCGAAAGTCCCACTCCACGTCTGTGCACTGCTCCAACTGGAAAATGCCGTCTGCGAGGCCTTCCTTTGTATACAGCACTACGTCACGGTGTTTTTCGATCTGGAGAAAGCTTATGATGCCGCATGACGATACGGTATCATGGAAACCACGCGATGGGGACGAGTAGACGCCTCCCAATCTTTATCTCGGGATCTTTTGCGAGATCTTCGATTCCGCGTACGGGTGGAGAGGGGAACCCTCTCTGGCCCAACTGAGCAGAAAGATGGTGTCCCGCAGGAAAGTTTCCTCAATTTCGCACTCTTTGTCCTGAGCATCAACAGTATCACCTCGTTGTTGCCGGAAGACGTTCTCGTTACCCTCCACGTGGACGACCTTTCGATCTCTTTTGATGCGGCCCAGATGCCAACTCTGGAGTGTTGACTCCAGCAGGAATCGAACCGCATCTCTTCATATGCTGTAGCTCACAAATTTTGTTTTTTCGTGCCCAAGACTAAGGTTGTGCACTTCTGCCGACCTCCATGGCTCTACTCCGACTAGGACATGTTCCTAAACTGAGTTCTGTTTTCAACCGACGCATGTGCCATGGACCTTGTTTGTTTCGTGACGTTCAGCACGTGGTGTGCTGTATTGCTTTTCTACTAATCCCCCTTACTGTTTGAAGCTTGACTACTGATGCGAGTTTAATGCGTATATTGCGTAAGGTAGACTTGATCTACCACACTGGTGGTGCGCTCTTTTTATGCTAATGGTCGTGTGTTAGTAATTCCCTTATTCTGTAAGTCAACCAAATTCAGTGATTGAAATATTGCAAATATGTATGCATGAGTTAGCCTCTTTTTGTATGAGAAATTATTCCACCAAATACAAGTGGTATAATGCAGATAGTACCTTTTATACCTAGCCACTCGCTATAATCACAAAACGACAAATAACTTGTACTTTGGGCTCAGAGGAGGGTGGCATAGATTCACCATTACATCTGGCGTTAACGAGAGATTGAGTGACCGACCCACCGACCAGCTCTGTGTTGCCACTTCACCCACAATCCCGGCACTTTCTACCCCATTGATTCTGCACTGGGCACCCTGGGGATTGCTCCTCATTCACACCAAGGAGGTGGCTGTATCTATTAGACCAATCTAACAGCCCCCGTCCTCCCTAGCATGTTTCCATTGACCTATTTGAAACGGTAGTTTGGGGGGGGGATGAGGAGCGTACCAAAAGCAGTCGATTGGGCGAGAGATTGTTATCTTAATTGCATGGTATTAGTTGTTGAAGTCTGTAATTCTTATATAAATTGGTGTAAAATAGAGTGAATTTCTTTCTCCTGAAAATGTGGCAAAGTAAGTGAGTGTCAGGTGGTGTGGCATGCATGGGCAAAGATACCGCCCTAACCACACTCATAACTTGGCTCAACACGGAAAGCTGTGCTTCCACTCCGTTTAAGTAAATGGCCTAAAGGGAGTAGTTTAGTAAGAAAGTGGTGCGCAAACCGATAATGGTAAATGTACACCACCAAACAAAATAAGAGAACGATTTTTCTTTCTCAAAATATTTTCAAAAATATCATCAGTAAGCAGATTATATTTTATGAAGATTTCATATAATTCAAATTTCACTAAATACACTTAACAAAAACAAGTTATTGATACGTGACAAATAAAAGAAGGATCATTCACCGAGTTGCTTAGCAAGCAAATACACAAGAAACCAAGCGAGATTTGACAACAATGAAACTTATAAGGTGTTGAAGCCTTTGTTTTCTATTACTTCGGTGCAACGACGACCACAGGACCTCACCAGTTTCTTGCAAAATTATGGTGTTATTTCCTTTCATTCTTGCTCAATTTTCGTCCATAAATCTGTCACAATTGAAGGCTGCTGGTCTCGAACTTTGTCTCCAATGATCTTCCAGAGGTTCTCCATTGGGTTCAGTTCCTGGCTCTGAACAGGCCACTTCATTACTCGATATTTTTGGTTCAAAATAGTATTTTACTTCCTTTGCAGTATGGCGTGACACGTTGTCCGGCATAAATAAATCTGACAGGTTCAGAAATACTCAGAGTGAAGGTATAACATGTTGTACGAGGTTTAGGTACACATTTACCGTTTCAATTATTCGGACTAGCGGAACAACTCATCCATGTTTGGCAGACTTTTTAACACATTTAGGATTAAGTCTGTCACCCGCAGCGCGTCTAACAAAGCGTCTTCTATCAGATCCAACTATAATAAATTTACTTTCGTGGCTGAAATAAATTGTCTCCCTTCTTCATTCCTCCAAACAAGATGAGCTTCACCATATTCCAGTCTCGCCTTCTAGTTCTTACTGATGATTGGTTTGGTTGTTGGAGAAGAAGCTTTTAAATTGGACGACGGGACACTGTGAAAGGTCTTCTTTGCCACTATTTTTCGAGAATTTCCTGCTGCACTTTTGAAGGAATCCTTCATAGAAAAGCGCCTAATAGCTGTCTTCTCGGATATTGGTTATGCGGGGTCGACTGACTTTTGCAGGAGATTTATAGGTTTTATTTTCATTGTATATCTTCAGAATGCGAAAAATCACACTCTTGGACCTTCTTACCTCTCTTCAAGCGAACAATTCTCTGACGGAGTTCAGGAGTCACTTTCACGTGTGGTGGCATCTTTGAAGAGTGAGTACGACAATAATTGCAGCTAACAGTTCTTACTTACTGAGCAAAATGTTGCCATATAATTTCAAGAAACTTCTAGAATGTTCCTGAAAAATCGTTCTGTTATTTCGCACATCTTATTTTATTAGTTTATTTAGTATAATTTCTTGAATATACGATTGTATCGTAAAATCTTAATAAAATTTAGAAAATGTATGCCATTATGTACCATGGAAATTTCATTTTCCTACTCATCATATTTTTTAAAATATTTTAATAAAGCTATATGATGTTGTTTGTGTTTGGTATAGGATGGTACAAACAAAATGGGGAGTCTCCATTTCTCCCCCATTTGCCTATTACAGACTGGTTCCTCCATAAGATTGTATCTGCTCATGCCATGGTTTCCTCCCCAAGCCATCCGGCCACAAGCTTACAAAGATACCTCTTAATAAGTCATTACCCACCACACTTTCCCCCTTTTTTACTGTTTGATGTATGGAGGAAGATCTGTTGCTATATATTTTCCACACATTTTTGCGCGACGTGGCCTCGTTGCTATTGCGCTTTAAATTCAACGGTAAAAATACTTTTTGTTTTCCTCCTCATTCTCTTAGCCCTGTGTGTTTTGTTTCAAGTTTGTGCTCGATTTATGTCCACCATTTTGCAGCACGAGGAGCATGTGATCTCGATCATATCGTGGCTGCTGAGGAACGCCAAGTCGAACCAGCGACAGCGGCTGATCAACAAGTTCACCGAAAATGACCACGAGAAGGTGGACCGCTTGCTCGAGCTTCACTTCAAGTACCTGGAGAAGGTGTTGGCCACCAACTCTGCGTTGGAGGAACAAGCGAGGGTGAGTGACAACCGACCACAGTACTACTCTACAATGTCTCGCCCCAACACCTTTCGTAGTGGAGGCGGGGCTGAGGCGCTTCTCTTTTCCGATGCAGGCTCCCCCTCCCTACCCCCTTGCGACCTCCCCTCATTGCAGATGGAGGCGAATTCACAAGAGTTGCTTCTCTCGCTCCCTAGGTGCCCCAGATGTCCCCTCTTGGCTACTCGGGCTATTAATGTAGCATTCATACATTTTCTCTATTCCTAACTACACCACGAACATATTTCCTTTTAAAATACGCCCATGGAGTGTGTAGCAGGGCCTTCACTGCAATGAGCTGTTAGATGCAGCATAGCCCAACGTGCCCGCAGAAGACCTCTGTATTGAATGTGCGTATGTATAATACATGCATGGAAAAGTGTGCTGCTTTCATGTTGTTCTCACAACTTACTTCCACCTCGCCACTTGGGCCGAGGGCCAACCTTTGCCTAGCGCAGCAGCAGCAGTAATCTCTTATAGTTAGCATTGGTCGGAACGTAAACCATCATGCCCATATACTGGACTTGGGCATGGGTCATTCCGATGGAATAGAAAAAAGGGTAGGAACTATCACCAATCGCTTTCTCACAAAGTGGAGTTGGCGCATATCACGCTTATGGCGTAATGCGCTTGCAGAACATTACTCGAGGGTTTGTGGCGCTCCAGACCGACGGCCTCTATCCGAGCTTAGTTTCATTTTAAGACACGCGCCCAGAGACGGTATGGGTATTCTTCATGCCCATATGCATGCATGTAAAATAAAATGTGATAAAAGTAGGGAATAGAAAAGATGGGGGTCCTTTTTTCCATTTAGCAGCACTTCTTTTTAAGTGCCCCTGCTTTTTTTATCTACCCTTGTTCCTGGAAGCGCCAGAACCCCAGCTTGAGTATTTATAGCTAGCGTGGTTCGCTTTTGTAATCTCTATCCTTTCTCTTCCCTCGTTGGATTCCTCCGTTTCCATTATCTCGAAATTTATTCTTTGGTTACCTCTTGAAATTTATTTTTGTGTGTGTGTGGAGGGGGTTGGTTGGGTGTTGATCTCTGCGGTTGCATTTGTCCTCTCAATGTTTTTTTCAGGCCGAAAATTTGAATGAGGAGGAGATGTATGTAAGACGCCTCGACGGGGGTCTGTTTACGCTTCAACTTGTCGACTACGTGATGCTCGACATTTGCGCCACCGGCCCCCCCTCGATCAAGAGGAGGGTGTTGAAGATCCTAAATGTGAGGAACGCGTCGATCAAAACCATTAAGAATATTATCCGAGGTAAGAATCAGGCCCCGTCCCGCCCTCCTCTCCACTTATGGTAGAAGAGTAAGAATATCATCACTTGTGTAAGGGCTACTAAAGGTTACCGCACCCATGGGCTCGCAAAGGGGTGCGCCGTGTAGACTATCACATTTTTTCATCTGGAGGAGGGTCACGCTCTGCCTAGCCCAGTGTCCCCGAAGTTATGTCTGAAACTAGAGTGGGACCACTTTGGCTGGAATCTCCTAGACATTTTCCTTAACTCCTTCTTTGTCTTTGGACCATTTCTTCACAAGCCCCTTTTTGTCTGGCTGCTCTTGGTCGGCGACTATTTTTTTTTTTCAGCCCGGTCGACCATCTTTGCCCATTCACCCCTGGTCGAGGGGTGGGAGTCGTCGTCACCCTCGACTCTTGAATCTGACAAGGAGGGGATATTGCCTGTCCTTCTCCCCCCCCCCTTCTTTTCTCCACAACTGCCCCATCTTTATCTTTATATCTAGTTCGCCGTATAAATGGATGGCCTCCATTTTACCCCCCTTTTGTGGAACCCTTCCCTAGCAGCTCCGTCTCTAGTCGGGAGTTGTACTCCGCCCAGCCCTTTTAAATTCTCATGATTGGGTGGTTTTACCCTCACATATTTCTATGGGCAAAGGTGCTTCTCCCTTTGCCTACTAGGGAGTCGCACCCAAATGGCTCAATCTAGTGACTAGATCCGCACCCTCTTCCCTTCCTCTGCTTTCCCAATAGCCATTTGCGTTGCGTATATGTAAAGGGGCTTCCAATCCCCCCACCCGCTCCATTAGAGTGGGGGATAGTGATCTCTTGAGGGAAGGGGAAGCCTAATGTTTTTGTATTCCTATAGGGCGGTGTTGTGTCCTGATCGGAGGCAGGCTAGTGAAGCTGTAGTTATGCGATCTCGGGGTTTTTTTTCGGAATTGGATATCAGAGGGAAGGGGGTGGGGTAGAGTTCCAGGCAGTTCTGTAGATTCTCCCTCCCTTATACTCCAGAAGGGGCACTGCGATGCGTTTTCTGGCCGCTTGCTGACGGGACTCGCGCCCCGTCCGGACCCAGCTTATCTTCTTTTCCCTCCACCTGTACCGTACCAGCTGGATAGAACTGCTCCTTATGGTTTTGGGACCGGTTCTGGTTTGTGCCCCTGCTTCCCCCGGTAATCGCAGCAGAATATTGGTAGCTACCAACCCATCCCCTACTGTCCCCACTTTTGGGGGGTGGCTACCAAGAAAGGGGTGGAGGAACTCTGCAATTAGCGTTGGGTCCGCGGGATTGGGCTCGAACCAAGAAGGACGAGGTAAGGGATAACGATCCAACAGGATACGCCCTCCACGATCCGTAACGGTAACACCATGTGGGAATTTCAAGGCCCTTCTACATAGAACCCAGCGGCCCCGCCTACACTCCGACCCTGTTGTTTATAATCGGCCCGTTGTCTGCGCTAACGGGCATCCGCAGTGGTTCCTGGAAACCAGACTCTTAGTGGCTTTCTCATCTTTCTGGATCCTTTCCCGATGAAAACCAGCTTAACGGGGCGGAACGTTCAAGGGTGGAGTAACTTTTTTTTGTCGTAAAAGCAGCCCACCCCCCTCCCTCGCCCTGTGCACTTCCTAGTTTGCTAAATATTGACACCACCTCGCTAAGAGGAATGAAGAGAACCGCAATTGATAAAAATAGAGAAAATGCAAACGACATGGTAGTAGAAACCTCATGGAAATCTACTGGCAAAAATTCGACACCAAGCAAAAAACCAAAACAGACTGGCCAAGGTTCCACAAAAAAAAACCCAGAACTTCTTCCAGAAGAGGTTCTACCAGGACACTTTATTGCTAAATCTTAGAGAAGATTCTATATAAATGGGCAACAAACCTTCAGACAAACCTAGTTGCATGGTAAAACAGGGGAAAGGCAAAACAGAAATTCGTTCTCCTGAGGATCACCACAGCGACACGGCAGCATCCTGGTAGGATCAAAGCAAAGAGCCAAGTATAAAAACTATTAAAAATGACAAAATTGACCAATGAGGAGGTTACAGTATCCCCACACCCTTCACTCAACATGAGCAAGGGAGTTGTAATCGAATCGGACTTGGCCCAATACAAACGGAGCAAGAATTAACAGAGGAACTTGGCCAATTCTCCTTCACGCGAGTCGATAGAGCACATTGAAAGATAAATGGCACCAGAAGACCAATAAACACGTACTTCATCGCATTCGATTTGGACACTTTGCCCAAGCACATCTCCTTGGACTGGAAATTACTATTATTACCATACCTACGGTGGGGGCTTCGCACCCACATGCGTAGTGTGCGTGAATGCTTCCCACATAGACCCCGCATGGGCTGCCCTGTGTACCCCTTTAGTCTTGATACCTGTAAGAGCGCTGCTCATCCTCCCGCCTTTAGTGCAAAGTAGAGAAGTGCCGTCACTGGGTGGACATGAACTCTGATGGGGACTGGGAAGGTGGTTGGTATGCTTCCCCTTATCCCCACTCAGCAATACTTTACCATTTTATAATAATTATTATTATTAGCATTATTATTGTTATCATCATTCTTATTTATTAGTATTACTATTTATTTTTATTATTACTTAACCCCGTGAGGGGCGCGGCGATTTGCCTTCCTGGCCGCCGTGCTGACGGGACTCAAGCGCCCCGTCTGGCCCCAGTTTAGCCTCTTCTCCTTCTTTCAAACAGCCTGTGTTTCTCCCCTACAACCTCTCCCACAACTTTCTTTGGACGGCCTCTAATTTTACAGGGTAGACGCCGACCAGCTTCCTCTCACCCAACTATCCCAGATCGGGGGGGGACAGCGTCCCCTCACTCATGAGCTCCGGTTTGGGGTGGTGGGTTTTTAACAACCTGATTCATCCCCACCCACACCTTCCTCACATCCCCTTTCTTTTTTCCCTTCCACTATGTATCTATTTTACACTGCCTAAGGTGGAGCCGCCATGCAGATGGGCTGCCAGGTCACTAGGCGGGAGGAGTGGCCATTAATCTCGGCACCTGGCTCTGCCAGCCTCGTACGGACCCCTTGCAGAGCGGGCTACTGTGAGGGGTGATTAGCGTCTGCATCCCGAAAAAAATAGGGTCACCATGCCCAATGATGACAAAACCAAGAATCTCCCCTAATTTTTCCCTCGTCCACCGTCAGAGCCGCCCTCGGGCAGCTCCACTGAAAAAATGGAGGTCCCTTCGCCCCTGTGCTTTCACAGGGAAACCTCCAAAATTCTTTGACCGGAGAGGAGGCTTATTCTTCTCTTTTACCTACAGGTGTAGGGTACTCCCCATCACCCCCTTGTCTGGAGGTGCCCTTGGGTGCCTCCCTCTCTCCAGCGCCAGTCCACCCTTTACTTTCCAAGGGGACTGCCAAGAAAGCCAGCAGGCAACCCATAACCGACCGCTCCCAATTGAAGCGACTCGGTAGGGCAAACCCACTTATGGGAGAGAGGGAAGACAGGGCCCATCGGCCGCTTCCCTCCAGAGACCTGCTGGCTCGCATACTAACCTTAGCCGGGGCCAAGGCCTTTTCCCTCCCCATATTTGACTCGTTACACCGCTGCCAATAGGACCTGTGATGTCTTGGGAGGGGGGTGGGATGGACACATGGACCCACCCCCCACCCCGAGATAGACATGGTCCTTGAGGCAACCCAGCCTCAGATGGTAGGGCCATCCATGGGGGCGAATCCGGGCTCGGCGCCAAGCACCGTACCCGAGTCCGCCGTTGTGCAAGGTCCTCCTCAAACGGCTCTGGTCTCCAAGGCAGTACAAGGAGGGGAGGGATCTCTTGCTCCGGCCAGGGCCTTTTCTATCTCGGAGAAGGACCTTGCTGAGGTCGCTCCATCTGGCCTGGGGGCTCCTGCCGGCGGAGAGGAAAAGCGGGTTAATTCCCCGCTCTCGTCTCCTAAGAAGAAAAGAAGCAAAAAAAAGACTCGGGGCTCTTCTCCATCCGCAGGGGCTACGGGAACGAATGGGTCTGCTGCTTCGGTAAGCTACCAAGCCAAGATCGGGACGTCCGACCCCGCTGCCTTCCCGGGTGCGGAGTCCCTGACAAAGACCAAAGGTACAAGTGCACAGAGCGGAGCCTCAATTACTTCGGGGCCCCTCATTCAGAGACTACCCATCGTTTTCGAGCTCGCTGGCTTCAAACGCTTCCTGGTTATTCACTCCACTAATGCCTTCATGTTGGCTAAGGACAACATGATCCATCAGAGGAGAGCTTTAGCTAGTGTGATTGGTAGAGAGCCGAATGTGAGCCGTTTCTCGGACGGGAGCCTTTTGGCGAATGCGTCGAATCCCTCCGAGGCGGCCATTATTAGTGCCCTTCGGACACTTGATGGCACGCCCGTGAGTGTGACTAGATCGGCACGTCCGTGCCTGGTGTGTTCTCTGGTGGGGAGTCCCAGACAAAGACCAAAATTGAAAGTGCGCAGAGCAGAGCCGAGCCTCGATTACGTCAGTGCCCCTTATTCGGGGACTACATGCCGTTTTAGACCCCGCTGGCTTCAAATGCTCTATGGTTATTCGCTCCAATGATGGCAACATGATCCATCAGAAGAGAGCACTAGAGAGCCGAAGATGACCCGTTTCTCGGACGGGAGTCTTCTGTCGAATGAGTCGGAACCCTCAGAGGCGGCCATGATTAGTACTCTTCGGACACTTGATGGCACGCCAGAGAGTGTGACTCCGCACTGTACCATGAATTTCATGAAAGGATTAGATTATGTGAGGGAACTCGTGTGCTACTCCATAGATTACATAACCTTAGAGCTAGCCGACCAAGTAACGTTCTAGGTCGAGTGTGTGATGATAAAAAAAGGGAGGGGCCTCGAGACCCACCCCTACACTCTTCGTCACATTCGACTGTGACAAGCTCCCTGTGTCGGTGCGTGCCGGTTGGTATCGCTACCTCGTGAAGGCATTCGTGACACTGCTTCGCTTTACAAATTTCTCCTGTAGGCGAGCAAAGTTGTGGTTAACCGAAGTCTGTGTAATCTGCTCCAAGGCCGCACACGTTAAGCCCAAATCGTGTGTGGCCAAGTGTGTCAATTGTGGAGTGCCGCATCCTGCTTCTTCGAAGCAATGTGGGGCGTATCTTCTGGGGAAGGAAATCCTGTTCGTTCGGGCTCAGGATCGTCGCGATGCTAAGGATTTCGTCCCGGTGCGCCCGGCGCTGGCTAGGATGTCTAATGCCTTAATGTTTAAAATAGACACTCCGCTCCAGCCCTACGAGCACGGTCGTTTCTGCGCCCATTCGGAACCATTCTGTGGGTTCTACCCAACCCGAGCGCTTCCCTGATATAGCTGGCGGCACAAAGGGTTCACACCCTGTACCGGCTATAACCAGGTCCCCCACCCATTCCCCCAGCGTGACTGTTTCCCGTAAGGCGAAACGGCGGCGCGCCTCAACCGAATAGTTGGTTGTGAGGCCCGCTTCCGAGGTTCCTAAAGCTACTCCCCGAAAGGAGGACAGCACCAAAGGAGCTTAGGCTCCTACGTCCACACCCATGTTCGCCAAAAGTGCCGGGAGTTCTGCCTCCGGGAACCGTACGGCCATTCCCGTGAAGGTATTCCCTTCGAAAAGGGCCCCCGCATCTCCTCCGAGCTAGGCCTGGAGGGCATATTCGTTCAATGGAATTGCCGCGGACTCCGGGCCAACTGGGAGGAGCTGCGGAGGCTCGTCTCCTCCATTTTTCCCTTAGCTATCTTTTTGGAGTAGACCATGCTGGGCGAGTGCCCCTTGCCCACCCTCCCGGGGTATATGGGCTTTGCGACCGCACCAGCACGAGATGGGGGCCGCGCAGGAAGATGCGCAATTTACACCTAGCAGGATTTCTCCGTCCATCGCTTTTCTTCGAATAACTCATCTCAGCTGCACCTGGATAGGAGGTATACTGTTATTTCTGCGTACAGTCCACCGTCAATCGACTTCGACGCGGGGGACTTCCGTTGCGTCCAGGTAGGGTTGCCGATGCCTTTTCTCATGATCTGGTATCTGAACGCTAGACCCCCTCCCTTCTGGGGAGACTACTCGATTAATCCCATGAGTCAGGTCCTTGCCGACCCGATCGAGAAGCTAGACATAGGTATCCTAAGTGTGGATAAGTTTACGTGCCACTGCCCGAAACCGCTCTATTTTCCTGCCTCGATCTATCTTTGTGCTCTCCGGATGTACAACCTTTTTTGGGGTGGAGATAGTCGATGATCTCCATGATAATGATCACTTCTCCTTTTAAATATCATTTTCTGGGCGGCTGCCCCCTGAGAGCCCGCCCGGTGGTACTTGGCGCGGGCGCGTCGGTCCGCATTTCAGGAAATGACTGAGTTCTCTCCTATCCTAGTCGAGGAGTATAGATCGGTGGATGAGGCCCTTGAGTTCTTCCCCGGTAACCTCATCGCTGTGGGTCTATTCCTAGAAGGTCTGGCCGTTTTGCACGCCGAGCGGTTGCTTGGTGGTCAGCCGATTGTGACACGTTCCTCAAACAGAAGCGTTATCCCTTTAAGCGCCGCCCCAACAATTTCGAAATCGATGAGTTTCGTCGAGCTAGGGTTAAGTTCTGGTATGTTCCGAAGCACCCCCTCTCTTCTTGAGGGAAAAAACCCCTCTACTTGAGGTGTGGAAACGAGTCAAAAGGATTTTAGGCAAGTTCTCGCACGATCTCCCCTTCTTCCTAGGGCGCCACGCGTCTACTCCCAAAGCTTCCACACCACCGGGAGGATTGCGTTCGGCATTTTTGGACCACATTTCGTTTCAAGCTGTATCCGAGCGCCCACCTGCGCCTTATTGGACAACTGCGTTGTCCCCCAGACTGTTCGGCACATTTTTGCTTAATATCACAGTCTAGGTGATCTGCGCGCACGTTACCGGTACCGGGACCAGTGTGGTCGTTACTGCTTGTCCCTTGTACTCGTGACGGGTTCGTCTACGCTTACTTGTGGACTATCTGACGTTTTGAAGGAGGCTAGCCTCTGTTGTAGGGCGCATGTTTCTGCGCCAGTGGGGGGGGCGGGCCTCCCTCTGACGCTTATTATTTTGATTTTACTTGTTTGTTTGGAATTTTGTTTTATTTATGTATATTTTTATTGGTCTTTGTTTTTTTAATCTAGTATTGTATTAGGCTCTAATGTGATTACGGCAACTTTTGCCCTATTAGGCAGTTGCCCTATGAGCTCCTATTAAAATAATGTCGAGCAGCGTCGCTACCGTTTGTACCTATTACTTAAGGCCAGGCTCTTGCATTAACAACTGTAGCTTAATCGATTTTTTTCCATGGGCCTCCTCCATTCTAAATGAGTTTTTAAATTTATAAGGTTTAACTTGAGTCCCTACAAGAGGCTCGCTTATCTTAAGGCACACCGGGGTGTCAGATTATTGAAGGACGATAGGAAGGAATAAATGCATACTACGATGGATACTTAAGCCCATTTGGGGTAGATGGTCCCTTGACCTCGCCAATAGTCATTGAACACGGCCCCGCCACATTCACCCTCGCCGCGGTTACATTTTGGCGTCTTTTTACGACGCTCACCTCACACCACGGAGCTGTTATTCTTAGTTGCTAGAGTAAGCAACAGCTGTGTGAGACCTCGCGCGCCGTCTTCCCTCAAAATTGATCGAACCTCTTGCTCTGCCCCTCAATTCCTATTCGAGACAACCAAGATCTCTATTTTGTGTTTTGCAGAGTACGCCAGCAACCTAGGCGACGAGAACAATTCTGAAGCCATCACGGAAGAACAAGAGCGAATATTAGATTTGCTAGACAAATTCCAGAATATGTAAAGTCGAATATGACCATTTATTTATACACTTGAGATTATCCATTGTTGGTGTAAGTATGATAAAATGTGCACCTTCCTATGTTGCCTGTATAGAATGATTGTAGATTCTTGTCCTTTTATATCTTTTTCTCCGGAGAAAAGGAGAAAACTGTGGACAAACTTATTGTTCAATTTTCTGGTCCGCATTACTTTATTCCCTACGACCTCTAGCTGGTATTTTACCCCGACTCTTCGCAGATGGCACTGCTACCAACCCTAATTTTCTTCTGTTCTAAAGTCGATATAGTGTCTCACCTCTCTCTGACACTTCTTAATTGCTTCTTTTTGGACCGATTTAGATAAAACTTGCACACTTTAAAGGTGCTAATAAAAAGTTTTTGCCGGACAAAAATTAGTTATGATTAATTGAAAAGTGTCAGAGGTAGGTATATGTTCCCGTTTAAGAATTGAGTAGTTCAGAACCCATTAGGTTCTACGATAGCGTAGCGGTGTCGTAGTTATCTACGATGACGTCACGAAGAGCATCGGTCAGGGAAGTCATCTTCGCCAATACCTTCACAAGTAAATATCCCCACTCCCTCCTTACCTCATATGGTTACACGGTAGGATATAAACGATGAAAACAAACCTTTGAATGTCAGTCTAAAAGTAATCTTCAACATGAAAAAATGCGAACAGTTTACTACCTTAACCAATGAAGTGATAGACTTTGTATTTTTCTTAAAAATTTACAAGAACAAAATATTTTTTATTTATCCTTTGTGTCCCTTTTAAGTTTCCAATAGATTAAGATTTGCTCACCTGACACTTTTGAATACTTGGTTGGTTCGTGTTCGGCATGTCATAAAACGTGTTGACCTGTGTCATGTTGATGTGGTGTTAGCGGGTGTTTAGATTCGAATGGCGTCCACCCATATGTGGGATGCTTATTTGGGGTCTGCTGGAAGAGCGTTTCGGTGATGGGTTGGATCGTAGAGATTGGATAGCTTGCTGCTTTTTAGATCAGGGTTGTTGATATATATATATATATATATATATTTAAGCAGTTTTTTAATTTAAATCGATTTTTTTTAATTATCAATTTTAAGTTGATTTTTATGTTTTATGTGAAATATAATATTTCTTAGTATATTTACGAGGGGCGGTCAATAAATTTTGCAATTCGGATATAAGGAAACGAGATATGAAGAAAAGTGGTTTATTATTTTTCAATATAACTACCCTCGACTTCAATGCACTTGCGCCACTTGTCCCTGAGGCTTCGAATTCCCGACAACCAGAAATCTCCCGACTGCTGTTCAATCCACTCCTGGACGGCGAGCTGGACATCTTCATCGTCCCCAAACCGGTGTCCACGCAGTGCAGCCTTGAGCTGGCGGAATAAAAAGTAGTCGCTAGGGGCCAGATCTGGACTGTAGGGGGGATGGTTGAGCTCCTCGAATCCGCACTCGCGCAGGGCAGCTTGTGCAACTCTGGCCTTGTGGCCTTTGACGACGTTGAAGTCGATCATGGGGCGTGAGGTTTCTAGGGACCCAACGGGAAGAGACCTTGGTCATGGCCAAATTGTCGTGAATATGTTGATAACACTTCCATGTGATATTCCAAGTTCTCGCTCAATTTCTTCGACCTTCACCCGTCGATTTTCGAGAATGATCCTCTCCACACGGGTCACATTGTCCTCGTTGGTCACGTCTGACGGGCGTTCTGGACGGGGGTCATCTTCAAGGGACTCGCAACCATGGCGGAACTCCCTATTCCAGCGAGCAATGGTTGCATAGGAAGGGGCGGTGTCGGTGTACACTGCAACCATGCGTTCATGGATCTCTTCTGCATTCTTGCCTTCCTTGGTCAAAAATTTGATCACTGCGCGGTGCTCAACTTTCTCCATTGTTGAAAAATTTGTGACTGACGATCTGCGATCAGCTACTGCTTCTTAAATAGACGAGGCAGGAGCGTGCGGCTGCAGGTCCTGACTTGTCCTAACTTATCCTAAGACCCCCACAAATAGCCATCCCCCTTCCTCTCTTTTGCCCTACCGATTCGCAAAACCTATTGACCGCCCCTCGTAATAAACTATATATTTACACTATTATGGCTATCTAATTACTTCAGCAGTTAAACAAGAAAATTATATTTTTTGTTTGATAATATCAATTTAGAAATTCAACTTAAATTAAAATTACTTATAAACAGACATAACATAGAAAATAAACCTGAAATAACTGCTACAGGATATTGTTCAAAAAGAATTATATTACCTCTGTGAATTATTATTATAACTTGAAACACTAATATGGCTCCCTGGTCCTTGAAAATTACAGTACCTAAGAAAATAGAGGCAGAATCTATTAGGAGCGGTGAATCATGAAGATCTGTGAAGTCACCAGGAAAATTCATTATCAGAATATTATATCCAATCTTTAGTTAAATAATTAACTTTGAACTGATGAAAATCATTTGTTTAATTTTTGAGTTTTCATATAAATGTAAGGTCATGATTTAAATCATTAATTTTTAAGGAAAATCTTTTGATTTAAATCTAACAACCCTGTGTAGATTTTTAAGTTTGTTGTCCTGGTATATCCGTGATTTCGTGAAAGATGCTACTGATCTTAGATATAGTGTCGTCTATATTGGTTTTTGTACGGTTTGGGGAAACTTAGAGGACGATGCCGCCTTTTACCCCTCTAAGTGTGTTGTCGGGCGTGGATCGCTTGACCTCAATGGGAGGGGCGGGTGGTTTATTCCATTTCGCTCGCATAAACCACCTTTTTCACGAAATTCGTGTTAGAGAGAGCAGTGTCACCTTCACCGATGAACCATTTTGTTTGAAAAACACCAATAATCTCCGCCGCATTCGAAAGAAGGCTGCAGTTCGAGAAACCGGGTTACCTTTGGCTAAGTCAATTTAACTAATGCTATCCTGTGATGTAACATGTGGCCTTCAGCCAACATGCTAGCAGCTGTAGAGCGAATTACTAGAAAGCGTTGGAAACCAGCGGGCTCAAAAACGCCCGGTAGTCTCTCAAGAATGTTCCCCTGATGTAATCAAGGCTCCATTCACCACACTTGCAACTTTGGTTTTTCTCTGGATCTCCCCGCCAGACGGCTCCTTAGGGCCGGACTTTGCCTGGTCGCTTGCCAAAACGATAGCGGACGTCCGTCCCGAGAATCCCGCGGAGGGAGAGAAACCCTAGTCTTCGGTGTTATTTTTAGAAGTGAGCTCGCCTCTCCACTCCTGGGGAGGGCCACATGGCTGGAACGGACCAGCCTCAGCCATCATGTACTTCCAAATATATAAGGTCCTGGACGGCAGGAGGGGTAGGTGGTCCCTCTATATGCGAGTCCTCGGAGTGGATTCACGTTCTGTTTTTAATGTCCAACCCCCTCTGTAAGACCCTAATATCGGACGGGGAAACTTCTGTGATCATTACCAAGTGTTAGGTAACCCGACCGGTGACTCAGGGCCTCACAGACGTCAGTGCCCAGTAGGTTAGCGTCCCGACTTCAATGGGAAATTGAATTTAAGGATTTTTAGCCCCTTTTCAACATGGAGAGAGGTCAAATGGGAAGACATAAAGGCTCCTCGGTGGTGTAGCGAATTCAGTTTATTCAATATGCTATTGTATGCTGAACCGAAAAGGTGGCACCCGTAATCAAGCTTTGACAAGAGTGATCCGTGGATGACGAGGAGGGTACGTCGGTCAGTGATTAGATAAAGAAGACAAAAGAGCAAGGTCAGGAGCGGATCTTCCTATAATGTCTCCAATATGATATCGCCTAGCAGAGGACCAGTCGACCAGATATAAATGTCTACATAAAAGGAGCAATAGGAATTGATGGTTATTATAAATAGTGCTAAGTAGACATCCTTGTGGACACGCACTTTTCCCTGAGCATCAATGTTGTCACCTCGGTGCTGCCGGAAGATATTCTCACTACAGTCTCCGTGGACAACCTTTCGATCTATTTTGGTGCGGCCCAGATGCCAACGCTGGAGCGTCGAATCCAACAGGAATTGAACCGCATCTCTCGCTATACCGAAGCGCACGGGTTTCGATTTCCCTTAAACAAGACCTAGGTGGTCCATTACTGGCGCAATCCCCTACTCCACCCCGTCCCGGACATGATTCTAAACTGAGATCGCTTGAAGTGGTGGATTCGCATCATTTCGCTGGTCTTGTTTTAGCCCGACGCCTCACTTGGGAGGCTTATATTCGCAGCCGCGCCATGGACATTCTTCGTTTTGTGACCTCATCACCCAGGGTGCTGATATAGCTGCTGCCTTGCTTTTCTATTGATCCTTTGTTCGTTCGAAGCTCGATTATGGATGCAAGTTTTATGCATCCGCAGCCGAGCGTGTATTGCACAAGGTGGACTCGATCCACTACATCGGTCGCAACATTGAGAGCCTACTTGTCGATGCTGGGGAGATGCCAGTCGCTCTGCGCCATTCACAGTCCATTATTCGCTTGTACGCGCGAGCCCAGCGACTCCCTCAGTCGCCAACAGCTCTCATTACATCCGCAGCTGATCTTGACTGTGCCTATTTATCGCCATGCCTCTGCTCCCAAAGCTTCCACAGCGAGTGGAGTATTGCGTTCAGTTTTTTTGGAGCCCACTTCTGACGCTCGTTCAAAGCGGGTGGATGCGGATGGCTCTGCGTCGATTTTCACGCCCTATCTCTTCTTTTTGAAGTCGGCAGGCTCTAGCAGGAACTACCAGGTGCTCCGTCTGTCTTCACGGCTTAGCTAGTTGGGCCCGTAAGGGGCGCGGCGATTTGCCATCTTGGCCGCCGTGCTGACGGGACTCCGACCCCAGCTTAGCATCATCTCCTTCCTTCAGACACTTGTGTTTGCCCCCCTGTTTCCTCGTTTTTCATACAACCTCTCCCACAACTTTCTCTTGTCAGCCTCTAATTTCATAGGGTAGATGCTGACCTCCTTCTCAGCCAACTATCGTGCTGACGGGATCCAGCGCTCCGTCCGGCCCCAGCTTAGCCTCTTCTCCTTCATTCAAAACACTTGTATTTCCTCACTTTTCATACAACCTCTCCTCCAACTTTCTCTGGTCAGCCTCTAATTTCACAGGGTAGATGCTGACCTCCTTCTCAAGCCAACCGTCCCGGATCGGGGCTAAGGGGGGAGGGGAGAATGTTCCCTAACCCCTGAGCTCCGGTTCGGGATGGGGTTTTTTATCAACCTGCTTCATCCCCACCCATACCTTTCTCACATCCCTTTTCCTCTCCTCTTCACATTCTATCCATTTTTACGCCGCGTCTACGGTGGAGCCGCCATGCCGATGGACTGCCAGGCCACCAGGCGGGAGGAGTGGTCCCAAATGGCGGCGCATGGCTCTGCCAGGCCTGTAAGCACCTCTTGCCCTGCGGGCAACTGCGAGAGGAAATGAGCGGTTGCATCCCGTAATAAAAAGAGGGTCACCATGCCCAATGATGAGTCTAACAAAAAAAAACCTTTAACTCCCCCTATACAAACGACGGGGCAGCTCCACAGAAAAAATGGAGGTCCCGGCTCCCCTCTGCTTGCGCAGGGAACCCTCCATATTTCTTCAACCAGAGAGGAGGCTTACTCCTCTCCTACGCCTACGGGTGAAGGGGACTTCCCCTCACCCCCTTGTCTGGAGGTGCTTTCGGGCACCTCCCTATTTCCAGCGGCAGTCCCTGCATTTATTGGTAAGGGTACTGCCAAGAAAGCAAGCAGGCAGCCCATTGCCGACCGACCCTCGTGTAAGCGGCTCGGTAGGGAAAACCCCCTTAGGGGGGAGAGGGAAGCCAGTCCCCTTCGGTCGCTTCCCACAAAAGACCTGCTGGCAAGAATATTAAACCTTGCCGAGGTCAAGGCCTGTGCCTCCCCACAAAAGACTGGTGACGCTGCCAAGAGGACCTGCGATGTCCTGGAAGGGGATGGCCAACTGGAGGCCCCTCCTGTGATAGACATAGTCCTTGAGGAAACCCAGCCTCAGACGGTAGGGCCTTCCATGGGAAGAAATCCGGGCTCGGCGCCAAGCACCGAACCCGAATCCGCCCCTATGCAAGGTCCTCCTCAAACGGCTGAGGGCTCCAAGGCAGCACAAGGAGGGGAGGGATCTCCTCTGACCGGTGCCCCTGCTACCACCAGGAACTTTTCCATTTCGGAGAAGGACCTGGCTGAGGCCGGTCCATCTGGCCTAGGCGCTTCTGTCGACGGAGGTGAGAAGCGGGTTCATTCCCCGCCCTCCTCTCCTAAAAAGAAGAAAAAGACAAGAAAGAATCGGGACTCCTCTCCATCCGCGGGGGCTACGGGGACGGATGGGTCTGCTGCCACTTTGGCAAGCGACCAAGCCAAGATCGGCAAATCCGGCCCTTCTGCCCCCCCGGGGTGCGGAGCCCCTGACTATGACAAAGACGAAAAGTGCACAGGGCGGAGCCTCGATGACATCGGGGCCCCTGATTCAGAGGTTACCTGGCGTTTTCGAGCCCGCTGGCTTCAAACGCTTCCTCGTTATTCGCTTCACTGATCGCAGCATGTTGGCCAAGGGCAACATGATCCATAAAAGGAGAGGATTAGCTAGTGCAATTGGTAGGGAGCCGAAGGTGACCCGTTTCTCAGACGGGAGCCTTCTGGAGAATGCGGCGAATCCCGCCAAGGCGACCAAGATAAGTGCTCTTCGGACACTTGATGGCACCCCTGTGAGTGTGACGCCGCACTCTACCATGAACTTTGTGAAAGGAGTAGTTTATGCGAGAGAACTCGTTGACTACTCCATTGAGGACATCACCCTAGAGCTGGCCGACCATGGGGCGGTCAAGGTCGAACGTGTGATGAGAAAACAGGGAGGGGTCTCGAGACCCACCCCTACACTCTTCGTCACGTTCGACTGTGAAAAGCTCCCTGAATCGCTGCGTGCCGGTTGGTACTGGTGCCGCGTGAAGGCATTCGTGCCACTACCGTGGCGGTGGTATTACTGTCACCGCTTCGGCCATACGAATCGTTCTTGTGGACGTGCAAAGTAGGGGTCACCCGAAGTTTGTGTAAATTGCTCCAAGGCCGCACACGATAAGTCCAAATCGTGTGTGGCCAAGTGTGTCAATTGCGGAGAGCCGCACCCCGCTTCTTCGAAGCAATGTGGTGCATATCTCATTGAGAAAGAAATCCTGGCCGTTCAGGCCCAGGATTGACTCTCATTCCGCGAGGCTAAGGACTTGGTCCTGGCGCGCCCGGCTCTGCCTGGGACGTCATATGCCTCAATAGCTAGAAAGGCACCCTCTGCTCCTGGCCCATCCAGGCCAACGAGCACGGTTGTTTCCGCCCCCCATTCGGAGCCCTTCTGCGGGCTCTTCTCAACCCGGGCGGTCCCCTGGTAAAGCTGTTGGCAAAAAGGGTTCTCACCCAGCTCCAGCTAAAACCAGGGCTCCCCCCTCTTCCCCCAGCGTGACCGTTTACCGTAAGGCGAAACGGCCACGCGCCTCCACCGAAACGTTAGACTCACAGGTGGCAACACCCCTGAAGATGGTTACTAGGCCATCTTCCGGTTTCCTAAAGCTGTCCCCCGAAAGGAGGACAGCAACAAAGGAGCTTCGGCTCCTTCGCCCACACCCCGAGTTGGAGCGAGTGGCTCGGAGACGGTGGTTCCTCGAAAAGAGGGCCTCCCGCCTCCGAAGCCGCAACGCCCGCATAAGGTTTCGAGGCGGAGGGAGGAAAAGACTGGCATGGCGAGCCCAACCTTCCCCAATAAGTCCTCGAAGACGACAGCGTCTTCAGCGCTTTGTCCGGCAAACAGCGCCTGGGGTTCTGCCCCCGGGAAGCGTACGGCCATTCCCTTGATGGTCTTCAGTTCGAGGAGGGCCTCAGCGTCTCCTAGGCCTGGAGGACATATTCCTTCAATGGAATTGCCGTGGACTCCGGGACAACTGGGAGGAGCTGCGGAGGCTCGTCTCATCCTGTTGCCCGTTAGCTTATCTTTTGCAGGAGACCATGCTAGGCGCGTGCCCCCTGCCCTCCCTCCCGGGGTATAAGGGTCTTGCGACCCCACCACCGCGGCATGGCCGGGCTGGGGGATGCGCAGTTTACACCCGGCATGATGTCTCCGTTCTTCCTTCCTCTTTAGATACCTCCTTTCAGGCAGTGGCTGTGCAACTGCACCTGGATAGGAGGTATACTATCATTTCTGCGTACATTCCACCGTCAGCTGACTTCGACGCGGGGGACTTCCGCCGCGTCGTGGCACGGTTGCCGAGGCCCTATCTCTTGCTTGGAGATCTGAACGGCAGGCATCCTCTCTGGGGAGATTTCTCCATAAATCACAGGAGACCAATCCTTGCCGATCTGATCGAAGAGATTGAGATGGGTGTCCTAAACGTGGATAAGTTTACGCATCACTGTCCGAGAACCGCTTCATTTTCTTGCCTTGACCTATCTTTATGCTCTTCGGATGCACAGCCTGATTTTGATTGGGGGGTGGTCGATGACCTCCATGGTAGTGATCACTTTCCCATTCAAATATCATTTTCAGGGCAACTGCCGCCTGAGAGCCCACCTCGGTGGTGCTTGGCGCGGGCGCGGTGGCCTGCATTTCAGGAAATGACTGAATTTTCTATCTCAGTTGAGGAGTTTAGGTCGGTAGATGAAGCCGTTGAGTTCTTCTCCGGCAACCTCATCGCCGCTGGCCTAACTACTATTCCTAGGACGTCTGGCCGTTTTGCACGCCGACCACTCCCATGGTGGTCGGCCGAGTGTGAGACGGCCCTCAAACAGAAGCGTTGGCCTAAATGCGCTATAAGCGCCGCCCGAACGATTTCACTGTCGCTGAATTTCGTCGGGCTAGGGCTAGGTTCCGGTATATTTCGAGGCACGTCCGCCGCTCTTCTTGGCGGGCATACGTGTAGAGGCGATTCAAAAGGATTCAGGGCAAGTTCTCGCAGGACCCGCCTCCCCGTTTTCCAGGAGAATGGGACCGCAATCTTGGACCCCGCGTCCGTGACGGAATCCTTCGCGACCGCTTTTTCCGAATTCTCTAGCCGGGATGCTGCTCAGCCAGCATTCAATGCACGTCGTGATGTCGTAGAAGGCTGCCGGCTGGACTTTACCTCCAGAGGCGGAGAACCCTTTAACGACAGGTTTACTGGGAGCGAGTTGCGCTCCGCTCTCGCGTCGTGCGCAGAAACCGCTTATGGTCTAGGCATGGCCTTTCTGTTAGATTTGTTCAACAGGATTTGGGTGGAGGGTCTTCAAAGGATTCAAAAGGATTCAGGGCAAGTTCTCGCAGGACCCGCCTCCCCGTTTTCCAGGAGAATGGGACCGCAATCTTGGACCCCGCGTCCGTGACGGAATCCTTCGCGACCGCTTTTTCCGAATTCTCTAGCCGGGATGCTGCTCAGCCAGCATTCAATGCACGTCGTGATGTCGTAGAAGGCTGCCGGCTGGACTTTACCTCCAGAGGCGGAGAACCCTTTAACGACAGGTTTACTGGGAGCGAGTTGCGCTCCGCTCTCGCGTCGTGCGCAGAAACCGCTTATGGTCTAGGCATGGCCTTTCTGTTAGATTTGTTCAACAGGATTTGGGTGGAGGGTCTTCTCCCAGATTCCTGGCGAATCGCCACTGTGCTCGCCTTTCGCAAACCGGGGAGAGATCACTCTACTCCGACCGGTTTCCGCCTAATCTCTCTAACCTCTTACGTATGCAAGTTGATGGAGAAATTGGTAAATGTTAGACTAGCCTTTTTCCTGGGCAGCGGAGGCCATCTGTCTTGTGCACAGTGTGGCTTTCGCAAGTTCCACTCCACGTCGGATGCTCTGCTCCGACTGGAAAATGCCGTCTGCGAGGTTTTCCTTCATAGACAGCACTAAGCCACGGTGTTTTTCGATCTGGAGAAGGCCTATGATACCGCATGGCGATACGGTATCATGGAGACTCTCCACACAATGGGGGTGAGGGGACGCCAACCAATGTTTATATCTGAATTTTTGCGAGATCGTCGATTCCGCGTACCTTCGGGGGAAGCTCTCTCCGAACTAAAGGAGCAGGAAAGTGTCCTCAGTGTCACACTCTTTGCCCTGAGCATCAACGGCATCACCTCGGTGCTGCCGGAAGATTTTCTCGCTACGCTCCACGTGGACGACCTTTCGATCTCTTTTGGTGCGGCCCAGATGCCAACTCTGGAGCATCGACTCCAACAGGCATTGAACCGCGTCTCTCGCTATGCCGAAGCGCACAGGTTTCGGTTTTCTCTGGCTAAGACTAAGGTGGTGCATTTCTGCTGCCATCCACGGCTCCACCCCGACCCAGATTTGTTTCTTAATGGGGTGCGCCTGGATGTGGTTGAGTCGCACCGTTTCCTTGGTCTTGTATTCGACCGACGCCTCACCTGGGAGGCTTATATTCGCAGCCTTAGGGTCTCTTGTACCCGCGCCATGGATATTCTCCGTTCCGTGACGTTCAGCGCTTGGGGCGCTGATAGGACTACTGCCCTATTTTTTTATCGATCCTGTGTTCGTTCGAAGCTCGACTACGGATGCGAGTTTTATGCATCCGCTTCCGAGCGTTTATTGCGCAAGGTGGATTTGATCCACCACACCGGCCTCCGCCTTGCGACCGGTGCCTTCCGCACTTTCCCTATTGAGAGCCTGTTGGTCGATGCTGGGGGATGCCACTCGCTCTGCGCCGCGTGCAGTGCATCACTCGCCTGTACGCGTGAGCCCGGCGCCTCCCTTAGTCGCCAACAGCTCTCACTGCATCCGCAGCTGATCTCGACGGTGCCTATGCCGCTGAGAGACGCCAGTCATACCCTAAGCCTTTTGGGTTTAGGGCTAGGAAACTCGTTCGAGAGCTAGATATGTCTCCCGCCGGTGGCGCCCCTGGTTCTGCCCAGGACGCCACCCTAGAGGGTACCAAATTTGGCTATTTGTCGTCACGCCTCTGCTCCCAAAGCTTGTACGGCGCCGGGAGTATTGCGTTCGACCTTTTGGGGGCACACCTCGTGTCACGCTGGAACCGTGCCAGTGTATACGGATGGCTCCAAGTCCCAAGAGTGTGTCGGCTTATACGCCCTATGCCCTCTGTTTGAAGTCAGCGGGGCTCTCCCAGGCGCTGCGTCTGTCTTCACGGCTGAGCTGGTGGCAATACACCACTCGGTACGGGAGATTACGCGACGTGCCTGGTTCGGAGACTGGATTGTGATCTATAGCGACTCACAAAGCGCCCTGAGTGCTCTCGGGGCATTGGAATCTCCGCATCCTCTGGTTCGCGATATCCGTGACGCCACGTATTTGGCGAGCCGGGCAGATGTCAAGATTATCTTCTGCTGGGTTCCTGGACATGTAGGAATTGCGGGGAATGAGCGTGCCGATAAGGGCGCCGAAGAGTCCGTGAGGACTCTGAGACCGGACCAGTGTTTTGCTCTTCCTCACACCGACTACATGGCAGGAATACGGGCAGCTCTTCGGACTGCTTGGCAAAGAAGATGGGAGACAGTCGAAGGGAACTTAAAGTTGCGTGCCATTGCGCCGCAACTGTTCCCATGAACCTATCCCCCAATGTCGCGGTGGCTTCAGGTTGCTTTCTGTCGTCTCCGAATCGGACACACTCGTGTGACGCATCGCTATTCGATGGAGCGTTCGCCTGCGCCCTATTGCAACGACTGTGTCGTCCCCCAGACTATTCGGCACATTCTTGTCGAATGTCCCAGTCTGGGTGATCTTCCCGCACGATACCTGTTTCTGTACCGGGATGGGCGGGGTCGCTCTCACCTGTCCCTTGTACTCGGGACGGATTCGTGCACATTGACTTGTGGGCTTGTTGACTTTTGGGGGGAGGCCGGGCTTCTCCCCTTTATTTAAGGTTCTTTTTTTTTGTTATTGTTTTGTTTGTAGGTTGCACTCTCCTGCACCGGGGTGAGGGGGACCTCCCCCCGCTGCCGGAGATTGCTTCCTGATTGTTAAGTTTTTCCAATATTTATCATAGTTATGTTTTCATATTTTTATTTTAAAGTAACCTAGTTCTAGGTTGTCGTGTTTTCGGCGACTTATGCCCTAGTGGGCAGTTGCCAGATGGGCTCCATAAAAAAAAAAAAAAAAAAAATCAGCCAACTATCCTGGATTGGGGGGAAGGGGACAATGATCCATTACCCCTGAGCCCTATTTGGGGATAGGGGATTTTTAATAAACCAACTTTATCCCCACCCACATCTTCCTCACCTCCTCGTCCTTTCTATTTTCAAACACTATGCATTTTCCGCCGTGTCCAAGGTGGAGCCGCCATGCTGAGGGACTGCCAGGCCACCAGGAGGGAGGGATGGCCTTGAATGGTGGCACCTGGTTCTTCCAGCCCCGTACGCACCTCTTGCAGGTTGGGCTACTGCGAGGGGTGATGAGCGATTGCTTCCCGTAAAACAAAATAGGGTCACCATGCCCAATGATGATACCAAAATAAATCGCCTTTCAATTCCCCTTGTCTATGGTCGGTTCCGCCCTCGGGCAGCTTCACTGGAAAAAAATGAAGTTACCCCCACCCCATGTGCTCACGCAGGGGACCCTCCAAATCTCTCTAACCAGAGAGGAGGCTTACTCCTCTCCTTCGCCTGCGGGTGTACTCACCCCCTTGTCTGGAGGTGGTTTCGGGCACCTCCCTCTTCCCAGCTGCAGTCACACCTTGACTTCCCATGGGGACTGCCAAGAAAGCCAACAGGCAGCCCATAGCCCACCGCTCCCATTGAAGCGGCTCGGTAGGGCAAACTTCCTTAAGGGGGAGAGGGAAGCCAGGACCCATCGGTCGCTTCCCTCAAAAGACCTTCTGGCGAGAATATTGAACCTTGCCGGGGTCAAGGCCTGTGCCTTCCCATACTCGACTTGTGACAGCGCTGCTAGTGGGACAAGTGATGTCCTGGGGGGATGGCCAACTGGAGCCCCCACCCCAACCCCCTGAGATAGACATGGTCCTTGAGGCAACCCAGCCTTAGACGGTAGGGCCTTCCATGGGAGCGAATCCGGGCTCGGCGCGAACCACTGAACTCGAGTCCGTCCCTATGCAAGGTCCTCCTCAAACGGCTAGGGTTTCCAAAGAAATACAAGGAGGGGAGGGATCTCCTCCGACCGGTTTTCCTGCGACTGACAGGACCTTCTCCATCTCTGAGAAGGACGTTACTGAGGCCGGTCCATCCGGCCTGGGGGCTCCTGCCGGCGGAGGAAAAAAGCGGATTCATTCTCCGCCGTCCTCTCCTAAAAAGAAAAAAGACTCGGGGCTCCTCTCCATCCGCGCGGACGCATGGGTCTGCTGCCACTTCGGTAAGCGACCAAGCCAAGATCGGCACATCCGGCCATTTTGCCCTCTCGAGTGCAGAGCCCCTGACTAAGGCTAAAAGTGGTAGTGCGCAGAGCGGAGCCTCGATTACATCGGGGCTCCTCATTCAGAGATTACCATGTTGGCCTAGGGCAACATGATCCATCAGAGGAGTGCTTTAGCTATTGTGATTGGTAGAGAGCCGAAGGTGACCCATTTCTCGGACGGGGGCATTTTGGCGAATGAATCGAATCCCTCCGAGGCCGACATTATTAGTGCCCTTCGGACACTTGATGACACGCCTGTGAGTGTGACGCCGCACCCTACCATGAACTTCGTGAAAGTAGAAGTTTATGCGAAGGAACTCGTGGACTACTCCATAAAGGACATCACCTTAGAGCTGGCCGACCATGGGGCGGTCAAGGTCGAACGTGTGATGAGAAAACAGGGAGAGGCCTCGAGACCCACCCCTACACTCTTCGTCACGTTCGACTGTGACAAGCTCCCTGAATCGCTGCGTGCCGGTTGGTATCGCTACCGCGTGAAGGTATTCGTGCCACTGCCGCAGAGGTGCTATTACTGTCACCGCTTCGGCCATACGAATCGCTCATGTAGACGTGCAAAATCGGGGTCACCCGAAGTATGTGTAAATTGCTCCAAGGCCGTACATGATAAGTCCAAATCGTGTGTGGCCAAGTGTGTTAATTGCGGAGAGCCGCACCCCGCTTCTCGAAGTAATGTGGTGCATTTCTCCTTGAGAAGGAGATCCTGGCCGTCCAGGCCCAGGATCGTCTCTCATTCCGCGAGGCTAAGGACTTGGTCCTGGCCCGCCCGGCTCTGCCTGATACGTCTTACGCCTCAATGCTAAGAAAGACACCCACTGCTCCTGGCCCATCTAGGTTAACGAGCACGGTTGTTTACGCGCCCATTCGGAGCCCTTTTTCGGGCGCTTCCCTGGTAAAGCTGGCAGCACGAACGGTTAATACCCAGCCGCCCCCGTCCCCCGCCTTCTTCCCACAGCGTTATCGTTTCCCGTAAGGCGAAATGGCCACGCGCCTCCACCGAGGCGTTAGACTCACAGGAGGCCACCCCCCTAAAGTTGGTCGCCAGGTGATCTTCCGAGGTTCTTAAAGCTGCCCCCCGAAAGGAATACAGCAACAAAGGAGCTTCTTCTCCTTCGCCCACGGCTAGTGGTGGGCTAGGTGGCTCGGAGACGGTGGATCCTCCAAAATAAGCCGCAACGCCCGCCTAAGGTTTTCAGGCGGAGGGAGGAAAAGACTATCACACGGTGTTAGCGTAGGAGCAGAAGCTCCTTTAGTGCTTTGATCCTTTCGCTTGGCAACTTCACGAATCCCGGAAGATGGCCTCTTGAGCAAATTCAAGGGTGTTTCCTCCTGTCAGTCTAACGACTTGATGTTGGCGCGCGACCGTTTCCCCTTTCGGGAAACGGTCACACTGGAGAAAGGAGGGGAGACGCTGATTTTAGCCGGGGCTGTGTGTGAACACTTGGTTATAATCCGCAGAAGGTTCCGAATTGGCGCGGAAAGAACCTTGCTCGTAGGCCTGTAGGGGCCATAGGCAGAGGGTGTCTTTTTTCATATTGAGCAATAAGACGTTCCATGCAGCACCGAGGTCGCCCGGATCAACTACTTAGACTTGCAAAATGAGAAGATCCTGGGCCCAAACGGCCAGGATTTCCTTTTCAAGGAGATACGTACCACACTGTTCGAAGAAGCGGGGTGCGGCTCTCTGCAATTGACACACTTGACCACACACGATTTGCACTTATCGTGTGTGGCGTTGGAGCAACTTACACAGGTTTCGGGTAACTCCAAATTTGCGCGTCTACAGGAGCAATTCGTATGGCTGAAGCGGTGGCAGTAGCAAGAATGCCTTCACGCGGTCGCGATACAAACCGGCACGCACCAACTCAAGTTGCTTGTCACAGTCGAACGTGATGAAGAGTGTATGAGTCGGTCTCGATGCCCCTCCCTGTTTTCTCATCACACGTTCGACCTGGACCCTTCCATAGTCGGCCAGCTCTAAAGTGATGTCATCTATGGAGTAGTCCACGAGTTTCCTAGCATAAACCACCCGGTTGGTCCGACGTCACACTTATCGGCGTGCCATCATGGCTGCCTCTGATGGATTCGACACATTCGCCAGAAGCCTCCTGTCTAAGAAAAGAGTCACCTTCGGCTCTCTACCAATTACGTTATTCTGCTAGATCATGTTGTCCTTAGCCAACATGCTGCCTGCAATCAGTGGAGCGAATAATGAAGAAGTATTTAAAGCAGGTGGGCTCGTAAACGCCAGTTAACTCTGAATGAGGGCCCCGAGGTAATCGAGGCTCCGCTATCCGTACTTTTAGTCGTTATCTGGGACTCTCCACCCGCGGGACTACCAGGGCCGGACTTCCGATCTTGGCTTGGTCGCATACCGAAACTGCAGTTGCCCTGTCTGTCCCTGCGGCTCCTACAGAGGAAGAAGAGCCCTTAGTCTTTTTTGCTTTCTTCCTCTGTCCTTTCTTTTTGAGAGAGGAGGGTGGAGAATGAACCTGGTTCTCTTTTTCGCCGGAAGGAGGCCCTAGGCCGGATACACCGATTTCAGCAAGATCCTTCTCCGAGATGGAGAAGGTCCTTGCTGTCACAGGGGCACCAGCCCGGGGAGGATGTCCCTCCTCTACTTGTGGATCTTTATAGGCCCTAGCCGTCTGAGGAACAGCTTTCACAGGGGCGGTCTCGGGCTCTGTACTTCGTACCGAGCACGGGTTCGACCCCATGGAAGATTCTACCGTCTGGGGCTGGTCACCTCATATCACGGATCCTATTCGAGGAACCTTTTTTCTATCTTGTCTGGCGAATCAGCATCAGTCGGGATAGAGAGCAGACAGGTACACTGACTCTTTCAAACTAATCCCGCACGCAAGCAGGACAACAGTGGGCACGGGCCGACGGGCCCTGCCATCCCTTGCTCCCATAAGGGGTCTGGCCCTATCGAGCTTTCTCGGCAGTCCTCTTGGAAAGTAAAGGTGGGGGACCTGCCGCTGGAAAAAGGGAGTCACTTAATTCGAATCCCGAGAAAGGGTGAGGGAGAGTACCCTGCACCCGTAGGCATTGGAGAGGAGTAAGCCTCCTCTCCGGTCAAAGAGGTTTGGAGGGTTTCCTTCGAGAGCACGGGGAGAGTTTTTAGAAAAAAAAGGTCCCATCATTGGGCATAGTGACTCGATTGTTTTCACGGGACTCAAACGCTAATCACCCTGCACAGTAGCCCGCTCTGCGAGGGGTGAACACGGGACCGAGAAAGACAGCTGCCACTATATGAGGCCACTCTTCCAGCTTAGTGGCTTGGCAGCCCATCAGCATGGCGACCCCATCTTCAGCTCGACATAAAATTTAGACCATGAAAGGAGAGAGGAAGGTGTGGCTGGCGGTGAAGCAGGTTGTTAAAAACCTACCACCCCTCAGCCCCAATCCGGGATTGTTAGGTGAGAGAAAGTTAGTCGGTGTCTACCCTGTGAAATTAGAGAATTAGAGGCCGAGCAGAGAAAGTTGTTGAAGAGGTTGTCTGGAAAGTGAGGAAACGGTAAGAAGACAGGGTGTCAGAAAGAAGGAGAAGAAGCTAAGCTGTGACGAACGGGACGCTGAGTCCCGTTAGCACGGAGGCCAGGATTGCAAGTAAGCGTGCCCCTTACGGAGGGTAAGGCCGAGAAACTCCTGCAGAAGGCGCTGGAATGGGGGAGACGAATAGAAAGGAGGTAACTCTGTGAATGTGAGTACGAAGCTGAAACAGAGATTAAAGTTTTGCGATCAATAAGCTTGCGGTAACGAGAATCGATCAAGAGGTCACGAGCCGAAAGAAAATCAACTCGTAATATTGGACAATCTCCCTCGGCCCTAACGAAGGTCCATCGAAAAACTTGACGGAAGCCGAGTGAGACTTGAAGGTTACGCCTTCCATAGGTCCTAATATTGGTCGAATTAGCTGTCTTCAGAACGAAATCTGAGGGAGCGCAAGCTTTGCCACCCTTAGAAATTAGTATAACACTACATTCTGCACCAGTGTCCACCAGAAATGTGGAAACAGAAAGTAGGTACAGAATGCGAAAGGGAGGACTTATCTGAGTAGGTGATGTGTCGACACGGGATGTAGACTCTTTTGTTCCATGCCTTTCTTGTTTAAAGAAGGAGAATTTGAAGTAGAAATTGAAGTTTGAAAATTTTAATAGTTTGGTTGAGATAAGTGATGTGTGGAGCATTGTGCTCGATATTTGTTATGATAGAGCTCCATTGAGTCGATTGGGTGAAAGCCAGTGGTGGCTCGAAGCTAAACTTAGTGAGGGGGGGAAGGACATCAGAATTTTTTTAGCATTGTTTTAATATTGTGTAAAACGAAATAAACATATAAAAAGAAAATTTATAGATAAGCTTGATAAAATCCTAAACATATTTTACTTACTAATAGCCTAAATTGTTACAGTTCAGCTTGATCCATTCGTTGAAAAACGAAATTCATTTTCCTTATTTTAATTTGCTCGAAAAGATTAATTATTTTTTCCTTGATCTCTGGATGACTACTGAGGAAATTTTCTCCATTGAAATCGCTGTTGAGTGCATTTAGTCTTTCAGAATTCATTTTGCTCCTTAGAAAAGTTTTTATTCTATTCAGCCCTCTTCCTCTCTGGGATCTTTTCTTCGGGGGTTGTTCCCAGAGAGGCTCTGGCCTTCTCGTGGCGAGGGGGGTCAGCCCTGTGCCCCTTAGTGGTCCCATGGTGCTGCCAACAAGACTTTTAACATGCCCCTCTTTCTTTCCTCCCCTATTTCGTATACCACTGCTCTTTATTTTCCCCTCTTCCTTCACCTATCTAGTGGCTCTTATAGATACCCGACCTCTGCTCGTCTTATGGATTAATTCCGAATTGTTCTTTCATGAAACTGGAAGAGGCTGGGCATCTTCACCGCCTTTGTCTACCGAATGCCCAAGGAGAAACCCATCGTTGGCCCCTTTTCTCCGTGCGTAGGAGAACTCGGGCAGCCTCTTAGGTTTCTAAAGATGGTGTGGTGGATCCGTATCCATTCTCCAAGAGGACATACCGGACGTAACCGATTGTATAGTTGCAGTAGTGCCGGGCCCTTGTAGGCCTCCATGGTGGGGAGTCCCGAGGGAGAATGCTAAGTTTTTTTCTTTTGGCAATGGCTAGCCATAAACCAAAAACCTCACCTTCTCATAAGGGTTCTCGTGCCAAACGTTCCTTAAATCTCCTTTCAGCCTTCCCTCGCTCTCTGGACCCCTATTCTAACGAAGTAGACTCAGATCTAGATTATCCTCGCTTTCTTGTCATGAGTTCATCATCCGACACCCCACTTGCAAAACTCGATGTGTTTGACGTCAATGAATCTTTTGATTCTCGCTGTAGTCAACCCCGCCGGATGTGGTCAAGAGCTAGTGGTGATTTCGTAGTCGAGGAGTCATCCCACTCTCAACACAACCTCGTGCGAAATTTATCTTCGATAGCTGATTTCCAGTAACTGTCTCTCCCCATCTGCGTCTGAATTTTTTCAAAGGTGTCGTCCGTTCAAACGAACTAAAGGACTACGACCCCACCCGCCTTCAGAGTAAGCTTAGTACCCAACGTGTCACACACGTACACAAACGTAACTAAAACATTAGGCTCCACTAGAGTCCCAACCGCCACACTGATTTACATTCGAACGACAAGAACTGCCGCAGTATATTAAAGCTGGGTACCTTCGTGTACCGGTAAGTCCCTACATCGAACTACCCAGACGCTGCTTCAATTGCAATCAATTTGGATATGTTGGCCGAGCTTGTCGGCACCCCTGCTCCTGCGTGAATTGTAGCTCTGACAACCATGGCCTCGAATGCACTAAAACACCTCGCTGTGCCAACTACGGAGGTACCCACAGTGCTGCGTCAAAACTCTGCTCTATATTTTTATATAAAAAGGAGGTGCTCGCTTTGCGCGACTCCCTACGTCTAGATATAAGAGAGGCCCGCCAGCGTGCTCGAGCACAAACTTCACCACTCGGCCGGCTCCTCTCTGACGTTTTACGTGACGCTGGACGAAACCGACCATCACGCTCGAGTTCCCACCAGCATGAAGCACTTCATCCTGCATCTACTCGCAGCGTCGGAAACATTCAGGATATGCAGTCGAAGCATCGCTCTCACACCGAGATAACCAATGTAGCCACCTCTCCCCAGCAGCTCTCGCTGGGAGAGACGCTTAGAGTGAGACACTTGAAGACATCAGACGCTATTTGAAAGAATCCTCAACATCGACCAGTTAAGGTTCATCCACTCGACCCCGAGACCCAAAGCCCAGTGGTAAGAGGAAGGATTCCTCACCTGGGTCATCAACCACCAATGAGCGGGCATCCTCTGGAGCTGACTCGGTCGAACCCCGAGAATCTTCAATGGACTCTTCCCCTATGGCTGAACATTCTATGCCTTTAAGTCCTGCCCACCCTTCACAGGACTTAAGCCCCATCCTGATCCAAACGGTGGCAGATATATACCCAGCTCCACACACCTCGCTCAGATCGCCTGTTCGTTCCACTCACCCATGATCCGATGGATGCAGTTGATACTCCAACATCACCAATCGCGGCGGTTGGACCAACTCCTCAGACACCGAAATTACCCTCGACCCATGAATCCGGATCTACCGGCCAAAAATCCCTTCTCTATCTTTCTTTTCCGCCAGGTTGTGAGTCCGAATTACAATCAAGGGCCTCGGTCGGTTCTCCAAAACCCACGAAAAAAGCCCCAGTTACTGCTCCCTCTAGGATTTCTCCCCCGCAAAAGCAGGCTCCTCAAAATCAGCTATCGGTCTCCTAAGCTCTTTGGGACGAACCTCAAAAAGAATATGGGCCACAAAAGAAAAAGATATCCACAGTGGTATCTAACCGTCCCGCATAATATCTTCCATTTTGCAATGTAATTGCCAAGGCGTTCTTCGAAAGTGGGAAGAACTCAAAATTCTTTTGACGACTATCCATCCCGCTGTTATTTGTCTTCAGGAGTATAAACTGGATATACGGCCCTTTCTGCCGGTACCCGGCCGGCTTTCTCACTTTCAACTCTATTGCTCCTGCTGGAAGCTCCTCTCATGTGGATGGGGGGGGGGGCTCAATCATGGTGTCTTCATCCCACCATGTTTCTCCCATCCCTCTACATACACCCTCCAAGCTGTTGCCGTGAGGGTTTTACTTACTAAGCTTTTTACAGTTTGCTCTATTTACCTACCCCCTTGTTTATCATTGTCAAGATCCGACCTTTTAGAACTTATAGACCAGTTGCCCTCCCCATTCTTATTACTAGGAGATTTTAACGCCCGTCACCCATACTGGGGTGACATCACTCGAAAGGCCAAAGGTAGTGTTTTAGAGTCTCTTTTATTATCTGACTTTCTTTGTGTTTTAAATACTGGCGATTTTACCTCTTATCATATCCAGACGGACTCTTTTAGCTGTGTTGACCTGTCTGTTTGTTCCCCGGATTGCTTCACGAAATTTCGATGGTCAATTCTTGACGATCTCCATGGGAGTGACCACTTCCCTATTGTCTTGTCGGCCCTTCAAGTTAGCCCTCATACAACCATGCCCCTTAAGTGGGACTTAGGGCATGCAGATTGGGAAGGTTTACAAGGGGCGTCATTCACAAGTGCATCCTTGGGGACCTTAAAGGAAGTGGACGCGGCAGTAGAATACTTTACATCGACTATCTACAATGCAGCAACACAGACCATCCCACGGAGGCGACCCGCCACGGGCCGCTAAACCCTGCCCTGGAGGACCTCGGCGGGTGTAACAGCTATCAAAAACTACAAGTTAGCCCATGCCCGATTCCGAAAAAAACCCAACTTTGTGCAACAAGGTCGACCGAAACCGAGCTCGTGTGCTTCGCCAAAGAACCCTTCGTCAGGCTCGCCGAAATTCATGGCGCGGTTACGTTTCATCAATTTCCTCTATGACACCTACCACTAAGATCTGGAAGAGGATTAATAAGATCAGGGGCCGTTATGCTGACCATCATACCCCCACACTCAACTTACACGGTTCCTTGGAGAATGAAATCCTGGCGGTCAGCAATGCTTTTGCTGACCATTTCCGCGCCGTCAACAGTGTCAGCCGTTAAGATAAGGCGTTTCTATCCTACAAATCAAAGGAAGAGTCTCATTCTCTCAACTTCATAACAAAATCTAACTTTCCATATAACGCTCTATTCAGCATCCATGAGCTGCGTAGCGCTTTGTCCCTTTGCAGATCTACATCCCCTGTCCTTGATGAGATCCATTTCGATATGATTCGGCACCTACATTCACATTCTACTCTCTTCTTACTTGATTTGTACAACTTTATATGGGTGAAGGGTTTTTACCCGTTATCATGGCGCATTGGGATTATCCTTTCCTTTGTCAAACCTGCCAGGGACGAGTTGGACGCAGATAACTACCGCCCTATAGCTCTCACCAGCTGTTTGAGTAATTTGCGGAAACAAATGGTGTTGGAGCGCCTAAACTGGTTCCTAGAAACCAATCACCTTGTCTCTCCATTTTAATGTGGCCTCCGCAAAGGTCATAGTACCATTGACCTACTAGTAAGTTTCGAGGGATCAGTCCGGAAAGCTTTCACATTAAAGCACCGAGTTCTGGCCATATTTTTCGATATTGAGAAAGCCTACGACACAACATGGAGATACGGCATCTTGAAGCAGCTATACTTCTGGGGGGTGAGAGCCCTTTTACCGTCACTTATTCTAATTTTTTTAGCATCTCGATCCTTCATGGAACGTGTTGGCGACGCATACTCGGACCTGCAACCCCAAGAGGAGGGAATTCCTCAGGGCAGTGTTTTAAGTGTCTTATTTTTATAATTGCCATCAATGATATTATTTCGTCTCTCCCAGAGGGTGTATCGGCAACTCTGTTTGTCAATGATTTAACACTATACTGTTCCTCGCCTGCTATCAGCAGCGCGTCGGCTACAACTAGCGGTCGATGCTGTATTCAAAAGAGCACAACTTAAGGGATTCCGCTTTTCCACGAACAAAACGAAAGCAATGTATTTCCACCGGGGCAGAGGAGTTCTTGTTCCGCCATCTATCTCCCTACAAGGCGAAGATATAGAGTTTGTCTCCGAGATTCGGTTCCTTGGCGTAACTCTCGATCCAAAGTTATCCTGGTTACCACACCTGCGCCGACTTCGAACAGGCTGTCTGCGGGCTCTAGACATTTTGAAAGTCTTCTCACACACTTCGTGGGGCAGCGACCGACAAACATTGTGGACATTATACACAGCCCTCGTCCAATCCAAATTGGATTATGGCTGTCAAATTTACTCATCGGCTTTTCCTTCAGCCCTTAAAATGCTGAACCCCATTCGAAACTTCGGAGTTCGCCTTTCCAGTGGAGCCTTCAGTACTTCTCCTGTCAACGGCCTTTACTGCGAGATTGGGGTACTCCCTTTGTCCTACCATAGACTTCAAATCTACATGCGATACCTCTGCCGAGTACAGCAAGCCCCTATATCAGAGGTCTACAGATGCCTGTATGCTGTCGAATCAACGGCGGCAGATGACAAGTTGCCATCTTTACCCCGCCCCTTGAACCTTCGCATAGGAGATCATCTCTCTAACCTGGGTGCTCCAAGGGTCCTTACCCTTCCATCCTTACTGACCCCTAGTTGGTGTGCTCCTTTTCCCACAGTATGTACCAACATGTGGAGCCTGAAGAAGTCTTCCATGTACCCTCGCATGATTAAGAGCCTGTTCTTAGAGCATTCAACCTCACACAAACAATGCTGCCCATTATACACAGATGGCTCTAAGTCGTACGGTGGCGTGGGCGCCGCAGCCATCTACCTAGGAGGAGAATTCCTAGCTCTATCTTTGCCGCCAGCAGCATCCATTTTTACCGCTGAACTTTCAGCATTCCTTTTAGCCTTTAGACTCATCCAAATTTTACCTTTTAGTGATTTTGTCATTTTTTTCCGACTCAAGGAGTGTCTTACAGTCAATTAGATCTTTTAATGCGTCCCATCCCTTAGTCACAGAAATTTGAAACTAGCTGATCCAAAATGCGTCCCGATATAGAATTATTTTTTGCTGGATCCCTGGGCATGTGGGAGTCTTGGGCAACGAGAGGGCTGATCGGCTGGCCCGCTCAGCACATTCCCTGAGAACTCGGCTCTGCCTTTTAGGGACTACTTTCCTTCAATAAGAAAATATATTTTTCAACTGTGGCAGAATGAACGTGATACCTGTTCATCATCCAAACTATACAAAATTAAAAATTCTATTCACTCTTGGCCCTCGAGTCGTCATAGAATGCGGTCGTTGGAGGTGGCCCTTTGCCGAATTCGCATTGGCCACACGAGACTTACTCACGGCCAACTTGTTTCGAGTGATGTTCATATCAGCCCTTGCTGTCGTTTTTGCGGTGGGGACCAATCGGTTGCACACCTTTTATTGGATTGCACCCATTTCGCCATTCTCCGGTAGTCCTGTTTCCCGACCCTTTTAACTATCCCTCAACACACCCGTCTTCGATTCATATTGGCGGTGGAATCTTTTAACCCGTCGTTTTTTTTTTTGTTTTTTTTTTTGTCACAAAGTGTTCTCCACCACCTTTTATAGATGATTTGCCTCGTTTTATCCTAGCTGCCATATAGAATCCACTTGGATTGGGCAGCAACCCACTGGTTCCTTACCTTATTAAACCTTTATTCTTTTCAGTGTTGAAAAGCGGCGTTCTGCCTCTGAGGTAGTCATGGAAATTGTTAAAAGGATTTTTATCGGTTTCGTAATTTCACTAAGAACATCATTTAAATTATTTTTTAAGATAAATTTCAGCAACTCAATTAATTAATTAATGAAAGAACCGAAAAAATATGAATTAAACTCTACAATATCACATTCAAGAATACAGGGTCACCCCCAAAAAACGGGCCACAACTTTCGATAGGCCTCATTTCTTAATTTTCGGCAAGGATTGAATGAAACCTTGGTGATAACTAGTTTATTTTGTTTAAAATCATCATATTAAAACATGAGTCTCTTTGGACTTTTCTTCTTTATTCTAGAACACGTGTTCGAGATGACCTCCCTTTAGCTCTGTGCATTTCTTGAGGCCCAGCACAAAGGTGTCCATGACGTCATTAAAACCGCTGATGGCTTCATTGAGTTCTGTGATGGTCCTGGGTCTTCCTGAGTAGACTTTGTCTTTAAGGTAGCCCCAGAGAAAGAAATCTCGGAGGCTGAGGTCTGGTGCCCACTCAAAATCAGTCTTGAGGCGGATCGCACGGCCACCAAAGTTCTCTTTCAGCCAATCTTGGGACAGGTTTGAGATGTGAGAGCTTTCTCCATCTTGCTGGAAGCAGAACTTCCCCATAAGCGACAAGAACAGGGTTTGCAGCTTTCCCTTGAAGGTTTTGAGGACCTCAACATACCGCTCCTTGGTGACTGTCACTGTCGCGTCAGTTTCCTCGAAGAAGAATGGTCTGATGATGCCTGAATCTTTTCTAGTATGTTGACTGCCATAGTCTTTCTCTGCTCCTTGTCTAAGGCTGTAAGGGTCTGCTTTGTCTGTATTCTGTATAAGTAGGTCTTTACATCCATTACTAGTACTCTCCTGCAAGTCTCACGGGATATACCGAGGGACTGACTTCGTTTGCGCACAGAGCGTGTTTGGACTCTGCTGAACTGATTCTCTCACGCCCTCGACCAGCTCAGCTGTACGCTTCCTGTGGCGTCCTGAATGGCTTGGACGGTTGTCACTGGCTGCATTGAGGTTCTCCACTGTCCCATAGTTCTCGAGGTGGTCCACCCAGTCCTGAATTCTGCTCTTGAAGTGGGCTTTTTCACATTCGAACTGGTGCACGAGTGTCCAGCACTTTCTTGAACGAGTCTGTCTTGTAGTAACGTTTGAAGCAGCATATTCTTTGCTGGAGCTCCCATTGAGATCTAGTTGTGTTCATAGGCGTTGCTTCTGTCATGTCATGCAAAGCAAGTGTGATTAGTGAATGAATGAATGAAGAATGTATCACAAAAGTGTGTGCAGGCCCGTTTTTGGTGGGTGACCCTGTATAAACACGTTTCTAAGCACAACACAAGCGGACTCAACAAGAAACACTACCTTCCACCAGCACACTACGGCCAGCAATGCCTGAGCCACAGTACTTCTTTTCCCTATCGTGCAGCTTCCTATCTCGGACATATGAGCGAGCGTAAAACAGCCAAACACCGTATCGCTGGAACTGTGAAGCGTACAGTTATATGAATGGAATTTTGTATTTTTTTCATAAACTAGAGGATGGCTACTGACATTAAGCTTAAGGATTATATTATGTTCAATTATAAAGAAAGTATTAAAGAAAAAAGGACTCATTATATTGAATGTTATCGATAATATCGAGTAGAAATAGAGGGTGCTCCAGTTCCTCAGTGCCTATACACGAGCCGCCACACTCGGGCTTCTTAATACTCAGGAGATGGGAGATAAGTGTCCCAGCAGCTTCTTAAATCATTTGAAGGACCGTATCAGGGCAAAGCCGCGCAATCTGACTTTTTCGACCCTCTCCTCACCTCCTTGCTGACCTGTTCGACGAGATGAAGATAGGTGTTCTAAATGTGGATGAGTTTAGGCATCACTTCCCGAGAACCGCTTCATTTACCTATCAGCATCAATTCCTATGCTCTCTGGGTGCACAACTTGATTTTAGATGGGAAGTAGTCGATGACCTCCATGGTAATGACCACTTTCCTATTCAAATATCATTTTCTGGACAACTGCCGCCTATGAGACACCTCAGTGGTGCTTATATAAACAATTATATCTTATTATCAAATGAACTCGAGAGGAGTGATGAGTCAATCATTATATATTTTAAAAGTGTTTAATATATATATATATATATATATATATATATATATATATATATATATATATATATATATATATTAAACTGTTTTAAAATTAGTTCCAATATTGTAACTGCCAATACTCCCCCAAATTTGTTAGCGTCCCCTCTCTCACTCTCTTCCATCCAACAAAGTTCGTTTATAATTTTTTCCAACATCAGGGTTTTAAATCAATCTCATAACGTGTGAGTACTCTACTTATATATATATATATATATATATATATATATATATATATATATATATATATATATATATATATATATATATATATATATATATATATATATATATATATATATATATATATATATATATACACTGGAAAATAAATAAACTGAAAAAAACAAAACAATTATTTGGGTGGATTCAGGGTAAGTTACTAATCTCGGATTACAATTGCTTCCGGGGGTTTATAAATACGATTGACGACCTTATTCGAGATATATTTGTTTAATTTGTATTGACGGGAAGAAAGGTTCACGATGTTTTTTCTCGATTATTTAGTGCTTTAAATCTTTTGCAGAAAGACCAAAACAGTGATACCTAAATCCGATAAAACTAACCAAATTATCGTAATGGATAAAACTCAATATTGTCTAAAAGTTAAATGACCTCTTAAGTGACAATACTAGGTACCTATGAAATTTTAAATTCTAATCCTCTGAACAAGAAGCAATCCTTTAATGACGCCATCCGAAAAATCTTAGGTCCCAAATCTGACTTAACCAAGAAATTTAAACCGATCAATCCCTCCCTTCCCTATATGTACGGGCTACCGAAAACCCACAAAGAAGGTATCCCATTACGCCCAATTATCTCTTAAATTGGGTTCCATGGTTATAAGCTATCCAAATGGCTGGCTGGAATTTGATCAAATGCGGTGGGTATAATCTCTCACTCACATATTATCCACTCATCTGACCTTATTTCCAAAATAAAAAATCTCGACCTCACTAGTAACAAACCGTTAAGCTTTGATGTAAATAGTTTGTTCACTAAAGTCCAGGTCGATGAAGCGCGTGATGTTTTATTGAGAATTCTTCCCAATTTAGATATTAACCTACCTTTACTTATCTTTATAATTATTAAATTAGTGCGCTTATGTGTAACTGATAATGTATTTTCAGCTGAAGATAGTTTTTTTCGCCAGAAATATGGAAAACTACGAAACGACCCCCCTTCCTAAAATCCATTCCCAACCTCTTATCTGGTTCCCATATGTAGACGACATCCTGTCGGCATGGCCCTTAGACAAAAACAATTTCAATGAATTTTTTCACCACCTGAATTCGTTGCATCCATCGATAAAATTTAAAGTAGAATGGGAACAGAACAACTCTGCTGTTTCTGGATGTAAAAATCTACCGTTTAAATAATCAGATACAGTGCTCATTCTATCGAAACCCTACAAATTCAAATGCTTACATACATTTCTTCTCATTACATGACACATCTGTTCTTTGTTCCCCTTTTATACGAGCCTACAGAACATGGCGACCCAATCTTCCTTCAGGATGAAGTTAACCACCTTATCTGGAATTCATAGGTGCGCGCTATCGTAATAATTTATCGGATAACGATATCGGGTTATCGGTTACCCGATATTTTTTCCGAGTTATCGATTCATCGGTATCGCCGATACTGTTGGTTCCGAACTAGCGATAATCGATAATTTCAGTTTTTGGTTCCAGTTTAACACAAGGGCGAGCCGCGCGTGCCTTGGGGGCAGAAATAGGTAGGTCCGAGGTGGGAGGAGGATCCTCATAACCTATAAGGAGATGAAGGAGAGCCTCACCAGGTAAAAAACTGAGAAACAGTATTCAAATATTCTTACTATTGTATTATAAAATAACGCTATATACAGTCAATAATCAATATTGTATTATAATTTTGGATTTATCGGTTATCACCTTATCGGGCGATAAATTTATCGCATTATCGATTTATCGGTTATCGTGATACATTTTTTCGTTATCGTGCCTAGCTATGCTGGAATTTCATCGTACTGAAAAACCCAATTTATTTCATAAACAGATGCCATTCAAAAGCAAGAAAAACTTATATTCCATCTCCACACCGCGAAGGGACGAATTAAAAAAATACCTTAGTTTCCCATATGCTCCAGCCTTAGCCCCCTTAAAATCGTATGCGAACAGAAATGACAAATATTACATTTAAATATTCAAATACCATACAAAAATCCTTGACTAAACTACGTCCCATCAATCAAGACGCTGGCGTATACCTTATACCATGCCATAATTGCAATTTGTCATACATTGGAGAGTTAGGCCACTTTAATAAGATAAAAGAACATCAAGCAGATATAAGACGAAGTGCAATTTCTTCAAGTCTCTTTACGCACATGTAAAATTACGATCATATAATCGATTCCAACCAAGCAAAAATTATTTATAAATCAAACAATTACATTGAGAGAAGAATTGCAGAACCTATCATCATTAACAAAGTCGATAATTTCAGTTCATCCGAAGGGCAATACAAATTCAACAAATATATCTCGAATAAGGTCGCCAATCGTATTTATCAACACACATAAGCAATTGTTTTCGGAGATTAGTAACTTTCCCCTGAACCACCCAAATATTTATGTTTTGTTTTTTCAGTTTTCATTTTGCTTGCCTTTATATACTGGAGCTGCTTGCTTGGCATTTTCATTACTCAGTTGAAAATGGCGTCGATTATAATTTACCGGAACTAGTTTTTATAAATAAATTTGATTTAAATATTGTAGTTTACTATTATTTTCTCTCATATAATATATATGCTATCTAGGTCAGCAATATAATAACAAACACACATAAACATCCCAGGCAGCGCCGGGCGTGCCAGGACCAATTCCATAGCGTCGCGAAATGACAGACGATCCATAGCCTTAAGTTCCAGGATTTCCTTCTCCATGAGATACGCACCTCATTGCTTCAAAGCCGGGTAAAACTTTCCGCATTTGAATCACTTGGCGTTACACGATAGGGACTTATCTTCCCGGCCTTGGGCAGCAATTTACAGTCTTCGGGTAAACCCTTCTTTGTAAGTCTACCGGAAATATTCGTATTGCCGAAGCGGTGGCAGTAGCAACACCTCCGTGTCAGTGCCACGGATACCTACACGCGGTATCGATACCAAACGGCACGCACCGACAGACTGTCATGATTGAAGGTGACGAAGAGTGTAGGGGTGGATTCCGAGGCCCTTCCCTGTTTTCTCATCACACTATCGACATTGACTGATGCCTGAAGGGCCAGCTCTAAGATAAAGTCATAAAAGCATATATGGACTAGTCTACGATATTTCTCTCGTACACCACTCATTTCACCAAGTTCATGGCAAAGTGCGGAGTCATACTCACTATACTAACCATACTCACTTCGGAAGGGATCTGACGCATTCGACAAAAAGCTCCCGTCCGAGAAACACGAGACTTTCGGCTCTCTTCCGATCAAGCTAGATAATGCTCTCTTCTGATGAATTATATTGCCCTTGGCCAACATGTTGCCATCTTCAGCGCGAATAACCAAAAAGCGTTTGAAGCAAGCAGGCTCAAAAACACCATGTAGTCTGAATTATGGGCTCAGACTTAATCGAGACTCCGCTAGGCTCACTTGCGATGTTGGTCTTAATCTCGTCCCGCTACCCCGAGGTACCTCGGGGCTGGAACTGCCGATTTTGGCCTGGTCGCTTCCGAAACAGCATTAGACCCGTCCGTCCACGGAGTGCGGAACTTTTATTCCTCTTGCTTATTTTCTTTTAGGGAGATGAGGGTGGGGAATGAACCCGCTTCTCTCCACTGCATGAGAAAGCCCCTAGGCCTGATGGACAGGCCTCAGAAAAATCCTTGTTTAGAAGGTCCCTGCTCTCCTTTTGAGGTCTCGGGGAGCCCGAGCCGTCTGAGAAGTAGTTGCACAAGGCAAACTCTGTGTTTGGCACCGAACCAGAGTTCGATCATGCTGTATGTGGCTGGGTCACCCGTGATTATGTCCATCTCAGGGGTGGGGGAAGTCTCCGTGTGGCCAACCCCCACCCCAAGGTATCACAGATCCCATTGGCGGTAATCTCAATCACAGTCAAGTTTCTGGTTAAAGGGGCGACTCGATTTCCCTCATGCGCAGACACTGAGGATAATGCCGAGTTTGGTGGCGGATTCCATGGGCCTGTGGTCGCCCACTATTGCTACTATAATTAAAGTAAAAGGGGGACCTCATGGAAATTAAATAATATGACCTCTCTGTGAGTGAGAGGTAAGAGAAGTTTCCATAGGATCAGAAATTCCAGCATTTACACATATAACGGTCCCGGACCAACGTTCATGGGCTTTGCCAACCCGGCCAGCCAGTAGGCGAAATGTTCCTGGAACTTTTACTATAAATGATGGTGCCTGCTTAACCATCTTATAGGTGTACTGTATAAAGGTGAGCAGAGTGGAATGTCCAGCACACCCGTACCTAATACTTGCTCTAAGCAGCGTGCTTCGGACCCTCGCAGCAGGCAGGGGGCCTCACGGTATACACTGCCACTCGACTAACGCTAACAAGAGGACGAAACTGGGCCGGGCAATCATAACCTCTGTGGATAGTAGAGCAAGTGTGGAAAGGGGTAGGAGGGTATGTAATAAAGAGAAGTAGAGATAGGCAGATACACTAAAGAGTATTATCATACACTGAAGGGTGTACCGAGACTGCAAAAATCCAGACACGCATTAGCAGCCAAATACTACAACAGACCACACAGATACGCTCAGGCGCAATCAACCACACATGATGACAGAAAAAAGGGGAAGGAGATAGAGGGGGAGAGGAGGAGACCATGAATAAAATAACAATGAGACCATAAATAAAGGTCAAGAAGGCAGAAGAGGTGTATGGTAAAACTCCACTTCACGGCGAGCCTCTGTAAATGAAATACCGTGTGAGTGTGCGCGCGGAGGGGAAGGGGGGGGTGGGGGCGGTTGGTGAGGAGATCAGAGTCCGAAATTTGGACAAATACACACTTTTGAAGATTTATCCCCACAAAGGAAGTGTGTGTGGGGGGGGGGGGGGGCTATATCCCGTATTCAGCCCCTCCCTTCTCGGGTTTGGTTTGCAGACTTTTCAGATATCCACCCTGGGTGCGTTAATGATGATGTTCGCAATTTGTACAGCAACGCCCACCAACCAGAAATTACACTGTGGCTCCCAACTGAGAAGCTAAAGAGTTAAGGCGATAGAGCGGATATCCTTAATCAGACGTACTGATCCTCGACAGGACGGCCAAGATCTGTTGTGGCAAAGCCACAGACGGGACGCGAGTTGTACTTATGGCAGCAAACGAGGCGAAAACCGCTATTCCCATTATTCGCGCCCCAACTCCTAGGAGCCCTCTAGTCCTGGTCTATTGAGACTTGCGGGCGTTACAGGGCATTGTTTAAAGAGATTCCAAAGCCTGTCCTCTGTCACGACATGAAGTAGCTGGTGAGGTCCTTAAGCCTAGACAGTTGGATGAGGGGTTAGTCGTACCAATAAAGGAATGCTGAGGGAACGAGGTGGACGCACAACAACTTGCCAGCGCCGTCAATGTTCAAGTTAACCCAATGATAGGGATTCCCTAGTCAGGCCGGGAGGACAAAAATCATACGAGGAAAAGATAAGGAGAATTGGTACAGAAAATAACAAAATAGATGTTAACGGAAGGAGAGGCTAACCTAGTACCGGACGGGGTGGTGAGTCCCATCAGCACGGCGGCAGGAAAATACATCGCCCTGGCACAGAGAATTGCATTCCTACTCATTTATCATAAAGGATAGCGCTAACTTCATTTAGGACAAAACCAAAGGCAAATAATGTATATCAAAACACTTATAATCATAATGAACGAAAAATAAATATCTTATCACAGTTAAACACACCAAAGGCTTTCTTTTGTTAAAAGATAGAATGAATTGAACAGGAGAGGTTTTATGTCGTTCCATGGATGAATTTATTCCGACGGAATAAATGGGATTCTTTATATAGACGATTTCAGGAGAATATAATAGGAAACGAATCTCCAGAACTTGACTCTCCTGATAGTGTGACCACACCATGGATTTTAGGCTCATTATTTTTCTGATGTTCGCTCTTTTTAAGGTTCAGCCAACTTTAATGGGTCAGGCGTATATTGAGATCTTTAGGTGTATTTTACATATAAATTAAATTAGGTTCATTTAATTATTGATCCATAGTCACCTACTCTAAGCTAATTAACATGTAAAATATAAACACTCAAAAATCACTAGAGGCGAGGAGACCCATGAAAGTCACTGATCCCTTTTCGATTATTTTATTAAACTAATGAGAGATTGGAGAAATGGAGGCTGGAACACCTGCAATGACTAAATTGATCATATCGGATGTCACTTATATTTCCACCTTATAAATGGACAGAAACGCAGATCTATTCTCTTTTAATCCCCCAGCAAGAAAAGGCTGAAAAATATATATGCGAATCACTCTAAGACAAACAAATAAACTAGCAGGTTCGACGTAATCAAGGCGTGTATACTATAAAAATGTCGCATCTTTTGTAAAGTTTAAAGTAGTAAATAATACTTGAATCATTATTAGAAAAATATAAATTATTGGGTAGTCACTTTCTAGAAAAACGTCTAGCTAAATTGCTCGACAGAATTAGAAACTGACATCATAACTAGGATTATGGTTCATCTCTGAAGTTCTCTTCAGTCGATGACGAGGTTTGAGTTTGGGTGATTATTCTCTTTACTCGGGCGAGAGTTTTTCCCATTCTTCTTCTTACTCTTTGCCGAAGAAGATGAAGACTTCTTGTTGGAAGAGGACGAAGAGGATGAAGAGGTAGTAGCTGTGGAGGACGAATTATTCGTAGAGGTCGAGTCGGCAGGTGAGGTCGTATTCGAAAGGTCATGGTCCCAACCTGATGATAAATGACAAGCCTCCGTCTCCATTGCGTCGTTCTCACCAACCTGAAAGGACGAGGGATGAGTTTCTCGCGTTGAAACGACCGCAAAAGGTACGAACTTGGCTTTAGAGTTATCCAGGTCACACAAAGTATTCGGGAAATGGGAGGTGGGGCAGTGTACATTAAGGCCTCAAATGCTGGAAAAGGGGCTCTTAATCAATATCGTGTTTATCGATAGGTTCAGGTGAAAAAAGAGGGAGGAATTGTGTGCTGAAGATGTTTGCACTGGTGGGAGGGGTAAGGAAGGACTGAATGTACTATTGATGATCCAATGTTTGTGCATACAGGTGCAAGCTCAAGAATTATGTGAAATTGACATTCATAAAGGAAAAACTATGCGTGGTTGTAGTGTATGACTGTGAAATGATAGGAATTGAAACTGAGGAGGTTTTGAAATGACTGTGGACGAGAGCTGCATGGAATTGGGTATCAGTTGGAGATATGAAAGGAGAAATAGGTGAGAGGACGAGAAGTGGGATAACTGCAGGTTTTGGCATATACATACTTGTATGGAGAGAAGTTGGCAGGTTTCTATGCTGAAACCTGGATTGAAAGAACATGTGCATAAATATAGATGGGTTGGACGAATTTTCAAATGTAAGAGTATGAATGATCTGTGCCTCGTACGAAAGACTATGCTGCGAGATGTATTCGATATGAAAGCTGTAAAAGAAGTGTGAATATGGAAATATCCGACGATAAACTGAGTAAGGAGGGCAAATTGGTTGTAATGTGAATGAAAAAAAAGTGTTAAAGGTAGATAGAGAGAATCAAAAGTAATAATTTCTTGAGTCAAAGAGAGAGGGCAGGGCTGCGTAAGGAGATAATTGGTGGCGCAAGAGCTATATATAAGTGCGTTAGAGCAGGACAGGCTGGTCCAATAACTCAATTACACCAGTCAGGTGTGCAAAAGTCTTTCCCAAGGACTAGGGACAGGCGGTACCGTGGTTCGCCCAGACGAGGACATTCAACCAAGAGGCGTCTTACCGTCTAGGAGATCAAGCAGTCTTGATAGAAAAGGTTCAGGGAATCGGTCCATCCAAGGACGCTTTGTCCCGAATGTGTTCGATTCGGAAGAGAAAAACATGGTCCCCGGAATACATCGAGGCAATGGGGCGTGGGGCCACGGGAAATGTCGGAGAGTAATGGCACGCAACTCTAAGTTCCCGTGGGCCGTCTCCCATCTCTATTGTAAGGCAGCACGGAGGGCTGACCCGATTCCTACCATGTAGTCAGTCAGTGTGGCGACGAGCGAAACGCTGGTCCGGTCGCCCAGTCCTTGCGGACTCTTTGTCGCCCTCCAGAAGATAATGAGGACATCCTCCCGACTGGAAGCAGCCGTGTCATCACGAACACTGCGAACTAAGGCGACACGGAGATTACAATGCCTTAATGAGACTCAGCGCGCTCTGAGCCTCCGCACCAGGCACGGCGTGCAACATCCCGTACCAAACGGTATAGTGCAACCAGCTTGACCCTGGAAAACAGACGCAGTGCCCGCTAGAGGCTCGCTGACGTCAACAAGGGCATATCCTCCGAAATATAACGAACATCTAAACTTTAGGGCTAGATTAAAACAAGAGGGAAAATCCCCCCCCCCAATGACCTGTTGTGTTTTGTGATAAAATGGTAATTGCATTGATGGTTTCCGTGGTTCAAATCACTTGCAAGTACCTTTAAATGATTAAATTAGGCTTCTGCCACTATATAGCGCCACATCCGATGGCAGATTTGAAATCTACAGGGTGAATAACCTTGTCCCATGGTCATCTGGGTATTTCATGGCTCTAAATGGGTACAATTGAACTTTACTCCTTTTGAAAAAAAAGCCACGCTTGACCTGGCGCTTCGCCGCAGGTAAAAACAACAACCTACTGAAGAACTGCAACGCACCCAACAAAAAGCGAAATACCACAAGTCATGTTTATGCGTTGGATGGAGGCTCACCTCAATCAGGCTGGCAAAAATGAATACTATAGAGGATGCTCGCGTCCCCAAACTCCACTTTTCAACCATCAGGTAAGCACGAACTCGCACTGATTATAAAGGATAAGTGGTAGCAACCCCGCTGGTAACAGTACCAGGGCAGGTAACATGGGCAAAAATCTGCCAGAGTGGGATAATAAACAAGAATGTGCGGCAGTCTCGGGAATCGCGTAGTCGTCGCGCTAAGGTGTGGCAGCAATATAAAAAATATATAATGATACGCATGGCTACAAAATAAGGAAAAGCATTACATGGCATATTAAATATAGATCCTATGAGGCCTACTGTTTCTGGCATTTTTACATGCTGTTCAAAATGATATTGTTTAAGAAAAAAAACAAAAAAAAACAATACAAAGCTGCTCCATGTTAATCCTAAAACTACTAGTTGACAACAGCATACAGGCAAGCGTACAAGTGACTTTTCAACTGATGAAACGTGAATGATATCTGCAGTGTCTAGGTCCTGTTTCTCTCATTTTCTTTCAAGAAAAAATAAATGGATGAAGTTTCGAGTCCTAACTCGAGAAAATGTCCGGGAAAATATCGACTCCTATGGTTTATGGTTAAAATCAAATTCCCATTTATTCAGACACCATTCCCTGCATGAGAAAACAGGTGTAGCATGGAAACCCTTTCACCGGCTGACATCGGAAGATTGTGTGTGTGCCATCTTAACCCCACTGCTTGCAGATGATCTGCAGTTGCCTTCCTCAATCTCAGTAGCTTATATACAAATCTCACTTTATGACTTTCCATGATACCGTTGGCGGTGTGTTTTAAATACGAGGAAAAAATATTATTATGACTTCGACTGTTTTGCATTTTTTTTTTAAGAGCTCATCTAGCGACGGCCTACTTGGGCAGTAGTCGCCGTATTAAAAACTGCCTAGTACTAGGCTACTTTAAAATCGAATGCAATAATACACACACAAAAAAACAAAAAACAACCCAAACACAAAACCAAAAATTTAAAAAAAGGGGAAAAGGAAATGAGTAGTAAGCAAGCTCCTGCGTAGGGAGGGAGGTTCCCCGGCGCAGGAGAGGGGTGCGACATATAAGGAAAAAAAAACAACAAAAAAAACAAAAAAACCTGGTTAAATAATAGAGAGAAGGCTCGCCTCCCCCCAAAAGTCAACAAGTCCACCAGTCAATGTGCATGCACTCGTCCCGAGTACAAGGGACAGGCGGTAGCGACCCCGCCCATCCCGGTACCAGGACAGGTAACGTGCGCGAAGATCACCCAGACTGGGACATTCGACAAGAATGTGCCGAACAGTCTGAGGAACGATGCAGTCGTCGCAATAGGGCGTGAGACGAGCGCTCCAACAAATAACCATGCGTCACACGAGTGTGTCCGATTCGGAGACGACAGAAAGCGACCTGAAGCCATCGCGGAATGGGAAATAGGTCCGTGGAAACAGTCGCGGCGCAATGAAACGAAACTTTAAGTTCCCTTCAACCGTCTCCCATCTTCTTTGCCAAGCAGTCTGAAAAGCTACCCGTAATACTGCCATGTAGTCAAGGTGAGGAAGAGCGAAACGATGGTCCGGTCGAAAAGTCCTTGCGGACTCTTTGGCGCGCTCATTCCCCGCAATTCCTACATGTCCAGGAACCCAGCAGAAGATAATCTGGACATCCACCCGGCTCGCCAAAACTGTGGCGTCACGGATATCGCGAACTAGGAGATGCGGAGATTCCAATGCCCCGAGAGCACTCAGGGCGCTTTGTGAGTCGCTATAGATCACAATCCGGACTCCGAACCGGACACGTCGTGTAATCTCCCGTACCGAGTGGTGTATTGCCACCAGCTCGGCCGTCAAGACAGACGCAGGGCCTGGCAGAGCCTCGCTGACTTCGAACAGAGGGGATACGGCGTGGAACCCGACCCCCTCTTCGGACTTGGAGCCGTTCGTATACACTGGCATGGTTCCAGCGTGACACGAGTTGAGCTCTCAAAAGGTCGAACGCAATACTCCCGGCGCTTTACAAGCTTTGGGAGCAGAGGCGTGGCGACAAATAGCCAAATGTGGTACCCTCCAGGGTGGCATCCTGGGCAGAACCAGGGGCGCCACCGGCCCGAGAGCTATACCTAGCTCTCGAAGGAGTTCCTAGCCCTAAACCCAAAGGGCTTAGGGTATGACTGGCGTCTCTCGGCGGCATAGGCACTGTCGAGATCAGCTGCGGATGCAGTGAGAGCTGTTGGCGAATGAGGAAGGCGCCGGGCTCGCACGTACAGGCGAGTAATGCACTGCACGCGGCGCAGAGCGAGTGGCATCTCCCCAGCATCGACCAACAGGCTCTCAATGGGGAAAGTGCGGAAGGCACCGGTCGCAAGGAGAAGGCCAGAGTGGTGGATCGAATCCACCTTCCGCAATAAACGCTCAGCTGCGGATGCATAAAACTCGCATACGTAGTCGAGCTTCGAACGAACAAAGGATCGATAAAAAAGCAAGGCAGTAGCCCTATCAGCGCCCCAAGCACTGAACGTCACAGAACGGAGAAACTCCATGGTGCGGGTACAAGAGACCCTAAGGCTGTGAATATGAGCCTCCCAGGTGAGGCGTCGGTCGAATACAAGACCGAGGAAACGGTGCGACTCAACCACATCCAGGCGCACCCCATTAAGAAACAAATCTGGGTCGGGGTGGAGCCGTGGATGGCGGCAAAAGTGCACCACCTTAGTCTTGGCCAAAGAAAACCGAAACCTGTGCGCTTCGGCATAGTGAGAGACGCGGTTCAATGACTGTTGGAGTCGACGCTCCAGAGTTGGCATCTGGGCCACGCCAAAAGAGATCGAAAGGTCGTCCAAGTAGAGAATAGGGAGAACATCTTCTGGCAGCACCGAGGTGATGCCGTTGATGCTCAGGGCAAAGAGTGTGACACTGAGGACACTTCCATGCGGGACACCCTCTTCCTGCTCCTTTGGGCCGGAGAGGGCTCCCCCCCACCTGTCCGCGGAATCGACGATCTCGCAGAAATTCAGATATAAACATTGGGAGTCGTCCCCTCGCCCCCATCGTGTGAAATCTCCATGATACCATATCGCCATGCTGTATCATAGGCCTTCTCCAGATCGAAAAACACCGTGGCGCATTGCTGTCTACGAAGGAAGGCCTCGCAGACGGCATTTTTCAGTCGGAGCAGAGCATCTGATGTGGAGTGGAGTGGGGTCTTCCCGTTAAGTGAAGAGACGTATGTCCGCCAAGAAGAGCGGCGGGTGTGCTTCGAAATATACCGGAACCTAGCCCTAGCCCGACGAAATTCAGCGGCGCTTATAGCGCATGTAGGCATAACGCTTCTGTTTGAGGGCCGTCTCACACTCGGCCGACCACCATGGGAGTGGTCGGCGTGCAAAACGGCCAGAAGTCCTAGGAATAGTAGTCAGGCCCACGGCGATGAGGTTGCCGGAGAAGAACTCAACGGCCTCATCTACCGACCAAAACTCCTCGACTGAGATAGAGAATTCATTCATTTCCTGAAATGCAGGCCACCACGCCCGTGCCAAGCACCACCGAGGTGGTCTCTCAGGCGGCAGTTGCCCTGAAAATGATATTTGAATGAGAAAGTGATCACTACCATGGAGGTCATCAACCACCCCCCAATCAAAATTAGGCTGTGCATCCGAAGAGCACAAAGATAGGTCAAGGCAAGAAAATGAAGCGGTTCTCGGACAGTAATGCGTAAACTCATCCACGTTTAGGACACCGATCTCAATCTCTTCGATAAGATCGGCAAGGACTTGTCCTCTGGGATTTATTGAGTAATCTTCCCAGAGAGAATGCCTGCCCTTCAGACCTCCAAGCAAGAGAAAGGGCCTCGGCAACCGTGCCACGACACGGCGGAATTCCCCGCGTCGAAGCCAGCTGACGGTGGAATGTACGCAGAAATGATAGTATACCTCCTATCCAGGTGCAGCTGCACAGCCACTGCCTGAAAGGAGGTATCTAAAGAGAAAGGAAGAATGAAGACATCATGCCGGGTGTAAACCGCGCATCGCCCAGCCCAGCCAACCCGTGGTGGTGGGATCGCCCTGGAGGGCGGGCAGGGGGCACGCGACTAGCATGGTCTCCTGCAGAAAAATAACTAACGGGGAAAGGGACGAGACGAGCCTCTGCAGCTCCTCCCAGTTGGCCCAGAGTCGACGGCAATTCCATTGAAGGAATATGCCCTTCAGGCCTAGCTCAGAGGAGACGCGAGGGCCCTCTTCGAACAGAAGACCCTCACGGAAATGGCCGTACGCTTCCCGGAGGCAGAACCTCGAGCACTGTTGGCCGGACAAAGTGCTGAAGGCGCTGGGCGCCTTCGAGGACTTATTGGGGGAGGTTCGGCTCGCCATGCGAGTCTTTTCCTCCCTCCACCTCGAAACCTTAGGAGGGCATTGGGGCTTCGGAGGCGTGAGACCCTCTTTTCGAGGAACCACCGTCTCCAAGTCACTCGGTCCACTAGTAGGCGTAGGCGAAGGAGCCGAAGCTCCTTTCTTGCTGCCCTCCTTTCGGGAGACAGCTTTAGGAACTCCACAAGATAGCCTGGCGACTAACTTCAGGGGTGTTGCCTCCTGTGAGTCTAACGACTCTGTGGAAGTGCGTGGCCGTTTCGCCTTAAGGGAAACGGTCACGCTGGGGAAAGAGGGAAAAGCCCTGGTTTTAGCCGGGGCTGGGTATGAACCCTTTTTGCCGCCAGCTTTACCAGGGAAGCGCCCGGGATGAGTAGAGCGCGCAGAAGGGCTCTGAATGGGCCAGGAGTAGAGGGTGCCTTTCTAACTATTGAGGCATATGACGTGCCAGGCCGAGCCGGGCACGCCAGGACCAAGTCCTTCGCCTCGCGGAATGAGAGTCTATCCTGGGCCTGAACGGCCAGGATTTCTTCCTCAAGGAGATATGCACCACATTGCTTCGAAGAAGCAGGGTGCGGCTCTCCGCAATTGACACACTTGGCCACACACGATATACACTTATCGTGTGCGGCCTTGGAGCAATTTACACAAACTTCGGGTGACCCCGACTTTGCACGTCTACAAGAACGATTCGTATGGCCGAAGCGGTGACAGTAATAGCACCGCCGCTGCAGTGGCACGAATGCCTTCACGCGGTAGCGGTACCAACCAGCACGCACCGACTCAGGGAGCTTGTCACAGTCGAACGTGACGAAGAGTGTAGGGGTGGGTCTCGAGGCCCCATGTTTTCTCATCACACGTTCGACCTTGACCGCCCCATGGTCGGCCAGCTCTAAGGTGATGTCCTCTTTGGAGTAGTCAACGAGTTCCCTCGCATAAACTACTCCTTTCACAAAGTTCATGGTAGAGTGCGGCGTCACACTCACCAGGGAGCCATGAAGTGTCCGAAAAGTACTTATCTTAGCCGCCTCGGCGGGATTCGCGGCATTCGCCAGAAGGCTCCCGTCCGAGAAACGGGTCACCCTCAGCTCTCTACCAATTGCACTAGCTAATGCTCTCCTCTGATGGATAATGTTGCCCTTGGCCAACATGCTGCCATCAGTGGAGCGAAGAACAAGGAAGCGTTTGAAGCCAACGGGCTCAAAAACGCCAGGTATTTTTTTTATTTTTTATTTAAGGGGCTATCTGGCAAACGCCAGGTAAACCCTGAATGAGGGGCCCCGATGTTATCGAGGCTCCGCTCTATGCACTTTTGGTCTTAGTCATAGTTACGGGCTACGCACACGGGAGGGTAGAGGGGCAGGATGTGCCGATCTTAGCCTGGTCGCTTGCAAAAGTGGCAGCAGACCCATCCGTCCCCGCAGCCCCCGCGGATGGAGAGGAGCCCCCAGTCTTCTAAGTCTTTTTTTTGTTTTTTGGAGAGGAGGGCGGGGAATGAACCCACTTCTCACCTCCGCCGGTAGGAGCCCCCAGCACGGATGGACCGGCCTCAGCCAGGTCTTTCTCTGAGAAGGAGAAGGTCCTGGTGGTCGCAGGGGCACCGGTTTTAGGAGATCCCTTCCCTCCTTGTATTGCCTCGTAATCCCCAGCCGTTTGAGGAGGAGCTTGCATAGGGGCGGATTCGGTGCTTGGCGCCGAGCCCGGATTCCCCCCCATGGAAGGCCCTACCGTCTGAGGATGGGTTTCCTCAAGGACCATGTCTATAACAGGAGGGGCCTCCAGTTCGCCATCTCCTCCCCGGACATCGCAGGTCCCCTTGGTATAGGCATCAGTCATGTGTGAGGAGGCACAGGCCTTGACCCCGGCAAGGTTGAATATTCTTGCCAGCGGGTCTTTTGAGGGAAGCGACCGAAGGGGCCTGGCTTCACTCTCCCCCCTAAGGGGGTTTGCCCTACCGAGCCGCTTCAATGAGGGGCGGTCGGCAATGGGCTGCCTGCTGGCTTTCTTGGCAGTCCCCTTAGAAAGAAAAGGAGGGACTGCCGCTGTAAGTAGGGAGGTGCCCGAAAGCACCAGAGAAGGGGGTGAGGGGAAGTCCCCTATATCCGTAGTCGTAGGAGAGGAGTAAGCCTCCTCTCCGGTTAGAGAAATATGGAGGGTCCCCTGCGCAAGCAGAGGGGGAAAAACGTCCATTTTTTTGGTGGAGCTGCATGAGGGCGGCTCCGTCGTTGGTACAGGGGAAATTAAAGGGGTTTTTTTTAGACTCATCATTGGGCATGGTGACCCTTTTTTTTTACAGAATGCAACAGTTCATCACCCCTCGCATTAGCCCGCACTGCAAGAGGTACTTAAAGGCCTGGCAGAGCCAGCCGCCGCCATTCGGGACCACCCCTCACGCCTGGTGGCCTGACAGTCCATCGATATGGCGGCTCCACCTTGAACACGGCGTAAAATCAAGGATAGACTGTGAGGTGAGAAGGAAAAGGGATGTGAGGAAGGTATAGGTGGGGATGAAGCAGGTTGTTAAAAAAAACCCATCCCGAACCGAAGCTCATGGGTTAGGGAACGTTGTCCCCTTCCCCAACCCCGATCCGGGACGGTTGGCTGAGGTCAGCATCTAACCTGTGAAATTAGAGGCTGACCAGAGAAAGTTGTGGGAGAGGTTGTATGCAAAGCTAGGAAACACAAGTGTTTTGAAGGAAGGAGAAGAGGCTAAGCTGGGGTCGGACGGGGTGCTGAGTCCCGTCAGCACGGCGGCCAGGATGGCAAATTGCCGCGCCCCTTACAGGGCTCCGGGCAAAGAGTGTGACACTGAGTACACTTCACTGCGGGACACCCTCTTCCTGCCCCTTTGGGCCGGGGAGGGCTCACCCCACACGTACGCGGAATCGATGATCTCGCATAAATTCAGATATAAACATTGTTTTTTTGTTTTTTTAAGGTGCTATCTGGCGACTGTCCACTTGGGCCCAAGTCGGCGCAAACAAACAGCCTAGTTCTAGGCTACTTTAAAATTGACAATTAGGAAGCAAGCTTCAGCGTCGGAGTGAGGTCCCACTCCCCCCGCCGCAGGAGCGTGCGACCTACAAATAACCCAAACCTAATTAAATAAAAGGGAGAAGGCCGGCCTCCCCCCAAAAGTCAACAAGTCCACAAGTCAATGTGCACGAATCTGTCCCGAGTACAAGGGACAGGCGGTAGCGACCCCGCCCATCCCGGTACCGGGACAGGTATCGTGCGCGAAGATCACCCAGACTGGAACATTCGACAAGAATGTGCCGAACAGTCTGGGGGACGACGCAGTTGTCACAATAGGGCGCAGGCGAGCGCTTCATCAAATAGCGATGCGTCACACGAGTGTGTCCGATTCGGAGACGACAGAAAGCAACCTGAAGCCGCCGCGGCATTGGGGGATAGGTCTATGGGAACAGTCGCGGCGCAATGGCACGCAACTTTAAGTTCCCTTCGACCGTCTCCCATCTTCTTTGCCAAGCAGCCCGAAGAGCTGCCCGTATTCCTGCCATGTAGTCGGTGTGAGGAAGAGCGAAACGCTGGTCCGGTCGCAGAGTCCTCGCGGACTCTTTGGCGCCCTCATTCCCCGCAATTCCTACATGTCCAGGAACCCAGCAGAAGATAATCTCGACATCTGCCCGGCTCGCCAAAACCGTGGCGTCACGGATTTCGCGAACCAGAGGATGCGGAGATTCCAATGCCCCGAGAGCACTCAGGGCGCTTTGTGAGTCGCTATAGATGACAATCCGGTCTCCAAACCGGGCACGTCGCGTGATCTCCCGTACCGAGTGGTGTATTGCCACCAGCTCGGCCGTGAAGACAGACGCAGCGCCTGGCAGAGCCCCACTGACCGCGTGGAAACCGACCCCACCCCCCTCTTGGGATTTGGAGCCATCCGTATACACTGGCATGGTTCCAGCGTGACACGAGTTGAGCTCTCAAAAGGTCGAACGCAATACTCCCGGCGCTTTACAAGCTTTGGGAGCAGAGGCGTGGCGACAAATAGCCAAATGTGGTACCCTCCAGGGTGGCATCCTGGGCAGAACCAGGGGCGCCACCGGCCCGAGAGCTATACCTAGCTCTCGAAGGAGTTCCTAGCCCTAAACCCAAAGGGCTTAGGGTATGACTGGCGTCTCTCAGCGGCATAGGCACCGTCGAGATCAGCTGCGGATGCAGTGAGAGCTGTTGGCGAATGAGGAAGGCGCCGGGCTCGCACGTACAGGCGAGTAATGCACTGCACGCGGCGCAGAGCGAGTGGCATCTCCCCAGCATCGACCAACAGGCTCTCAATGGGGAAAGTGCGGAAGGCACCGGTCGCAAGGAGAAGGCCAGAGTGGTGGATCGAATCCACCTTCCGCAATAAACGCTCAGCTGCGGATGCATAAAACTCGCATACGTAGTCGAGCTTCGAACGAACAAAGGATCGATAAAAAAGCAAGGCAGTAGCCCTATCAGCGCCCCAAGCACTGAACGTCACGGAACGGAGAAACTCCATGGTGCGGGTACAAGAGACCCTAAGGCTGTGAATATGAGCCTCCCAGGTGAGGCGTCGGTCGAATACAAGACCGAGGAAACGGTGCGACTCAACCACATCCAGGCGCACCCCATTAAGAAACAAATCTGGGTCGGGGTGGAGCCGTGGATGGCGGCAAAAGTGCACCACCTTAGTCTTGGCCAAAGAAAACCGAAACCTGTGCGCTTCGGCATAGTGAGAGACGCGGTTCAATGACTGTTGGAGTCGACGCTCCAGAGTTGGCATCTGGGCCACGCCAAAAGAGATCGAAAGGTCGTCCAAGTAGAGAATAGGGAGAACATCTTCTGGCAGCACCGAGGTGATGCCGTTGATGCTCAGGGCAAAGAGTGTGACACTGAGGACACTTCCATGCGGGACACCCTCTTCCTGCTCCTTTGGGCCGGAGAGGGCTCCCCCCCACCTGTCCGCGGAATCGACGATCTCGCAGAAATTCAGATATAAACATTGGGAGTCGTCCCCTCGCCCCCATCGTGTGAAATCTCCATGATACCATATCGCCATGCTGTATCATAGGCCTTCTCCAGATCGAAAAACACCGTGGCGCATTGCTGTCTACGAAGGAAGGCCTCGCAGACGGCATTTTTCAGTCGGAGCAGAGCATCTGATGTGGAGTGGAGTGGGGTCTTCCCGTTAAGTGAAGAGACGTATGTCCGCCAAGAAGAGCGGCGGGTGTGCTTCGAAATATACCGGAACCTAGCCCTAGCCCGACGAAATTCAGCGGCGCTTATAGCGCATGTAGGCATAACGCTTCTGTTTGAGGGCCGTCTCACACTCGGCCGACCACCATGGGAGTGGTCGGCGTGCAAAACGGCCAGAAGTCCTAGGAATAGTAGTCAGGCCCACGGCGATGAGGTTGCCGGAGAAGAACTCAACGGCCTCATCTACCGACCAAAACTCCTCGACTGAGATAGAGAATTCATTCATTTCCTGAAATGCAGGCCACCACGCCCGTGCCAAGCACCACCGAGGTGGTCTCTCAGGCGGCAGTTGCCCTGAAAATGATATTTGAATGAGAAAGTGATCACTACCATGGAGGTCATCAACCACCCCCCAATCAAAATTAGGCTGTGCATCCGAAGAGCACAAAGATAGGTCAAGGCAAGAAAATGAAGCGGTTCTCGGACAGTAATGCGTAAACTCATCCACGTTTAGGACACCGATCTCAATCTCTTCGATAAGATCGGCAAGGACTTGTCCTCTGGGATTTATTGAGTAATCTTCCCAGAGAGAATGCCTGCCCTTCAGACCTCCAAGCAAGAGAAAGGGCCTCGGCAACCGTGCCACGACACGGCGGAATTCCCCGCGTCGAAGCCAGCTGACGGTGGAATGTACGCAGAAATGATAGTATACCTCCTATCCAGGTGCAGCTGCACAGCCACTGCCTGAAAGGAGGTATCTAAAGAGAAAGGAAGAATGAAGACATCATGCCGGGTGTAAACCGCGCATCGCCCAGCCCAGCCAACTCGTGGTGGTGGGATCGCCCTGGAGGGCGGGCAGGGGGCACGCGACTAGCATGGTCTCCTGCAGAAAAATAACTAACGGGGAAAGGGACGAGACGAGCCTCTGCAGCTCCTCCCAGTTGGCCCAGAGTCGACGGCAATTCCATTGAAGGAATATGCCCTTCAGGCCTAGCTCAGAGGAGACGCGAGGGCCCTCTTCGAACAGAAGACCCTCACGGAAATGGCCGTACGCTTCCCGGAGGCAGAACCTCGAGCACTGTTGGCCGGACAAAGTGCTGAAGGCGCTGGGCGCCTTCGAGGACTTATTGGGGGAGGTTCGGCTCGCCATGCGAGTCTTTTCCTCCCTCCGCCTCGAAACCTTAGGAGGGCATTGGGGCTTCGGAGGCGTGAGACCCTCTTTTCGAGGAACCACCGTCTCCAAGTCACTCGGTCCACTAGTAGGCGTAGGCGAAGGAGCCGAAGCTCCTTTCTTGCTGCCCTCCTTTCGGGAGACAGCTTTAGGAACTCCACAAGATAGCCTGGCGACTAACTTCAGGGGTGTTGCCTCCTGTGAGTCTAACGACTCTGTGGAAGTGCGTGGCCGTTTCGCCTTAAGGGAAACGGTCACGCTGGGGAAAGAGGGAAAAGCCCTGGTTTTAGCCGGGGCTGGGTATGAACCCTTTTTGCCGCCAGCTTTACCAGGGAAGCGCCCGGGATGAGTAGAGCGCGCAGAAGGGCTCTGAATGGGCCAGGAGTAGAGGGTGCCTTTCTAACTATTGAGGCATATGACGTGCCAGGCCGAGCCGGGCACGCCAGGACCAAGTCCTTCGCCTCGCGGAATGAGAGTCTATCCTGGGCCTGAACGGCCAGGATTTCTTCCTCAAGGAGATATGCACCACATTGCTTCGAAGAAGCAGGGTGCGGCTCTCCGCAATTGACACACTTGGCCACACACGATATACACTTATCGTGTGCGGCCTTGGAGCAATTTACACAAACTTCGGGTGACCCCGACTTTGCACGTCTACAAGAACGATTCGTATGGCCGAAGCGGTGACAGTAATAGCACCGCCGCTGCAGTGGCACGAATGCCTTCACGCGGTAGCGGTACCAACCAGCACGCACCGACTCAGGGAGCTTGTCACAGTCGAACGTGACGAAGAGTGTAGGGGTGGGTCTCGAGGCCCCATGTTTTCTCATCACACGTTCGACCTTGACCGCCCCATGGTCGGCCAGCTCTAAGGTGATGTCCTCTTTGGAGTAGTCAACGAGTTCCCTCGCATAAACTACTCCTTTCACAAAGTTCATGGTAGAGTGCGGCGTCACACTCACCAGGGAGCCATGAAGTGTCCGAAAAGTACTTATCTTAGCCGCCTCGGCGGGATTCGCGGCATTCGCCAGAAGGCTCCCGTCCGAGAAACGGGTCACCCTCAGCTCTCTACCAATTGCACTAGCTAATGCTCTCCTCTGATGGATAATGTTGCCCTTGGCCAACATGCTGCCATCAGTGGAGCGAAGAACAAGGAAGCGTTTGAAGCCAACGGGCTCAAAAACGCCAGGTATTTTTTTTATTTTTTATTTAAGGGGCTATCTGGCAAACGCCAGGTAAACCCTGAATGAGGGGCCCCGATGTTATCGAGGCTCCGCTCTATGCACTTTTGGTCTTAGTCATAGTTACGGGCTACGCACACGGGAGGGTAGAGGGGCAGGATGTGCCGATCTTAGCCTGGTCGCTTGCAAAAGTGGCAGCAGATCCATCCGTCCCCGCAGCCCCCGCGGATGGAGAGGAGCCCCCAGTCTTCTAAGTCTTTTTTTTGTTTTTTGGAGAGGAGGGCGGGGAATGAACCCACTTCTCACCTCCGCCGGTAGGAGCCCCCAGCACGGATGGACCGGCCTCAGCCAGGTCTTTCTCTGAGAAGGAGAAGGTCCTGGTGGTCGCAGGGGCACCGGTTTTAGGAGATCCCTTCCCTCCTTGTATTGCCTCGTAATCCCCAGCCGTTTGAGGAGGAGCTTGCATAGGGGCGGATTCGGTGCTTGGCGCCGAGCCCGGATTCCCCCCCATGGAAGGCCCTACCGTCTGAGGATGGGTTTCCTCAAGGACCATGTCTATAACAGGAGGGGCCTCCAGTTCGCCATCTCCTCCCCGGACATCGCAGGTCCCCTTGGTATAGGCATCAGTCATGTGTGAGGAGGCACAGGCCTTGACCCCGGCAAGGTTGAATATTCTTGCCAGCGGGTCTTTTGAGGGAAGCGACCGAAGGGGCCTGGCTTCACTCTCCCCCCTAAGGGGGTTTGCCCTACCGAGCCGCTTCAATGAGGGGCGGTCGGCAATGGGCTGCCTGCTGGCTTTCTTGGCAGTCCCCTTAGAAAGAAAAGGAGGGACTGCCGCTGTAAGTAGGGAGGTGCCCGAAAGCACCAGAGAAGGGGGTGAGGGGAAGTCCCCTATATCCGTAGTCGTAGGAGAGGAGTAAGCCTCCTCTCCGGTTAGAGAAATATGGAGGGTCCCCTGCGCAAGCAGAGGGGGAAAAACGTCCATTTTTTTGGTGGAGCTGCATGAGGGCGGCTCCGTCGTTGGTACAGGGGAAATTAAAGGGGGTTTTTTTAGACTCATCATTGGGCATGGTGACCCTTTTTTTTTACAGAATGCAACAGTTCATCACCCCTCGCATTAGCCCGCACTGCAAGAGGTACTTAAAGGCCTGGCAGAGCCAGCCGCCGCCATTCGGGACCACCCCTCACGCCTGGTGGCCTGACAGTCCATCGATATGGCGGCTCCACCTTGAACACGGCGCAAAATCAAGGATAGACTGTGAGGTGAGAAGGAAAAGGGATGTGAGGAAGGTATAGGTGGGGATGAAGCAGGTTGTTAAAAAAAACCCATCCCGAACCGAAGCTCATGGGTTAGGGAACGTTGTCCCCTTCCCCAACCCCGATCCGGGACGGTTGGCTGAGGTCAGCATCTAACCTGTGAAATTAGAGGCTGACCAGAGAAAGTTGTGGGAGAGGTTGTATGCAAAGCTAGGAAACACAAGTGTTTTGAAGGAAGGAGAAGAGGCTAAGCTGGGGTCGGACGGGGTGCTGAGTCCCGTCAGCACGGCGGCCAGGATGGCAAATTGCCGCGCCCCTTACAGGGCTCCGGGCAAAGAGTGTGACACTGAGTACACTTCACTGCGGGACACCCTCTTCCTGCCCCTTTGGGCCGGGGAGGGCTCACCCCACACGTACGCGGAATCGATGATCTCGCATAAATTCAGATATAAACATTGTTTTTTTGTTTTTTTAAGGTGCTATCTGGCGACTGTCCACTTGGGCACAAGTCGGCGCAAACAAACAGCCTAGTTCTAGGCTACTTTAAAATTGACAATTAGGAAGCAAGCTTCAGCGTCGGAGTGAGGTCCCACTCCCCCCGCCGCAGGAGCGTGCGACCTACAAATAACCCAAACCTAATTAAATAAAAGGGAGAAGGCCGGCCTCCCCCCAAAAGTCAACAAGTCCACAAGTCAATGTGCACGAATCTGTCCCGAGTACAAGGGACAGGCGGTAGCGACCCCGCCCATCCCGGTACCGGGACAGGTATCGTGCGCGAAGATCACCCAGACTGGAACATTCGACAAGAATGTGCCGAACAGTCTGGGGGACGACGCAGTTGTCACAATAGGGCGCAGGCGAGCGCTTCATCAAATAGCGATGCGTCACACGAGTGTGTCCGATTCGGAGACGACAGAAAGCAACCTGAAGCCGCCGCGGCATTGGAGGATAGGTCTATGGGAACAGTCGCGGCGCAATGGCACGCAACTTTAAGTTCCCTTCGACCGTCTCCCATCTTCTTTGCCAAGCAGTCCGAAGAGCTGCCCGTATTCCTGCCATGTAGTCGGTGTGAGGAAGAGCGAAACGCTGGTCCGGTCGCAGAGTCCTCGCGGACTCTTTGGCGCCCTCATTCCCCGCAATTCCTACATGTCCAGGAACCCAGCAGAAGATAATCTCGACATCTGCCCGGCTCGCCAAAACCGTGGCGTCACGGATTTCGCGAACCAGAGGATGCGGAGATTCCAATGCCCCGAGAGCACTCAGGGCGCTTTGTGAGTCGCTATAGATGACAATCCGGTCTCCAAACCGGGCACGTCGCGTGATCTCCCGTACCGAGTGGTGTATTGCCACCAGCTCGGCCGTGAAGACAGACGCAGCGCCTGGCAGAGCCCCACTGACCGCGTGGAAACCGACCCCACCCCCCTCTTGGGATTTGGAGCCATCCGTATACACTGGCATGGTTCCAGCGTGAAACGAATTGTGCTCAAAAAAAGGCCGAATGAAATACTCCCGGCGCCGTAGAAGCTTTGGGAGCTGAGCCGTGGCAACAAATAGTCAAACGTGGTACCCTCCACGGTGGCGTCCTGGGCAGAACCAGGGGTGCCACTGGCCCGATAGGCATACCTAGCTGTCAAAGGAGTTTCCTAGCCCTAAACCCAAAGGGCTTAAGGTATGACTGGCATCTCTTGGCGGCAGAGGTACCGTCGAGATCCGCTGCAAATGCAGTGAGAGCCGTTAGCGACTTAGGAAGGCCCCAAAATTGCGCGTAGTGGCGAGTTATGCACTGTGCACGCCGCAGAGCGAGTGGCATCTCCCCAGCATCGACAAGTAGGCTCTCAATAGGACAAGTGCGGAAGGGATTGGTCGCCAGGCGAAGGCCAGTGTGGTGAATCAAGTTCACCTTCCGCAATACACACTCGGGTGTGGATTTATAAAACATGCATCCACAGTAGAGCTTAGAACGAACAAAGGATTGATAAAAAAGTAAGGCAGTAGCCCTATTGGTGCCCCGGCACTAATAGGGAATGTGTGAGGATGGGGTAAAAGTAAATGTAGAACGGAGTATGGTGATGACTTGGGTGGAGTATTAGGGCTCTTAGTACTACCTTCCAAGAAGTGTGATGATTCTACAGTATGTCTGGTGGTTCTTTAGATTAAAAAAAAAAGAGGAGGACTTTAGAGGACCATTATTGAAAAAGTTAGGGACATAATTTAAACCAGAAATTTCAATCAATACTTACTTATGTACATGTTCTTTTAGCTATTTTAATGAACAATATTAACTAGTTACCTAAAATAACATTTTGTTTAAAATCTATGCTACATGAACATTTGCAGCTGGCACAGACTTACTAGAGGAAACTTTTAAAAATATTATAAAAATTTGTTTGTTTTTTGTTTTTTTCACAAGTATAGTTCCACTTAGGGCCCACCCAAATCTAACTAACTTTATATAGTCAAATTCTAAGCCCCTGCATTTAACTATACTTTCCTTTTTATTTTTAATATTATTCCATAACAAAACTTTACAGTTACAGAGATAATATAAAATTACAATAATTCTAATTCAGTAAAGAGTTTATTTGACTGTCTATTGATGCCACTACTGAAATTGTTTCATCCAATATCTTCTTTTCTTTTATTTTCAAAATTTTGAATTTCCAAGAGTTTTTTTTTTTTTTCATTTATTCTATTTTCTTCTAGATTCATATTTTTAAGTTTTCTAAATGTTCTTTTTTTTTCCAGAAGCTTGATAACAATAGCTCATCATTTTGTTATCAATTTTTATATCAGGAAAATTGCCACAGTTTTATCACTGAGAGCTTGGTGAACAAGCCTTTGTGAGATAACTGATTTCTCACTCATTATCTTCTAGCAAAAGTTTATTGATTGAGAAGTCTCCTTTGACTTCTGCCTTACCTGGAGATATCGCTAACTTGACTATTTTGATCAATTCTTTGTATTTTTCTTAAGAAATATACTTTGAACAGAATACATCTAATCTGAGTCTACTAAAATCTTTCTTTCACTTTGTTTTGGAAAATTGACTACACCCTATTGCTAGTATTGAAATTTGACCACAATCTAAAAGACATTCACTGAAAATCTTCATTCTTGCAAAGCTTGGCTTATTGCTTCCTTTAATTGTAAATGGATCTAAGAAACTTAAGCCTTTCGTTGCAGCAAACTTAATTGGACTTGAAGCTTTACAATAGCTTTTATAATTTCCTGATATTCTAACCTAAATTGAATGAAATATTTTTTGATCAGAGCTTTATGCAAGGCTCTTTTAGCTGACAAACCAATGTCTATATTTAAAAACATCAAATCTACATAGGTGAGCTCCTTCTAACTTATCAATAATATCAGGCTTACAAATCCACTTTAATAATTGTTTTTAGCAGAGATGGGTTTTTTTCATATACATATTTGATTGGAAGCCTGTTAAAAATAGATCCAAATCATATACTATTGCTGCAAAAAATTCTTGTGTGGCTTGAATTACAGGAACAGAGATTAAATTACTTGAAAGAATTGAAAAACTTTTGCTAGCAGAGCATTTTATACTTTCTGTTTCACACATTCAATATATTCTTTTAAATGAGAGAAGGGGAATAAAATGTACAGGTCCATTTCTGTTCTGTGAAATGTTGAGAAAATTTTGTCTCCTTTTAGAGACTTATTGGAAGCCTCTAAAAATATTATAGGCTGCTCTCATAAGTGAAGAGATATACCAAGATGGTTTCTTAAAACCTTCTTAAAGGCTCCATTTATGATATGCAATTCACAAGACCCAATATTAATCAATTTGTTTAATTTTTCTTTTAAGTCTCTTTATAGGTACTCAATCAGCTTCCAGGTGACATGAGGTCCATCCATGAATGAATGAATAGTGCCAAAAATAAATGCTGCAAAGCCCAAACGGACTAGCCCGCAGCCAAATTCAAGGACGGGAAATTTGCATGAGTGTTTTCAATAAAAATATAGATATCTGGAGAATATACAAAAATATAGCTATCAAATTAAGATCAATAGAATGGAAGTAGGGTAATTTAAAACCATCAAGGGGTGTAAAAGGATATAAAAAATAAACTATTGAGAACTCGACAAAGGATAAAAACATAAGACTATAGATGGATCAACAATAGATAAAGAACAGAGAATATAAAAGCATGAAACAATATATACAATTTTTGGCTAAAAGATTAGATTCTTCTAAAAATTTAAAAATTTTATTCACACTAAACGAAACATGAGTCTCAGACAAGATGCCCTGCAGAACCTGTTGGGGGGCCATCTGCCCAGTAATGAAAGGGAAGACACTCCTCCCAAGATTTCTCAAAAGGGGACACTCGGCAAAAATATGAAGCTGCACCCCGCACAGGATGCACAAAGGTGGGGGCTGCCCATTCATCAAGTGCCCATGAGTGAGGCGGTAATGGCCTATCCTCAGTCAGCACAAAATAACCTACAGTCTACGTGGTCTCATGGTACGTAGCCATGGGAGGACTGAAGGTTTTATGGAATGGAGCTTGGTGGGAGGAAGCTCATCACACATCTTCTGCCATAAGCTGACTACATATTCGGTGATGAGAGGATAGACATCACGAAGTTGGACTGGGGCTGATGGGGGTGTCCCCAATGATGCCGCCTCCTTGGCCGCAGCATCCACCCTTTCATTACCTGGGATGCCCAAATGACTGGGCACCCTGCAAAAAGAAATCTTAAGAATACGAGAAAGATAAAAAAGCCACTGCTGAATCTTGGAAACCAGCGGATGGCTAGAACCAAAAGCACTCAGTGCCTTCAGAGAACTAAGGGAGTCAGAAAAAATCGTAAGAAAACCAGATGGCATAGGAGCAATAACAAAGAGAGCAGCAAGAATGGCAAAAAGTTCTGCTGTGAAAACAGAAGCTGCACTTGGTAGGCAAACCAATGTTGTCTGAGATGGGAAGACAGCAGCAGCTCCAACTCCGTCCGATGATTGGACCCGTCGGTGAACACAAAGGTGCTAGGCCGATGGTGGGAGGAATCTTGATCATATATGGTTCTCAAGGCTACAGGCAAGAACTGATCTTTGGGCCTACCAGTAAGCCCCTTGCATACCACTACAGGTGGTATGAGCCATGGGGAAATCCTTGGTATTGAAAACGGAATAACAGAAAACTCCCTTAGACGTCCTGTGTGCTCGGCCATGCACAGAGCAAAGGGGCGAGCCAAGGATGGAAATCTATCATATGAGGCCAATGTTCACAAATTGAATGTGACCTCATATATTGGCGACCATGGTAATTGCTAAAGTCTAAAAAGATATTTGAGGTTAGACTTGAGCCTGTGAAAAGGGAGAGGAAGAGCCCTGTTCTCTGCATAGAGATTCCACACAGGGAAGAACTTGTAGGCCTCCAGAAGCCAGGCACACCCCCTGGTTACGCACAGTATTTATTTTTTCAAAAATGGACGGCGAGGCAGAGGAGTACATCTGTGATCCATAGTCCAGCTTTGACTGGACCAATGCTGAATACAGAAGCCACAGGGTGCGTCGACCACTTCCACAAGAAGTGTGTGACAGTAATTTCATTATGTCCATTCTCTTCAAACAAGACCTTTTCAAAGTGTCCAAATGAGGCCTCCAAGAAAGCCTCGAATCAAAATCACCCCTAGGAATCTGAAATGGGGCTGAAAGCTGACAGGAACACACACCATAGAGTGACAAATGGGGAGGGTCCCATGTCACCGATCTATGATTGTAAAAGTAGATAGCCTTGGTCTTTACTGCGGAAAAGCGGAAGCCCTTGGAAGAAGCATTATTAGCTACGGTATTTATAACCTGCTGTAGCTTACGGATGACAAATGGAAGTCTAGGCGATGAACGGATAAGCGCTAAGTCATCCACATATAGTTGAGGAAATCTCAGCTGCGAGATTTGCGATAATGATATTGATGGCCACAGAGAAGCAGGTGACACTGAGGACACTTCCCTGTGGCACACCCTCAACTTGCTCTACCGGCTCTGATAGGGCATTTCCAACTTTTACATGTAGCGTGTGCCGCATGAGGAATTACTCGACGAACCTGGAGAGAAAACTCTGCAGGCCCCAATTATCGAGTTGCTTAAGGATACCACGCCTCCAAGTAGTATCCTGCGCTTTCTCAATATCAAAGAAAACCAACAGAATGCTGCCTCTTTGAAAAAGCATCTCTTATATAAGACTCCATTCTAATAAGCAGGTGGATGGTACTCTGTTTTTTCTGAACTCTGATTGAGAGGGAGATATAAGATGGTTCGTCTCCAAAAACCAGACGAGTCTTGTATTTATCATCCTCTCAAACAATTTACATGGACAACTAGTAAGGGCAATGGGGCGGTAATGGGTGGGTTCCATCTTATCCTTTTCTGGTTTTCGGAAAGGTAAAACCACAGCCTCCCTCCACATAGAAGGGAAGCAGCCTCTAATCCAGATGAAGTTATAGATGTCCAGCAAATGTGAGAGGAGGGATGGATGCATATTCTTAATCATATTATAGGAAATGCAATCCGATCCGGGTGCAGTGGATCCACAGTGCTTCAGTGCATTATGGAACTCATCGATAGAAAAGAGCCGGTTATAAGGCTCATTATCCATGTTAGGCTCCATAAAGTTGATAGGATGCTGCTCCTGTTCGAGCCTAAAGCGCTGGAATTCGATGGAATAGTTGTCTGGGCTTGAAATATTAGCAAACGATCTGGCCAAAACATCGGAAATATGGGACAAGTCTCCCAACAGTTCTCCGACCTGAACAATGTTGGGAGCTGTAAAGCCATTGGATTTTTCCCATAGCTTTTTGACCCTCTTCCAAATTTTGTCAACAGGGGTCTGCAAACATATTTATGCGATGTAACCATCCAACGAGGTCTTTCAAGCTCGTCGAAGGGTGCATCCCCATGCTGCCCTTGCTCGGTCACAAGCAAGTTTCCTTACCATCGTGGGGCACCGATGGTAATGTCCGCAAGCCTGTTTACATTCAGTGACAACTCTCGAGCATTCAGCAGACCACCAGGGCAATTGTGGTCCACGAGCAGTTGAGCCGGAGAGCGGGATGGAGGAATTAGCTGCATGATTGATGTCGGCTAGAAGATCATCAATAGCCACTGCAATATCTTCATGAGGGAAGGACCCATCATGGCTCGAGAGATGCCTGAACTTAAGCCAGTTTCCTTTTTTTGTATTCCATCTTTTGCTAGGTGGTGGAGGAGGACTACCTGTACATGGTTTTATTACAATGAGGAAGTGATCACTGCCTCACAAGACAGGATCCACTACCCAGTCAAAATTAGCTCTACAGCTTGGTAAACAGAGAGACAAGTCCACACATGATAAAGCTGTTTGTCTGGATGTGAAATGATGTGCGGCTGCCATTGTTAAGAAAGACATCATTAGTGCCCAGAAATCTAGCAATCATATTTCCTAGGGTTGTTATCATGGTCCCTCCAAAGGGGGTGTCAAGCATTAAAGTCGCCAATCAATAAAAAGGGAGGAGGGAGTTGAGAAATTAAATTAGCTAACTTTGTAGATAAAACAGCTGTATCTGTTTCCTCGCCAGGAGGAAGAACAGCGAACAGGCCAAATAATGGTGACTGGAAAACAGGCGGACAGCAACCGCCTGCTGGTGTGTGTTAAGAGAGAGCTGGTTGTGGGGAGCCCTGTTGTTAACAAAAACAGCAGAACCATGAATTGGTTCTCCGGGGTTCTTATAATATCCCACAAAACCCGAAATGTTGGGTACTCTCCAAACAAGTCTTCTGTAAAGCAATACAATCGGGATTGTAATCCTGAAGCAGAAGCTTGAACTCTCCCCATTTAGGGAAGCGACCTTGGAGGTTCCAATGAATAATTGGAAACATTGTTACCATTTAAGCATAACGGTAGATTTCTTCCTACCCTTAGGGGTAGGAGATTTTGGATTTGAACTACCAGCCAAAGTATTTCGTGTCATACTAGCCTTAGGCTTGGAGTATGACAAAGGAGGCATCAGAAGCGAGTTTTGCCTTTGGTTTTTCTTTAAGAGGTGGCGCATCAGATTTTGATAAGTGGCTGTAAGAGAGAACTGTCTTCACTGGAGAAGGAGAGAGGGAAGCTACTCCAGGGGTCAGTTCAGGAGTCGAGGAAACAGGCCGATGTTAACACAGCTGGTGGTATTGGTTGGGATGGTAGAGGCGATGGTGGTGGCGAGGACATCGGCAAAAGTTGTGAATTCGATGCTGATAGAGAAGCATGTGGAGTCAGTTTTTGAGAGTCCTCCTCAGATGAAGTGGTAACCTCCATAACAGCTGGTTCCTGGGAAAGAGCAAAGGTTGGTTCCTTCTCATTCAGGGATCGAAGGAATTCCAAAGCAGTATCAATAAGGGGGTGGGGGTGGAATGATAACTGGCTTTGGAGCTGAAGAAGAGCTTGGTCCTTTAGGAGCAGAGTGAATGTCCAGAGGTGGAATGGATACCACCTGAGGACCAACATGATCAACATCCACATGTTCTGGAGCGGTAGCAAGGTGCTTAACCACCCTTGGGGAACCAGGAGAGGATGGAAGGTTCCTCCTTGTTTTTAACCTCAGAAGCTCTGTTAGGCGCTGACCAAGAGTGTTCATCACGAGGAGATGTACGTTTAGGATGGGGAGGACTTTTTACCTGGTCAGGCACAGGAGAACCAGTAGGAGGTCTCTGGTTTCTCCTTTTCTTTGGCCCGGTAGAACGCAGAGCATCAGAAAAGCTCACGCCGGTTGGACATACATCTCCTTTACTCTTCTTCTGATCTCTTTAAAACTGACCTTGTTCTTGTTTCTAAATGCATTGACTTCTCTCTCATAGAGAAAGAAAGTGGATTGCTGAGATGTTGCAGGGTGTTCTCCACCACAGTTAGGGCAGCACAGCTGTTCAGAACAGGGCGTCCCGTAATAATCTGATCCAAAATTCACACACAACCTTGCCTGTTAACAAAACTTGCTTACATGGCCACAGCGTTGGCAATGGAAGCATCGTCGTCAGTTTTCAACGTAAAGCTTAACTGGGATGTTAAGATAGCCAGCCTTAACGTACTTGGACAGTTCCAATCTGTTGAAGGTCAGGATTATGGTGGCGGTAGGTAACCTAGCGCCATTCACAAACCTGGAAATGCGATGGGCACTTACAACCTTCTGATTGGTAAGTTTTGATACCAGCCTGTTAACATCATAATCTATTAACTCTCCCGATCGGATAACACTTTTACTGGTTTTAAATGTCGGGTGCAAAGCAGAGGACATGTCTACAGAAGCTAAAGACTGTAGGGTTTTAATCCGCTGATGCTGCTCGCTTGATTTTGCCTCGACTATCAATGCGCCATCATAACGTGGCCACATTTGGGCAGGTTCGCCACATTTCTCAACAAAATCCTCGTAGACATCGAAGATGTCAGCCTTACTAAGAGGACTCGTTTGCATTCAAGACTAAAAATCGGTCATAATCCAACTCAGGGTCGACTTCTGACCCAAAAGGATCAAAGCGTCTACCATCAGGGTCCAAGGCACGATGACCAGAGACCGCAGGTTTCTGGGACTGTGGTCTGTACTCTGGGAGTTATGTTCGTTAGATTTACCGGCCCCCCGACTCCCACTGTTATTAGAAAAACAGCGGAGCCGCATTACAGAGATTCTTTGTACAGTGGTGCTAAGACCTCACAGAAACAAAATGACGACCCCCGGGCAACCAAACCTCCACTAAGGCACGGCCCTGCAGACGATGTCCCCCGAGTGGGCACATCCGTCGACCCGTGCAGAGGCAAAAGTAAGAAAAGAAGAAGAGGCTAAGCTGTGGCCGGATGAGGCGCTGAGTCCCATCAGCATGGTAGCCCGGAAGGCAAATCACCGAGCCGCTTACGGGAAAGAGAATTGGTACAGAAGAAGAAATAGGGGTTAGCAAAAGAAGAAAATGAATGCCAAACTGGGGCTGGACGGGGCGCTGAGTCCCATCAGCACAGCGGTCAAGAAGGCAAATCGCCGCGCCCCTTACGGTGGGAGGTCCATTCCTAGAAACCTGAAGAACTTTTTATATATATTTCATCCCTCAGGCTTTCAATAAATGCTTTTTAAAAGGTTTGAGCTGATGCATGCCACAAGAATGAAGAAGCAAGAAGTTAAAAATTTGGTATGAATAATGCCAAATTCATCAGTATATCTTAAGTGATTGTCCATTTGTCCTCTTTGGACAATTTGATTTATAGATTCATCAAAATTTATCACTAAATAGTCAGCTATTCTTAGTATGTTATAAATCATATCTTTACAATATTCACCAAGGCCAAATGTCACTATATAGCATGCTTTATCTTTAGACATCTTGAATTTGCTCGCTATTTTGCTATCTGGAAACATATTTCTGAATAACTGTCCTGAATGAGTCAGTATATAAGATAAATGTATTAATAGTATTGCTTGCAGGATGTTCACTGATAGTTTCCCTTTGACCTAAAAAAAATTAGGCGCCTGAACTGCCTATGAAATTTATATTTTAAGAAGTTACTATTTACTCATCAGATTCTTTCACAACCCCTTCATATTTATTAGGTGCTATTAGGCTCTGTTAATTTGTTATTGATTTTATAATAGCTAAAGAATTTTCTTAGATTTTTATTATTTGTTGCTTTTCTTAATTATCTTATTTAAGTCATTTCTAGTTAACCTATAATGATTCAGATTTTCAGTAGTACCTTACACCTGTAATCTTTGGTATGCTCTGATCTTCACAGAAATTTTCCTAGCTATCTCATAATTCAATGGATGATAAAAGCTAGCCTATATTTCTTCCTAATGGCCTTCATTGGGATACATTGATCTTGGACTACATTTAATATAGTCATAAAAATTGTCAACATCTGGCAAGTATTCTCACCACTGAATTCTACATCTCATTTAAGCTGATTCTGCAAGATTCTAAGTTTTTCATAAAACATATTCTATTATACCCCCCCCAACCCCCACCCCAAAATAAAGAACTTACCAGCTAATTGTTCTGGAGCATTAGAAGTTGTCTGATCATTGGATGTTGGTGAAAAATTTAACCATTGGTTATTTTTGAAAGATTTTGCTAAACTAATATGCTTTTTTTCTTCTTGCATACTGTGTTAAATCTCCTATTCCTTTTTTTGCTATTTAAAATTCTACCTGGAAATGCTTGCATTTTGCCTTGTTTTTATCAGAAACTCCTTCAAGCCAATTTTTAAATTCATTAAAATTAATACAATTAATTTAAAAAAGACATTTACCAGGCATTGTTAATACACTATAAAATAAGTATTAGAATTTGCTTTCGGAAAAATATATTATTAATTTTGCATGACATTTCCACTATACCTACATAATGTAATTCTAGCCTTTCATTGTTGGTCTCTCAAAGCAAGGGGCCCCAACATAAATTTAGAGAAATAACAGAAAACTGACCTATCAAAGTATATCTACTAAAATTTAATGAAGCAAGACTTAATTTGGCGGGTTATAGATAGATATTCAATGAGTTCTTGTATTTCTTTCTTGTACAGAGTTACTGTTTGAGTATAAGCACTGTAATAAACAGTAAAATATTCAAATATCTAAATTAAAAAACAGAGAAGTTAGAATAAAAATGAGTAAAGAGGACCTTATCTTAAATAAGAGTACTTTAGAAAACTTTAATAGGACTGAGGCCCTTAGAGGCCTCTTAGAGGACCTAGTAGACACCCTGTTGAATTATTTAAGATGTATTGTGAATGACAGTGGTACAAGGGAATCATATTCCGACCCCAACTTTGATTGTGGAATGTGCCAAAAATTACCGAGGCATTAAATCCTTGGGATCTGACCACCGACCAATGATTATTACAATGAACAAGAATTAAAAGAGTTGACCACACACAACTTACAAAAGACCAACTGGGAAGCATTCACATTCAAAAGAGAACAGCACCTTGAAATACAAACATCAACAGTGTACATCTCTCATGAATGTGAGAAAATGATGGAAATAAATCAATCAAAGTGCAAGAAAAGATAAGATAAATGGAATAATTTTTCTTCAGAAAAATGAATTTTCATAATTGCGAAAATATCCTTGCAAAGGTGAAGATCGAACCAAGCACTGAGGCAGCGAGCAACTGCTTTCATCTCAATTAAAGCCACACCTTTGGCCCTTCGGCTACACGGCAGAATTTATTTTTACTACCTAGCTGAGTGGTCAAAAGTGTGGCTGCCTGAGTGTGCTTGGTTCGATCTCCACTTCTGCAAGGATTTTTTTGCAATTAGGAAAATTCATTTTTCTGAAGAAAAATTATTCCATTTATCTTATCTTTCCTTGCGCTTTGATTGATTTATCAACAGTATTGTACATACTTCCAACACAATCATATAAAATGCAAACAAAACCCAATCTCCAGAGGAAACAGTAAAAAAACAACCCCAATTTCACATCAGAAGTTCAAAGCCTTATTAGACAATGCGACACTAAAACACAACTCTCCTAATACAAGCTCTGCACATGCAAATAAACAACAAAATACTATGACACAAAATATTACACTGGCGAAACTTTGTCAAAACACTTGCCAGAGAAAATCATGCAGCAAACTACTCAACAGTATCATACAGTCCAACAGCAACACTAAACAATCATCACAACAGACACCATAAGCCCAAACAAATACTTTTTAAACCCCCCACCTGGAGGATATATGAATCATCCAATGTAAACAATTATTCCCCCATGACTCAAACTACGCACCTTTTACAATCTGCCAGATGAATCACATCATCCACAACCTCAAGCACTCAGTAGCCTGTGGTCCAGACAACATCAGTACCACACACCTCAGGCAACATGGAATACAAGCACTCACCAGCATTGGAAACTACAGTTACTCAAGATACAAGATATCAAACATATGGAAGCATGGAACAATCATCACAATTCAAAACCTACAAAGAGAGCCTACACTGCCTTGCACACACCAGTCCTTCACTCTTTTCTGTCTTCCCTCAAGAGTGCCTCATCCTAAAAAATATCACTGCACATAGTCCTTTACTACCCACACATGGTTTTAGACCACTATACTAACAACCACCATTCTCACAGACCTCACACAAAGAATCTACGATGGCATCAAACAGGTAGTCATGGGCAAAAGTTTTGAGACTATATATTATTTTTTTTCAGTTTTAAAAATTTACATGAAGACTGCCGTAAATTGGTATTCACTGCTGAAGCTCCGTTCCGCTTGCTTGAAGCTCCTGTATGATCCATCATTAGGAGAAAATAGGAGTGCTTTCATGAGTCCTGTATCGTGCCCACAGTGAAGCATCCGGACACTCTCCATGTTTGGGGCTGTTTGTCATTTAAGGGAACTGGAGCACCACTAACAATTTTTCCCAATAACACTGCTATGAACTCAAAATGGTACCAAAACGTGCTTTATCAGTACCTTTTCCCAACAATTAAGACCAATTTGGGGGAAGATAAGTGTATTTTTTTTAGCATGATGGCGCACCTTGTTGCAAAGCAAAAGCAATAACAAAGTTCTTGGCTGAAAATAACATCAAACTTTTGAGACCTTGGCCCGGGAGTTTGCCAGATTGGAAACCAGTAGATCCAATTGTGAGCAGTTGTGGGTGCTTGTTGAACAAAAGAAATGGGGAAATAGGAGTCAAGATATCATCCCAAATTGGTTCTCCAGCATGTCAAAATGAATTGAAGCAGTCCTTAAGAACAAGGGACATCATTGTAAATATTGACTGTATTGATTAATAAAATGGGTTTGGGCACTATTTTTATTTATTTCAACTTCAAATTATAATCAAACACACACAAAATGCAAATTTTGACCATGACTGTAAAACCAGCAGAACATTCCTATTCTGAAATGGACGAGTCAGGTCAGTGCAGCGGGGAGGGGTCATGCTTTATTCTTTTATTTTCATAAAAAGTTCATATCGAAACCAGAGAAACTCTGGTTCGGGATGCAGAGTGGATTCGATTGGGTGGGATGTTTTGGAGTATGGCATTTTTTGGCCGGTTTTGGAGTGTTAGGAGGGTGGGTAAAGTATGTGTTTTATTGTGTCATTTTGGTGGAGTGGGTTATTTTTTCTTTCACTCTGGGGCTGGGGGTAGGAAAGGAGAGGGTGTAGTGGGTATGAGAGGCAGCGAAGCTTGATAAAGGATTGTTTCAATCATGTTTAGGTGGCGTTTGATGGGGAGAATTTTGGTCTCTGCATAGTTGTGGTGTATATGGGTGGTTTTGATGCAGCTCATTGCAATTCGGACAGCGGTGATTTGGAGTTTCTTGTGTAACTTTCTATTAAATATGGATTGAGTCCCGATATGGGGATGTATAATACTGTATAGAAGGTTCACCGTCTCTTGTGTGTTGTCTAAATTCAGGGTTTGTGAGTGTAGTGATGGTGTTGAATTTAGTTAGATGTGGCCTTTAAGGTAAAGTTGCTTGCGGCTGTCAGGTTATGTGTGGGTCTAGGATGGTGCCTAGTAGTGGTTAAAGGGAGAGGTTGGCCGTGGAATATGTGGGGGTGGTGGATGATTTGTGTGTGTCAGAGATAGAGAGGGTTACTGCTGTTGATTTACGGGAAGAGGTCAACATTTTGTTAATTGGGAACATTCTTGAAGATGTGGGAACACATGTTTAGGCTTCTGAGGGTAGTGCATGTAGAGGTAGATAGGTCATCTGCGTTTCCACAGCAGACTGATTTGGTAGTGGAAAGGGGTATGTCATGCATGAAAAGGATTGGAGAGAAAATAGCACCTTGAAGAATCCTGTTGGTCTTTTTCACTTTAGGTGAAGGAAACTTAGAACCCATTTCTTGCCTCAATGGCATCTAGTATTTTATTTATGAGGATATCAACAGCCTCGAAGGATTTGCTGAGGCCCATTGCGGCTATAATGTGTGTTGTGGTGGTCAGTTTTGGTTGTGTTCTGTGATGGTATGGGGAGGAAAGAGGAAAAAGTGTAAAAGGTTGGTTAATTATGTGAATGAGTGCGGGAGGAAGAGCTGAGTGAGGAGCAAGTAGATGATATTGTGTATGATATATATATATATATATATATATATATATATATATATATATATATATATATATATATATATATATATATATATATATATATATATAGAGGCTAGATGCTAGAGCAGACAGCAGCCCATTTCTATGAAAGGCCAAGTTGGCAATGATCATTGGCTTTGAGCTTGTTGATAGAGCATAAGGGATGGTGGAGATTTTTAGTGGCGCTGAAGCGCAGTGAGATTACTTGAAGGGAGTCCTCCCTGCCCCTGATGAGTCCTACCCAGACTGTATTAGACCACATTTAATCATTAAAAGGTGGCAGATCAAGAAGTGACTCAAAGAAAGGAGGCTGTAAGATCCAAATGGCTAAATTAGATCTCATACAACCTACAGAGGATTCATCACCACCAGAAGCACATCATAAAAAAGCAACCACTGGACCTACAAAGAATTCATCATCGCCACATGCCATTTTAAGAAAGCACCTACCATTTGAACGATTCATCATCGGTGGTGGCTTTCTAATGATGGGTGTGTGACGAGGAAGAATCCTTGTAGATGGAGTGGTTGCTGCCGCCACCACCATAGTTTTTTCTTTCTTAGCTTTGGGGCAATGATTGGCATGGTCCGGTGGCTCAATAGGAACAGTTAAACGTGGCTTTTGAATCACAGGCCCAGGAAAGTAGACTGACATCAGACTCCCATTCGGCCACTCATACTCAATGTAGCATAATTTTGGTAATAGCGAAAGGCATTAGTTTCACTTTGCCCACTCATCTTTACCCACCTGAGTGTCTTCATTGTCCACAATCGAATACTTGGATGAGAGATGGGCAGTGGTAGAATCTGCTTGGCGGGTGTGTGTCGTTGAGTTAGAATTCAGCCTCACGCCATTATCACTTATGCCCACCAGCTGTCACAAAGGATTAAAATATATCATCACAACAAATCAACTCTATTCTCCAGAAGTGTCACACTAAATTCAGTCCAAGATTTAGATAATAAGTTATCTTTAAAAAAATGCTGCACCCAGCACCTAACCAATCAAATCTTTCCAAAGGTTCTTTGCACGAAACTACAAGTTATCCAACATACAGGGAAGAGATGAAGGGCAAGCTCATACCAAAGGCCACAAAGAGAAATAAAAACTGAACATAATGTTAAGGCAGCAGAGATGCCAGTCGCTAAGTGATTTCTAGAGCAGTGAGTGAAGTAAATAATAATAATAATAGGGAGAACAGAATTGACATGGAAGAACCCCCCCTCCTGTTAATTGGGATGAGATGAAGCATCAAGAAGCCCTTCTCCTATCAAAATATTCCCTGAATGCAGTTAATGACCTTGGATTAAGGCCAGGGGAGTTGCCTTTAATCCATGTTTTATTTTCTCATGTTTTATGGCATGTGGCACGAATGTATTGAATGCATGGTGTGAAGTGAAAAAGAAATTGGTTCATGTTTAACACTGATTTGCACACATTTAAGAAGCCTTTTATTTTGTGAAGAATGTGTGGGAAGTAAGATGTGTGTTAGGTTTTGTTTTCTTTAAGAACCCATCTGGCGACTGCCTACTAGGGTAAAAGTTGCCATAGTCATATTACAGCACAAAACTAGGCTAGATTTAAAAGAACAAAAACAGACCAAATAACAAAAATACAAAAAACAAACAAATGTTTAGGAGCATAAAGTTTATTAGAACGGGACTAGTTTTGATATGTAGATTCACCTATCAGTTAACAGCTGAAGATATGAGAAACTACATATCGAAACTAGGACTGTTCTAATAAACTTTATAGTCCCACACAGTAGTTTCTTTGTAAATTTAATTTACTCATTATTGAGCAAAACAGTGATGAATTCTGTTAATTTACTCATTATTGAGTAAAACAGTGATGAATTCTGTGATGAAACAGTAATGAAAACACAAGGGTCCGAGCTGCAGGCTGCCTAGCAGGTTCACAGGTGGCAGATTGTGGAACGTCCATCAGATATGATGGGTAGCTATGTAATAAGTGGGCTTCAACATGACAAATAAACAGTCACAGACCAAACAGTGGTATTTTTATTTTGAGAACCTATCTGCCGATTGCCTACTAGGGCAAAAGGCGCCGTAGCCATACTAAGGCACTAGTAGGCGATTAAAAAACAAATAACAATATGTAAATAACAAAAAAGATAAAATAAAGAGAAAGACTAAGCAAAAAGCTGAAAAAGGAAAAAAACAACAGCAAAAAAAAGAAAAAGCAGAAAGGCAACAAGAGGGAAGCACGCTCCAGTGTCGGGGGGTAGGCCTGCATGCCTCCCCCCCCCTCTCCCGTGCAGGATCAGGCGATCTACAAAAAAACAGTAAACTAAAGTGGAGACCAGCCTGCTCCACAAGGTCGTATCGTCCACAAGGTCGTATCGTCCACAAGTCTGTGTGCACGAACTAGCCCCGAGTACAAGGGACACGCGGTAGCTACCCTGTTTGTCCCGGTACAGGTAACGTGCGCACAGATCACCCGGAATGAGACTTTCAACAAGGATGTGCCGAACAGCCTGGGGAACAACGCAGTCATCGCAATAACGCGCAGGGGAATGCTCCATCAAATGGCCGTGCGTCCCGCGAGTGTTCAATTCGGAGACGACAGAAAGCAACCTGAAGCCGTCGCGGCATTGGGGAGGTAGCTCCATGGGAACAGTCAGGGCGCAATGGCACGTAACTTTAAGGTCCCCCTCGACCGTCTCCCATCTTCTTTGCCAAGTAGCATGTATTCCTGCCATATAATCGGTGTGAGGAAGCGAAACGCTGGTCTAGTCGCCCAGTCCTCGCTGACTCTATGGCTCCCTCATCGGGGGCTCACTTCCCGCAATTCCTACATATCCAGGAACCCAGCAGAAGATAATCTTGACATCCACCTGGCTCGCCATAACCGTGTTATCAGGGATATCGCGAACCGGGGGATGTGGAGATTCTAATGCCCCGAGAGCACTCAGGGCGATTTGTGAGTCATTACAAATCACAATCGGGTCTCCGAAACCTGGTACGTCGAGTTATCTCCCGTACTGAACGGAGTATTGCAACCAGCTCGGCCGTGAAGACAGACGCAGCGCCCCGCTGACTTCAAAAAGAGCAGACATGGCGTGGAAACCGACCCCTTCTTGGGACTTGGAGTTATCCATGTACACTGGCACGGTTCCAGCGTGACATCAACTGTGCTCCAAAAAGGCCGAACGCAATACTCCCGGTACTGTACAAGCTTTGGGAGCAGAGGCGCGGTGACAAAGAGTCAAAGATGGTACCATCCAGGATGGCGCCCTAGGCAAAGCCAGGGGCGCCACCGGCCCGAGAGCGATATAAAGCTCTCGAAGAAGTTTCCTAGCCCTAAACCCAAAAGGCTTAGGATATGACTGGTGTCTCTCGGCAGTATAGGCACAATCGAGATCGGCGGTGGATGCAGTGAGAGCTGTTGGCGACTGAGGGAGGGGCCGCGCTCGCGCATACAGAAGAATAATGCACTGTGCACAGCGCAGAGCAAGTGACATCTCCCTAGCATCAAAAAGTAGGTTCTCAATGGGAAACGTGCGGAAGGGACCGGTCGCCAGAAGGCCGGTGTGTTGGATCAAGTCCACATTCCGGAGTACATGCTCGGCTGCGGATGCATAAAACTCGCATCCGTAGGCTAGCTTTAAACGAACAAAGGATCGATAAAAAAAGTAAGGTATTAGCCATATCAGCGCCCCAGGCGCGGGTACAAGAGACAGTGAGGCTGCGTTATTTTTTGTTTTAATTTTAAGAGCCCATCTGTCGACTGCCTACTTGGGCCTAAGTCGCTGTACTACCTACAGCCTACGACTAGGCTATATTGAAAAAACAAAAACAAATAACAAGGAAAAAATATCATAGGCTAAAAACAATAAAGAAAACAAAGCAAAAAGGTAATAAGAAAGAAGCTCGCTCCAACGTCGGGGGTAGGCCCGCCTACCTCCAGCGCAAGATCCTCCGACCCACAACAAATAGTCAAATAAAGTGGAGGAGGATGGCCTCTTCCAAAAAGTTCTAAAGTCTAAAAGTCAGTGTACACGAATCCGGCCTGAGCAGAAGGGACAAGCAGTAGCAACCACGCTCGTCCCGGTACCGCGACAGGTAACGGGCGCTAAGAGCCTCCAGAATGGGACATTAAATAATAATGTGCCGAACAGTCTGGGGGACAACGCAGTCTTCGCAATAAGGCGCAGACGAGCGCTCCATCAGATGAAACTGCATCCCGCGAGTGTGTCCAATTCGGAAAGGACAAACAGCAACTTGAAGCCGTCGCAGCATTGCGGGATAGTTCGGCCAAGCAGCACGGAGAGCTGCCCATATTCCTGCCAAGTAATAGGTGTGAGGACGAGCGAAACGTTAGTCTGGTCGCCCAGTCCTCCCAGAATCTTTGGCTCCCTCATCGACGGGCTCATTTCCCGCAATTCCTACATGTCCAGGAACCAAGCAGAAGATAAAGATAATCTCGACATCCGCCTGGTTCGCCAAAACCATGGCATCACAGATATCGCGAATGAAGTGATGCAGAGATTCCAATGCCCTGAGAGCACCCAGGCCGCTTTGTGAGTAGCTATAAATCACAATCAGTTCTCCGAACATGGCACGTCGCGTTATCTCCTGTAACGAGCGGAGTATTGCAACCAGCTCGGCCCTGAAGACAAACGCAGCACCCCGCTGACTTCAAACAGAGGGAACACGGCGTGGAAACCGACCCCTTCTTGGGACTTGGAGCTATCTGTGTACACTGGCACGGTTCCGGCGTGACACGAAGTGTGCTCCCAAAAGGCCGAACGCAATACTCCTGGCGCTGTACAAGCTTTGGGAGCAGAGGCGTGACGATAAATAGACGCTACCGTCCGGGGTGGTATCCTGGGCAGAAACAGGTGCGCCACCAGCCCGAGATCTATACCTAGCTCTCCTGGTGTCTTACGTCGGCATAGGCACCGTCGAGATAGGCTGCGGATGCAGTGAGAGCTGTTGGCGACTGAGGGAGGCGCCGGACTCGCGTGTACAGGCAAATAATGCACTGTGCACAGCAGAGAGAGAGAGAGAGAGAGAGTGGCATCTCCCCAGCATCAACAACTAGGCTCTCAATGGGAGAAGTGCGAAAGGCAGCGGTCGCCAGGACAAGGCCGGTGTGGTGGATCGAGGACTTACCTGGGGAGGTTTGGCTCGCCATGAGATTCTTTTCCTCCCTCAGCCTCGAAACCTTGGGCGAGCGGGGACCGTCTTTTGGAGGATCCACCGTCTCCAAGCCACCCAGCCCGACACTAGCTGTGGGTGAAGGATCCGAAGCTCCTTTAGTGCGGTCCTTCTTTCGGGAGGCAGCTTTTGTAACCCCGGAAGATGCCCTCACGACCAACTTCAGGTGTGTTGCCTCCCGCGAGTCGAAGGACTAGGTGGAGGCGCGAATATGTTTCGCTTTACGGCAAACGGTCACGATGGGAGAAGGGAGGGGAGCCCTGGTTTAAATTGGGGTTGGGTGTGAATAGCTTTACCAGGGTAGCGCCCAGGTTGGGTAGAACCAGCAGAAGAGTCCCAAATGGGGATGGAAATGACCGTGCTCGGAGGCCTGGAGGAGCCAGGAGCAGACAGGGTGGGCAAATAAAAAACCCGGGTTTTGGGTGCTTTTTCAAGTGAAATTTGAAAAAAAACAGGCTTTTTGAGTTTTTTCAAAATTACTTTTTTTTTTCAAGAAATGAATGGTACTTATTATTTTATTCAAAATTCATATTTATGTTTATAATTTCAACAAATATGTATCAAATTAAGGTTATTTCTCTGATACTGACTCATAATAATTCATTTCTCCTTCTACAGGTTATGGCTATCATGGGTACCCATAATTCTCAATTGGTGATCTGTTCTTACCTTAATATAATTATTAAACTAATTAATTATTATTATAAAAATAGAGATAGCTATTTTTTTTCTATGCTTGTAGTATTTGTTTTTTGAAAAAACCTGAGATTTGAAAAACCCAGAATAAAACACAGGTTTGGGTTTTTTTTTCAAAATTTTACTTTTTTTTTCAAGAAATAAATGCTACTTACCATTATTTTATTTAAAATGCATATTTATGTTTATAATTTAAACAAATATGTATCAAATTAAGGTTATTTCTCTGAGACTGACTCATAATAATTTCTCTCTCCTTCAACAGGTTATGCTATCATGGGTACCCACAATTCTTGATCAGTGATCTGTTGTTACTATAATATAATTATTAAACTAAGTAATTATTAATATTATATATATTTTTTTTTTTTATAGAGCCCATCTGGCAACTACCCACTTGGGCATAAGTCGCCGAAAAACACGATAGCCTAGAACTAGGCTACTTTAAAATAAAAATATGAAAACTTAACAATGATATAAATTGGAAAAACTTAACAATCAGGAAGCAATCTCCGGCAGCGGGGGAGAAAAAGAACCTTAAATTAAGGGGAGAAGACCGGCCTCCCCCCAAAAGTCAACAAGTCCACAAGTCAATGTGCACGAATCTGTCCCCAGTACAAGGGACAGGCGGTAGCGACCCAGCCCATCCCGGTTCCGGGACAGGTATCGTGCGCGAAGATCACCCAGACTGGGGGACGACGCAGTCGTTGCAATAGGGCGCAGGCGAGCGCTCCATCAAATAGCGATGCGTCACACGAGTGTGTCCGATTCGGAGACGACAGAAAGCAACCTGAAGCCGCCGCGGCATTGGGGGATAGGTCCATGGGAACAGTCGCGGCGCAATGGCACGCAACTTTAAGTTCCCTTCGACCGTCTCCCATCTTCTTTGCCAAGCAGTGCGAAGAGCTGCTCGTATTCCTGCCATGTAGTCGGTGTGAGGAAGAGCGAAACGCTGGTCCGGTCGCAGAGTCCTCGCGGACTCTTTGGCGCCCTCATTCCCCGCAATTCCTACATGTCCAGGAACCCAGCAGAAGATAATCTCGACATCCGCCCGGCTCGCCAAAACCGTGGCGTCACGGATATCGCGAACCAGGGGATGCGGAGATTCCAATGCCCCGAGAGATCTCAGGGCGCTTTGTGAGTCGCTATAGATCACAATCCGGTCTCCGAACCGGGCACGTCGCGTAATCTCCCGTACCGAGTGGTGTATTGCCACCAGCTCGGCCGTGAAGACAGACGCAGCGCCTGGTAGAGCCCCGCTGACTTCAAACAGAGGGGATACGGCGTGGAAGCCGACCCCCTCTTGGGACTTGGAGCCATCCGTATACACTGGCACGGTTCCAGCGTGACACGATGTGTGCTCCAAAAAGGTCGAACGCAATACTCCCGGCGCAGTATAAGCTTCGGGAGCAGAGGCGTGGCGACAAATAGCCAAATGTGGTACCCTCCAGGGTGGCGTCCTGGGCAAAACCAGGCCGAGAGCTATATCTACCTCTCAAAGGAGTTTCCTGGCCCTAAATTTGGGTTTAGGGTATGACTGGCGTCTCTCGGCGGCATAGGCACCATCGAGATCAGCTGCGGATGCAGTGAGAGCTGTTGGCGACTGAAGAAGGCGCCGGGCTCGCGCGTACAGGCGAGTGATACACTGCACGCGGCGCAGAGCGAGTGGCATCTCCCCAGCATCGACCAACAGGCTCTCAATGGGGGAAGTGCGGAAGGCACCGGTCGCAAGGCGAATGCCGGTGTGGTGGATGGAATCCACCTTCCGCAATAAACGCTCGGCTGCGGATGCATAAAACTCGCATCCGTAGTCGAGCTTCGAGCGAACAAAGGATCGATAAAAAAGTAAGGCGGTAGCCCTATCAGCGCCCCAAGCGCTGAACGTCACGGAACGGAGAATGTCCATGGCGCGGGTACAAGAGACCCTAAGGCTGCGAATATGAGCATCCCAGGTGAGGCGTCGGTCGAATACAAGACCAAGGAAACGGTGCGACTCAACCACATCCAGGCGCACCCCATTAAGAAACAAATCTGGGTCGGGGTGAAGCCGTGGATGGCGGCACAAGTGCACCACCTTAGTCTTGGCCAAAGAAAACCGAAACCTGTGCGCTCCGGCATAGCGAGAGACGAGGTTCAATGCCTGTTGGAGTCGACGCTCCAGAGTTGGCATCTGGGCCGCGCCAAAAGAGATCGATAGGTCGTCCACGTAGAGCGTAGCGAGAACATCTTCCGGCAGCACCGAGGTGATGCCGTTGATGCTCAGGGCAAAGAGTGTGACACTGAGGACACTTCCCTGCGGGACACCCTCTTCCTGCTCCTTTGGGCCGGAGAGGGCTCCCCCCACCCGTACGCAGAATCGACGATCTCGCAAAAATTCAGATATAAACATTGGGAGGCGTCCCCTCGCCCCCATCGTGTGGAGAGTCTCCATGATACCGTATCGCCATGCGGTATCATAGGCCTTCTCCAGATCGAAAAAGACCGTGGCGTAGTGCTGTCTACGAAGGAAAGCCTCGCAGACGGCATTTTGCAGTCGGAGCAGAGCATCTGACGTGGAGTGGAACTTGCGGAAGCCGCACTGTGCGGAAGACAGATGGCCTCCGCTGTCCAGGGAAAAGGCTAATCAAACATTTACCAATTTCTCCATCAACTTGCACACGCAAAAGGTTAGATAGATTGGGCGGAAACCGGTCGGAGTAGAGTGATCTCTCCCCGGTTTGCGAAAGGCGAGCACAGTAGCGATTCGCCAGGAATCTGGGAGAAGACCTTCCACCCAGATCCTGTTGAACAAATCTAACAGAAAGGCCATGCCTCACTCACCCAGGTGTCGAAGCATGGCGTACGGGACATCGTCTGGACCATGGGCGGTGTCCGCGCACGAAGCGAGAGCGGAACGCAACTCACTCACAGTAAACCTGTCGTTGAAGGGTTCCCCGCCTCTGGAGGTAAAGTCAAGCCGACAGCCTTCTGCGACATCACGACGTGCATTGAATGCTGGCCGAGCAGCATCCCGGCTAGAGAATGCGGAAAAAGCGGTCGCTAAGGATTCCGCCACGGACGCGGGGTCCGAGATTGCGGTCCCATTCTCCTGGAGAACGGGAAGGGGGTCCTGCGGAACTTGCCCCGAATCCTTTTGACTCGCTTCCACACCTCAGGTAAAGGGGTCTTCCCGTTAAGTGAAGACACGTATGCCCGCCAAGAAGAGCGGCGGGCGTGCTTCGAAATATACCGGAACCTAGCCCTAGCCCGACGAAATTCAGCGACAGTGAAATCGTTCGGGCGGCGCTTATAGCGCATGTAGGCATAACGCTTCTGTTTGAGGGCCGTCTCACACTCGGCTGACAACCATGGGAGTGGTCGGCGTGAAGAACGGCCAGACGTCCTAACAAATAGTAGTCAGGCCCACGGCGATGAGGATGCCGGAGAAGAACTCAACGGCCTCATCTACCGACCTAAACTCCTCGACTGAGATAGAGAATTCAGTCATTTCCTGAAATGCAGGCCACCCCGCCCGCGCCAAGCACCACCGAGGTGGTCTCTCAGGCGGCAGTTGCTCTGAAAATGATATTTGAATGGGAAAGTGATCACTACCATGGAGGTCATCGACAACCCCCCCCCATCAAAATCAGGCTGTGAATCCGAAGAGCACAAAGATAGGTCAAGGCAAGAAAATGAAGCGGTTCTAGGACAGTGATGCGTAAACTCATCCACGTTTAGGACACCCATCTCAATCTCTTCGATCAGATCGGCAAGGACTTGTCCCCTGGGATTTATGGAGTAATCTCCCCAGAGAGGATGTCTGCCGTTCAGATCTCCAAGCAAGAGATAGGGCCTCGGCAACCATGCCACGACGCGGCGGAAGTCCGACGCGTCGAAGTCAGCTGACGGTGGAATGTACGCAGAAATGATAGTATACCTCCTATCCAGGTGCAGCTGCACAGCCACTGCCTGAAAGGAGGTATCTAAAGAGAAAGGAAGAACGGAGACATCATGCCGGGTGTAAACCGCACATCCCCCAGCCCAGCAATCTCGCGGTGGTGGGGTCGCAAGACCCTTATACCCCGGGAGGGCATGTAGGGGGCACGCGCCTAGCATGGTCTCCTGCAAAAAGATAGCTAACGGGGAACGGGACAAGACGAGCCTCCGCAGCTCCTCCCAGTTGGCCCGGAGTCCACGGCAATTCCATTGAAGGAATATGCCCTCCAGGCCTAGCTCGGAGGAGACGCGGGGGCCCTCCTCGAATTGAAGACCCTCACGGGAATGGCCGTACGCTTCCCGGGGGCATAACCCCGGGCGATGTTGGCCGGACAAAGTGCTGAAGGCGCTGTCGCCTTCGAGAACTTATTGGGGGAGGTTGGGCTCGCAATGCGAGTCTTTTCCTCCCTCCGCCTCGAAACCTTAGGCGGGCGTTGCAGCTTCGGAGGCAGGGGGCCCTCTTTTCGCGGAACCACCGTCTCCGAGCCACTCGCCACACCTCGGGGCGTGGGCGAAGGAGCCGAAGCTCCTTTGTTGCTGTCCTCCTTTCGGGGGACAGCTTTAGGAACCCCGGAAGATGGCCTAGCGGCCATCTTCAGGGGTGTTGCCTCCTGTGAGTCTAACGACTCGGTGGAGGCGCGTGGCCGTTTCGCCTTACGGTAAACGGTCACGCTGGGAAAAGAGGGGGGAGCCCTGGTTTTAGCCGGGGCTGGGTATGAACCGTTTTTGCCGCCAGCTTTACCAGGGGAGCGCCCGGGTTGGGTAGAGCCCGCAGAAGGGCTCCGAATGGGCGCGGAAACAACCGTGCTCGTTGGCTGGATGGGCCAGGAGCAGAGGGTGCCTTTCTAACTATTGAGGCATATGACGTCCCAGGCAGAGCCGGGCACGCCAGGACCAAGTCCTTTGCCTCGCGGAATGAGAGTCGATCCTGGGCCTGAGCGGCCAGGATTTCTTTCTTAAGGAGATATGCACCAAATTGCTTCGAAGAAGCAGGGTGCGGCTCTCCGCAATTGACACACTTGGCCACACACGATTTGGACTTATCATGTGCGACCTTGAAGCAATTTACAGACTTCGGGTGACCCCGACTTTGCACGTCTACATGAGCGATTCGTATGGCCGAAGCGGTGACAGTAATAGCACCACCGCGTTAGTGGCACGAATGCCTTCACGCGGTAGCGGTACCAACCGGCACGCACCGACTCAGGGAGCTTGTCACAGTCGAACGTGACGAAGAGTGTAGGGGTGGGTCTCGAGGCCCCTCCCTGTTTTCTCATCACACGTTCGACCTTGACCACCCCATGGTCGGCCAGCTCTAAGGTGATGTCCTCAATGGAGTAGTCAACGAGTTCCCTCGCATAAACTACTCCTTTCACAAAGTTCATGGTAGAGTGCGGCGTCACACTCACCGGGGTGCCATGAAGTGTCCGAAGAGCACTTATCTTGGCCGCCTCGGCGGGATTCGCCGCATTCGCCAGAAGGCTCCCGTCCGAGAAACGGGTCACCTTCGGCTCTCTACCAATTGCACTATTTAATCCTCTCCTCTGATGGATCATGTTGCCCTTGGACAACATGGTGCCATCAGTGGAGCGAATAACGAGGAAGCGTTTGAAGCCAGCGGGCTCGAAAACGCCAGGTAACCTCTGAATGAGGGGCCCCGATGTCATCGAGGCTCCACCCTGTGCACTCTTGGTGTTAGTCTTAGTCAGGGGCTCCGCGCACGGTGAGGTAGAGGGGCCGGATGTGCCGATCTTGGCTTGGTCACCTACCGAAGTGGCAGTAGACCCATCCGTCCCCGCGGCCCCCGCGGATGGAGAGGAGCCCCGAGTCTACTTTGGCTTTTTAGTCTTTTTCTTTTTTGGAGAGGATGGCGGGGAATGAACCCGCTTCTCACCTCCGCCGGCAGAAGCCCCCATGCCAGATGGGCCGGCCTCAGCCAGGTCCCTCTCCGAAATGGAAAAGTTCCTGGTAGTCGCGGGGGCACCTGTCGGAGGAGATCCCTCCCCTCCTTGTACTGCCTTAGAATCCCCAGCCGTTTGAGGAGGACCTTGCATAGGGGCGGATTCGGGTTCGGTGTTTGGCGCCGAGCCCGGATTCCCCACCATGGAAGGCCCTACCGTCTGAGGCTGGTTTTCCTCAAGCACCATGTCTATCACAGGAGGGGCCTCCAGTTGGCCATCCCCTCCCAGGACATCGCAGGTCCCGTTGGCAGCGTCATGAGTCTTTAGTGGGGAGGCACAGGCCTTGACCCCGGCAAGGTTTAATATTGTTGCCAGCAGGTCTTTTGAGGGAAGCGACCGAAGGGGCCTGGCTTCCCTCTCCCCCCTAAGGGGGTTTGCCCTACCGAGCCGCTTACACAAGGGGCGGTCGGCAATGGGCTGCCTGCTGGCTTTCTTGGCAGTCCCCTTAGAAAGCAAAGGAGGGACTGCCGCTGGAGATAGGGAGGTGCCCTAAAGCACCTCCAGAGAAGGGGGTGAGAGGGAGTCCCCTACACCCGTAGGCGTAGGAGAGGAGTAAGCCTCCTCTCCGGTTAAAGAAGTATGGAGGGTTCCCTGCGCAAGCACAAGGGAGGGGACCTCCATTTTCTCGGTGGAGCTACCCGAGGGCGGCTCCATTGATGTTCTTGGGGAAGTTGGGGGTTGGGTTTTTTTTTTATTTACATAATTGGGCATGGTGACCCAATTTGTGCTACGGGACGCAATAGCACATCACCTCTTGCAGTTGCCCGCACTGCAAGAGGTGCTTACAGGCGCCGCCATTTCAGACCACCCCTCCCGCCTGGTGGCCTGGCAGTCCATCGGCATGGCGGCTCCACCTTAGACACGGCGTAAAAATGGATAGAATGTGAAGAGGAGAGGAAAAGGGATGTGAGGAAGGTATGGGTGGGGATGAAGCAGGTTGTTAAAAAAAAACCATCCCGAACCGGAACTCAGGGGTTAGGGAACATTGTCCCCTCCCCCCTCAGCCCCGATCCGGGACGGTTGGCTTGATAAGAAGGTCAGCATCTACCCTGTGAAATTAGAGGCTGACCAGAGAAAGTTGTGGGAGAGGTTGTATGAAAAGAGAGGAAACAAGTGTTTTGAAGGAAGGAAGAGACGCTAAGCTGGGGCCGGACGGGGTGCTGAGTCCCGTCAGCACGGCGGCCAGGATGGCAAATCGCCGCGCCCCTTACGGGGTTAATATTATATTTAAATAGAGATAGCTATTCTTTTTTATAGTGTCTTTGGTCAGGGAAGAGAGGGGGGCACGTATGGAGACCCACTCTAAGCTCAATATGCGAGCACGGAGGTCTTTAGAGCGAAGGGGCCGATGGGACCTATCTTCCCTCCTCCCCCTAAGGAGGGTTGGCCCTATGGTCAATTATAGGCTGCCTTCCTTTCTTGGCAGTCCCGTTAGAAAGTAAAGGGGGGACTGCTGCTGGTGAAAAGGAGTTGCTCAAGGGGTGAGGGGTCCCTTATACCTCTAGGCAAAGGAGAGGGATTGAGCCTCCTCTCCGGTTTATGAAATTTGGAGGGTCCGCTGCGCAAGCACAACATAGGTTCCATTTTTCAGTGGAGATACCCAAAGGTGGCTCCGTCGATTTTACATGGGAAAGTAGAGGGAGATGAATTTTTTTAGTCATCATTAGGCATGGTGACCATATTTATTTTACAGGATGCATACGCTAATCGCCCCTCGCAGTAGCCCGCTCTCCCTGGTTTGAGTACGGGGCCGGCAGAACCAGCTGCCGCCATTTGAGGCCACTCCTCCCGCCTAGTGGACTGGCGGCTCCACCTTGGGCATGGCGTAAAATAAATAGAGATTGAAAGGAGAAAGAAAGGGGAAGCGAGGAAGGTGTAGATGGGATGAAGCAAGTTGTTAAAAACCCACCACCCGAGACCGGAGCTCATGGGAGGGGGACGTTGTCCCCTCCCCTCTCAGCTACAATCGGGGATAGTTGGGTGAAATTAGAGGCCGACCAGAGAAATTTGAAGGAGAGGTTGTAGGGTAGAAACGCAGGTTGTCTGAAAGAAGAAGATAAGCTGGACCGGATGGGTCGCTGAGCCTTGTGAGCACGGCGGCCAAGAAGGCAAATCGCCTCGCCCCTTGCGGGGGCGAACCATGGGATGAGGAGATTCCAATGTTCCGAAAGAAGTCAGGGCGCTTTGTGAGTCGCTATAAATCACAATACGGTCTCCGGGGCAGGCACGTCGCGTTAGTTACCGTAACGAGCGGTGTATTTCTACCAGCTCGGCCGTGAAGACAGACACAGGGCCCCGCTGATTTCAAACAGAGGGGATACGACGTGGAAACGGACCCCCTCTTGGGACTTGGAGTCATTCGTATACACTGCCACGGTTCCATTGTGATACGGAATGTGCTCGAAAAGGCCGAACGCAATAATACTCAAAGGTGGTACACTCCAGGGCGGCATCCGGGTCAGAACCAGGGGTGACACAGGCCCAGGAGCTATACCGAGCTCTCGAATGAGTTTCCTAGCCCAAAACTCAACGGGCTTAGGGTAATACTGGCGTCTCTTGGCGGGATAGGCACCATCGAGTTCAGCTGCGGATGCAGAGAGATCTGTTGGCGACTGAGGGAGGCTCCGGGCTAGCGCATACATGCGAATAATGCATAGTGCAGAGTGAATGCTATCTCCACAGCATCGACAAGTAGGCTCTTAATGTGGGAAGTGCGGAAGGGACCGGTCGCCAGGGAAAGGCGGTATGGTGGAGTGAATACACCTTCCGCAATACACGCTTGGCTGCGGATGCATAAAACTCGCATCAGTAGTCGAGCTTTGAACGAACAAAGTATTACTAATATAAAAGTAAGGCAGTAGCCCTATTAGTGCACCAGGGGCTGACGTCACGGAACTGAAGAATATTCATCGTGCGAGTTAAAGAGACCCTAAGGCTTCGAATATTAGCGTACCGGGAGAGGCGTCGGTCAAATACAAGCCCAAAGAAAATATGCGAGTCTACCAATTCCAGGTGAACTATATTTAGAAAAGTGTCTGGGCCAGGGTAAATCCGTTGATGGCGGCAGAAGTGCACCACCTTAGTCTTGGCCATGGAAAACCGAAACCTGTGCACTTTGGCATAGCGAGAGCCTGTTGGAGTCGATGCTCCAGAGTTGGCAGCTGGGCCATGCAAAGGGAGAGATTGAATGGACGTCGACATAGAGCGTAGCGAGAACATATTCCGGCAGCATAGAGGTGATACCGTTGATGCTCACGGCAAAGAGTGTGACGCTGAGGACACTTCCGTGGGGGACCACTTCTTCATTCTTCAAAAAGCAAATGCTACAAGCATTAGAATAACATAGAAAAAGAATAGCTATCCCTATTTTTATATAATAATTACTTAGTTTAACAATTATATTATAGTAAGAATAGAACACAGTAACAGATCACTGCTCGAGAATTTGGGGTACCCATGTTCCATAATAGCCATAAACTGTAGAAGGAGAGATGAATTAATAGTCAGTATCAGAGAAATAACCTTAATTTGATATATATTTGTTGAAATTATAAACATAAATATGAATTTTTAATAAAAAAATGATAAGTAGGATCATTTCTTGAAAAAAAGTGTAATTTTGAAAAAACAAAACAAAACCTGGGTTTTATTCTGGGGTTTTTCAAAAAACAAATGCTACAAGCACTAAAATAACATAGAAAAAGAATAGCTATATCTATTTTTATAAAAATAATAATTATTTAGTTTAATAATTATATTATAGTGAGAACAGATCACAGTAACAGATCACTGATCGAGAATTGTGGGTACCCATGGTAGCCATAACCTAAGCAGAGATGAATTAATAGTCAGTATCAGAGAAATAACCTTAATTTGATAGATATTTGTTGAAAATATAAACATAAATATGAACTTTGAATAAAATAATCATAAGTAGCATTGATTTCTTGAAAAAAATGTAATTTTGAAAAACAAAACAAAACCTGGGTTTTTCAAATTTCACTTGAAAAGCCCCCCAAAACCTGGGAATAAAACCCGGGTTTTTTTTATTTGCCCAGCCTGGGCAGAGCAGCAACCCGGTTAGAGAATAGGGTCGCGAAGGATTCCGCCACAGATGTGGGGTCCGAGATTGCGGTCCGAATATCCTGAACAGCCGGGGGGGGGGGGGGGAGAACTCGCCCCGAAGCCTTTACACTAGCCTCCACACCTCTGCTAGGGTCTTCTCGTTAAGTGAAGACACGTATGCCCGCCAGGAAGAGCGGCGGGCCTGCTTCGAAACGCACTGGAACCTAGTTCGTGCGGCGCATGTAGGCATAACGCTCGTTTGAAAGCGGCCTCATACCCGGCTGATCACCACAGAAGCGGCCAGACGTGCTAGGAATAGTAGTTAGGCCCACGGCGATGAAGCTGCCGGAGAAGAACTCAACAGCCTCATCTACCAACCTAAACTCATCGTCTGAGACAGAGAAGTCTGGCATTTCCTGAAATGCGGACCACTGCACCCACGGCAAGCACCACCGGGGTGGGCTCTCAGGCAGCAGCGGCCTAGAAAATGATATAGGAATGGGAAAGTGATCACTACCATGGAGGTCATCGACTACTCCTCACCCAAAATAAGGCTGTGCATCTGGATAGCACAAAGATAGATCGAGAAAGGAAAATGAAGCGGTTCTCAGGCAGTGATGCGTAAACTCATCCACATTTAGGACACCCATCTATAGCTCGTCCATCAGATCGGCAAGGACTCCGACTAGGACGCTGAAGTCCCACGCGTCGTAGTCGGCTGACGGTGTAATGTACGCATAAATAACAGTATACCTGCTATCCAGGTGCAGCTACACAGCACAGCCTGATAGGTGTCGTAAGCGAATATTGGTTGGTTGGTGTCTTGGAGCACACTGCACGGTAAATGCGTCGTAAACAAGTTATTTATGTCGTTTGCATGGCAGTGATGAGAAAAACAGACACATCATGCCGGTTGTAAATGGCATATCCTCCTGCCCAGCCCCTATCCAGTAGTGGTGGGGTCGAAAACCTGTATACCCCGTGAGGGTGGGCACGGGGCACGCGGCCAGCATGGTCTCTGCAATAAGATACCCGAGGGAAAATGGGAGGAGACAAGTATCCGCAGCTCCTCTTAGTTCACCAGGAGCCAGCGGCAATTCCATTGAATGAATATGCCTTTGAGGCCTAGCCCGTAGATGTGGGGGCCCTCTTCGAAGAGAAGACCCTCACGGCAACGGTCTCCCGGAGGCAGAACTCCGTGCGCTGTCGCCCTCGAGGATTTATCGGAGGAGGTAGGGCTCGCCATGACAGTCTTTTCCTTCACCGTCTCGGAAATTCGGGAGGCGGGGGGTTCCTCTTGAGGATCAACCGCCTTCGAGTCACCCAGCCTAGCACTCAGTGTGGGCGTAAGAGCCGAAATTCCTTTAGTGATGCCCTCCTTTTGAGAGGCAGCTATAGAAACCCCAGAAGATGGCCTCACGACCAACTTTAGGGGTGTTGCCTTCTGTGATTCTAAGGGTGGAGACTCGCGGCCGTTTCGCCTTACGAGAAACGGTCACGCTGAAGGAAAGGGAAAGGAGTCCTGGTTTTAGCCTTGGCTGTGTGATCCCTTTATGCCGCCAGGTCTACCGGGGAAGAACCCGCAGAAGGGTTCCGAATGGGCACGGAACCGACCGTGCTCGTAGGCGTGGAGGGGTCATGAGCAGAGGGTGTATTTCTTAATATTGAGGCATAAGACATGTCAGGCAGCCCCTAGGGCGCCAAGACTAAGTCCTTAGCCTCGCAAAATGGGAGATGATCCTAAGCATGAATGGCCAGGACTTCATTCTGTAGGAGATACGCACCATATTGCTTCGAAGAAGGTTGGTGTGGCTCTCCGCAATATACAGACTTGGGCGCACACGATTTGGACTTATCGTGTGCGGCCTTGGAGCAACTTACACAGACTTCGTGTGACCTCAACTTTACACAGCTACATGAGCGATTCATATGTCCGAAGCGGTGGCAGTAGTAGCACCTCCGTGGCAGTGGCACGAATGTCTTCACGCGGTAGCGATACCAACCGGCACGCTCCGACTCAGGGAGCTTGTCACATTCGAAAGTGACGAAGAGTGTAGGGGTGGGTCTCGAGGCCTCTCCCTGTTTTCTCATCACATGTTCAACCTTGACCGCCACATGGTCGGCCAGTTCTAAGGTGATGTCATCTATGGAGTAGTCGAGTTCCCTCGCATAAACCACTCTTTTCACTAAGTTTATGGTAGAGTCTGGCGTGCAATCAAGTGGCCGAAGGGCACTAATCATGGCCGCCTCGGAGGAATTCGACGAATTCGCCAACATGCCATCAGTGGAGCGAATATCGAAGAAGCGTTTGAAGCTAGCGGACTCGAAAACGACAGGTAGCGTCTGAATGAGGGGACCCGAAGTAATCGAGGCTCCGCTCTGCGCACTTGCTCTATTGGTCTTGGTCAGGGACTCCCTACTTGGGGGAGCACTGGAGCCGGACGTGCCGATCTTGGCTTGGTGTCTTACCGAAACAGCAGCGGCCTCTTCCGTTCCCGAGGCAGGAGAGGACCCCCCGTCCCGTCTTCTTTGTCTTTTTTTCTTCTTAAGAGAGGAGGGCTGGGAATTAACCCACTTCTCTACTCTGCCGGTAGGATCTCCTGGGCCAGATCCTTCTTTGAAATGGAGAAGGTCTTGGCTGTCACACGAGCACCAGTCGGGGAAGGGTCTCTCGTCTCCTTGTGTGGCCTCGAGGACCTGAGCCGTCTGATGAGGCTCTTGCATAGGGGCGGACTCGGATTCTGTGTTTAGCATCGAACCGGGGTTGAACCCCATGTAAGATCCTACCGTCTTGGGCTGGGTCATCTCAGGGGTTGGCCTCCATATGGCCATCGCCCCCCCCCCCACCCCCAAGACATCACGGATCGCATTCGAGGAACCTTTCGTCTCGTCTTCAGCTGGCGAACCGACATCGGTCGCGGAGGCGAGGGAAGAACATACAGTGACCCCCTGTAAACTCTGAACCTCAGAGTGTAGGACGTTAGGGGGCACAGACCGACGGGCCCTGCCATCCCATGTCCCCCTAAGTGGGTTGACCCTATCGAGGCGCAAATACTGGGACCGGTCATTTTGGGGCCGCTTGCAAGCTTTCTTGTCAGTCCCCTGGGAAAGTAAAGGCGGGGGTTGGGTGGGGTGGGGGGTGCAGCTAGTAAGAGCGAATCGCCCAAGGGCGACTCTACATAAGGGGGTAAAGGGTAGTCCCCTGCAGCGTAGTCATGGGAGAGGAGTAAGCCTCATCTCTGGTAAAAGAAATTTGGAGGGTCCCTTGAGAAAATACAGGGAGGGGGATTTTTTTTTTTTTTAAAGAGCCCATCTGGCGACTTAGGCAGGGGGAAGACCTCCTTTTCTGGAGTAGAGCCGCCCGAGGGCGGTTCCGATGGTGGTGGAGGGAGAGTAAGTTTTTTTAAATTCATGGTGACTCTTTTTGTAGCACGGGACGCATACGCTATTCACCCCACGCAGTATCCAGCGCTGCAAGGGGTGAATGCAGGGCCGGCAAAGCCAGCTGCCGCCATTTGAGGCCACTCCTCCCGCCTAGTGGCCTGGCAGCCAATCAGCATGGCGGCTCCACTTTAGGCTCGGCGTAAAATTGATAGACCTTGAAAAGAGAGAGAAAATCTATGTGAGGAAGATGAGGGTGGGAGTGAAGCAGGTTGTTAAAAACCGGAGCTCATGGGTGAGGAGGCGTTGTCCTTTCCCCCCCTCAGCCCCGATCAAGGATGGTTGGGTGAAAGGAAGATGGTCGGCGTCTACCCTGTGAAATTAGAGGCCGACCAGAGAAAGTTGTGGGAGAGGTTGTAGGCAAAGTGAGGAAGCAGGGTAAGAAGACTGGGTGTGAGAGAGAAGGAAAGAGGTTTAACTGGGGGCGGACGTGGCGCTGAGGCCAGTCAGCAAAGCGGCAAGGAAAGCAAATCGCCGTCCCCCTTACTGAGTTGAAGAATCTGAGAGAGAGAGGTTACCTAAAAGGCTTGGCTTGCATAATCCATTAGAGAGGTTGTGAAGTTGCGCTATCCATCACATCATTAATGAGATTTCCAAAATGGGTGAGATGCTCATAAAGATAAAATAACAATTCCAGCAAACCTCAAAGGCACTAGGGACAGGTCTATGTGGGGAGGGGGGAAAGTATTGTTATGACATAAGCAATTATAGAGACCTTTGGTGGCTCCAGAGTGTGCTGCAAATTTTTGGCCCATGCTCTCTGGGACCGAACCTGTGCTTTGAAGAGTAGTCCATTGCTGTATCCAGTAGACTAGTATGAATTCCAAAATCATTGAGATATGAGAGCATGAAATAACCAGCCCGAATGAGAATAAAAATGAGAATTAATATCTCCAAAATGAGAAGGAAAATGAGTATGTATATACGAGTCCAAGAGGAAGGGATCTACTTGCATTACCTGGTCTCTGACCGCTCTCCGTTGTTCCATGCTATGCTGAGGACATCGCATTGACCGAGTACACATTTTGCCAGTGTGTTCAGATACAACCCCACATATCTATAAAGAAAAACAGCCAGTTACTTGTTTTTAATGAAAACTAAATAGGTTACTTCAATTACACCAAAGTAGCGAAGATTAGATAGATCCAAATGCAAATTTTATTATTTTTAGTCAATTCTCGCAGAGTCCACTTTTCCATAGCACTTGGCAATGCTTTCTTTAGTTGCATTAAGTTTTCTCATCCAATCACACAAGACTTTGAATGTTGTGTAAAGTGTAAATAACAGAAGAGAGGAAAAATATGTAGCGAATTGTGAGCCCACCTTTACTTTCGTCCATATGGCTGTTACAAACCCCAGGCTCAGGCTTAAAATTGATTCAATCCAAGAGCTTCACAGGTGAGGGTGTTTTTTTTTTTTGGGGGGGGGGTCAATTTTAAGAGCTCATCTGGCGACTGCCTACTTGGGCATTTAGTCGCCGTATTCAACACTGCATAGTACTAGGCTACTTTAAAATAAGATGCAACCCCCCCCCCTCAAAACCAAAACAATAAAAATATAAATAGAGGGGAAGATGACCGGCCTCCCCCCAAAAGTCTATAAGTCCATCAGACAATGTGCATGAACTCGTCCAGAATACAAGGGACAGGCGGTAGCAACCCCGCCCATCCCGGTACCGGGACATGTAACGTGCGCAGATATCGGCCAGACTGGGACATTCAACAAGAATGTGCCGAACAATATGGGGGACAACGCAGTCTTCACAGTAGGGGGCTGGCGAGCGCTCCATCAAATGGAGGTGAGTACTGCAAGTGTGTCCAATTCGGAGACGACAGAAAGCAACCTGAAACCTTCGCGGCAGTGGAGGGTAGGTCCATAGGAGCAGTCGCAACGCAATGGCACTCAACTTTAAGTTACCTTCGGCCATCTCCCATCTTCTTTGACAAGCAGCCCGTATACCTGCCATATAGTCGGTGTGAAGAAGAGCGAAACGCTGTTCCGGTCGCAGAGTTCTCGAGGGCTCTTTGGCGCCCTCATTCCCCACAATTCCTACATGTCCAGGATCCCAGCAGAAGATAATCTCAACATCCGCCCGGCTCACCAAAACCGTAGCGTCAAGGATATCGCGAACCAGTGGATGCGGAGATTTCAAAGCCCCGAGAGCACTCAGGGCGCTTTGTGAGTCGCTTTAAATCACAATCCGGTCTCGAAACAGGGCACATCGAGTAAACTCACGTACCTAGTGGTGTATTGCCACCAGCTCGGCCGTGAAGACAGACGCAGAGCCCCGCTAACTTCAAACAGAGGGGATACGGCGCGGAAGCCAAATCCCCTCTTGGGACTTGAAGCCATCCGTATATACTGGCACCGTTCCAACGTGACACGAGGTGTACTCCAAATAGGTCGAGCGCAATACTCCCGGCGCTGTACAAGCTTTGGGAGCAGAGGAGTGGGGACAATTAGCCAAGGGTGGTACCCTCCAGGGTGGAGTCCTGGGAAGAACCAGGGGCGCCACCTAGCTCTTGAAGGAGTTTCCTAGCCCTACACACCCAAAGGGGTTAGGGTATGAATGGCGCCTCTCGGCGGCATAGGCACCGTCGAAGTCAGCTGCGGATGTAGTGTGAGCTGTTGGGGACTGGGATAGGCGCCGGGCTCGCGCGTACAGGCGAGTGATGCACTGCATGGGGCGTAGAGCGAGTGGCATCTCCCCAGCATCGACAAGTAGGCTCTCAATAGGGAAAGTGCACACGTAAGAGGTTAGAGAGATTGGGCGGAAACCGGTCGGAGTAGAGTGATCTCTCCCCGGTTTGCGAAAGGCGAGCACAGTAGCGATTCGCCAGGAATCTGGGAGAAGACCCTCCACCCAGATCCTGTTGAACAAATCTAACAGAAAGGCCATGCCTCGCTCACCCAGGTGTCGAAGCATAGCGTACGGGGCATGGTCCGGACCATGGGCGGTGTCCGCGCACGAAGCAAGAGAGGAGGGCAACTCACTCACAGTAAACCTGTCGTTGAAGGGTTCTCCACCTCTGGAGGTAAAGTCCAGGCGGCGGCCTTCTGCGACATCACGATGTGCATTGAATGCTGGCGGAGCAGCATCCCGGCTAGAGAATGCGGAAAAAGCGGTCGCGAAGGATCCCGCCACGGACGCGGGGTCCGAGATTGCGGTCCCATTCTCCTGGAGAACAGGGAGGAAGGTACTGCGAGAACTTGCCCCGAATCCTTTTGACTCGCTTCCACACCTCTGCTAAAGTGGTCTTCCCGTTAAGTGAAGACACGTATGCCCGCCAAGAAGAGCGGCGGGCGTGCTTCGAAATATACCGGAACCTAGCCCTAGTCTGACGAAATTCAGCGACAGAGAGGATGCCTGACAATCAGATCTCCAAGCAAGAGAAAGGGCCTCGGCAACCGTACCACGACGCGGCGGAAGTCCCCTGCGTCAAAGTCAGCTGACGGTGGAATGTACGCAGAAATGATAGTATACCTCCTATCCAGGTGCAGCTGCACAGCCACTGCCTGAAAGGAGGTATCTAAAGAGAAAGGAAGAACGGAGACATCAGGCCGGGTGTAAACCGCGCATCCCCCAGCCCGGCCACACCGTGGTGGTGGGGTCGCAAGACCCTTATACCCGGGAAGGGCGGGCAGGAGGCACGCACCTAGCATGGTCTCCTGCAGAAAAATAGATAACGGGAAACGGGACGAGACGAGCATCCGCAGCTCCTCCCAGATGGCCCAGAGTCCACGGCAATTCCATTGAAAGAATATGCCCTCCACGTCTAGCTCGGAGGAAGCCCTCCTCGAACAGAAGACCCTCACGGGAATGGCCGTACGCTTCCCGGAGGCAGAACCCCGGGCGCTGTTGGACGGACAAAGCGCTGAAGGCGCTGTCGCCTTCGAGGACTTATTGGGGGAGGTTCGGCTCGACATGCGAGTCTTTTCCTCCCCCCGCCTCGAAACCTTAGGCGGGCGTTGCGGCTTCGGAGGCGGGAGGCCCTCTTTTCAAGGAACCACCGTCTCCGAGTCACAGGGTGCACCACTAGGCATGGACGAAGGAGGTGAAGCTCCTTTGTTGCTGTCCTTCTTTCGGGGGACAGCTTTAGGAAACCCTGAAGATGGGCTGGCGACCAACTTCAGGGGTGTTGCCTCCTGTGAGTCTAACGACTCGTTGAAGGCACGTGACCGTTTCGCCTTACGGGAAACGGTTCCGCCTAGGGAAGAGGGGGAAACGCTGCTTTTATCCGGGGCTGGGTATGAACCCGTTTTGCCGCCAGCTTTCCCAGGAAGCACCCGGGTTGAGTAGAGCCCGCAGAAGGGCTCCGACTGGGCGCGGAAACAACCGTGCTCGTTGGCCTGGATGGGCCAGGAGCAGAGGGTGCCTTTCTAACTATTGAGGCATATGACGTCACAGGCAGAGCCGGGCACGCCAGGACCAAATCCTTAGCCTCGCGGAATGAGAGTCGATCCTGGGACTGAACGGCCAGGATTTCTTTCTCAAGGAGATATGCACCACATTGCTTCGAAGAAGAGAGGTGTGGCTCTCCGCAATTGACACACTTGGCCACACACGATATAGACTTATCGTGAGCGAACTTGGAGCAATTTACGTCTCCAAGAACGATTCGTATGGCCGAAGCGGTGACAGTAATAGCCCCCCCGCGGCAGTGGCACGAATGCCTTCACGCGGTAGCGGTACCAACCGGTACGCACCGACTCAGGGAGCTTGTCACAGTGGAACGTGACGAAGAGTGTAGGGGTGGGTCTCGAGGCCCCTCCCTGTTTTCTCATCACACGTTCGACCTTGAGCTCCCCATGGTCGGCCAGCTCTAAGGTGATGTCCTCGATGGAGAGGTCAACGAGTTCCCTCGCATAAACTATTCCTTTCACAAAGTTCATGGTAGAGTGCGGTGTCACACTCACCAGGGTGCCATGAAGTGTCCGAAGAGCACTTATCTTGGCCGCCTCGGCGGGATTCGCCGCATTCGCCAGTAGGCTCCCGTCCGAGAAACGGGTCACCTTCGGCTCTCTACCAATTGCACTAGCTAATTCTCTCCTCTGATGGATCATGTTGCCCTTGGACAACATGGTGCCATCAGTGGAGCAAATAACGAGGAAGCGTTTAAAGCCAGCGGGCTCGAAAACGCCAGGTAACCTCTGAATGAGGGGCCTCGACGTTATCGAGGCTCCGCCCTGTGCACTTTTGGTCTTAATCGGGGGCTCCCGACCAGGTGGGGCAGAGGGGCTGGATGTGCCGATCTTGGCTTGGTCGTCTACCAAAGTGGCAGCAGACCCATCCGTCCCCGCAGCCCACGCGGATGGAGAGGAGCCCCGAGTCTTTTTATTCTTTTTTTAGGAGAGGAGGGCAGGGAATGAACCCACTTCTCACCTCCACTGGTAGAAGCCCCTAGGCCAGATGGACCGGCCTCAGCCAGGTCCTTCTCCGAAATGGAGAAGGTCCTGGTGGTCGCAGGGGCACCGGTCGGAGGAGATCCCTTCCCTCCTTATACTGCCTCGGAAACCCTCGCCGTTTGAGGCGGACCTTGCATAGGGGCGGATTCGGATTCGGTGCTTGGCGCCGAGCCTGGATTCCCCCCATGGAAGGCCCTACCGTCTGAGGCTGGGTTGCCTCAAGGACCATGTCTACCTAAGAGGGGGCCTCCAGTTGGCCATTCCCCCCCCCCCCAAGACATCGCATGTCCCGTTGGCAGTATCGTCACTAGTCATGCCTTGACCCTGGCAAGGTTCAATATTCTCGCCAGCAAGTCTTTTGAGGGAAGCGACCGAAGGGGCCTGGCTTCCCTCTTCCCTCTAAGGGGGTTTGCCCTAAAGAGCCGCTTAAATGGGGAGCAGGTAGCAATGGGCTGCCTGCTGGCTTTCTTGGCAGTCCCCTTGGAAAGAAAGTGGGGGACTGCTGCTGGAAGCAGGGAGGTACCCGAAAGCACCTCCAGAAGCGGGGGTGAGGGGGAGTCCCCTACACCGGTAGGCGTACGTAGGAGAGGAGTAAGCCTCCTATCCAGTCAAAAAAATATGGAGGGTCCCTTGTGCAAGCACAGGGGGGAGGGAGCTCCATTTTTTCTGTGGATCTGCCCGAGGGCGGCTCCGTTGATGATACAGGGGGAATTAAGGGAAGATTTTGATTTTTGCATCATTGGGCATGGTGACCCTAAATTTTCTGTGGGACGCAATAGCTCATCACCTCTCGCAGTTGCCTGCACTGCAAGAGGTGCTTACAGGCCTGGCAGAGCCAGGTGGCGCCATTCAGGACCACCCCTCCCGCCTTGTGGCCTGGCAGTCCATCGGCATGGCGGCTCCACCTTAGACACGGCGTAAAAAGATAGATTGTGAAGAGGAAAGGAAAAGGGATGTGAGGAAGGTATGGGTGGGGATGAAGCAGCTTGTTAAAAACCAACACCCCAGATCGGAACTCAGGGGTTAGGGAACATTGTCCCCTCCCCCCTCAGCCCCGATCCGGGACGGTTGGCTGAGAAGATGGTCAGCATCTACCCTGTGAAATTAGAGGCTGACCAGAGAAAGTTGTGGGAGAGGTTGTATGAAAAGCGACGAAGTAGGGGAGAAATACAGGCTATCTGAAGGAAGGAAGAGAGGCTAAGCTGGGGCCGGACAAAGAGCTGGATCCCGTCAGCACGGCGGCCAGGATGGCAAGTCGCCACGCACCTTACGGGGCGCGTACAGGCGAATAATGTACTGTGCACGGTGCAGAGCGAGTGTCATCTCCCCAGCATCAATAAGTAGGATCTCAATGGGGAATGTCAGGAGGACACTGGTGGCCAGGCGAAGGCCGGTGTGATGGATCGAGTCCACCATCCGCAATACACTTTCGGCTGCGGATGTCTAAACTCGCATCCGTAGTCGAGCTTCGAATGAACAAAGGATCGTAAAAAAGGTAAGGTGGTAGCCCTATCAGCGTCCCAGGCGATCAACGTCACGGAGCAAAGAATATCCATGGGGCGGGTGCAAGAGACACTAAGGCAGCGATTTTTTTTTTCTTTAGAGCCCATCTGGCGACTGCCCACTTGGGCATAAGTCGCCGGAAATGACAGGCAGCGAATATGAACCTCCCAGGTGAGATGTCGGTCAAATACAAGACCAAGGAAACGGTGTGAGTCCACCACTTCCAGGCGAACCACATATAGAAATAAGTGTGGGTCAGGGTGTAGCTGTGGATGGCGGCAGACTGCATCCTATTAGTCTTGGCCAAGGAAAACCGAAACCTGTACGCTTCGGCATAGTAAGAGACGCGGTTCAATGCCTGTTGGAGTCGACGCTCCAGAGTTGGCTTCTGGGCCGCGCCAAGAGAGATCGAAAGGTGGTCCACGTAGAGCATATAGCGAGAACATCTTCCGGCAGCACCGACCTGATGCCGTTGATGGTCAGAGCAACGAGTGTGACACTGACCACACACTTTTCCTGCTCCATTGGTCCGGAGAGGGCTTACCCCACCCGTACGCGGACGGAATCGATGATCTCGCAAAAGTTCAGATATAAGGATTGGGAGGCGTCTCCTCGCCACCATCGTGTGGGGAGTCTCTATGATATCCAATTGCCATGCGGTATTATAGGCCTTCTTCAGCAGTGGCCATGCCCCCTTTCAGCATGGCGGCTACACCTTGTGCTGGGCATAAAATTGATAGACCGAGAAAGGAGATAGAAAGGGTATGTGAGGAAGGTGATTTTGGTAATGAAGTTGTTAAAAACAAATAGCCCCAAACTGGAGCCAGGAGTGAGGGGGCGTTGTCCCGTCCCTCCTCAGCCCCGATCTGGGATGGTTGGGTGAGAGAAAGCTGGTAGAATTAGAGGGCGACGAGAGAAAGTTGTGGGAGAGGTTGTATGGAAAGTGAGGAAACAGGGTAAAAGACAGGATAAAGAGGCTAAGCTGGGACTGGACGGAGCGTAATCATTGCCCTAAAAACTCAGCATAATGATACAGAGCTTGCTCTCTTTCTGAAAGTTACACAATCCTTCATTGCCAAGGTTACACAAGACCTGGAAGCTGCCGATATGGATCCAACATTAACACCAAAATGCAGGACATCCCAACGTCTTATCCACTAGGTTAGTCAGAGCTACTTATACCCAACCCCTCCTGCCTGATATCCAAATACTGCCTTTCTCCTTGTGTGAGCAAAATGGTTATTCAGATGGTAAATCTGAATAACCATTTTGCCCCCCCCCCCACCTAACCTCATACACTCGCCTTGGGTGTGCGGGACCTGCGGGGCGAGTTCTTGTCCCTCCTCCGGCGCTTGCGGTCCACGTACCAGTCGTCGTCGTCATCATCGTCATCATCATCGCTACCGCCTTGACCCACCACCGAGTGCCTGCTGTTGTTGCTATTCTCCCGCGTCGAGTTTTGAATGCGGCGAGTGGCAATCCGGGACGAGTTTCGCCCCATCCCCATGCATTTCTCGAGGTGGGGGGCAAACCTTGGCATGGCGACCAAAACGATCAATTAGGTCAGAAAGTCTTAAATCGCACCCAGCGATGGACCTGGGCCTACAGACAGACAGAAAGAGCGACTGACTGGACAATGAGTCCACGCAATATTGCAGCTCTGACAACATGGAACCCTTATAGGGGGTAGGGGGGGAAAGAGAAATCTAGCGACTAACAAGCCCCCGGGGGTGGTTTAACTTGGTTATATAATGAAGGCAAAATAATGCTTCCACTAGGCTTTGTTTTTTAAAATTTTGGGAGGCCATCTGGAGACTGCCTATTAGGGCAAAATTCGCCCTACTCACCCCATGGCCTACTACTAGGCTAGATTAAAAAACATAAAATGAAAATAACAATTAACAACAATATAAAAAAAAACAAGTAAATGCGACTTACAACAAACAGTCAATTAAAGTGGAGGAGTCCAGCCTCCTCCAAAAATGGTATAGTCCACAAGTCTGTGTGCACAAACCAGTCCCGCGAACAAGGGACAAGCGGTAGTGACCCCTCTCGTCCCGGTCTAACAGTCTGGGGGACAACGCTGTTGCCGCAATGAAATGCGGGCGAGCGGTCCATCAAATGTCGGTGCGTCCCACGAGTGTGTCCGATTCGGAGACGACAGAAAGCAGCCTGAAGCCATCGCGGCATTGGGGGGTAGGTCCATGGGAACAGTCGCGAAGCAAAGGCACGCAACTTTAAGTTCCCCTCGACCGTTTCACATCTTGTTTGCCAAGCCGCCCCGAGGGGAACACGTATTCCTGCCATGTAATCGGTGTGAAGAGGAGCAAAACGCTGGTCATGTCGCCCTCTTTGGCGCCCTAATCGTCGTGCTAATTCTCCGCAATTCCTACATGTCCAGGAACAGAACAGAAGATAATCTCGACATCCGCCCGACTCGCCAAAACCGTCGAGTCATGGATATTACGAACCAGTGGGTGCGGAGATTCCAATGCCCGGAGAGCACTCAGGGCGTTTTGTTAGTCTCCATGATACCATATCGCAGTGTGGTGTCATAGGCCTTCTCTAGATAAAAAAAAACCCACCGTGGCGTAGAAAAACCTCGCTGACGGACTTTCCAGTCAGAGCGGAGACCGACGCGGAGTGAAACTTAAGGAAGCCGCGCTGTGCACAAGACAAAACCTCGGCTGTCCAGAAAAAAAAAAGCTAATCTAACATTTACCAATTTCTCCATCAACTTGCACACGCAGGAGGTTAGAGAGATTGGGCGGAAACAGGCCGGGGTAGAGTGATCTCTCCCCGGTTTGAGAGAGGCGAGTTCAGTAGCAATTCGCCAGGATCCTGGGAGGATACCCTCTATCCAGATACAGTTGAACAAATCTTTAAGGAAAGGCCTCGCACACCCAGGTGTCGAAGCATGGCATACGGGAAATCGTCCGGACCAAAGGCGGTGTCCGCGCACGAAGCGAGAGTGGAACGCAACTCACTAAAGAGAAACCCGTCTCTGAACATCACCACGGGCATTGAATGCTGGCGGAGCAGCATCCCGGTAGAGAATGCGGAGAAAGCGGTCGCAAAGGATTGCGTTACGGACTCGGGTTCAGAGGTTGCGGTCCCATTCTCCAGGAGAACGGGAGGGAGGGTTCTGCAAGAAATTACTCCTTTGCGGCTTCACACACACCGGCGTGACATCTGGTGTCCGAAGGGCACTAATCATGGCCGCCTCGGAGGGGGATTAGACGCATTCGCCAGAAGGCCACCAGCCAAGAAACAGGTCACTTGACTCTCTAGCAATTACGCTAGCTAAGGTTTTCTTCTGATGGATCATGTTGCCCTTAGCCAACATGCTGCCATCAGTGGAGCGTATGACGATGAAGCGTTTGAAGCCAGCGGGCTCGAAAACGCCAGGTAGTCTCTGAATGAGGTGCCCCGACGTAATCGAGGCTCAGCTCTGTGCAGTTCTGGTCTTTGTCAGGGACTCCGTACCTGGGAAACCAACGGTGCCGGACGTACCGATCTTGGGTTGGTTGCTTACCGAAGTGGCAGCACACGCATCCGCCCCAGCAGCCCCCACACATGGAGACGAGCCCCGAGTCTTTTTGGTATTTTTTCTATTTTTTTTTCTTTTTAGGAGACGAGGGCCCGGAATGAACCCTCTTCTCCTCAGGAGCCCCCAGGCTAGATGAACCGTCCTCAGAAAAATCCTTCTCTGAGATGGAGAAGGTCTTGGCTTTCACAAGGGCACCAGCCGGAGGAGGAGATCCCTCCTCTCCTTGTACAGTCTTGGAGACCTGAGCCATCTGAGGAGGACTTTGCACAAGGGCGGAATCAGGTTCCGCACTGAGTTCAGGTTCATCCCAATAGAAGGTCCTGGGTTGAGTCAGGTACCATGTTCATCTCAGGAGGGTCCTCTATGTAGCCCCCCCCCCTCTGGGACATCGTCTTTGGTCGGAGAAGACAGTGTGGCATGTAGGGTAACCTCCTCTAAGCACAAAAATTCAAGCCTGCAGGTCTTTGCAGGATAGAGGTAAACAGGCCCTGTCTTCCCTCCTCTCTCTAAGGTGGTTGGCCCTATCATCGGTCAATTACACAAGTCAACAATGTTTTGCTACTTGGGTATTAGCTTGTGATTTATACTATATCAAGTAAGCTGATTCTGTAATCAGAATAGTTCTAGCACGTAAGGTTCCTGAGTTATGCACGTACTCTTTAGTTACACATATGGGCACTGTTGCTTTGGCTACCGTATTGAGAGGATATGTTGTGTGTGTTTGGTTCCTGCGTTAGACTCCTGCTTTATCACATTGTCAAATTTAGCTATTATAGTAGTGGTGTTGAAACAGTATTTACATACAGTGATTAATTGCATTTTTCTTTCAGATTTATCTCTCAATTAATATGCAAAAGAAATAAGATTGTACAAAAGTATATAACAGGATATATACAAACTAAGTTAAAAACATGAATCGGCGAGGATGTATAAATAGCCCAGACAACTTTTGTTATATTTGTGGAAGATATACTGCAAGCAACCAGCGGAAAAATTTAGCTAAAAGAGTGAAAACTGCATACAATTATTACTTTGGTTGTAAAGTTGGTGACCAAGACAAACCCTGGGAACCTCACAAATCTTGTACTGTGTGTTATACAGGGCTCACACAGTGGTTAAATGGCAAATGCATGGGTATGCCTTTAGCTGTACCAATGGTGTGGCGTGAGCCAACAAATCATGTTTTTGATTGCTACTTTTTTAAGACAAATATTGCAGGATTCTCAAATAAGAACAAGTCAAAAATTGTATATCAGCTATAAAACCAGTCCCCCATAATATGGAGATGCCAATCCCAGTTCCTCTATCAGCTAGTGCAGTTAAAGAAGATTATCCATCGCCTGAAGAAATGTATGATGATGATTCTAAGGAAAAGAAGATCCAGTTGATAAATCAAGAAAGATTGAATGATTTGGTGAGGGATTTGTCATTGTCAAAGGAGAATGCAGAACTGTTGGGCTCCAGACTACAGCAATGGAATCTTCTAGAGGAAGGTGCAGAAATATCTACTTTCCATAAATGCCATGAAGCCCTAGCTGCCTTCTATAAAGAAAAAGATGGTGCTTGTTTCTGAACTGATGTCAATGGCCTCATGAATCAGCTAGGAAATGAGCATTTACCTAATGAATGGAGACTATTCATCGATGCAAGCACTGCTAGCTTCAAAGCTGTGTTGCTACACAATGGTAACAAAAAACCTTCAATGCCTGTTGCACTTAGTGTTGGGATGATAGAGACATAAGACTCAATGAAATTTATTTTGGAAGGTGTTCAATACTCGCCTCATAAGTGGAATATCTGTGGTGATTTAAAGGTAATTTCTTTAGTTCTTGGACTGCAGCTAGGATATACAAAGAATATGTGCTTCTTATGCCTATGGAACCACCGTGATGACAGGAATCATTATATTGTCAAAAAAAAACCCGAAAGAGAAGAACACATAGTTGGCCGATAAAATGTGAAGCACATGCCTTTGGTACATCCACAGATCTACCTTCCACCACTTCATATCAAACTTGGCCTTATCACAAATTTTGTTAAAATAATGGCCCATGATTCTGATGGATTCCAGTATCTCAAAGAGAAATTTGGTGCAAAGAAAACCAATGCTAAACTTAAAGGTGGTATTTTTGAGGGCTGGAGATCAGAGAATTGATATGTATCAGGGAGTTCAGAAATAAAATAACCCTACTTGAATTGGCAGCATGGGATTCATTTGTCTATGTAGTGCAGAACTTCCTTGGTAATCATAGGGCTAAAAACTATGAAGAACTAGTGGACAACATGCTAAACCTATCAACGAATGGGGTGTTGGATGTCTCTTATGATACATTTCTTGCATTCACATCTAGATTTCTTTCCATCTAATATGGGTGATATTAGTGACGAACATGGGAAAAGGTTCCACCGAGATATCGCAATGATGGAAAGGTATCAAGGGCGATTCAACGAAAACATGATGGGTGACTACTTTTGATCCTATATCCACATATAAACGCAAAAGCAAGAGTCCCAAACATTTTTGATTAATTTATAGTTAGGTGAGTACTACCTCTTCTATATGTAATACATATTTTGTGTGGGTCTGCAAAAGGATGTACAAAGAAAGTTGTGGGAGAGGTTGTATGAAAAGCGACGAAGTAGGGGAGAAATACAGGCTATCTGAAGGAAGGAAGAGAGACTAAGCTGGGGTCGGATGGAGCGCTGGATCCTGTCAGCACAGCGGCCATGATGGCAAATCGCTGCGCCCCTTACTGGGCCATAGGCAAAGGAGAGGAGTAAGCCTCCTCTCCATCCTGATCCAGGATGGATGGGTGAGAGGAAGCTGGTCAGCGTCTAACATGTGAAATTAGAGGTCAACCAGAGAGAGTTGTGGAAGGGGTTGTAGGGAAAGTGAGGAAGTAGGGTAAATATGCAGGCTGTCTGAAAGAAGAAGAAGAGGCTAGGCTGGACGGACGGGATGCTGAGTCCCATCAGCATGGCAGCTAGGAAGGCAAATTGCCGTTCCCCTTACAGGGTGGTGTCCTGCAAAAAGATAGCTAACGGGGAACAGAAGGAGAAGAGCCTCTGCAGCTCATCCCAGTTGACCCTGAGTCCGTGGCAATTCCATTGAAAGAATATGCCCTCCAGGCCTAGCTCAGAGATGCAGGGGGCCCTCTTCCTAGAGAGCTTCACATGAATGGCTGTATGCGTCCTGGAGGCCTAACTCAAGGCAGTGTTGCCGGACAATGCGCTGTCACCTTCAAGGACTTACCGGGGGAGGCAGATTGGGCTTGCCATGCGAGTGTTTTCCTCCCTCCGCCTCAAAACCATAGGAAGGCTTCGGAGGGGAGGCCCTCTTTAAGAGGATCATCCATCTCCAAGCCAATCAGCCTACCAGTTGGTGTTGGCGTAGGAGCCAAAGCTCCTGTAGTGCCGACCTCCTTTCAGAGTGGGAGCATTAGGAGCCCCATAAGATGGCCTCACCTAGAACTTCAGGGGTGTTGCCTCATGTGAGTCTAGACTGTGGAGGCGCGTGGTTGTTTTGCCTTACTGGAAACAGTCATGAAGGGGGAAAGAGGTGGTAGCCTGGGTTTTAGCTAATGCTGGGTGTGAACACTTTGTGCAACCATCTTTACCAGGGGAGCACCTGGGGTGGCTAGAACCCATGAATAGGTTCCGAATGAGTGCGGAAAACACCGTACACGTAGGCCAGGAGGGGCCAAGAGCAGAGGGTTTCTTTCTTAACAATGAGGCATAAGACGACCCACATAATGCGGGGCGCCCCAGGATCCTGGGTTTGAAAGGCCAGGATTTCCTTCCCAAGGAGATACGCACCATAATACTTCGAAGTAGCGAGGTGTGGCTCTCTACAATTGACATACTTAGCCACACACGATTTGGACTTATAGTGTGCGGCCTTGGAGCAACTTACACAGACTTCGGGTAACCCCAACTTTGCATGTCTACATGAGCGATTCATATGTCCGAAGCTGTGGCAGTAGTAGCACCTCCACGGTAGTGGCACGAATGCCTTCACGTGGTAGCGATACCAAGAGGTACAGACCCACTCAAGGAGCTTGTCACAGTCAAACATGATGGAGACTGTAGGGGTGGGTCTTGAGGACTGCCCTGTTTTCTCATCTTCTCATCACACATTCGCCCTTGACCGCTCATTGATCGGCCAGCTCTAATGTGATGTCATTTATAGAATAGTCCACGAGTTCCCTCGCATAAACTACTCTGTTTACAAAGTTTATGGTAGAGTGCGGCGTAACACTCACTAGGGTGCAATCTAGGGTCCAAAGAGCACTAATCTTGGCTGCCTCAGAAGGCTCCCGTCCAAGAAACGGGTCAGCTTCAGCGCTCTACCAATCGCACTAGCTAGAGCTCTCCTCTGATGGATCATGTTGCCCTTAGCTAACATGCTCCGATTAGTTGAGTGAATAACTACAAAGCGTTCAAAGCCAACTGGATCGAAAAGGCTAGGTAGCCTCTGAATAAGGGGTCCCTCCCATAATTGAGGCTCTGCCCTGAACAATTTTTGTTTTTTTCAGGGACTCCCCACCCAGGGGAGCACTGGGGCAGGACGTGCCGATCTTGACTTGGCCGCATCCCGAAATGGCAGCGACCCCGTGACTACTGCGGATGGAGAGGAGCCCCTTCCCCCTCAGTCTTTTTTGTCTTTCTATTTCTTTTCTTTTTAGGAGAGGAGGGAGGAGAATGAACCAGCTTCTCAGCCCCGCCGTCAGGAGCCATTAAGGCAGATGGACAGGCATCAGCAAATCTCTTTCTCGAATGGAGGTCTTGGCTGTGACAGGGGCACCAGATGGGGCAGGAGATCCCTCCTTTCTGTGTAAGGCCTCAGGGGCTTGAGCCGTCTGAGGAGGACCTTGCACAGGGGTGGACTCGGGTTCCGTGCTTGGCACTGAGCCTGGGTTCGACCCCATGGAAGATCCTACTGTCTTGCGCCATGTCACCTCAGCTGTGGGCCTCCATCTGCCCTCGCTCCCCCAGACATCACAGACCTCATCGAGGTTCCTATTTTTTGGTCTAATGATAGTGAACCAGCATCCATCGGGAAAGAGAGGGGGGCAGATACCCTGACCCCCTGAAAACTTGTCATGCATGCAAGCATGACATTAGGGGAAACAGGCCTTTTTATCCCTTGCTTCCCTAAGGGATTTGGCCCTATTGAGCTAGTCTCACTGGGAGCAGTCAATTATGGGCCACCTCTTGGCAGGCCCCCTCAGGCAGCAAAGAAGGTACTCCCACTGTAGAAGAGGCTGTCGTCCAAGGGTAAGCCTCCTTTCCGGTAAAAGAAGTTTGGAGGGTCCCTTAAGAAAGCATGTGGGGGGTGGGGGGGAGGAGCAGCTCCTTTTCTTCTGTGGAGCTACCCGAGGGCAGCTCCGATGCTGGTAACAAGGATGTGGTGTTTTTTTCACCTCATCGGGCATGGTGAACATATTAGTATAACGGGATGCAAACGCTAATCACTCCATGCAGCGAGGGGTGAATACTGGACAGGTAAAGTTAGCTGCCACCATTTGAGACCACTTCTCCCGCCCAGTGGCCATGCATCCCTTCTGCATGGCAGCTCCACGTTGGGTTGGGCATAAAATTTATAGACTGTGAAAGGAGAGAGAAAGGGTATATGAAGAAGGTGGGGGTGAGGTAGGTCGTTAAAAATCCACCACCCCAAAACTGGAGTTCAGGGGGTGAGGGGACATTGTTCCCTCCCAACTTAGCCCCAATCTGGGATGGTTGGCTGAGAGGAGCTGGTCGGCGTTTAACCTGTGAGATTAGAGGCCCACCAGAGAAAGTTGTAGGGAAAGTGAGGAAGCAGGGTAAGACAGAGCGTCAGAAAGAAGGAGAAGAGGCTATGCTGTGCCAGACAGGGCACTGCGTTCCATCAGCACAGCAGCCAGGAAAGCAAATTGCCATGCCCCTTACGGGGTGCTTCCACTCAACATAGCCAAAATTTGTGATTAGGATAAAAGCATCCATTGGATTAGAGGCAAAAAAACAAAACCCACTCCAGTCAGAAATGGAGCCAGAGGCTATTCAAAGAGTACATTGGTTGAGAAGAGCAGGTGTAACCAAAGAGGGTCTTTGAGTAGAGGAGTAATTAAGGAAGAAAAAACATGAAGGCTGCAATAACAAAATCACCAACCCTAAATAGTGAGAAGTTGAGCCATATTGGTTGCGATCGGTTATTCATCGGATTGAGGCAAGATTTGCAAGCAAACACTCTTTAGTGGCTGCCACATGCTGTGGTTCAGATCCATCCCAGGTTAGACTAAAGGTACCCCACTGAGTAATCAAAGGAATCTTAAATGGTACAGACAGAGTCTATTATAAAAATGTGTCAGCTTGACATTTAGGAGCAACGAGAGTGATGGGGTTGAAAATACTACATCTTCACCTTTCTGATGCATCAACGCCGCATAAAGTACCTTCCTCAACCCAAACCCCTTTATGCCAAATTAATTCTTCATAGCCATGTGGTACTATGTACAGTGGGCGCAAAGGAAATGTTAACCTCTTAAACGCAATGGAAATGTTAACTCGAATTTCGCGGTTAACTTTTTTACTGCGTTCCCGCCATATAGGTAGTGGGAGGAGCTTGGTATGACGCATGTACCTGCAGCCAGGGCTCCCTCGCAACTTCCTGCCAGGCTCAGTTTAAGTATGCTCACAGAGCTCAGACAGTGTACATCTGTGTTACGCTACCCCACAGACCGCATCTTTTCCACCTTTCGGCTGACTTTGACGCCCTACCAGACACCACCATACCATCGCAATGGGGCATAGTAAGCTGAAAATGGAGGAGAAGACCCGTGCCCTAACCCTAATGGAGCAGTTAGTGCCAGTAAAGCGTGTAGCTGCCGATCTGAACGTGAGCCGTGTGTCACTCTTTAAGCTCAAATAAGCAGCCACCACACTCCCCTCCCGGCACCGCACCGCCTCGCAAACCTGGCTCTGGGGGCAAGAAGAAGACAACTGCTCGGACTGACAAGGTTTTGCTACGTGAGGCGAAGCATCTGTATGACTTCACAATATTCTTGGTTACAGCCATAGAATGTGGGACTCACCTGCCAAGAATTGTGTTGATTTTTCTTTTCAACCAATGGCATTGACACTGATAACAGAGACAGTCATACAATCCATACATTCATAACAGAGCAAGCCATATAATCCCTAGATTCAAACCATGTCCTAAGAGCCTTGGAGACAACACTAACCATAGTGGAAAAGGTGTTGGACTTCTGTGGTTGAGGTACAGGGTTCATTCCCTCAGAGAGAGTGGAGACAAATGTGGATGTGAACATAGAGGTCTGGGCAAATGGATGCTTACTCTCACAGAGCTAGGTAGATCTGACATGACTACACATATAGCCAAACACAACATTGCTCTTTCCTTTCCCAGCTTAACATCACAACACCCTCTTCTCCTCTGGTCAAAGTAATCCTGGCCATGGAGTACTTGTATCTCTGATGTGGGAACACATTTTCATGCCCTTTGTGGAATCACCAAAACTCGCCCACCACACTGCATCTGCTCAACTAACTGACCCTAATCATCCCAGTGCTGGGACAGGCAGCATGCAAGAAGATCCCCCCCCCCCGCACCAGACTGGGACATTATGGGGGCCCAAGCAGTCATTGCAGTAAGGTGTAGGTGAATAGACCAACGAATGAGGTACATCCAGCGAGTGTGCCAAATTCAAAGATGAAAGAAAGTGAGGTAAAGCAGCTGAGGCATTAGGGATGGTAGGTCTATGGGAAGTCGTGGCTTGATGGCGCACAACTTTAGGTTCCCGCTGGCCATCTCTCATCTCCTTTGCCAAGCAGCCAGGGGGATGACCTGATTCTTGCCATATCACCAGCCTGAGGAAGAGTGAAACGCTGGTCTCGTCACCCAGTCCTCGCAGACTCTTTGATACCCTCATTCTTTGCAATCCCTACATATCCAGGAAGCAAACAGCAGATAATCTTGATGTCCGCCTGACTCATAGCAACTGTGAAATGAGGGATACCACTAACCTGGGCATGTGGAAATTCTAATGCCCAGAGAGTACTCAGGGCATTTCACAATTGCATCTCCGAACCAGCCACAATGCATTATCTATGGTACTGAGCAGTTTATTGCAACTAGCTCGACCATCAAAACATACAGAACATGGTAAAGCACCAATGACTTCAAAAAGGGGATATACAGACTGGGAGCCATTCATGTACAATAACATGGATCGAGTGTGATACCAAGTGTGTTCCAAGAAGGTCAAACACAATATATCCGACCACTGTTGAAACTTTAGGAGCAGAGGCATGGGGATAAGTCACCAAGCTCTCGAAGGAGTTTCCTAGCACAAAAATAAAGGAATTAGGGTATGATTGGTGTCTCTCAGCAGCGTAGAGACTATCAAGCCCGGCCGTGGATGTAATGAGAGCTATTGCAACTGAGGTACATGCGGATAATGCACTGTGTACAGCGCAGAGCAAGTGGCGTCTCCCCGGCATTGACAAGTAAGCTCTCGATGGGGGGAGTATACAAGGCACGGGACGCCAGATGAAGACCAGTGAAATGGATTGTGTTCACCATCCACAATGCACAATAAGCTGCAGATGTATAAAACATGCACCAGTAGTAAAGCTCTGAAAAAGCAGAGGATCAATGAAAAAGCAAGGCTGTAAACCCTATCAACACCCCAAGTGCTGAACATCACAGAACAAAGAATTTCCATGGAGCAGGTACAAGAGACCATAAGACTGCAAATATGGGCCTCCCAAGTGAAGCCTCGGTCAAAAACAAGGCCAAGGAAATAGTGTGAATTCACCACTTCCAACCTAACCAGATTTACCAACGTCTGATTTTTGGTTAAGCAGTGAATAGCAGCAAGGCGTTTCAATGCCTATTGGAGTTGATGCTTCGAAGTTGGCATTTGGGCTACACAGCTATCCATGGAATGCAAGGTTTATCAACATTTTTCTTACTATCATTGTTTTCATTCTTTTTTGAGCAATCACTCAATACTATAATCACCTTCAAAAATGCATAATAAAAGGAGTGGTTTGAAGCTAGGGGGTTTGGGGAGAGTGCTAGCAAACGATTTGAAGCAAAATTAAGCTGATTTTTTTTATTATTATTTTGGGAGGCAATTGGACATAAGTCGCTATACTCATGACAGCCTAGTACTAGGCTACATTAAAATAACAATATGTAAAACAAAACAAAAAACAACAATAAAAAATAGGAAAAAGGAAAATGGCAACAAGCAGGAAGCACGCTACAGCATGGGGAGGGCCTCACCCCAGCGCAAGAATGTGCAACCTACAAAGAAACAACAACAAAAAAATAAACAAACAAAACCGTTAAATAAAGTCAAAAAATCAGTGTGCACGAACCAGTCCCGAGTACAATGGACAAGCGATAGCGACCCCAGTAATCCCGGTACCTAGACAGGTAGCGTGCGCAAAGATCGCCCAGACTGGGACATTCAACAAGAATGTGACGAACAGTCTGGGGACAATGCAGTCGTCTTAGGGAAGGCGCAAGTGAGCGCCCCATCAAATGAAGGTGCGTCCCGCGAGTGTGTCCAATTCGGAGACGACAAAAAGGCCTGAGGCCATTGCAGCATTGGGGGGTAGGTACATGGGAACAGTCGCGGCATAATAGCATGCAACTTAAGGTCAGTCTCGACAGTCCCCCATCTTTTTTGCCAAGCAGCCGGAGAGCTGCTCGTATTCATGCCATGTAATCGGTGTGAGGAAGAGCAAAACGCTGGTCTGGTCGACCAGTACTCACAAACTCTTTGAGCCCTCATACCCCGCAATTCCTACATGCCAAGGAACCCAGCAGAAGATAATCTCGACATCCGCACGGCTCGCCAAAACCGTGGCGTCACAGATATCGCGAAACAGGGGATACGGAGATTCCAATGCCCCGAGAACACTCAGGGCGCTTTGTGAGTCGTTATAAAGTATAAATTCAAATTCGGTCACCGAATAGGGCACGTCGCGTAATCTTCCGCACCGAGCGGCGTATTGCAACCAGCTCGGCCGTGAAGACATGCGCAGCGCCTGGCAGAGCCGACACCCTCGTGGGACGTGAAGCCTTCCGTATACACTGGCACGGTTCCAGCGTGACACGAAGTGGGTTCCAAAAAGGCTGAACGCAATACTCCCGGCGGTGTAGAAGCACCGTGGAGATCAGCTGCGAATGCAGTGAGAGCTGTTGGCGAATGATGCAGGCGATGGGCTCGCGCGTACAGGCAAATAATGCACTGTGCACGGCGCAGAGCGAGTGGTATCTCCACAGCATCGAAGGGTAGGCTCTCAATGGGGGATGTGCGCAAGGCACCGGTTGCCAGTCGAAGGCCGGTGTCGTGGATCGAGTCCACCTTCCGCAATACACGCTCGGCTACGGATGCATAAAACTCGCATCCGTAGTCAAGCTTGGGACGAACAAAGGATCGCTAAGAAATTAAGGCAGTAGCCCATTCAGCACCCCAGGCGCTGAACGTCATGGAACGAAGAATATCCATGGCGCGGGTACAAGAGACTCTAAGGCAGCGAATATGAGCCTCCCAGGTGGGACGTCGGTCAAATACAAGGCCAAGGAAACGGTAGGATTCAACCACTTCCAGGCGAACCCCATTTAGAAACAATCTGGGTCAGGATGAAGCCGTTGATGGCGGCTAAAGTGCACCACTTTAGTCTTGACCAAGGAAAACCGAAGCCTGTGCACTTCGGCATGGCGAGAGACGCGGTTCAATCTTGTTAGAGTCGACGCTCCAGAGTTGGCATCTGGGTCAGGCCAAAAGATACCGAAAGGTCGTCTAAGTAAAGTGTAGCGAGAACATATTCCGGCAGAACCGCGGTTATGCCGTTGATGCTCAGGGCAAAGAGTGTGACACTGAGGACACTTCCCTGCGGGACACGCTCTTCCTGCACCATTGGGCCGGAGAGGGCTTCCCTCCAACCGTACGCGAAATCGACCGTCTCGCAAAAATTCAGATATAAACATTGGGAGGCGTCCCCTCGCCCCCAGCGTGTGAAGTCTCCATGATACCGTATCGCAGTGCGGTATCATAGACCTTCTCCAGATCGAAAAACACCGTAGCGTAGTGCTTTCTACGAAGGAAGGGCTCGCAGAAGGCATTTTCCAGTCGGGTGAACCCTTTGTGCTGCCAGTTTTACCAGTGGAGCGCTGGGGTAGGTAGAACCCACAGAAGGGGCATTCTATGTGAAGTGTACACACTTTTTGGCAAAATCTGGACACTAGGTCATGGATTTTGATGATTTTTTGCATGCAAGTTGGGTCTGGTGAGATAACATCACATACCATTTTTTTATAGCTCTGGGTCACCCATGGCCATTTTGGTCAAACTGGTTGACCGGAAAAGTTTGAGGTCATAATTTTGGCTAGAGTTAACCAATCAGAAGATTCTGGTACCAAAATGCTCAGGAGAAAGATCTTTCAAATGAGTGGAAGAATTACATTCCTAGGACAGTTTTTGCCATGATGACCCTTTTTTTTAACTATTTGACCTTTGACCCTGGCCAAAGTGCAACTTCGATCCTCCAAAAATTTTCTAAAGTTAGCTCTATTTATCCTCCATAGCTCCAGGAAAAATAAAATTGGGATCTCCATGGGTTTTGAATCCATCAGGTGGGTGGTATTTTCAGTCATGTCACTCTACTGGGGCAGTTTATGACATCAGACAGTGATAATAAATAGTGATTTTGAGAAAGTTTGATGTATCTTGACACAGTCATATTTCAGTCTTTCCAAACACAACCTCTCCCCCTTCATAGGCTGCCCTGCCTTTTTCAGTCTTAGATTGAATAAAACAAGAGATTATTTTTTATCATTTCAGAAATATGAGACAAACAACATAATACCTTTCAAATATTACAAATTTACAATTTTTATTACCTATACAAAATGTTATTTAATACAAAGCATTAGACAAAAGATTATTTAAGACAAAAATTTTAAAAAAAATTTTTAGACAAAACATTATTTAATAAATACCTAGGTACTCATTTGAGCAGAGCCATCACTTTGTTCGTTGCATCAGACTCCTTCTTGCTAATCGTGTAGTTTCTTCCTGTTGCAGTTTTTGGTTCTACTGACACCAAAATGTCAGAGATGTCCACACTACAAGAATCTTCTATTTCAGGGAAGCAAAAACTGAGAGAGGGTCCATGCAGGTGAAGAAATTTCACAGTCACTTCTCGTGACTATTCGCTGAAATAGATGCACTGACACATTATCGTGGATGTTGCACTCTGAAATTATGGTGTACGAGTCATGGCAGAGTTTTCCATCTTTAATATGATAAAACACCCAAGGATGTATTGTCGCCTGTGAGCAATTCCAATGATATCCCTGACCTGCATCTTGTATTACAAATGAATAGTTTTCTGAAAAATCACCAATTACTACAAATTCATCATCTGCAATATTGTTTTTCAGTTTCCAAGTACTGTGATTTTGCAACAAAATCATGTTGCACCAAAGTTTTGACACAATCACAAAATCTATCCATGAAATCATCAAGTGATAATACCATGGTTACCAGCTCCGATTTATCAGTTGATGTCCACTGTTTGAATCCAATATTATCCACATTCTCCTGTTCATAAAATCCAAATAGCTTTGCTTTTAGTTGATCCACAGGTGGACAGTACTCGCACAATCTCGTGTAGCATGCTGGACGGGCTGGATTACATAGGACAGAGGCAACTAGGTGATGGCAAGAGGGTAGATCAATGATATCAAACATCTTGGATCCAACCATCATCAGTTTTACATTTTGATGTATTGTACATACACATACTGAGTGAGTTCCAATGCCTCCCGCAAGAACACACTCACGTCGCCGTAGCATAGCAAACTTTGAGAATGATACTTTTACCTCAGGGTACTTCACTTTGAAACTGCTATGAAGTTCCTTCAAATTGTTGAAAATGAGGAATTTCTGTAACCTCTGCTTTTCCCCTTAAATTTGCACTACTAGACAATCCTTCTTTCCTGGTAAAACCTGACTCATGTCATCACTACGATAATATTCAAAGACTAAAGATTTTAGTTCCTCAGGAAGCACTCTGCCGAGCTTAGGGTTAGGTGAAGCTAACGCTGTTTTCTCCTTTAGTATATGGTGAGCTTGTATGGCCATTCTCTGAGAACAATCGAACTCATTCATGAGTTTTCTAACGCCCATACTGGTTGCAAATATGGTTAGAATTCTGAATTGATCCATATGGCTTGATTGCCAATATTTTTCCTTTAGAGACTGGATGATTTCTGGCATACAGTTCACATTACATCTTTGCGGCACATCTCCTTGTTTTCCTGAACTACTACACATGACCAAACCCAACTTTCTCCTAACAGATTCTTCAACTTTCAACCTTTTCTCAGGTACGTAAGTCAGATGCCTTTCGGCTTTCATCTTATCAAAGGTGCTCTCACCGATGAAAAACAATGATTGGTTCAGTAAGTCAACTTCAACTTCCACAACATCTGAATCCTCTTTTTGGCTAGGCATCGCATTGAACTCCTGTTCAGATGCTGAAGTTCCGGACTCCTCTGGAGTATTTTGCTCTATTGGTAACTCTGAAAGCTTCTTCCTACAAACAGAACAAAGCTTATCATCTTTGCTAAGAAGAGATGAGAACTTCTGCAAAAGCTAAGCAGAAACATTTCTTAGGTCTTTCTTTTGCAGAGATTTATGGATCTTCAGCGGATTGCTGCAGTACTTTTGATTCGCCATCTTAATGAAACAAAGCCTGAAAAAGATCCAAATAGTAAATTACGGTTTATAAACAATATACAATAAATTGATTAAAATACACACCTATATAAATGATTGAAGCAATTATATTTAAAATTGCCAATATACGATATCAATATGGCTGCTTCAATCATTGCATTGTCCTAGAAAATTGGTAAGCAAAGAAAGAAGTGCATAATGATCGTCAGGTATTATATCTTAGTAGAAATAGGTCAATTAATGGGAGGCCGGCCTCCTCCAAAAAATTAGATAGTCCACAAACTCCTCCTGAGTACAAGGGACAAGCGGTAGAAACCCCAATCATCCCAGCACCAGGAAATATAACATGCGAGATCATCTAGACAGGGACATTGAACAAGAATGTGTCAAACAGTCCAGGGACAACACAGGTCCTCTTCCATCAAATGGAGGTGCATCCTGAGTGTACCCAATTCAAAGACGACAGAAATCAACCTGAAGCCATTGCAGCATTGGGAGGTATGCGAGAGTGAACAGTTGCAGCACAATGAGATGCAACATTAAGTTACCTTTGCTAGTCTTACATCATTGCCATGCAGCAATGATTCCTACCATGGAGTCAGTGTGAGGAAAAGCAAAAAGCCCAGTTATTGCACATTCTTTGGCACCCTTATCAACACACATATCTAGGAGCCGAACTAAAGTTCATCTTGACATCCAAGCAGGTAGGGTCAACTGCGGCTTCATAGATACTGTGAACCAGGGTGTGTGGAGATTCTAATGTCTGAAGAGGACTTGGGGCACTTTTTGAGTTGCTAAAGACTCAAAACCGAGGGGATACATCATGGAAGCTGATCCCCAGCAGAGAATTGGAGCGATCTAGATACACTGGCAGAGATCAAGCATGACAAGAACTGTGCTCCAAAAGACTGAAAGAAATACTCTGTGGTGGAAGGTTTGCGGGAAAAGAAGTGGGGAAAGAGTCAAGGGTTGGCGTCCTGGGCAGAATCAGAGGAGCCACTAGCCCGAGAGATACACTGAACTCTCAAAGCAGTTTCCTGGCCCTAAACCCAAAAGGGTTAGGGTATAACTGGCGTCTCTCAGCACATAGTCACCATCGAGATCAGCTGCGGATGCAGTGAGAGCTGTTGGCAACTGAAGTAGATGCTAGGCATACATTGTCTAGGAAGAAGTCCGGGACGAGGTAGAGCTGTGGATGGCGGCAGAAGTGCACCACCTTTATCTTGGCAGAGTGGCATAGCGAGAGAAGCAGACCAATGCCTGTTGGAGTCGATACTCTAATTAGCATGTAGGCTGAACCAAAAGAGATCGAAAGGGTGTCCAAATAGAGGCTAGTGAGAGCTACCGGCAGCAATGAGTTGATACAGTTGGTGCCCATGGCAAACAGTGTAACACTGAGGACACTTCCTATGGGACACTCTTTCTGCTCCATTAGGCCGGAGAAGTTGTGAAGGACTTTGTCACAGGTGCAGAGTCTGAGATTGCAGTCCCATCCACCTGGAGAATGAGAAGCTGCTGCAAGAACTTTCCCTGTATCTCGACTCATTTCCATACTTCTGAAAGTGGGGTCTTCCCATTCAGTGAAGATACGTATGCCCACAAGGAGGAGCAGTGGGCGTGCTTTGAAACATACTGCAACCTATCCCTAGCTCAATAAAATTCACCAAGAGGGAAATGATTCAGGCGGCCTTTATGTAAGCATAATACTTGTGCTTGAGGACCATCTCACACTCGGCTGACCACCACAGAAGCGGGCGGCATGCAAAGTGGGCAGACATTCTAGGAATAGTAGTCAGGCCCACAGCTAAGAGGTTGCCGGAGAAGAACTCCATGGGCTAATCAACCGAGCTAAACTCCTCATTTGGGACTGAGAAATCAGTCATTTCCTGAAATGCGGACGATAGTTCCCGTGCCAAGCACCATTAGGAGATGGGGGAGGGGCTCTCAGGCCACAGTGGTCCAAAAATAATTTTGAATGGGAAAGTGATAACTACAATGCATGTCATCGATCACCTCCCACCCAAGATCAGGTTGTGTATCTGGAGAGCACAGGGATAAATTAAGAGAGGAAAATAAAAAATAAAGCAGTTTGTGGTCAATTATGTGCAAACTCATCTGCATTTAGGACACCAATCTCCAGCTCATTGATCAGGTCAGCAAGTACTTGACCCCTGTGATTGATAAGGTAGTCTCCATAGGGGGGTGGTCTACCATTCAAATCCTTGAGCAGTAGAAAGGGCCTCAGAGTCCCACATATCAAAGTCAGCTGAATGTGGAAGGGATGCAGAAATGACATATACCTCCTATCCAGGTGTAGCTGCACTACTACTGCCTGCAAGGAAGTATTTATACCAAAGATAAGAGATATGTCAGGTATAAATTGCATATCCTCTTGCATGTCCCATGTCTTGTGGTGGTGGCATAGAAAATCCCTTAAAAAGCTAACAGGGAGTGGGAGGAGATGAGCCTCTGCGGGTACTCCTAGTTGGGCTGGAGTCTGCAACTCCATTGAAGGAATATGCCCTCAAGGCCTAGCTTGGAGGAGATGCGGATCCTTCTTTAAAGAGAAGACCCTCACAGGAATAGCTGTACACTTCCCAGATGTAGAACTCAGGGTGCTGTCGACCTTGAAGACTTTGGCTCACTATGCAGTCTTTTCCACACTCCACCTCAAAAAACCTAAGGTGGGTGGGATGCTTTGGAGGCCAGCTCCCTCCTTTGGTAACCAGGTTGGGGTGGGGACATAGGAGCCAAAGCTCCTTTGATTTATGAACCAGGAAGATGGCCTCACAACTACTTTCAGAGGCGTTGCCTCTTGTGAGTCTAATGACTCAGTTGAGGTGCACAGCTGTTTCATCTTACAGGAAACAGTCATGCTGGGGGAGTGGTAGAGAGCCCTGGTTTGAGCCAAGGCTCGATGTTAAAGCACCAACTCTACCAGGGGAGTGCCCAGGGTGAGTAGAACCCGCAGAAGGGATTGGAATGATTGTGGAAACGACCATGCTCATGGGCTGGAGGGGTCAGGAGCAGATGGTGCCTTTTTTCTAATTGAGGCATTAGACATCTAGGCAGCACTGGGCAAGCCAGGATGAAGTCCTCAGCCTCGCGAAATGAGAAAATCCATAGCTTGAACAGCAACGATTTCCTTCGCCAGGAGACATAGGGCACAGTGCTTCGAAGAAGCAGGGTGTGGCTCTCCACAATAGACATACAAAATACAGACTTGTCATGTACAGCCTTGGCGCAACTTACACATATTTGGGGTAAATCTCCACACGAGTAGGACAAATGCTTTCACACAGTAGTGATACTAACATACAGTCACCGACTCAGGGAGCATGTCATTTTTAAATGTAACAAAGTGTACAGGTGGGTCTTGAGGCCCCTCCATTTTCTCATCACACGTTCAACCTTGACCACCCCATGGCCAGCCAGCCCACTAGCTGATGTCTTCTATAGAGTAGTGCACGAGTTTACTCACATAAACCACTTCTTTCCTATAGTTCATGGTAGTGTGTGGTGTCCCATCTGTGAGCCACTAATTTTGGCCCCCAGGAGGGATTCAATGCATTTGTCAAAAGGCTCACCTTTGGCTCTCTACCAATCAGATTAGCTAATGCTCTTATTTGATGGATCATGTTGCCCTTGGTCAACATACAGTCATCTGTGGAGCAAATAACATAGAAGGCTTCTGAAGCCAGCAGGCTAGCAGGCTCGAAAATGCTATGTGGTCTCTCAATGAGGGGCCCCCTCCCGACGTAATCAAGACTCCTCTCAGCACACTTGTGACTTTGAACTTTGTCTGGGACCCGAAGCCTGAGGGTGCCTATGGGTGGGACATGCCAATCTTGTCCTTGTCACTTGCCTAAATGGCGGCGAACTTGTCTGTCTCCTAAGCCCCCGCGAAGGGAGAGGAAACCTCAGCCCTCTTTGTCTACCTGTTAATTTTATTTGGGGGAGATGAGGGTGGGGAATGAAGCTGCTTCTCTCCACTGCCAGAAGGAGCCCCTAGGCCAGACAGACAAGCCTCAGCAAGATCCTTCTCCAAGATGAAGAAGGTCTTAGCTGTCAAAGGGGCACCAGCTGGAGGAGGAGGTTCTCTTCTCTTTGTGAGTCCTCCGGGCGCCAAGCTGCCTGAGGAGAAGCTTGTGCAGGGAAAAAAGAATACATGGTAATTAGATAATATGACCCCTCAATGCATTGGGAGTTTAAGGGAAAAGTCTCCATGGATCAGAAAATTCCAGAATGTGATCATTTACACATACTCAGTACATGGGTCCTGCATTGATGGGCTTTGGCAAAATTGTCCTCGAGCTTTAACTATAAAGGATGGTGCCAGTGTAGATACCCTATATGTGGACTGGAAGGTGAGCAGAGTCTACAGCCCGTAACTAATACTTGCCCTAGCCAGTAGGCTTTTGACCTTCTCTAGCTACTACCTCACAAGATACACTGCCACTAAACTAAGGCTCATAAGAGGCTGAGTGTGCACAGGACAGCAAGAACTTATGTGGATAGAAGAGTAAGTTTGGAAAGGGGTAGGTGGGTATATAATAAAGAGAAGTGGAGATAGGCGGGTGCACTAACGAGTAGGGTGGGTGATCACTTATTAGTATCATACACTGGGGTGTTATGGGATCCCAGAATGGGATGCAGTCCACCAAGGCACCATGGCTACCAAGCCAAACTCTGTCCAGGTGGGAACAGTCCTCCTAGTACAAAGTGTGGGTATAAAATGTCGAGGAGATAGTCACAATAAAAATAAATAATACTAACTAATAATATACGATAATAATAATACACAATAATAATTATAATACATAGGTAATAGTAAATAATAAAAAATAATAACTAATAAATAAAAAATACTACTAAATAATAATAGAGATCTTACTAGCTGAGTGGATACACATTGGTCAGCCAACGTTGTGGTACTAGGTTCGATCCTGGCCCCAAAGTGGACACAAACTTCAGAGCATGTAGAGATCTGGCTACCAATTGGTGATGGATGCGCTGTGGTTACCCCCTGTATTAGGGTGGGTAGATCTTACACTTCTCATCACACACAGCCAATTACAACACTGCCTTCTTTCTTTTCCCATCTTTGCAGTACAACACACACATTGTTCAAAGGAATCATGCTGATGGATATCTATATCCACATACCTCTGATGGGGAACAGGTTCCCCTGCCTGGGGGTGATGAAGGTTCCACCTGAGCAGTGTTTTGATGTTAATACATAATACTTCCTGGCAGCTCTCCCAAAAGGAACAGGCCCCTGTGCCCTCAGGCTCACCAGCAATATCATACTGATCTTTATGTCTATTTCATTATCTGGTTGGGGATCCCCCTGGATAAAGGTAGGTTGGTGAACCAATACTACTAAATAATAGAAGAATAACAACAATAATAATGCTAATAATAATAACTAATAATAAAAAGGTAAAGTAGCCCTGAGAGAGGGCTGGGGGTCAATCATAAGAGTTTGCATGGCTCCTCTAAGTACCAAGCATAACAGTCTACAACCATTGTGGGGCATGCATGTAGGGATCCGTCACTGATTATGGATGCTGGCAAATCACAGTACCTGAAGAAGAGGTTGCTTCTGACTTGTTGTGGCCACACACGGTAGCTGGGTGTCTTGTAGCCCCAAGCTAAATCAGCATGGGATCTCGGAGCAGCAGTGGACCCCGGAGGTATGGCATGCACCCACCGGTATGTAGACATGCCCTGGTGCCTACCAACCACTGCACCCCCCTCCCAATGCCTTGTGGGTTCTGCTTTTTTAGGCAAAGGCTAGAGGAAGGATACCTCACCACAAACCAGGATCGGGAGTGCCTATAGGCGAGCACCAACAGACCGGTGTCGGTGTTTCAGCAGCTTCCTGCAGCTGAGGATCAAGCTTGGTCATTTTGAGGCTCTCCTGCCACCAGGGTCCTTCTCCCCTCGGTCAGTTTACAGGTCCAAAGACTGTACACATCCCTGCCCATTTAAATCTAGTGCAGGTTTGATGCCCCCATCATTATCAACCTCGATGGACTTCATAAAGCATTAGAATGCAAGTCCCCATTAACAAAAGCCTCAAGTGAAAATAAAAGAAAGTTCTGTCTGTTTTTACTGCCGATCTGCACTATTTAAGATACCTTTATTCCTCGGGAGACCTACACATTAACATGGGATCCATACAGCAACTTGCCATACTCAAAGTGGCTTTACTTTGCCAAAATTGGAAGTGTGTTTCCATTCAGCTAAGCCTAGTTGGTAGTGAATAATACCGCAAAATTATATGACTAACCTGGATGCAGCCAAATTTCTGGAACAGTTGGGACAAATGCACTCATGTTGCTTTTTCACAGGAGCCTGACCAAACACATCCAATCCCTCAGCATTCACCTGGGAGTAAAACAGATCTTAAGCTTTTCTCACCTCCAAGGATTTAACAAGAATGTATTGATATAATAATAGTTGTGCAAATGATTATACATATTCTCTAGTTATGCTCATGCTACAGCTGACATGTGGAGGATTGCATGCTCTCTTGGCATGAATGATACAGGTGGATCTGTGGCTATATCTCTTCCACATATTTACACTACTTTACAGATCTCTTCTTACAGGCCTGCTGGCTAAGTGCCCTCATTGGTTTTTGCTTCTTAGGTTAAAATGACAACTCTATTTCTGCTGCTACCCCCCCAATTTCACAGCCTCCCCCAATTTCACAGCCTGACATATATATATATATATTTTTTCTAGATCCGAATATAGATTTCTTCACTATAAATTGTGACATCTGTCCCTCACATGGAGGATGTGTAGCAGGGGTACAGTGCCCCATGTTTGCGCATCCTCACAATCTCAATGCCTGCAGGCAGACCTGCAGCTGTACACACTGAACCATACTAATAACTTGGTAAGGAAAGTAGGGATTTCTCGGTTCTCTGTGAATCAGGTTTGATGAATCTTTTCCCAGCTGGTCTTCACAAAATGGCAACACTAATGTTGTTTTCTTTATGATGTTACATCCTTCAATTTTTATTTCAGATTCATTGTTTTTGGTGTGAACTACGCTTATTGCTTTTGAATGAAAGTAGCCCATCTAGAGATATTTTAGAGAAAATAAATAATTATACGCAGTAAGCATACCTTGCATATATATTTAACAAAAACCATAATTATAATAAATATATAATGTGCATGGAATCGGTCAATTTCTTAATAGTAGCAGGTTGGAGTGCTAACTTTATTTTTTTTAAGAGCTCATCTGGCGACTGCCTACTTGGGCATTAGTCGCCATATTAAAAACTGGCCTAGTACTAGGCAACTTTAAAATAAAATTTAAAAAGACAAAAAACAACCCCCCCAACCCTCCAAAAAATGGGAAAAGGAAGCGAGAAGTAAGCAAGCTATAAGGAAAAAAACAAAACAAAACAATCTGCTTAAATAATAGGGAGAAGTCCGGCCTCCCCCCCCAAACTCAACAAGTCCACCAGTCAATGTGCACGCACTCATCCCGAGTACAAGGGACAGGCGGTAGCGGGCCCCGCCCATCCCGGTAAAAGGTCAAGTAACATGTGCGAAGATCACCCAGACTGGGACATTCGACAAGAATGTACCGAACAGTCTGGGGGATGACACAGTCGTCACAATAGGGCGCAGGCGAGCGCTCCAACAGATAGCGATGCATCACAGGAGTGTGTCCGATTCGGAGACAACAGAAAGAGACCTGAAGCCGTCGCGGCATTGGGGCATAGGTACATGGGAACAGTCTGGCGCAATGGCACGCAACTTTAAGTTCCCCCAGACCGTCTCCGATCTTCTTTGCCAAGCAGTCCGAAGATCTGCCCATATTCCTGCTATGTAGTCGGTGTGAGGAAGAGCGAAACGCTGGTCCGGTCGCAGAGTCCTCGCGGACTCTTTAGCGCCCTCATCGGCGCGCTCATTCCCCGCAATTCCTATATGTCCAGGAACCCAGCAGAAGATAATCTCAACATCCGCCCGGCTCACCAAAACCGTAGCGTCAAGGATATCGCGAACCAGTGGATGCGGAGATTTCAAAGCCCCGAGAGCACTCAGGGCGCTTTGCGAGTCGCTATAGATCACAATCCGGTCTCCGAACCGGGCACGTCGCATAATCGCCCGTACCGAGTGGTGTATTGCAACCAGCTTGGCCGTGAAGACAGACGCAGTACCTGGCAGAGCCCCACTGACTTCAAACAGAGGGGATACAGCGTGGAAGCCGACCCCTTCTTGGGACTTGCCCCGAATCCTTTTGACTCACTTCCACACCTCTGCTAAAGGGGTCTTCCCGTTAAGTGAATACACGTATGCCCGCACGGGAGAGCGGCGGGCGTGCTTCGAAATATACCGGAACCTAGCCCTAGCCCGGCGAAATTCACCGACAGTGAAATCGTTCGGGCGGCGCTTATAGCGCATGTAGGCATAACCAATCTGTTTGAGGGCCGTCTCACACGCGGCCGACCACCATGGGAGTGGTCAGCATGCAAAACGGCCAGACGTCCTAGGAATAGTAGTCAGGCCCACAGCGATGAGGTTGCCGGAGAAGAACTCAACGGCCTCATCTACCGACCTAAACTCCTTGACTGAGATAGAGAATTCGGGCATTTCCTGAAATGCAGGCCACCGCGCCCGCGCCAAGCACCACCGAGGTGGGCTCTCAGGCGGCAGTTGCCCTGAAAATGATATTTGAATGGGAAAGTGATAACTACCATGGAGGTCATCGACCACCCCCCAATCAAAATCAGGCTGTGCATCCAAAGAGCACAAAGATAGATCAAGGCAAGAAAATGAAGCGGTTCTCGGACAGTGATGCGTAAACTCATCCACGTTTAGGACACATATCTCAAGCTCTTCGATCACATCGACAAGGACTTGTCCCCTGGGATTTATTGAGTAATCTCCCCAGAGAGGATGCCTGCCATTCAGATCTCCAAGCAAGAGAAAGGGCCTCGGCAACCGTGCCACGACGCGGCGGAAGTCCCCCGCATCAAAGTCAGCTGACAGTGGAATGTACGCAGAAATGATAGTATACCTCCTATCCAGGTGCAGCTGCACAGCCAATGCCTGAAAGGAGGTATCTAATGAGAAAGGAAGAACGGAGACATAATGCCGGGTGTAGACCGCGCATCCCCCATCCCGGCCATCCCGCGGTGGTGGGGTCGCAAGACCCTTATACCCCGGGAGGGCGAGCAGGGGGCACGCGCCTAGCATGGTCTCCTGCAAAAAGATAGCTAACGCGGAACAGGACGAGACGAGCCTCCGCAGCTCCTCCCAGTTGGCCCGGAGTCCATGGCAAATCAATTGAAGGAATATGCCCTCCAGGCCTAGCTCGGAGACGCGGGGGCCCTCCTCGAACAGAAGACCCTCACGGGAATGGCCGCACACTTCCCGGGGGCAGAACCCCGGGCGCTGTCGCCTTCGAGGACTTATTGGGGAAGGTTGGGCTCGCCATGCGAGTCTTTTCCTCCCCCCGCCTCGAAACCTTAGGCGGGCATTGCGGCTTCGGAGGCGGGGGGCCCTCTTTTTGAGGAACCACCGTCTCCGAGCCACTCCCTCAACCACTAGGCGTGGGCGAAGGAGCCGGAGCTCATTTGTTGCTGTCTTCCTTTCGAGGGACAGCTTTAGGAACCCCGGAAGATGGCCTAGCGACCAACTTCAGGGGTGCTGCCTCCTTTGAGTCTAACGACTCGGTGGAGGTGCGTGGCCGTTTTGCCTTACGGGAAACGGTCACGCTGGGGGAAGAGGGGGGAGCCCTGGTTTTAGCAAGGCTGGGTTTGAACCCTTTTTGCCACCAGCTTTACCAGGGGAGCAGCTTGGGTTGAGTAGAGCCCGAACAAGGGCTCCGAATGGGCGTGGAAACAACCATGCTCGTTGGCCTGGAGCAGAGGGTGTCTTTCTAACAATTGAGTCATATGATGTCCCAGGCAGAGCCGGGCGCGCCAGGACCAAGTCCTTAGCCTCGCGGAATGAGATTCGATCCTGGGCCTGAACGGCCAGGATTTCTTTCTCGATGAGATATGCACCACATTGCTTTCAAGAAGCGGGGTGCGGCTCTTCGCAATTGAACACTTGGCCACACACGATTTGGACTTATCGTGTGCAGCCTTGGAGCAATTTACACAAACTTCGGGTAGCCCAGACTTTGCACGTCTACAAGAACGATTCGTATGGCCGAAGCAGGGACAGTAATAGCACCTCTGCAGCAGTGGCACGAATGCCTTCACGCGGTAGCGGTACCAACCGGGACGCACCGACTCAGGGAGCTTGTCACAGTCGAACGTGACGAAGAGTGTAGGGGTGGATCTCGAGGCCCCTCCCTGTTTTCTCATCACACGTTCGACCTTGACCGCCCCATGGGCGGCCAGCTCTAAGGTGATGTCCTCTATGGAGTAGTCAACGAGTTCCCTCACATAAACTACTCCTATCACAAAGTTCATGGTAGAGTGCGGCATCACACTCGCCGGGGTGCCATGAAGTGTCCGAAGAGCACTTATCTTGGCCGGCTTGACCGGATTAGTCGCATTCGCCAGAAGGCTCCCGTCCGAGAAACGGGTCACCTTCGGCTCTCTACCAATTACACTAGCTAATGCTCTCCTCTGATGGATCATGTTGCACTTGGCCAACATGTGTCCATCAGTGGAGCGAATGACGAGGAAGCGTTTGAAGCCAGCGAGCTGGAAAACGCCAGGTAACCTCTGAATCAGGGGCCCTGATGTCATCGAAGCTCCGCCCTTTTCGCTTTTGGTCTTAGTCAGGGGCTTGCAACCGGGGGCGCAGAGGGGCCGGATGTGCCCATCTTGGCTTGGTGGCTTGCCAGAGTGGCAGCAGTCCCATCCGTCCCCGCAGCCCCCATGGATGGAGGGGAGCCCCAAGTCTTCTTTGTCTTTTTTGGAGAGGAGGACGGGGAATGAACCCGCTTCTCACCTCTGCCGGCAGAAGCGCCTAGGCCAGATGGACCGGCCTCAGCCAGGTCCTTCTCCAAAATGGAGAAGGTTCTGGTGGTTGCAGGGGCACCGGTCCGAGAAGATCCCTCCCCTCCTTGTACTGCCTCAGAAACCCTAACTGTTTGAGGAGGACCTTGCATAGGGGCGGATTTGGGTTCAGTGTTTGGCGCAGAGCCCGGATTCCCCCCATGGAAGGCCCTACCCTCTGAGGCTGGGTTTCCTCAAGGACCATGTCTATCACAGGAGGGGCCTCCAGTTGGCCATCCCTTCCCATGACATCGTAGGTCGCCAGTCTTGTGTGGGGAGGCACAGGCCTTGACCCCGGCAAGGTTTAAAATTCTTGCCAGCAGGTCTTATGAGGGAAGCAACTGAAGGGGGCTGGCTTCCCTCTCCCCCCTAAGGGGGTTTGCCCTACCGAGCCGCTTACACGAGGGTCGGTCGGCAATGGGCTGCCTGCTGGCTTTCTTGGCAGTCCCCTTAGAAGGAAAAGGATGGACTGCCGCTGGAAATAGGGAGGTGCCCGAAAGCACCTCCAGAGAAGGGGTTGAAGGGGAGTCCTCTACACCTGTAGGCATAGGAGAGGAGTAAGCCTCCTCTCCGGTTAAAGAAGTATGGAGGGTCCCCTGCGCAAGCACAAGGGATGGGACCTCCATTTTTTCGGTGGAGCTGCCCAAGGGCGGCTCCGTTGATGAGGAAGGGGAATTGGGGATAGATTTGGGTTTTTGATGATCATACATGGGCATGGTGACCCTCTTTTTTACACAGGATGCAATCGCGCATCACATCTCACAGTAGCCCGCACTGCAAGAGGTGATTACAGGCCCGGTAGTGCCAGGCGCCGCCATTTGGGACCACCCCTCCCGCCTGGTGGCCTGGGAGTCCATCGGCATGGCGGCTCCACCTTCGACACGGCGTAAAATCATGGATAGACAGTGAAATGAGAAGGAAAAGGGATATGAGGAAGGTATGGGTGGGGATGAAGCAGGTTGTTAAAAACAAAACATCCCGAACCGGAGCTCAGGGAACATAGTCCCCTCCCCCCTTAGCCCAGATCCGGGGCGGTTGGCTTGAGAAGAAGGTCAGCATCTACCCTGTGAAATTAGAGGCTGACCAGAGAAAGTTGTAGGAGAGGTTGTATGAAAAGTGACGAGGTAGGGGAGAAATACAGGCTATCTGAAGGAAGGAAGAGAAGCTAAGCTGGGGTCAGATGGAGCGCTGGATCCTGTCAGCACGGCGGCCAGGATGGCAAATCGCCGCACCCCTTACAGGGTAGTTTCACTAGAATTCTGAGCTTCTGTATCTCTCACTGTTAGAGTATATATAGCTAAATTTCCCTCATTATCTACAAATTGGGCATTTACTCCTATATAATGGATTCCTTGATGAGTACAACCAAGTTTATTTTTGAGTTATATTTTCTTGTTTTCAGCTTACTTCAAGATCATAGTTGTATATCATGTGTCTCTAATGACATTCCAAGCTTTGTGGCAATCTCTCCATTCAGTTCTTTCAAACTTGGAGAATAATGTTAATGGTACTTCATTTTGAACAACCCAGTTGATCAACCCTTCTTTAATTTTTCTGTTATCATTGAAATTGTAATTATTTTTCTTTGTAGAAAATTTGTAATTGGAGGCACATCAACGTCATCCCTTTTCAATGTAGAACAAATGGGTTTTTTGAAGTTCATTTTGTTTTCCTCTTTTTCTATCATAGACTTGTAAGTACTTAGGTGCTTATTTTGTAAATGCCTTTTTAAATTGAATGCTCTGGTTGGACCACAAGCCGCTTTTTCACTGTAAGCGGTGATTTTAGCATTGCATAGTTTGTTTTTTGTTTCTATTTTACATATATAATGAGTTTCTTAGTCATTGAACTTGAAATAGTAAAAAACAACTGAGTTTTTAGATCCTTTATTCATATTAGCAAAGGATTAATTAAATTTATATTTAGAACTTTTTAAATGCTATCTGAAATATAAAAATAGTAAAATTATGAGATAGTGACAAAATTCTAAATATATATATAAATTATATAGTTTATTATTTAAATAAATATAAAGTAAAAATATATATAAATTCAATTGTCTTCTATTGCTATGAAATATGCCATTTCTATAAAATATGAGTTGCCTTGGTAGCTCTTCCTAGCCCTGAACACTCCTTTGTCATTGGAAGTTTGTTTTTGGTGTGCATGCACTAGTGACCATTCCATACATTTATCTAAAATTTCTTAGAAAAGAGTCTGGAGTCTGTTTTTTTTACTCATTCCTGACTTCTTTACAAAAGTTTGACTCTCGACTCCAACTCTGACTCCCCACCTCTGGGGACACGGAATGGAAACTGACCATCTCTTGAACTTGGAGCCATCCGTATACACTGGCATGGTTCCAGTGTGAGATAAAGTGTGCTCCAGAAAGGCCGAATGCAATACTCCCAGTACTGTAGAAGCTTTGGGAGCAGAGGCATGGTGACAAATAGATAAAGGTGGAACTCTCCAGGGTGGCATCCTGGGCAGAACCAGGGAAGCCACCAGCATCAGAGCTATACTAAGCTCTCAAAGGAGTTTCCTATCCCTTTGTGTGTAGGGTATGACTGGCATCCCTACGGCGGCATAGGCACCATCAAGATCAGCTGCAGATGCAGTGAGAGCTGTTGGTGACAGAGGGTTGCACCAGGCTCACACGTACAGGCAAACTATGCACTATGCATAGTGAGTGGCACCTCCCCAGCATCAACAAGTAGGCTAAGGGGAGACATGCAGAAGGCACCACTCACCAGGTGAGGCCTAGTGTCAAGAGTGAGTCTACCTTCTGCAATACACGCGCAACTAATGCATAAAGTTTGCATCTGTGGTTGGCCTTCAAACAAAAAGGTAAAGGGGACCTTTTTGAAAGAAAGTCATCATTGGGCATGGAGACCCTTCTGTTTTCACAGGAGGCAAATTCTGCTGCCATTTAAGGCCACTCCTAGTGCCTAGTGGCCCGGCAGCCCATCACCAAAATGGCTCCACTTTAGGCTCGACATAAAATTGATAGCCTGTGAAAGGAGAGAAAAGGGTATGTGAGGAAGGTGTGGGTGGGGGGTGAAGCAGGTTGTTAAAAACCTATCACCTCAAACCGGAACTCAGGTGTGAGGGGGTGTTGTCCCCTCCACCCTCAGCCCTGATCCGGGATGGTTGGCTGAGAGAAAGCTGGTTGGCATCTATCCTGTAAAATTAGAGGCTGATGAAAGAAAGTTGTAGGCAAGGTTGTATGAAACTGAGCAAGCAGGGAAAGTAGACAGGGTACCAGAAAGGAGAAGAGGCTAAGCTGGGGCCAGATGGAGCGCAGAGTCCCATCAGCATGATGGCCAGGAAAGTAAATTGCCATACCACTTACCAAGAAAGAAGGAAGTTCCAGGCTTAAGAAATAGAGAAGTTAGTACAAAATGAGCCAGGTAGGTACTCTTAGAAATAAGTTGGGACATTTTACCTGGTAAAACCTGGTGTCATCTTCAGGAATGCCTGCTTCTAATAGTAGGAGGCCTCTCTTCATACTACGATGAATCTCAAACGTGATATCTAGAAAGACATGACTATGCTATCAATATGCAACCTAATAAATAGTTTTCCCATCCTTAAACCCAAAGAAACTAGTTAATAACTCCTTACTCTATACAAATTCATATAAGTAAAAAAATGTTAGAACTAATATCAGCCAAATTAAGCATGTCAATCACTCACACCAGCTTTCACACTAACACAATTATAAACGTTCTCTAGATCCATGAACCCAGCTTAAACTTTACACCCCAAATCCTTATATTTTCAGTTTGTCTTACTGCAAATAATTCAGCCAACTCTCTTAGCCATTCTAAACTCTCTTTGCTCATTTTCTATGTTGTTTTTTTTAGGAGCCCATCTGGTGATTGCTTACTTGGACATAAGTCGCCGTACTCACCATGACAGCCTAGTACGAGGCTACTTTAGAATAATAACAACAACAAACACAACAATAAAAAAAAAGGAAAAAAAGGCAAAAACAGGAAGTAGACTTGAATGTCAGGGAAAGACCAGCCTCCCCCCCCCCCGGCCCAGGGACATGCGACCTACAGAGAAAACAACAAGAAAAAACCTACCTAGTTAAATAAACAAGAGAAGGTCAGCCTCCCCCCAAAGTCTAAAAGTCCTCCAGTTAATGCGCAAGAACTCGTCCCGAGTACAAGAGACAAGCGGTAGGGACCCTGCCCATCCCAGTAGCAGGACAGGCAACATGCACGGAGATTGCCCAGACTGGGAAATTCAACAAGAATTTGCCAAGCAGTTTGGGGGACAAGGCAGTCTTCAAAGTAGGGCACTGACAAGCGCTCCATCAAATGGGAGTGCATCTCACGAGTGGGACCAATTTGGAGATGACAGAAAGCAACCTGAAGCCTTCGCGGCATTGGGGGATAGGTCCATTGGAACAGTTGCGATGCAATGGCACGCAACTTTAAGTTATCTTTAACCGTCCCCATCTTGTTTGCCAAGCAGCCCGGAGAGCTGCCATGTAGTCAGTGTGAGGAAGAGCAAAATGCTGATCCGGTCGCCAAGTCCTCGCAGACTCTTCGGTACCCTCATTCCCGTCAGTTCCTATGTCCCGGAACCCAGCAGAAGATAATCTTGACATCCACCCGGCTCACAATCTTGTCTCCAAACCGGGCCAGACCGGGCCGGGCCAGACGCATAATCTCCCGTACCAAGTGGTGTATTGCCACCAGATCGGCCCTGAAGAGACACAGCGCCTCGCAGAGTGCCACTGACTTTAAACAGAGGGGATACGGCATGGAAGCCAACACCCTCTTGGGACATGGAGCCATCCGTATACAATGGCATGGTTCCAGCATGACACAATGTGTGCTGCAAAAAGGTCAAACGCAATACTCCCACCTCCCGACGCTGTAGAAGCTTTAGGGCCCTCATTCCCTGCAATTCCTACATGTCCAGGAACCCACCAGAAGATAATCTCAATATCCGTCCGGCTTGCCAAAACTGTGGCATCACAGATATTGAGAAACAGGAGATGCAGAGATTCCAATGCTCAGAGAGGACTTGGAGCGCTTTGTGAGTCGCTATAGATCACAATCTGGTCTCAGGGCAAAGAGAGCGACACTGAGGACACCCTCACTCACTGACAGTAAACCTGTCGTTGAAGAGTAGGTAAAGTCCAGTCGGCGGCATTCCGCGACATCACAACATGCATTGAACGCTGGCGGAGCAGCATCCCGGCTAGAGAATGCGGAGAAAGCAGTCGCGTAGGATTCCGCCATGGACGCGGTGTCCGAGATTGCAGCCCCATTCTCCTGGAGAACGGGAGTGGGGGGTCCTGCGAGAACTTGCCCCGAATCCTTTTGACTTGCTTCCACACCTCTGCTAGGGGGGTCTTCTCGTTAAGTGAAGACACGTATGCCCGCCAAGAAGAGCGGCGGGCGTGCTTCAAAATATACCGGAACCTAGCCCTAGCCTGATGAAATTCAGCGACAGTGAAATCGTTCGGGCGGCGCTTATAGCGCATGTAGGCATAACGCTTCCGTTTGAGGGCTGTCTCACACTCAGCGACCACCATGGGAGTGGTCGGCGTGCAAAACGGCCAGACGTTCTAGGAATAGTAGTCAGGCCCGCAGCGATGAGGTTGCCGGAGAAGAACTCAACGGCCTCATCTACCGACCTAAACTCCTCGACTGAGATAAAGAATTCAGTCATTTCCTGAAATGCAGGCCACCGCGCCAAGCACCACCAAGGTGGGTTCTCAGGCAGCAGTTGCCAGGAAAATGATATTTGAATCGGAAAGTGATCACTACCATGGAGATCACCGACCACCCACCTAATCAAAATCAAGCTGTGCATCCAAAGAGCACAAAGATAGATCAAGGCAAGAAAATAAAGTGGTTCTCAGGCAGTGATGCGTAAACTCATCCACATTTAGGACACCCATCTCAAGCTCTTCGATCAGATCGTGAAGGACTTGTCCCCTGGGATTTATTGAGTAATTTCCCCACAGAGGATGCCTGCCATTCAGATCTCCAAGCAAGAGAAATGGCTTCGGCAACCGTGCCAGATGCAGCAGAAGTCCCCTGCGTCATGGTCAGCTGATGGTGGAATGTACACAGAAATGATAGTATACCTCCTATCCAGGTGCAGCTGCACAGCCACTGCCTGAAAGGAGGTATCTAAAGTGAATGGAAGAACGGAGACATCATGCCGGGTGTAAACCGCGCATCTCCGAGCGCGGCCATCCCGCAGTGGGGGGGTCACAAGACCCTTATACCCCGGGAGGGCGGGCAGGGTGCACGCGCCTAGCATGGTCTCCTGCAGAAAAATAATAGCTAACGGGAAACGGGACGGGACGGGACGGGACGGGACGAGACGAGACGAGACGAGACGAGCCGAGCCGAGCCTCTGCAGCTCCTCCCAGTTGGCCCGGAGTCCACGGCAATTCTATTGAAGGAGTATGCCCTCCAGGCCTAGCTCGGAGGAGGCGGGGGGGGGGCCTCTTCGAACAGAAGACGCTCACGGGAATGGCCGTACGCTTCCCGGAGGCCAAACCCCGGGCGCTGTTGGCCGTCAAAGCGTTGAAGGCGCTGTCGGCTGTCAAAGCGTTGAAGGCGCTGTCGCCTTCGAGCACTTATTGGGGAGGTTCGGGTCGCCATGCGAGTCTTTTCCTCCCTCCGTTCGAAACCTTAGCCGGGTGTTGCGGCTTCGGAGGTGGGGGGCCCTCTTTTCGAGGAACCACCGTCTCCTGGCCACTCAGCCCACCACTAGGCGTGGGCGAAGAAGCCAAAGCTCCTTTGTTGCTGTCCTCTTTCGGCGGACAGCTTTAGGAACCCTGGCAGATGGCCTGGCGATCAACTTCAGGGGTATTGCCTCCTGTGAGTCTAACGACTCGGTGAAGGCGCGTGGCCGTTTCGCCTTATGGGAAACGGTCACACTGGGGAAAGAGGGGGTACCCTGGTTTTAGCCGGGGCTGGGTATGAACCCTTTTTGCCACCAGCTTTACAAGGGAAGCGCCCGGGTTGAGTAGAGCCCGAAGAAGAGCTCCGAATGGGCGCAGAAACAACCGTGCTCATTGGCCTGGATGGGCCAGGAGTAGAAGGTGTCTTTCTATCCATGAGGCATAAGGGCCCAGGCAGAGACGGGCACGCCAGGACCAAGTCCTTAGCCTCGCCAAATGAGAGTCAATCCTGGGCCTGAACAGCCAGGATTTCTTTCTCAAGGAGATATGCACCACATTGCTTCGAAGAAGCAGGGTGTGGCTCTCCACAATTTATACACTTGGCCACACACGATTTGGTCTCATCGTGTGCGGCCTTAGAGCAATTTACACATACTTCGGGTGATCCCGACTTTGCACATCTACATGAGTGATTCGTATGACCAAAGCGGTGAGAGTAATACCACCGCCGTGGCAGTAACACAAATGCCTTCACACGGTAGCGGTACCAACCAGCACGTAGCGACTCAGGGAGCTTGTCACAGTTGAACGTGACGAAGAGTGTAGGGGTGGGTCTTGAGGCCCCTCCCTGTTTTCTCATCACACGTTCGACCTTGACCGCCCCATGGTCGGCCAGTTCTAAGGTGATGTCCTCTATGGAGTAGTCAACGAGTTCCCTCACATAAACTACTCCTTTCACAAAGGTCATGGTAGAGTGCGGCGTCACACTCATCGGGGTGCCATCAAGTATCTGAAGAGCACTTATCTTGGCCGCCTCGGAGGGATCCGACGCATACGCCAGAAGGTTCCCGTATGAGAAACTGGTCACCTTCGGCTCTCTACCAATTACACTAGCTAATGCTCTCCTCTGATGGATCATGTTGCCCTTGGCCAACATGCTGCCATCAGTGGAGCAAATAATGAGGAATTGTTTGAAGCCAGCGGGTTCGAAAATGCCAGGTAACCTCTGAATGAGGGGCCCCGATATTATCGAGGCTCCACCCTTCGCACTTTTGGTCTTAGTCGGGGCTCCGCACCCAGGGGAGCAGGGGCCGAATGTGCTGGTCTTAGCTTGGTCACTTACTGAAGCAGCAGACCTATTCATCCCTGCAGCCCCCATGGATGGAGAGGAGCCCAGTCTGTTTAGTCTTGTTTCTGTTCCTTTTCTTCTTAGGAGAGGAGGGCGGGAAATGAACCCGCTTCTCCCCTCCACCGGCAGGAGCTCCCGGGCCAGATGGATTGGCCTCAGCCAGGTCCTTCTCCAAGATGGAGAAGGTCCTGGCAGTTGTAGGGGCACCAGTGGGAGGAGATCCTTTCTCTCCTTGTACTGCCTCAGAAACCCTAGCAGTTTGAGGAGGACCTTGCATAGGGGCAGATTCGGGTTCGGTGCTTGGCGCCGAGCCTGGATTCCCTTCCATGGCAGGTCCTACCATCTGAGGTTGGGCTGCTGCAACCATCTCTATCTCGGGGGGGGCTCCAGTTGGCCATCCTCTCCCAGGACATCGCAGGTCTCATTGACAAAGCTGTCTCTAGTCATGTCTGGGGAGGCACAGGCCTTGACCCCAGTAAGGTTTAATATTCTTGCCAGCACGTCTTTTGAGAGAAGCGTTCAAAAGGGCCTGGCTTCCCTCTCCCTCCTAAGTGGGTTTGCCCTACCAAGCCGCTTCAATGGAGAGCAGTCGGCTATGGGCTGCCTGCTGGCTTTCTTGGCACTCCCCTTGGAAAGAAAATGGGGGACTGCGGCTGGAAAGAGGCAGGTGCCTGAAAGCACCTCCAGAGAAGGAGGTGAAGGGAAGTCCCCTACACCCATAGGCAAAGGAGAGGAGTAAGCCTCCTCTCCGGTTAGAGAAATTTGGAGGGTCCCCTGTGCAAGCACAGAGGGAGGGATCTCCATTTTTTTTTCTGTGGAGCTGCCCGAGAGTGGCTCCATCGATGGAACATGGGAAGTTGAGGGTGGATTTTTTACTTGTTCATCATTGGGCATGGTGACCCTATATTTTATACAGGAAGCAATTGCTCATCGTCCCTCACAGTATCCCTCTCTGCAAGGGGTGCATACAGGCCTGGCAGAGCCAGGTGCCACCATTTAAGGCCACCCATCCCGCCTGGTGACCTGGCAGCCCTTCAGCATGGTGTCTCCACCTTGGGCATGGCGTAAAATTGATAGTGTGTGAAGTGAGAAGGAAAGGGGATATGAGGAAGGTATGGGTGGGGATGAAGTAGGTTATTAAAAAAACACCATCCCAAACCGGAGCTCAGGGTTGAGGGAACATTGTCCCCTCAGAGGGTGTCTTATTTTAGATTGAGGCATAAGATGTTCCAGGTTGCACAAGCATACCAGGATAAAGTGCTTAACCTTAAGAATGAGAGACAATCTTTAGCCTAAACAGCCAGGCTTTCCATTTCCAGAAGATACGCACCACAATGCTTCAAGAAGTGAGGTGAAACATTCCACAATTGACACACTTGGACAGACTTTAATTTACTTCATTCGTGGGCATGGTGACCCTAGTATTTGCACAGGACATAAACACTAATCACCCCATGCAGTAGCCCGCTCTGCGAGGGGTGAACACAGGGCAGGCAAAGCTAGCTGCCATCATTTGAGACCACTCTTCCCGCCTAGTAGCCTGGCAGCTCCACCTTATTCTTGGCATAAAATTAATAAGACTGTGAAAGGAGAGAGAAAGGGTATGTGAAGAAGGTGGGGGTGAGGGAAGTTGTTAAAAACCCAACACCCCAAACTGGAGCTCAGGGGTGAGGGCGAATTGTCCCCTCCCCTATCAGCCCCGATCTGGGATGGTTGACTGACCAGAGAAAGTTGTGGGAGCATGAGGGAGTGTAAGAAGAGGCTAAGCTTGAGCCGGATGCAGCGCGGAGTCTGGTCAGCACGGTGTCCAGGATAGCAAATTGCTAGGCCCCTTATGGGGTCATCTCTGGCTGGCAAATAAAACTCTAATGGGGAAGAGAGAGAGGCACCTCCCTTAGTCAAAATTACAGGACTGCAGGGGGCATGGCATGCTGGGCCACACTTTTTCTGGCCCCCTAAGGGGGTTGGCCCTATTGAGTTGCTTCCCCAGTGAGTAACCAATTTTGGGCCTCCTGCCTGCTCTCTTTGCAGTTCCCGGTAATTAGAATGGGAAAATTTACATTAGTCGAACGATGGAGTCATCCATGTGAGGGGAAATCCACTGCACCCATAGAAGAGGGTTGAAGGGGCTCCTGAGAGAGAAAGCACAGAGGGCATCTGATATTACCTCATCCTCCCTAAAACCTAGCGAGGGCAAAGTGGCACTTGGAGGAAGATGCCCATACACATTTCCACTATTGCGTTATATTATACCAATGTTAAAAGAAAATAGAAAAAGAAACTCATGGAAAGTAGATACTATGATCCCCTCTATGGGGTTAAGGATTAAATGAAACTAAAGCAGATTCAATAAGGAAATAAGCTTAGTTTGTGGAAAGGGAGAATGATTCTGAAACTGAAGATAAACAAAAATTTCTAAGAAAAGATTAAATTACAAAAGGCAGAAAATTTAATTTGGTAATACTTCAGATAAGGTGATTGTGGACTTTTGTCCTTTTGCCCTATAATGATTCATCCTCTTTTTCAGTATGTTTCATAGAACTGATTAATGGTGGGGAGGATAACCTTCCCCCCCCCTCACACACACCAAAACAAAATAAAAATAAAGGAGAGGGGGTGAAGCACCCCCAATACAATATTTTAAGGAAAAATTATAAGATGAAAAATGGCATAGGGAATAATGGAAAAAATGGTATATGAGAAAATTGAAAAAAGAGTAACTATTTGCTTTAAGTATTCGTTGAAGGGCCTTTAGTTATTTTTTAAAACTAAATAAGATGAAGGGCGGGGCAAAGTCTCCCACCCATGCATTATTTGATTAAGGCAAAATGAAATGGCTGAAAAATCACATATGAAAGAATGAAAAAATATATGTATATGTCATATCATAAAAGGAAAACAAGAACTATTTATTTGAATTTTATTCATGGTGGGCTTTATTAATTTTCTACTTTTTTCTTAGTTAATTTTAGTTAATTGTTAATTAAATACTTATTGCAGATTCGCTTAGTTATTTTGTATTTTGCCTCATTTTCACTATAACTATTTTTTTAACATTTATTATTACTATTGTATTCATTACTCTTGGATTTAATCATTATTTTCTCCACTTCATTCTTTCTTGAATATTTTCTTTAAATTAAAGACTTGGAGCTTATATACAGTTGATTGGAACTAGTTTTAATGTAATTCTGAATTCAGCCCTTTTCATTCTTATTGCCTAGTTTGAACATGACTTCTCTGTGTGCTAGTAGTACAATTAATTTGTGTCTTCTTTTTTTAATTAATTTCCAGTCACAAATGCTTGACAAAGTTATCCAATTGATCTATTGGTTTGTATGTAACTCAAATACCTAGATAATTTGACTATCTATTTTTATATTAAAGTAAGTAGAGTTTGCTTATTCCCCATTTTTGGGGGGTATTCACAGAAAAAACATCATGCCTAAAAATTCAAAATTATAAACAAAGCAACATTGTATTCATGTGTGCTGAATGAAACATTTAGATTAACATTTGCATTCATTTTTGAGTAACAAAAAATAAACAAAAACAGCCAAGCAGCTAATGTGAAAGATTACCAAAAATTTTCCTGCTACATTATCATCAGTTTTTCAATTTCCCCTCTTTTCCTCTACCTGGACTATTCTTGCTTAAGCCAAAGAATATGATAAGTAGATGACTTAACTGGGACAGCCAACTGGTAAAGCTAGAGTAAATTGTCACTAGGTTCATTAAGTGCAATAGTGTAGAGAACCAACTCACTCAAAATAGCATCCTCCAGCAACTCATCAGAAATTGACTTAGCAGCTGCCTCAATGACCTCATGAGAGGCCAAAGTGAAAGGATTTGTTTCAAGGGTAGAACTGAGAGTAAACCGGTCACCATCCCTGCCACCAGTTCCTCCATTCACAGTACCAGCTTGAACCATCTTGCAGTCCCGAAAATGAGACCTATTTTTATCCAAAGAAATCTGCAAACAAGATAAGATTTTAAAATGACTTGTTTCAAGAAAAGCAGAAGCTACTGCTGACTCAACATTACCAAATAAACAAACTAATACTTTGTAATTGGCTAGATACAAACTAAAAATTAATGGCAGCCTGTCAATGAAGTAGTAGGGCATGTTACAGAATTGCTCTCTGAAATACATTATGGAATTGAATCATTTCTTTTTCAATTTCACTGTTCAATCATGTGTGTTTTTGGTTATGTTTTTTCTTTGTTGAAATGTATTACTAAAAGTTATATAATATATTTACTAGTAAAAGAGAAATCAAAAGGTAACAATCGTAGGCCTACTAGGGCAGAGTCTGATGAACAAGCAAGCAATGTTATATGATAGCCTGGATACAAGTAAAGATGTGGTTAATGAGAAGGTTGAAGATAAATGTGATGTTAAGGGTGGGGATGATGGGCCTATAAACACAAGAGGGTGGATGGCAAAAACGTCTTTTGTAAAAGTTGGTTCCATTTTTGTTTTGTAAGGTTTTTTTTCTTGGTGCCAACTTAAAATGAAGTATAATTGGCATTGTTATAATGTGGTAAAGAAGTAAAAAGGTTCCAAAAAGTTAAAAGAAATCTGATTAATATCAATGAAGATCTGATAGACAAAAATATAAATTTGAAAACCCAAATAGAAAAAATGTTAATTGAACATGAATGCCATGGATTTGATCTGAAAGAGAAATTAAAATGCCTTAAGATAAACATCAAAACTAAAAAAAAGTTGGATGTGACCCAAATATTGGTGAAGTGACTATAAGAGTAACAAATGAGGTAAAAATGTATGATAGAAAATCGAGAAATGAAAAGAGGAAATGATGTAAAAATTAGAAAAAGTCAACATCATTTGCTGATAAGCTTAAAACAAATTTAAGTCATTTATTGATAATTAAATTAACTGATAAGGATAAAAAGGCAGTAAAAAATAAAGAGAGATTAGTGAAAAGCTGAAAGATATTCAAATAAACAAAACTGAAGCTTGGTTAAATACAAATGAAGATGACGCAAAGATAAAAGAAATGCTACCTACTTAATTCACTATGATAAATGAGATAACATGGTCCTAGTAGCAGAGGAGGCAGTGGAATCAGTTAATAAATATTTATGTATAAACAAGTTATATATAAAGAAAGCTTTAGTACGTCCCAATTTGTTGAAATTCAACTGAATACTAGAAAAGAATACTTAAAATAATAAATGTATCCAAACCTCCTTGTCCAAATGAAAATAATTTTCGGCATGAATTTAGAAACTTCATTAGCTTAAGTGATAATGATATGAATAATGTTCTTATATGTGGTGATTTTAATGTTAAATTGAATAACAAATAGAATGACTAATGAATTTAAAAATATTCTTAGTGAAAATAAAATATTGGTGAATTTAAAAATATTCTTAGTGAAAATAATTTTAAAAATTATCTGAATACTGCAACTTCCAGATCAGGTAATACGTTGAAACTTATTTATAAGCAGTAGTGAAATTAATAATAGAAAATATCCTGAACTTAAATCTTAATTTTCCCATGGTAGCTTTCATAAACTAATAACATTTTTTATGGGCAAATCAACCTTGAATTAATAAAGAGTGCAAAAAGAATTGTGAGTGATGATGATCCTATGCCTAATAAGGATGTTTGTCATGCTTCAAATTTCTTTGACTTGTGAGAACTTATTTTATGTGACAGTGTCACTCTATCTGTACTTTCAAAAACATAAAATTACCAGTGTTCTTCCAACTATTAAAGGAAAACGAAGTAGAATCTGTTAAATTAATATAGGCCTATTTCAAATTTGACAATTGTGTCCAAGATAATTGAGATCACAATAAAGGCTAATTTGTCAATGCTTAAACAAACAAAGGAACAGTCTGAGACTGCAATCTTAGCAATGTCAAATGACTTTGTGTCATCAATTGATAGTAATAAGTGTGGGATTCTGATTCTATTGATAGTTGAATCATGACATTACTAATAGATGAATTATCAAAGATTGAGCTAGGAAACAAGACACTCAATTGGTTTAAAAGCTATCTACATACATGGTAGATATATGTATGTAAGACTAAAAAAAAATGGTCCATCTTCTATGAAGCCAGCAAATAATGGTGTTCAAGGTAGTGTCTTAGACCCCCATACTTTTTAGTCTATACATGTGAGGTGACAATAGTTCTTAGAAAATGTTAAATATAAGCTATATGCAGATGACTGTCAAATATATATATAGAATTTGACAACTGAAAACATAAAATTAAGATTACTAATCTTTTTCTTGATTAAATTAAATGATGATAAAATTTATGTATATTAGGGTGTTTCAAAAAATTGAAATTTTAAATTTTGTCTCAGCTGTATGTTGCTCCCTTTCATATCATATAATGTAATGTTCATACAAAACTTTAAGGTGATACCTCAATATTTAGGGGGCGCTCAAAAGGTTTGATTTATTTTTAATTCTCTATAAAAATGAAAGAAAGCTCCCTTAACAGTTCTTGAATTTTAATACAAGTGCCTTGTTGCAAACCTGCGTTTGAGGCTGTTGTATCAAATACAAGAGCCTTGATTTGCTTTGACAGGCCCCACTGGTTGATAACAGACAGACATGAATTGGTTTGATCAGTACCTGAACTGGATCCAATTTTGGGAACACCAAGGAGGAGCTCAACACTATCTCTTCCTGAGGCAACAATTGCAATTCTGTCAGCCTTCTCCCAACCAGAGCTTGTTACAGTTATGTCAGGCAATAGCTTACCATCCCAATGCATCACAAGAGGTGCATTGCGTGGAAGACTTGTCGTGATGTCAGCCTTGATTCTGGTAGCTGCTTCTTCATGGTTCTTCTTCCAGTACCGGTAAATTGAAGAAACAAAGTGATTTGTTCAATATCATTGCCAATAGTGTTTGCCTGAACCCCCCCCCCCCCCAGCTGGTACATTGCCTTCCTGTGAGATACAACAGTACAATCCAGAGCCATTGTGAACTCTGGTTTCAAGAAAATGTTCTTGGGAATCAGTAGACCTGCAAATGGAGAATTTGACTCCTTTCTTTTGGGATAGCTGTAATTTTGAAAGGAGTCTGAAGACGAACTGGAAACAGTTAGCGTTGATGAGCTGACAACTTTGACGGCTGTTCATTTTTCCACCTCAGATTTCTTCTTGCATTCATCTTCTACTTCAGCTCTTTAATTTTTCTCCTCTATAGTTCAAATGATTCATGTCAATTCCAGCCATGCTCGACTGAGAACGATACTCTCATTGGCTCAACAAGAAGGCTTTATCTTCATTTTTCATCATAATCAGTACATCTTTGTGAGCAATGTCAAAGAGTTCATCTAAGTCATCACAAAATATTTGTTCCTTCATGTGCTGATTCTCTGAATCGTACAGACATTCTTCTAGAGACCTTCATACTTCATAATGAGGTCTGTTTCTTTTTGGTATAAAACAGCCTTGTTTTAGGGATTGTGGCCTTCGTCTATAACAAAAAAACTGCTTCTAGAACCTTCTTCACACACTCAGATTTGGTGCACTTTAAGTTGAGATGATGGTAAAAGAAGTGATAAAGGACTTGGCTGTTGGATGGGAGTCAGGAAGCAGTAATCTCTTCCTCAGAATGTCCAAGGAGCCAAACTGATCCTGCACTACATCTAGCCATATCAAAGTTCACCTGCAATAAAAACAGAGAGAATTAGGTGATTAGTCATTAATGAGGTATTTTTCTGCACAAGTTTAAAAAGTGAAGAATTTGACCAACCTTTAAATCTGCTCTGATTCATTCCAAAATTTTGCACAAATTTGACATAAGATTAAGAAATGGGACGACATGCAGCTGAATGTATATACAAACTTTGACAATTTATCCTATGGCTTTGAAACACCCTAATATATATAAAAACTGTGTATTACGCTTTATTCCAGGTCAAATTTTTGGCTGATATTTTGAATATTAAACATTGTAATATTAAACATGAAACTTGGTAACATTTCAATCATATTGAATAGATATATACAAAGTTATGTTGAGTTATGGATTTTTATGTGCTTTCAACTGTGTCACGCGTTATTGCAGGTGTTTGAAAATGCCAATTTAAGGTAATGAAACAAAGTATTATTGTTATATTATCATTTTATTGTAATAATGAAACACGCTACTGAAGAATAGCAGCAAAAGATATGAAACACAAATTAAATTGTTGGTGCTGTACTTAATTTGTCTACGTAACTTCCTTGTTTAGAAATGACATCAAACGGTCTTATGTCCAGAGAAACTATTAGCCGACTAATCTAGGAAGATGTTATGGTACCAGCAACTGTTTTGATCTTTTCTCACAGGGCATCCTTCGAGGAAAACTGGATACCTCCTTCATACACTTTCCTCTTCATGATTGACCAGAACTGTTCGATAGGGTTTAGGTCAGGAGAACAGGGAGGCAAGGTGATAAGTGATTGGCCTGTGATTCCCAAAGTTGCGAGGTACAAAATTGTAGTGAATGCGAAGACGCATTATCATGCATAAAAATCAATCGCCGTCAATGTAAGAGTGGCAGATCATATAACCATGCTGCAAAATGCTCCTCCAGAAAGACAGTGTAGGAGTTGCTGGTGAGTTTGACACCTTCTGGAACTCAAAAAGGCCCAACAAGTTCATTTCCTATGATTCCCGCCCAAAACATGACACCATCTCCTTGTTGATGCCAAATGTGATGCAGGCAAGAGGCTCCAAGAGGTACCCAAACTTTAGCCCATCCATAGTAGCTCTGGCTTCATCCATGAAGAGGACATCTTGGAAATTGATCTTCATGTACTGTGCCCAATCAATATGCTTCTCTTTGCGATTCTTGCTCAGGATGAGTCTAGCGATGCACTTAACACTTCTGGCCGTCTCTTTAAGGATCCTACACCAGGTGCTTCTGGACAAAGGAGCAACTCCAGCACTTTCAAATATGGCAGCACTTGTGCTACCAAGGTATTTTCTTAATTGTCTACCTATTTTTTGGATGTCACGCTGGGACACACTACTTCTAATACCTTTATCTTGCCTCGGTTTGGTGATGGGGTTTTCCACATACGCCTTCAATGTTCTTGTATCCCAACCAAGCTCTTGGGCTAATTCTCCAAAAGATAAGCTTTCTGCGAGACCTGCAACAATCCGTGTCTTGTCTGTAGCTATCAGACATCATTTCAGGAGCATTTTCATACACCTGCAATAAAGCGTGACACAGTTGAAAGCACATCAAAATAAATAACTCATTATAACTTTGTATGTATCTTATCAATATGATTAAAATGTTAACCGTGTACATACCTACCTAGGATATTTCAGTGCACCAAGTTTCATGTTTGTACAATGTTTAATATTCAAAATATCAGCCAAAAGTTTGACCTGCAATAAAGTGTGATACACAGTTTATATATATTTGTTGGAAAAAAGGAGAAAATAGAATGGTATCTAAACAAATTTGTAATATGCAGTCATGTTACTAAACCTACTAAGGTTACTAAAGATTTGGGTATACTAATTGATGAGCAATTTAAACTTGAGGATCAGATTAGTGAGGTTATGGAAACTTGCACTTATTAATTGATGAAAATTGCATCAATAAAAAAAATATTTGAACAAGAAATTTAGGGAAAAACTGATTCATAACTATGTAATAAACAAAATTGATCACTATAATTCTCTATATTTTAATTTACCAAGGAAGGTACTAAAACCATTACAACTAATAATGAATAAGGCTGCCAGAATTGTCTTGGATATAAAAAAAAAAGAGTGAAAGCAAGGATAGAGTATAAAATAGATTTATTTATATATAAATCACTTACATATGAACTCTTACAGTTGGTAAATCAACAACCAGTTAGAAATATGGAAGTAAGAGAAGCTTTAAAATTAGTTGAACCTAGATTTAATAAATTATATTCTGAATTAAAAAATTGTGCTTCAATAAATGCCATTTAAGCAAAAATTAAAGGATTCTTATTTGAAAGCTTGTATGATACTGAAAGGGTTGAAATAAATACTGAATATAAAATTCATTAGTAGATGTTAGTCTCTATGATCTATTTATTTATATATAAGGATTTTATCTTTCTAAGAAAAATAATTTATGTATTTTAAGCGGTTTTGATGTATATATGTACATAAAATCTGTTGTATATTTGTTGATATGCTTGTGCCTGTGTTGTTTCTCGATATAAATGTTTTGCTTATTGTTATTTAATGTAAAATAGATGTTATGATAAATTAAAACTTAACTCTGGTTGAACATTTGTTGTTGAAATGGAAGTTGCTTATTAGAAAGTGGTCAGCTGAAATGAGCCCAAAATAAAACTATGGAGAGTAAGAATAAAAATAATACTAGTATTTTAGATAAAGACATACCTCTTTTTTTTTTAGGAAGGGCAACTGTTCCTGGGGTTTTACCTTAAAACAAGTACTCTTCTCGCCCTCCCCCCTCCTCACATTCCACTTCTGTTTGTTCCAGCCTTGCCTCAATGTGATGATCAGAGTTTATAAACACTGATGGAAAAGAAACAACTGAAAAATTCCATGCTATTTTTTTTAGGGCTGTGTTGTATGTTCTGTTTTGAAATATTTGGATCTAGAATACACCAAATGGATGACCATTAGCTTTATCCATCAAGTACATGAGTACAAGGACCTGTTTGGAAAAATAATTATATCTCTGACCATAAATAAAAATACTGGGCATTAGGGTGAGTAAAAAAATCAAAGGTGTTCAGACTATAATGCAGAACCCAGCAATTCATGTGTATTAATGTGGAAACACTAGAAACAAAATCAAAGTTTTCTAGCATGACATCTTCATGTCATGCAGATGCTTTCAAGTTTGTTCCTATTGCACCACTCCATGCTACGAAGGCATGTTCCTGCCTCATACACTTTTGCAGAGCAAGAAGTGGTTTCAGTATTGTTTTATGTTATGGAGAGATCTCTATCGTGTTCTCCTGTTTATTGACTTGTGTTTTTCTGTTTTCTAGATATTGTCCATGAGGTCCACTGACAAATTATGGCTCCTAGGAGCCCCAGCAAATCAAAAGATGCCTTTTGGGGGGAAGGGGAGGCTATCTGGTGATTGCCCACTTGGGTATAAGTCGCCGCAATCACACAGCATAGTTCTAGGCTACTTTAAAATAAGAATATGAAAACAAAAACAATAAAAAGGAAAGATGACAACACTTAGGAAGCAAGCTCTGGAATCGGGGGAGGTCTACCCAGATGCCGGAGCGTGCGACCTACAAAGAAAACAACAATAACAAAGAAAAAACTAGTTAAATAAAAGGGAGAAGACTGGCCTCCCCCAAAAGGTCTCCAAGTCCACAAGTCAATGTGTACGCACTCGGGGGGACAGGCGGTAGCGACACACCCATCCCGCTACTGGGACAGGTATCGTGCGCGAAGATCACCCAGACTAGGACATTTGACAAGAATGTGCCAAACAGTTTGGGGGACAATGCAGTCCTTGCAATAGGGCGCTGGCGAGCACTCCATCAAATGGCGATGCATCATTCTGAGACAACAGAAAGCGACCTGAAGCCATCGCGGCATTGGGGGATAGGTCCATGAATACAGTCGCGGCCAATAGCACGCAACTTTAAGTTCACCTCGACCGTCTCCCATCTTCTTTGCCAAGCAGTCCGAAGAGCTGCCCGTATTCCTGCCATGTAGTCGGTGTGAGGAATAGCGAAACGCTGGTCCAGTCGCAGAGTCCTCGCAGAATCTTTGGCATGCTTATTCCACGCAATTCATACATGTCCAGGAACCCAACAGAAGATAATCTTTACATCCGTCCGGCTCGCCAAAACCGTGGCGTCACAGATATGGATGCAGAGATTGCAATGCCCCGAGAGCACTCAGGGCGCTTTGTGAGTCACTATAGATCACAATCCGGTCTCCGAACCGGGCACGTCATGTAATCTCCCGTACAGAGTGGTGTATTGCCACCAGCTTGGACATGAAGACAGATGCAGCGCCTGGCAGAGCCCGCTGACTTCAAACAGAGGGGATACAGCATGGAAGCCACCCCTGTTAGTCCTTGGAGCCATCTGTATATACTTTCACACTTCCAGTGTGACACAGAATCTGCTCCAAAAAGGCTGAATGCAATACTCCAGGTGATGTAGAAGCTTTGGGAGCAGAGGTGTGGTACCCTCCAGGGTGGCATCCTGGGCAGAACTAGGAACCCCACCGGCTCAAGAGCTATACTGTGCTCAGTTCTGCATGCAGAGAGAGCTGTGGTGACTGAGGGAGGCACCAGGCTCGTGCATACAGGCAAATAATGTACTGTGGATGGCACAGAGTGAGTGCCATCTACCCAGCATTAACAAGTAGGCTCTCAATGGGAAAAATGCAAAAGGCACCGGCCTGGTGATGGGAGGAATTGACTGTCAAAGGGGCACCAGACAGGGGAGGATATCACCTCTCTCCAGTAAAATAAGTTTAGAGGGGCAGTTGATAAAGGACAAGGGGTTGGGAGCTCCTTTTCTGCTGTGGAGCTGCCCGAGGGCGACCTCAACAATATTAAGGGGAGGGGGATAGACAGGGTATTTGAAAAATAATTCTCATCAATGTGCATGGGTACGCTATTCTTTCTAAGGGATGCAAATGCTAATCATCCTACGCAGTAGCCCGCTCTGCAAGGGGTGAATACAGGGCTGGCAAAACCTGCTGCCACAATTAAAGGACACTCCTCTCACCCAGTGGCCAGACAGCCTATCAGCATGACAGCTCCACCATGGTTTGGGCCTAAATTTATAGTCTGCAGAAATAAAGGGGTATGTGAGGAAGATGAAGGTGGGGGTGGGGGGTGGGGCAAGTTGTTACACCCCTCCCTTACCCAGGGTGGAGCTCATGATTGAGGGAAAATTAGAGGCCAACCTGAGAAAGTTGTGGGAGAGGTTGTAGGCAAAGTAAGGAAGTGTGTAAGAAGAAAGGGTGTCAGAAAGAAAAGGGAAGAGAATAAGCTGGGGCCAGACAGGGGGCCGAGTTTCATTAGCACAGTGGCACATTTCCACAGCAATAATAAATAATCCCTTGCTTACAGGGCAAGGGATTAAGTGATTTATATACATATTATAAACAGCATAAACTGCAATGATTTAGAAGATTCAGTCTATTTCCTCACAATATGATGTTTTACATATTTTACCAATATAATTACAATGTATAAGTGGAAGACTGCAAATGAAAATAAATTTGTTAAAGAGGAAAAAGTTACTACTTTAAAGCAAAATGACATGAAAAGATAAAAAAGTGGTTTGTGTTTTTTGTTTTTTTTTGTTTTTTTTAAGAGCTCATCTGGCGACTGCCTACTTGGGCATTTAAAACTGGCCTAGTTCTAGGCTACTTTAAAATAAAATTAAAGAGAAAAAAAACAACACCCCAAAAGGGGGAAAGGAAGCAAGCTGGTGCGTCGGGAAGAGGTCCCCCCGGCGCAGGAGCGTGCAACTAAAGGAAAAAAAACAACAAAAAAAAAAAACAAAAGCAAAAAAAAAAATAAATAAAAAAAAACCTTGCTTAAATAATAGGGAGAAGGCCGGCCTCCTCCAAGAAGTCAACAAGTCCACAAGTCAATGTGCACGAATCTGAACCGTGCACAAGGGACAGGCGGTAGCGACCCCGCCCATCCCGGTACTGGGACAGGTATTGTGCGCAAAGATCACCCAGACTGGGACATTCGACAAGAATGTGCCGAACAGTCTGGGGGACGACGCAGTCATTGCAATAGGGCGCAGGCGAGCGCTACATAAAATAGCGATGCGTCACACGAGTGTGTCCGATTCGGAGACGACAGAAAGCAACCTGAAGCCGCCGCGGCATTGGGGGATAGGTCCATGGGAACAGTCGCGGCGCAATGGCACGCAACTTTAAGTTCCCTTCGCCCGTCTCCCATCTTCTTTGCCAAGCAGTCCGAAGAGCTGCCCGTATTCCTGCCATGTAGTCGGTGTGAGGAAGAGCGAAAGCTGGTCCGGTCGCATTTTTTTTTTTTTTAAGAGCTCATCTGGCGACTGCCTACTTGGGCATTAGTCGCCGTATTAAAACTGGCCTAGTTCTAGGCTACTTTAAAATAAAATTAAAGAGAGAAAAAAAAAAAACACCCCAAAAGGGGGAAAGGAAGCAAGCTGGTGCGTCGGGGAGAGGTCCCCCCGGCGCAGGAGCGTGCAACTAAAGGAAAAAAACAAACAAAAAACAAAAACAAAAAAAACAAATGCAAAAAATAACAAAACAAAACAAACCCTGCTTAAATAATAGGGAGAAGGCCGGCCTCCCCCAAGAAGTCAACAAGTCCACAAGTCAATGTGCACGAATCTGTCCCGAGCACAAGGGACGGGCGGTAGCGACCCCGCCCATCCCGGTACTGGGACAGGTATCGTGCGCGATGATCACCCAGACTGGGACATTCAACAAGAATGTGCCGAACAGTCTGGGGGACGACGCAGTCGTTGCAATAGGGCGCAGGCGAGCGCTCCATCAGATAGCGATGCGTCACACGAGTGTGTCCGATTCGGAGACGACAGAAAGCAACCTGAAGCCGCCGCGGCATTGAGGGATAGGTCCATGGGAACAGTCGCGGCGCAATGGCACGCAACTTTAAGTTCCCTTCGACTGTCTCCCATCTTCTTTGCCAAGCAGTCCGAAGAGCTGCTCGTATTCCTGCCATGTAGTCGGTGTGAGGAAGAGCGAAACGCTGGTCCGGTCGCAGAGTCCTCGCGGACTCTTTAGCGCCCTCATCGGCGCGCTCATTCCCCGCAATTCCTACATGTCCAGGAACCCAGCAGAAGATAATCTCGACATCTGCCCGGCTCGCCAAAACGGTGGCGTCACGGATATCGCGAACCAGGGGATGCGGAGATTCCAATGCCCCGAGAGCACTCAGGGCGCTTTGTGAGTCGCTATAGATCACAATCCGGTCTCCGAACCGGGCACGTCGCGTAATCTCCCGTACCGAGTGGTGTATTGCCACCAGCTCGGCCGTTAAGACAGACGCAGCGCCTGGTAGAGCCCCGCTGACTTCAAACAGAGGGGATACGGCGTGGAAGCCGACCCCCTCTTGGGACTTGGAGCCATCCGTATACACTGGCACGGTACCAGCGTGACACGATGTGTGCTCCAAAAAGGTCGAACGCAATACTGCCGGCGCAGTACAAGCTTTGGGAGCAGAGGCGTGGCGACAAATAGCCAAATGTGGTGCCCTCCAGGGTGGCGTCCTGGGCAGAACCAGGGGCGCCACCGGCCCGAGAGCTATATCTACCTCTCGAAGGAGTTTCCTGGCCCTAAACCCAAAGGGCTTAGGGTATGACTGGCGTCTCTCGGCGGCATAGGCACCATCGAGATCAGCTGCGGATGCAGTGAGAGCTGTTGGCGACTGAGGGAGGCGCCGGGCTCGCGCGTACAGGCGAGTGATGCACTGCACGCGGCGCAGAGCGAGTGGCATCTCCCCAGCATCGACCAACAGGCTCTCAATGGGGGAAGTGCGGAAGGCACCGGTCGCAAGGCGAAGGCCGGTGTGGTGGAATGAATCCACCTTCCGCAATAAACGCTCGGCTGCGGATGCATAAAACTCGCATCCGTAGTCGAGCTTCGAGCGAACAAAGGATCGATAAAAAAGTAAGGCGGTAGCCCTATCAGCGCCCCAAGCGCTGAACGTCACGGAACGGAGAATGTCCATGGCGCGGGTACAAGAGACCCTAAGGCTGCGAATATGAGCATCCCAGGTGAGGCGTCGGTCGAAAACAAGACCAAGGAAACGGTGCGACTCAACCACATCCAGGCGCACCCCCATTAAGAAACAAATCTGGGTCGGGGTGAAGCCGTGGATGGCGGCAGAAGTGCACCACCTTAGTCTTGGCCAAAGAAAACCGAAACCTGTGCGCTTCGGTATAGCGAGAGACGCGGTTCAATGCCTGTTGGAGTCGACGCTCCAGAGTTGGCATCTGGGCCGCGCCAAAAGAGATCGAAAGGTCGTCCACGTAGAGCGTAGCGAGAACATCTTCTGGCAGCACCGAGGTGATGCCGTTGATGCTCAGGGCAAAGAGTGTGACACTGAGGACACTTCCCTGCGGGACATCCTCTTCCTGCTCCTTTGGGGCAGAGAGGGCTCCCCCCACCCGTACGCGGAATCGACGATCTCGCAAAAATTCAGATATAAACATTGGGAGGCGTCCCCTCGCCCCCATCGTGTGGAGAGTCTCCATGATACCGTATCGCCATGCGGTATCATAGGCCTTCTCCAGATCAAAAAACACCGTGGCGTAGTGCTGTCTACGAAGGAAAGCCTCGCAGACGGCATTTTCCAGTCGGAGCAGAGCATCCGACGTGGAGTGAAACTTACAGGAGCCGCACTGTGCAGAAGACAGATGGCCTCCGCTGTCCAGGAAAAAGGCTAATCTAACATTTACCAATTTCTCCATCAACTTGCACACGCAAGAGGTTAGAGAGATTGGGCGGAAACCGGTCGGAGTAGAGTGATTTCTCCCCGGTTTGCGAAAGGCGAGCACAGTACCGATTCGCCAGGAGTCTGGGAGAAGACCTTCCACCCAGATCCTGTTGAACAAATCTAACAGAAAGGCCATGCCTCGCTCACCCAGGTGTCGAAGCATGGCGTACGGGACATCGTCCGGACCATGGGCGGTGTCCGCGCACGAAGCGAGGGCGGAGCGCAACTCACTCACAGTAAACTTGTCGTTGAAGGGTTCTCCGCCTCTGGAGGTAAAGTCCAGCCGGCGGCCTTCCGCGACATCACGACGTGCATTCAATGCTGGCGGAGCAGCATCACGGCTAGAGAATGCGGAAAAAGCGGTCGCTAAGGATTCCGCCACGGACGCGGGGTCCGAGATTGCGGTCCCATTCTCCTGGAGAACGGGAGGGGGGTCCTGCGAGAACTTGCCCGGAATCCTTTTGACTCGCTTCCACACCTCAGCTAAAGCGGTCTTCCCGTTAAGTGAAGACACGTATGCCCGCCAAGAAGAGCGGCGGGCGTGCTTCGAAATATACCGGAACCTAGCCCTAGCCCGACGAAATTCAGCGACAGTGAAATCGTTCAAGCGGCGCTTATAGCGCATGTAGGCATAACGCTTCTGTTTGAGGGCCGTCTCACACTCGGCCGACCACCATGGGAGTGGTCGGCGTGCAAAACGGCCAGACGTCCTAGGAATAGTAGTCAGGCCCACGGCGATGAGGTTGCCGGAGAAGAACTCAACGGCCTCATCTACCGACCTAAACTCCTCGACTGAGATAGAGAATTCAGTCATTTCCTGAAATGCAGGCCACCGCGCCCGCGCCAAGCACCACCGAGGTGGTCTCTCAGGCGGCAGTTGCCCTGAAAATGATATTTGAATGGGAAAGTGATCACTACCATGGAGGTCATCGACCACCCCCCAATCAAAATCAGGCTGTGCATCCGAAGAGCACAAAGATAGGTCAAGGCAAGAAAATGAAGCGGTTCTCGGACAGTGATGCATAAACTCATCCACGTTTAGGACACCCATCTCAAGCTCTTCGATCAGATCGGCAAGGACTTGTCCCCTGGAATTTATGGAGTAATCTCCCCAGAGAGGATGCCTGCCGTTCAGATCTCCAAGCAAGAGATAGGGCCTCGGCAACCGTGCCACGACGCGGCGGAAGTCAGCTAACGGTGGAATGTACGCAGAAATGATAGTATACCTCCTATCCAGGTGCAGCTGCACAGCCACTGCCTGAAAGGAGGTATCTAAAGAGAAAGGAAGAACAGAGACATCATGCCGGGTGTAAACCACGCATCCCCCAGCCCGGCCATCCCGCGGTGGTGGGGTCGCAAGACCCTAATACCCCGGCAGGGCAGGCAGGGGGCACGCGCCTAGCGTCTCCTGCAAAAAGATAGCTAACGGGGAACGGGACGAGACGAGCCTCCGCAGCTCCTCCCAGTTGGCCCGGAGACCACGCCAATTCCATTGAAGGAATATGCCCTCCAGGCCTAACTCGGAGGAGACGCGGGGGCCCTCCTCGAACTGAAGACCCTCACGGGAATGGCGGTACGCTTCCCGGGGTCAGAACCCCGGGCGCTGTTGGCCGGACAAAGCGCTGACGCCTTCGAGGACTTATTGGGGGAGGTTGGGCTCGCCATGCGAGTCTTTTCTTCCCTCCGCCTCAAAACCTTAGGCAGGCGTTGCGGCTTCGGAGGCGGGGGGCCCTCTTTTCGAGGAACCACCGTCTCCGAGCCACTCGCTCCACCTCGGGGCGTGGGCGAAGGAGCCGAAGCTCCTTTGTTGCTGTCCTCCTTACGGGGGACAGCGTTAGGAACCCTGGAAGATGGCCTAGCGACCATCTTCAAAGGTGTTGCCTCCTGTGAGTCTAAAGACTCTGTGGAGGCGCGAGGCCGTTTCGCCTTACGGGAAAACGTCACGCTGGGGGAAGAGGGGGGAGCCCTGGTTTTAGCCGGGGCTGGGTATGAACCGTTTTTGCCACCAGCTTTACCAGGGGAGCGCCCGGGTGTAGTAGAGCCCGCAGAAGGGCTCCGAATGGGCGCGGAAACAACCATGCTCGTTGGCCTGGATGGGCCAGGAGCAGAGGGTGCTTTTCTAACTATTGAGGCATATGACGTCCCAGGCAGAGCCGGGCGCGCCAGGACCAAGTCCTTAGCCTCGCAGAATGAGAGTCGATCCTGGGCCTGAACGGCCAGGATTTCTTTCTCAAGGAGATATGCACCACATTGCTTCGAAGAGGCAGGGTGCGGCTCTCCGCAATTGACACACTTGGCCACACACAATTTGGACTTATCGTGTGCGACCTTGGAGCAATTTACACAGACTTCAGGTGACCCCGATTTTGCACGTCTACATGATCGATTCGTATGGCCAAAGCGGTGACAGTAATAGCACCGCCGCGGCAGTGGCACGAATGCCTTCACGCGGTAGCAGTACCAACCGGCACGCACCGACTCAGGGAGCTTGTCACAGTTGAACCTGATGAAGAGTGTAGGGGTGGGTCTCGAGGCCCCTCCCTGTTTTCTCATCACACGTTCGACCTTGACCGCCCCATGGTCGGCCAGCTCTAGGGTGATGTCCTCAATGGAGTAGTCAACGAGTTCCCTCGCATAAACTACTCCTTTCACAAAGTTCATGGTAGAATGCGGCGTCACACTCACCGGGGTGCCATCAAGTGTCCAAAGAGCACTTATCTTGGCCGCCTCAGCGGGATCCGCCGCATTCGCCAGAAGGCTCCAGTCCGAGAAACGGGTCACCTTCGGCTCTCTACCAATTGCACTAGCTAATCCTCTCCTCTGATGGATCATGTTACCCTTGGACAACATGGTGCCATCAGTGGAGCGAATAACGAGGAAGCGTTTGAAGCCAGCGGGCTCGAAAATGCCAGGTAACCTCTGAATCAGGGGCCCCGATGTCATCGAGGCTCCGCCCTTTGCATTCTTGGTGTTAGTCTTAGTCAGGGGCTCCGCACACGAGGGGGTAGAGGAGCTGGATGTGCCGATCTTGGCTTGGTCGCCTACCAAAGTGGTAGCAGATCCATCCGTCCCCGCAGCCCCCGCGGATGGAGAGGAGCCCCGAGTCTTCTTCGTCTTTTTAGTCTTTTTCTTTTTAGGAGAGGAGGGCGGGGAATGAACCCGCTTCTCACCTCCGCCGGCAGAAGCCCCCATGCCAGATGGGCCGGCCTCAACCAGGTCCCTCTCCGAAATGGAGAAGGTCCTGGTAGTCGTAGGGGCACCTGTCGGAGGAGATCCCTCCCTTCCTTTTACTGCCTCGGAGCCCTCGGCCGTTTGATGGGGACCTTGCATAGGGGCGGATTCGGGTTCGGTGCTTGGCGCCGAGCCCGGATTCCCCCCCATGGAAGGCCCTACCGTCTGAGGCTGGGTCTCCTCAAGGACCATGTCTATCACAGGAGGGGCCTCCAGTTGGCCATCCCCTCCCAGGACATCGCAGGTCCCCTTGGCAGTGTCGCCAATCTTGTTTCGGGAGGCACAGGCCTTGACCCCAGCAAGGTTTAAAATTCTTGCCAGCAGGTCTTTTGAGGGAAGCGACCGAAGGGGCCTGGCTTCCCTCTCCCCCCTAAGGGGGTTTGCCCTACCGAGCCGCTTGCACGAGGGGCGGTCGGCAATGGGCTGCCTGCTGGCTTTCTTGGCAGTCCCCTTAGAAAGCAAAGGAGGGACTTCCGCTGGAGATAGGGAGGTGCCCGAAAGCACCTCCAGAGAAGGGGGTGAGGGGAAGTCCCCTACACCGGTAGGTGTAGGAGAGCAGTAAGCCTCCTCTCCGGTTAAAGAATTATGGAGGGTCCCTTGTGCAAGCACAAGGGGGGAGACCTCCATTTTTTCGGTGGAGCTGCCCGAGGGCGGCTCCGTTGATTTTCTTGGGGAAGTTGGGGGTTGGGTTTTTTGGGTTTTTTGTCATACATGGGCATGGTGACCCTCATTTTAATAGGGGACGCAATAGCTCATCACCTCTTGCAGTTGCCCGCACTGCGAGAGGTGCTTACAAGCCCGGCGCCGCCATTCGGGACCATCCCTCCCGCCTGGTGGCCTGGCAGTCCATCGGCATGGCGGCTCCACCTTGGACACGGCGTAAAATTGATAGAATGTGAAGAGGAGAGGAAAGGGGATGTGAGGAAGCTATGGGTGGGGATGAAGCAGGTTGTTAAAAAAAAAAAACATCCCGAACCGGAGCTCAGGGGTTAGGGAACAATGTCCCCTCTCCCCCCAGCCCCGATCCGGGGTGGTTGGCTTGAGAAGAAGGTCAGCATCTACCCTGTGAAATTAGAGGCTGACCAGAGAAACTTGTGGGAGAGGTTGTATGAAAAGCGACGAGGTGGGGGAGAAATCGGGCTATCTGAAGGAAGGAAGAGAGGCCAAGCTGGGGCCGGACGGAGCGCTGGATCCTGTCAGCACGGCGGCCAGGATGGCAAATCGCCGTGCCCCTTACGGGGTAAAAAAAGTGGTATTATGAAGTCAGAAATTGAGGGTTCTTTTTTTTTAATAAATTAATCTAGTATACAAGCTATTTAAAAAAATTCCAATGATTATAAGAGTACAAACGCTAAATAAATTTCTAGTAAAGGTTTTTTTTTATTGTTTTCTTAAAAAAATTATTGATTTAATCGTTTTATTATATAGGTGTACTCAGGGTTCAGGTCTCGTCTGGAGCTCATGGTTGCTGCCAAAGGTGACTACATTGATTAATATTACAATTTAAACACATTTATAGGTTAAAATGATATTATTGTTCCTTTGTTAAGTGTTGAAACGAGTGTAACATGACTTTTGCATTTCCTTGGTATGTATGTATATATATATATATATATATATATATATATATATATATATATATATATATATATATATATATATATATATATATATATATAACCCTAGCTAGTTCTAACAACTTGCAAAAGTCCTGTTACACTCATTTCAACACTCAACAAAGGACACAATAATATTGTTTTAATCTATAAATGTGTTTAAATTGTAACATTAATCAATGTGGTCACCTTTGGCAGCAACCATGAGCTCCAGATGAGACCTGAACCCTGAGTACACATTGAGGATGAAGTCCTTTCTCATCGATGTTGTAGGCTTTGTCCTCAACATGCGCCACATGCTATAGTTGAGGGGATTGATGTCAGGTAACTGCATTTGTGAAAAGTCCTTTGCCCAGAAGTTCATGTTCAACCTCAACCAATCCTGTTGTGATCCTGGCTGTATGGGTCGAGACACCATCATGCCAAAAGAGGTATCACCTTTGTGATCTTTTTAACCCAGGGCAGGATTTCCCTCTAATCAACTGTGGTGAGCCTGTAACTGGCTGCAAACCACACCAGAGGCATCTCTTTTGTCATTTTAGACATGATATCAACCTACTAGAGTGAATATGAAGGAGGGCCACAAAAATAATACCTTCCCTGAAGCACCTTGAATGTGAGGAGTCAGCAGTTTTGTTTGTAGATGTCTAGAATGGCTTTTATGGGAATAAGGCATTGTATGCATTGGATGGACTCCATCTAAGTCAAGCTGGGGTTGAGGTCTTGTGGCAGGAGTTAGATAGTATCATCAGGTCTCTACAGGTGGGAAACCAGTTACTGATAGTGGTCAGGGAAATACAAGAGTACAAGGTGGGGCAGTGAAAGGAAAGAGATACAGAGGAGATAAGGTAGAAAGTATACAGGCTAAAAGAGGTGCTTCAGGGATAGAAGGGCTGAGTTGTCTTTACACCAATGTTCGCAGTCTTAGAAATAAGAAAGAAGAGTTTAGTTATATTATTGATGAAGGTATAGCTATAATATCATCACCTTATTAAATTAATTGCCTATTTCTGGATTTTTTGCCTAAATCAGTTCTTCCAGATGTGGCGCACCTTTTGATATACTTGCCCAACTCATTTGTTGAGTACGAGTGGTTGACAATTCACAGTAAACATTTTACCTAAATCACAAGGTGATTTAGGCATTATTCCCAGCACTGCCAAGTTAGTTTTGTGACTTGGGCAAATAGACCATACTGCCTAAGTCAAACAATGTGATTTAGGGGTCATTCCATGACACATCACTACACCCCCTGCACCATCACATCTCAGATTTTTATAAAAATTGGTGTGCAGGGTTTCTCATGGGCCAAATGCACTGGTGCAAATTTTAGATTCTTAAGAAGAATAGTTTTGGAGTTATAGGAGGTCAAAGTTTTGGGGGGAGACCAAATACCCCCATTCAAAAATTAGTTATATCTACCTGTTTTTATTTTATATGCTATATATTAAATATGGTTGGAATCAGAAAAGAAAGACGAATATAATGGTCGTATTATTTGACATGAATAAGCAAACAGAAAAATTTTATAATATTTTGAAAATTTTAAGCTCCCCCTACTCCCGCTGGTTAGTTAAAATTGTAAAAAAAAAAAAAATTAAATTTTCACCTATTTTTTACCAAATAAAAGCAAGTTTCAATAGTGGATACACCCCACTTTCTAGAAGTAAAAAATCATTGAAAAAATGTGGTATGCAAAATTTCGATATTTTTTATAGATAAAAATCAAATTAATGATTACTTAAATCTCTTTTAAATATATGTTAAATAAAATGTATGTCAAAAATGTTTAGTATTTCAACAAAAATGGATAAATATTAAAATACTAATTATTAATTAAATTAATTCATAGGCATAATTAATTCATTTAAATAATTAAAAATAATGTCCTGTAAATAATTATTTAAATTTTATTGTAGTAATAAAAATATAGGTAATTACAACAAGAATTTCACTATAAAATATGTATAGGCACTTAAATATTTTAGAACGAACATAATCAGCATAGGTAAGCATATATAAGCAAGATATTTACTAAAAATAGCTATTATTGTAGGGGCTGTGTTGCTCATTTTACCCTTTCTTTCTAAATATAGCTATACATTTTTAAAGCTTCCTGTGCTATACTGTGTTTACTTCTAAATTAAACTGCGTACAACATAAAGTGGTCTGTAAATTGATTGAGCATATTTTTTCCTTTTGTTTTAAAATGAAGCACTGAGCAGATGCTCTGAATAAACATAAAAAAACAAATTTTAAAGGATATAAGAAAAATCAGTAATGCATTATTTGTTGCCTGCAATAATAAATTGGCAGAAGATACTCTACTCTTGTCATAACTGTCGCACATTAATTTCTAAAGATCCTGATATATATTAAGCAAAAAAGAAGTCACCTTTACCATCTAAAGATGCAGTTCCATCATCATCCGAAGATACAGACCTTGCATCATCATCTGAAGATGTTAGTCAAGACCAATTACATATTGATAGCATTTTAAGGATCTTGGAGTTACTCCATTAAAAAAATGTATTTATAACATTTAAGACTAGTTCAAATGCTCATTATTAAAATTTTTATAGCAAATTATACCTAAGGAGCTATCTAACTTCTAAAATTAATTTTGTATATGTATATAAGTACCTAGTGAAACTTCACACAGTTTTAAAAATTATTATTAACAACATGTATTCAAGTTGCATTAATTGATAGCTTATATTAAACTCTTAGATAGACGAAGGGGCAGTCAATAAGTTTTGCAATTCGGATATAAGGAAAAGAGATAATGAGGAAAAGGGTTTATTAATTTTCAATATAACTACCCTCGACTTCAATGCACTTGCGGCACTTGTCCCTGAGGCTTTGAATTCCCGACAACCAGAAATCTCCCGACTGCTGTTCAATCCACTCCTGGACAGCGAGCTGGACATCTTCCTCGTCCCCAAACCGGCGTCCATGCAGTGCAGCCTTGAGCTGGCGGAATAAAAAGTAGTCGCTAGGGGCCAGATCTGGACTGTAGAGGGGATGGTTGAGCTCCTTGAATCCGCACTCATGCAACTCTGGCCTTGTGGACAGGGGCATTGTCGTGGAGGAGCAGGACACCATGTGTCAACTTGCTGCGCCGCTTCTGACGGATACACTTCTTCAACCCAGCCAGTTCCTCAGCGTAATATTGGCCTGTGATGGTCCTTCCACAAGGCACATAGTCCACGATCAACACTCCCTCAAAATCCCAGAAGATGGTGGCCATGATCTTCCTAACTGAGGGTTGGATCCGGAACTTGATGGGGGTCGGAGAGCCCCTGTGCTTCCAGGCCATGCTTTTGAGCTTGGTCTCAGGATCCCAGTGATGGACCCACGTTTCATCACCTGTCACTATGCATGACTCAAATCCCGCTGGGACTTGGTTGTACAGGAGCAGCAGCTCCTCCAAACTTTGAAGACGTTGAAGTCGATCATGAAAATTGTCGTGGATGATGTTCTCGCTTGATTTCTTTGACCTTCACCCGTCGATTTTCGAGGATCACACGGGCCACATTGTCCTCATTGGTCATGTCTGATGGGCGTCATGACCATGGCGGAACTCCCTATTCCAGCGAGCAATGGTTGTATAGGAAGGGGCGGTGTCAGTGTACACTGCAACCATGCGTTCATGGATCTCTTTTGCATTCTTGCCTTCCTTGGTCAAAAATTTGATCACTGCGCGGTGCTCAACCTTCTCCATTGTTGAAAAATTTGTGACTGACAATCTGCGATCAGCCACTGCTTCTTAAATAGAGTAGTGGAGTAGTGAAAAGAGATACATCAAAAGCTAGCCTTCAAAGATCTTTTAAAGATCAAATTATAACTCCAGAACAAATGTTTCGGTTCTATGAAAATAATTTTAAGAGCATTAAAAAAAAAATTTCCTTAAAAACAGTGACATTAAGGAAAAAGAAGACTTTTTAAAGTCCAGATTTGAGCAATCTGTAACAATAGCAAGGACTCAAAAAATGCACAAGTTTATTCCTATTCATTCAGGTAAAATAAAAGTTTTTGAAACCTCTGATGCTGATGAAGGGGATGAAAGACAGATTTTAAAACAATCTTGTTTTTCAAAAACTTTTGTTAGGGTTAATCCTAAATGTAGATATTATGTCATTTGCTGTTATAATCAGAAATGGGTTGGATTTGTTCAAAATTTTGATTAAGAATTTGAGGATTTTAAAATTCAGTTTTTATATCCTCAGGGCGTAAGTATTATTACTACCCAGAAGTAGTAGAAGATATGTGCAATATTGATATAAATGACATAACTCAAATTTTAAGTACACCCTCTTTGAATGCATTGACATCAAGAATTCAATACAGCTTTTCAAAAGCTGAAATAGCAAACATGCAATTAATATTCATTTTGAGTGCTCTTTTGTAGTTTTTTTTAATAAGAGTTGCAATCCAGTTCATTCAGGCTAAAGCTATTTTGCACTGGCACCAATTTTTTGTCACATGCTTTTATCTTATGACCTACATTTTTTACCACATACATACCACCTTAAAAAGGCCTAGTATACTGTGAGGTATAAGTAGAAATTTTTATGTACCTATCACAATAATTCTCATTTTTTGGTGATTGTGTTTAAATAATCATTATTTATCTTTAGTTTATAATTGGGGGGGGGGGGTATATACCTAAATAATGACTTAATTAATGTTAGTACCTATTTAAAAAGTGTTTTAATTATAATTTGGCTATTTATAAAGTGTACAAATTCTCGCTATTTAATTATGCCTATCTTTGGAAATTTCTAAGAATAAATTATCACACATGTTTTGCTTATTTGTCCATAAGAAGTTGCATTTATCACTATTACAGATTGGAATGTATCTAGTATATATAGGTACCTAAAGTACTTTTTTATGATATTTATAAGATATTTAATTAATCATTAATTTGCTCTCTATATATAATAAAATATGGAAATTTTGCATACCAGGTTCTTTCAATGATTTTTTACACCCCAAAAGTGGAGTGTACACAGTATTGAAACTAGCTTTATTTGGTAAAACATAGGTGATAATTTCATATTTAAAAAAAAAAATTACAATTTTAACTAACCAGGGGGGTAGGGGGGAAGACATTTTTCAAAATAATACCACCATTATAATTGTCTTCCTTTTCTGATTCCAACCATATTTAATATATAACATATAAAATAAAAACTGAGGTAGATATAATCAATTTTGAATGGGGTATTTGCTCTCCCCCAAAACTTTGACCCCCTATAACTCAAAAACTATGCATCAGAGGAACCTAAAATTTGCATCAGTGCATTTGGCCTATGAGATAACCCTATACGCCACTTTTTATCAAAATCTGAGATGTGATGGTGCAAAATTGTCTTCAAGTGTGGTGATTTGGACCTGGAATGACCCTTAGGCAATCTGACCTTTTATTACATATTCTAAAGTATCTCCTTTTTTGATCAGTTTTTTTTCTTTTAGACATTCTAATGTTTTCTATAATTACTGAGTTGTAAACATCAGACACATGGTGAGCCATGAATACATAGCTATTTGAACGTCAGTGTACAAAAGTTATGAATTTTAGGTGTTTTTCATCTATCATGAAAGGTAATGTAGAGGATGTCTACAATTGCATATAATGTGCAGAAAGGAGAAAATAGTGAAGGAAAGAGGGTAGAGGATAACACACATTAGGAAGGGAATGAGTAGGGGAAAGTTAATAGGCCCAAAGTAATACCCTATTTAATTATGTTTTGAGAAGGAACTGATTAAATTTTTATCAAGATCCTTCTTGCCTCTTGGCGTGGTAGGCAATCTATAATTATCTTGTTTATGATTTTTGGATTTCGTTCTTTCACAGATAGGCCTAATAGATTCTGCCAGTGCCAGTAAGTCTGTTTGGACTATGGATCTGCAGGCTGTTCTATTTTGTTCTAACACTATGGTATCTAAGATGTACTACAAAACAAAGCTTCCGGTACATAACCTCACTCTGTTTAATCTGAAATCCAAGAAAGGTTACTGCTACATCTGTAATGAAACTGAAGGTGACTTGAAAAGTGAAATTTTTCATATCTGCAGTACCATCACTTTGAAGCTATAATTTTAGAGAACCCTATTTACTGATGGATGTGGCTATCAGAACAGAAACGTGAAAGTTGCCAATGCCTATTCTGCTCTTACCAGAAAACATGGCATCAGCATTGTGCAGAAGTACCTTGTCACAGGCCACATGCGAATTGAGTGCGATTCCATGCATAGCACTATTGAAAGAAAACTAGTAAATGATGTCTTCACACAGTGAGATTATGCAGTACTCATTCAGTGTGCAAGGATCAAACGAACCTCATACATAGTCATCATCAGATGCAGCACCAAGATTCAGAATTCATTCTTCACTAGCATCAGGCCCGGTAAAAAGTCAGGAGATCCAGTGGTTCACGATCTGTGAGGTTTAATGTACCTAAGTGATGGAACAGTGAAGTTCAGGGTGTCATTCAATATTCATTCAATGTGAGAGACTCTGCCATACCAGATTCAAAACGTGGAAGCTAAATGGATCGCATTGTTTTCATCAAGACTGCCTATAACTATGCGTAAATTCAACAACCTACAGTCCATGAAGGCAGTTATGCCAGCTGACTGCTATAATTCTTTTGATACCTTGCCTCACAAGTAATGAATAGTAACAGGATCTAGGTACTATAAGTCATAATTGTGAACAAAGAACATGAAACAAGGTTTTGAGAAGTATTTGACTAATTTCCCTCCTTTCATTTGTTTAAGTTTATTTTTCAAAAATTAAGGTTACTATACAGATAAATCAAAATTTTGAAAAGATGCAAGGAAACAACAGTGATTTGAGAATCATTTCCTTTTTCTTTCCTTTACTTTATTTTTCAGAAGGTCTGAAGTTCCCTTTATGAAGGTATACTTATTTGTTTCTAATAATTGTAGATATATTGGTGCTTAGCTAATGAAAAGATACAAAGAAACAATGTATTGAAAAGGATTTCATTATTTTTTCTGTAAATTTTCTTGAGTTTCTTTCTCAGGTCTGTAGGTCTGAATACCTTTATCAGTGTCTAAGCATTTTTTTTTCTTTTTAATAAATTTATTGGTGGTATATTTTGTACTTTTCGCTGAATTTCTTCTTCAGAATGTCTGAACTACTTTTTCAGAATGTGTACTTATTTTTCTCCCTGTTTTGAACTAATTGGTACTTTACAATTTTGCCTAGGTCATATATAATGAATAACACTTTCCACCTAAGAAAAGCATATAAATGTTTTTGTCCATCTATCAATAATTTATAAAATGATAAGCATTGCACTGATACCAAAATAAAGAAAATGAGAAAGGTTTTTTCAATTTCCCAAAAAGTTGACAAAATGACTGGCAATTATTTTAATAAGGTGACAATATGTGTAATAGAATCATGGGCTAATGAAAATAAATTTAATGATAATGTGAGTGAATTTGAACTACAGGGTTATATGTACATTACTCAAAGGAGAGATAGGACTGGTGGTGGTGTGGTGGAGCGAATGCGAGTGTGTGTGTGAAGGGCCATTCTCCCACCCCTTTCCCAATACTTTGGAAGATTTGAGTGATTTTGACTATGTGATTGAGTATGTGCCTGAGTGATGGAGTGGCTGATTTGATGTCAAGGTATCCTGGTACGAATGATGAAAATGTGTGTTGAGTGAGTGATCCTGAGTATTTGCCAAAAGGGATTATGAATGGAAAGGAGAGTAAGGGTGGTGGTGATTCCTTGTTTGAGAGTGTATGGAATGGTTTGAAAGATGTGGAGTGATGGAGTAGATGTGAGAGTGCCCGATAGTGTGGATGACTTAAGGAAGGAGGTAATGAGTGAAGTATGTAGGATGCCTGAAAGTATTGGTATGGCGAGGGTGCAGAACTTCATGAAAAAATTGAGAGCGATGTGTATACCAGGGGTCCTGCCATTTCAGGAAGTGTTGATTGTAGTGAGTCATTTGTATGGAGTGATTGTTTATGTGCACTTTGGTGGTAAGAGGCCGATTGTGTACAAACATGAGAAGATGAAGGGTTTGAATGCTAATGTAGGTAATCTGCAGTGTTTGAGCAGTGTGCATTACAATTGGGTGATTGAAAAGTGTGCGTATATGAGGGAGAAGAATGATTGGCTGGATGAAGATGAGTGTGTGGTGACTGATGATGTGGGAGTTGATGTTGGTGTGGCTTTTCCTTCTGTGCATTGTGAATATGGTGGACCTGATATGATGGAAGCGAGAGTGAAAGTTGGATTAGTTGATACTGGTGTGCAAGTGCCATTAGTGAACAAGAGGATTCTGACTAAGTATGATGAGTTTAGATGTTGTGAGCGTAAGCCTGTGAAGTTACAGATAAGATGATTGGGGAATGGAATGATAGTGGTATGGGAACAGGTTAGTCTGAGAGTGAGTTTGGGCAGTGGTGTGAATTTGAAGCATGACTTTGTGATTCTGAAAGATGAGCAAATGCCATGTTATTTCTTGCTTGGTGTAGAGTTTATGAGATTGAATGATTTGTCTTTGGATGCTGATAAGGATTGTGTTATGAAAGGTGAATGTGAGGTAATCAGTAGGGTGTAAAATTAAAGTTGGAATAATGCAAGCTCTAACCACCCAGAATTGTTTCAATACCCACAGAAACACTCCTTGTAAAATTTGGTCTAATTAAAATAATATTTAGGGGTGCCCCTGTAAGGTTGAACAATGGACCATTTTCCTTAATATTTGACTTAAACTATTTAAGGGAATCATCTACACAAAAACACACCCAAAGAGGACAGTTGTGAACACATTTATTGAAACCATTCTCTTGAACCCACCATTGAAGCCATTTGATGCTTATGAACGCACCATTCCCTTACCCTACCCCTCCCTAGCACTTGGGAGGGGTGGGACAAGGGAATGGGGTAGAGGCCACTGCACTGCAGCTAGCGAGGGTAGTCTGCTCTCAGCGTTGATGGTGTGTCATTGTGCATTCTCTGATACCCCCAGTAAGTCTATGCACTTGTTTAATATCATGGTGTCTATTTCTATGCACTTGTATGTTCACTATTACATTGTATATTTCTAATTTAATTGTTCATCTTCTGTTTAAAAGTATTTAAACCTGTTCAAATTGAAATAGTTATTATCTTTATGATTTTTTTGTGCATCTGTTTGCAGATGGCAAGCTCTACTAGAAGCAAAACTGAGTTTTATTTGATAGGTCACAGCGAGCCCATGATTGGCAGAGCAAAGCTTCCTAAGATCCTAAAATGCTGGTGTTAAACCACGAGTCTTCCCAGTGAGACTGGATGAAGTTTTGTGCAGAAGCCGCCAAGGAAATTAAAAACTTGTTCAGGCCTTTGATGCCACTGGGATGGCAAAATGGTGCTGCAGTTATAGTCAACCAACTTTTCTGTTCTAGTTTCAGGGGACATGGCATTGCAAAGCTATTGGGAGTTCCAATCCTTCCCAGTGGCACGGGCCAATGCCGTGATGACTGCTCTTGAAGACTGGGGAGTAACAGATCGCATTTCTGCCCCATCCTTTGACACCACAGCTTCGAACACAGGGATTTCGTCAGGAACATGTACCATAATCGAGCAACGGCTCAATCAAAGAGTTCTACACCTCGCTTGTCATCACCATATCTTGGAACTGGTGTGTGAGAAGGCATTTACAGCATGCATCTGCCCGTATTCTGGGCCTGATATTGCTATCTTCAAGCGATTTCAGACCAAGTGGAAGGACTTGGACAAATCTCTGCCTCAGCCATTCACAGAGAAAGACATACCACCACACCTCCTTGAGCATTGCAATGACCTCATGATTGAGTTCAATTGACTACTGGAAGAACACACACCATGTGATAACTACAGGGAGCTACTAGAACTGTCTATAAGGGTTTGGGGTGAACCGCCGAAGCATGGGATCAGAATATTGCATCCTGGTGCCCTCCACCATGCCCGCTGGATGACAAAAATCATCTATGCCATCAAAATCTACCTGTTCCAAATTTCAGAGCAATTCCACCTCAATGCATGCGAAAAATGGGGAGTTCAATGATTCATCACTTTCAGCATCTCAATGTACATTGTTTCTTGGTTTCGCGCGATATCTCTAGCTGCAGCCCGGGCACAAGACCTCCAATTGCTTAAGATGCTGGTGTCCTACCCTGACAAGGCAGTGGCCAAGGTGACAGCCTCTCGAGTGAGAGGCTGGTTGCTCTTGCATTTTTGATGATCACCTGACCATTGAGATGAAGAGGGAGATGTTGAATGCTTTGCAGGAGGAAGAGGTCTCTGACAATCCTCCTCGATGAGCAACGGTCGAGCTAACATCTACTGCACTTGCAGAGAAAACTGTTGAGGTTTTGTGACGTCTGCCACGCCATGCTTTTTTGAGATCCTTGGGGGGTTGGATGCAAGTTTCCTGCCATTTGACCCAACGTAGTAGCCCGACAATCAGGGATACTCCCTCACCACCTACTTCGTCAAGGAACTGCACACTGTGAACAACTTTGCTGAGCGGGGCATCGCCCTGATGCAGGGCTTCAACCTGGCCCTCTCAAAGGACAAAGAGCAGAGGCAGTTCCTCTTCCAAGTAGTGGAGAAACACCGGAAGAATACCCTGATGCCCGCAAGTCCACAGTGACTTTAAACTAGGCCACCCCTTGAGAGGATAATACTCAAGAAGAGTGGGATCTAGAATCAGTCCTGTGAAATCAAATGTATTTACAACTATGTTTATTGCATCAAATACGATGACTTTTAAATTGTTAGTGTCAAACAGTTTTCTAAATTACCTCTGATGGCACAAAGAAAATGTCCATTCTCTTACAAAGAATAAGAAATTTCAAACTCGTTGAGCTACCCCTAAATATTAATATTTTAAAAAATAACTTTGCATAGTTATTGGAGCAAATGGAACATTATAACTGCCCGTCCCTGGTAAAATATCAAAAATAAAAATTACCATCAAATAAGGGTCACTCTAATATATATATATATATATATATATATATATATATATATATATATATATATATATATATATATATATATATATATATATATATATATATATATATATATATATGGTATCTCACCCCCACCCCTCCTTTTCCTTTGCAAAGAGGAAAAAAGGGATCTGAGGAATTTAAAAGAACTGCTAGTATGGCTGGGAGGACTCAACTGAAACAAGGTCTGCTGACCAAAAAGTCGCGTGCTCTCACTTTTTCTGGTTGACCTTCAAAACTCTCAATAATTCCCAAATTAACCTTGGGAGGATCTTGGCCATTCTATAATTCGAAAGAGAATGTAAAACAAAAGTTTCAAATTTTGTTAGAATCTGACAAAAAGTTATGATGTTATTGCCAAAACTAAATAATTCCCAGCCTAACCTGGGGAGGACTTTGGTAATTATATAATGCAAAAGAGAATGTAAAAAAAACTAAGGGTTGCAAATTTTGTTAGAATTAGCCAGTTACAATATTATTACAAAACAAAAAAAAGCAAAATGGGGACCGACTGACCGACAGAGTCACCTGCAACTAGACTCCCTCTTGACTAAAAAGAGGGTTTTATTTTGTATACTTTTTATTCCTTTTTAAAGAACAACACTGTGTACCTACTATAATATAATGCCAGACTTATACTAGTGAAGTTTTCTATATTTTTCTTATATATACTAATATCATTTATAATAACCAGACAATGGCTTCGCCACTCCCCTCTATGGGGGAAGCTTGCGCTTCACTACTAAGATTAAAATTTAAAATCTAAAAAAAGCAGCCATGGTTGAATTTTTATAAATTTTCTGAACTTCACCAATTATAATAATTTCAAAAAGGAACTCTAAACTAAATTTCCCCCCTTTCAAAGTATCATGTTGATAAAATATATAGTTATAAAAGATCATCCAGTTCGCGTTGATTTGGAAAGTGTGGGCAGATACTCATTCTTGGCTCAAATGTTTCATCCATTTCTTCATGTCACAACCTTCTGACTCTCCTGATGAGACAGACCTCCATCATACCTTCTACCTGAAAAAATATATATAAAAAGAGATGCATTTAATAGCTGGAGCATAAATATGGATTGCATGTGTAATCATATTACAAGAAACCTTAGCTACATGTTTTGAATATTTCAGTATTGATTCTGTTACAAAGAATATAGCTTACAATTTGATAGGATTTACTTACATTTTCTGGTGCCCGTGGAACCAATAAGGTTTCATCATGTGGCACAGGTGCAACAGAGAATAAAATGTTGGGATTTTCTTCCCTTAACTTTTCTGTACTTTTATATATCAATCATACAAAAATAGCAATCATCGTGATGATTTTTTGGCCTTTGACAAACTCTCAGCACAGCAAATGGCATTGCTTTTCTTGCACCTCTTAGCCATGCATCTAAATTTGATCGAAACTTCCACATATCACATGAGGGACCCATGGTTATTCTTGGTCACCCATACTCATTCTATAAGCAATCCACTACTTTGCACCTTTCACAATTTTATGTGATACATGTTTAGGTCCAATATAGAAAACCACACACAAAACAGAATGAATCTGGTGAATTTCTGCATCCTCTTGTAGCCATAATCAAGTCAAGGTAAACATGAAGATCAGCAGCGTGCCCAAAAAAGTTTATTTTGGGGGTATGTATGTTTCGTTCCCCTGTGCATGCATATTCATGCAAGTTTAGTTAAATAAAAATGTTAGAACATTATTCTATAAACAATTAGGAGTATATACTGGGGGAAACCCTCAAGTGATTGAAACTCAAGATCATCGTAGGGAGAAGGGGCCTGCAGTGTTTAAGCCGCCCCCCACGAAGTCCCCTTGAATTTACTCCGAAAAGGTGAAACATGTTTGAACACGGACGAAATAGTTTACGTCCCATCATTCACGCCGTTGATCGTAATATTTACCTTTTGTTCCCCCGTGCATGCATATTCATGCACCTTTGGTTAAAAAAAAAAGTTAGAACATTATTCTATAAACAATTGATTATATAGGGCTGTGCCCACCCATATCCCCCCTAATTGATTAAAACTCAGGATCATCGTAAGGGGTCCCGCTGCAGTGATAAACCCCCCCAGAAACAGTCCCCTTGAATTTACTTAAAAGGTGAAACATATTGGGGTAATTCTGAAGATCCATACCCAATGAGCTTTCCCCCTCGCATTCCCATAATATTTATTCCACCTACCAACATGTTTTCACCCAACTGTGTGATTAACTTGCTTTATTACTTGTTCCTGAGGGCGAGCGTAGCGAGCAGCGGGGTATTGGGGGCTATGCCTCCCCCCATATAGCAACCCATAGTACGGTTCATGGGGTATGGATCTTCAGGTTTACCCATATTGGAACAGGGACAAAATATTTTGTATCCCACCGTCTGCAACGCCGATCTTCATGTTTACCATGGTCAATATTTATCATATAGAACTAAAAAAATAATAAATTAGTGACAAATGTAAGTGTGCTTTCCCCATACATTTCTTTATATTAGCATAATTTGTTATATCTTTCAAAAGGTCAATGGTAGAGAAAAAGTAAGGACATATTTGGAATCAGTGCAAAATCTAGTATTAAAAACACAAAAAATAAGAAACAAAAATTTTGTGAAAATTTGTTACCCAGCATAAACATAACAACATTAACTGTCACTCTTTAATTAATAAACTACAAGTACAACTCAGCTAACCTCAGGTATGGTGAAAACCATTTGTTCGTATGCGAGGACATTAATATTAAAAACAGTAGACTGGACTAAGCAAATAGGAAGTTATATATTACTCGGCCAAATAAATATAAATCAGAGCAACAAAAAAATAATAAAGTGCGGCGTTAGAATAAATCGCTTCATCAAACGGCGTTGTGTTGAAGAAGAGGTTTATGTATGTATATTAATAATAGTGGTAGTTATTATTATTTTTTTAAATAATATTTTAAAAATAAGAGTAATAATAAAAATAAAATAAAAATCGTAGGTGAATAACTCCGGTGTTTTTTTATTATTATTACGGTAAATATGTAGATTAGCGGCCCGGCCGAAACAAAATTGTCTGTAAATATTATCGTTCACTCGTGTCGGAATATTCATGCGCGTTTGAGTCCTTTTCGAATTATTATTCTATAAACAATTAGGATTATATACTGTGGGGCTGTGCCCCCAGACCCCCCTCAATTTAATGAAACTCGTGTGGGGGTAAACACAATGGGGATTGTGTTTACCCCCACACGAGCCGTCAACTTAAATGTACTCCAAAAACGTGAAACATTTTGGAACACGGACGAAATAGTACGTCCCATCGTTCGCGCCGATAATCTACATATTTACCCTTTCAATCTATTCTATATACCTATCTAAATTGACAACAATTTTCCGACTTATTGTATGTACATACTTAAAAGTAGTATTTTCCAAAGCATAAAGCTATTATTTGCCGCTGAAATGACGCCATAAGCCTCGGGGGGGTTCATTGCACCAATTAAGGAAATACATATATCCAACGATGATGGTATTTTAGCAACGATATAGAAGGTTAGGGACAGTAAGTTATTTAAAAGCTTAGTTTTAATCTGTTGAATTCCCAAAGTGGAAAAGGCATAAGTTGGCGCAATTTAAAATTGATGATGATGTTGAGTTTAGGGAGTTTGAGACGAGCATCTCATTCACCCTGACGTGGACCGTTGTCTTTAGGTTTCATTTGCTTAGAGGCGGTGGATTTGTCCTGACTGACTTAAGAATCCAAGGGTATGTTGGAAGACTTTCTTTCGGATAGCGTCAGGGAGTCCAATTCCACTCAAGAGAACTTTGATACTTAACAATTTTATCTTGAGAAAGGGAAGGTGGTTTCATAAATTTGTTCTGAGTGAGTGAAACGTGGGCACCACCGTATGAAATGCTCCACTGTGTCTTCAGTTGAGGGACACCACTTGCAATAGGGTTCAGGGGTTCAGAGATTGGTCTCAGTTTGTAGAGATGTACATTAAAGCCAACATGCCCTATCCTGAGTCTGACCAAGGCAGTATCGAGTTGTCTGTTATTTGATCTTACCCAGGGTTGTGGAGTAGAGTATCTTCTAATTTTTCCTAAATGAGTTCGAGATGGATCTTGGTCTAAGGACTCATCCCAAAGGGATCTACATAAATTACTGACAGTTTTGGAGAAGCTGTGATAACATAGCAATTTAAAATTCACATAGCTCTACTTTAAATTTCACGAAAACCAAACCCAAGAAAGACAAACAGAATAAAAAGAACAAACAGAATAGCAAAACAATAAAAAAACAAAGGCAATAAGAAGAGGGAAGCACGCTGCGGCGTCAACGGTAAACCCGCATCCCCCTGGCATAGGATCATGCGATCAATACCATAGTGAGTCAAATAAAATTGAGGATGTCAGCCTCCACCAAAAAGTCAAATAGTCTAAAAGTCTGTGTACAAAAACACATCCCGAATACAATGGGCAAGCGGCAACCCTGCTCGTCACAATACCACAGGGGATAACGTGCGTGGGCTAAGATTGTAGGGGTGCGAAGATGTATAAGAAAAAAACTTCCTTCCAAAAGCGAGAATATAAATAGCCCAAGAAATTAGCGATTCAGACGGACTTCGCCATAGCGTGAGGGCAAAGTGCTGGCCTCTGGATTCAAAAGACCCGCGATCGATCCCCAAGTCCACAATTTTTACGAAAAAAATTCTCGAAGAAAACGGAGACCACAGCAAATTCTTTAAGGACAACTCAAGAAGATTCGAGATAAATGGATCGCCTCCAGAAGAACACGGAACTCAAGGAAAATGACTTCAAGGGCTAACTCATCTCAACTCATCAAGAAATCATCAAGTAGCAAGAAGAACTCGTCCCACATCAAGAATCATCACGCCATCAAGAATTTGGAAGGAATCATCACATCAAGATAAATGCAAGTTATTATGAAGATACATCAAGAAAGAATTACCAAGAGCATAACCCAGCCAACTTAAAGAAGAAGGAATCCTAGCCAACAAGAATATGGAGTCGGATAAATGGAAAACAAATGTTTGAAGGCCAACATCAGAAGAAACAAATAAATATGGCCCCCCTATAGCTGGTGACCCTCGAAAGGCCGAACAATCTTCTGATCTTCGTTACAACTGCACCTGTTCTCCTACTAGAGATTAAGAAAAGGTGCTGCAGGGAACTTCAGGAGATCCGGGAAGGAGATGCTATTATTACTCATTGATTAAGAGACTTCGCCACGCTCTCCTCAATCCCACTGAATCAACTCCACTCATCCCGCAGACTCGGAGGTTGTAGGAGGGAGAGCTACTAGTAATCCTCGATTAAGAAATCCAAGACTAGTCTCTCCCCAATCCTCAAATTCGCTCCGCGTTCTAGAAAGGGACCTGTGTAGGGGTGCGAAGATGTATAAGAGAAAAACTTCCTTCCAAAAGCGAGAATATAAATAGCCCATTAAATTACCAAGTCAAAACGAACTTGGCCGTAGCGTGACGGCAGAGTGCTGTGTCGTAGAATGGACTTTCGACCATATACCATATATGACTATTCGTTGAGAAAACTTATTCAATTATATTTAGAGTGCGTGGTGTCTGGTCGACCGAGGTTATTTATCTCCAATATGCTTAAGAAGTGGAACTGAGCTCAAGGATAATAATATGGCTATCATTAATAAAATAGAGTTTTATTAATAAAACTATCAACAACACACAAAACGGAAAATATTGACATAAACAGAGAATGGAAAGGGTCGTGGGGAATCTAGCTAATCCGAGGATTAAGATTTGGAAGAGATTCAAAAAGGTAAAACAAATAAAAATTAAAGGGATGGGGTGGTTCGCTAAACCATTTAAAGCACAGGATAGGGTTGACAAAAGGGTTAAATACTTAAAGGTAACGTTCAGCTTACGTAATTACACTTGTTGTGCAGAGGAAGGCGACGTGAAATAATCTTCGGTCCGCTGGTGAGTTCTAGCCGAAGGAGGGGGGGAATTAAATGATCCTGACGTGGCGTCTTGGGAATGAGAATCGATTCTTGGCAAACGGGCTTAAAGAACAATGGCTGTTCTAATGTTGTTCTCTTTCTGAACAACAGGAGGGAAGGGTGAGAACCGTTTCTTGTCTACGGGCTCAAAGAACAATGGCTGTTCTAATGTTGTTCTCTTTCTGAACAACAGGGGGGAGGGTGAGAACCGTTTCTTGTCTACGGGCTCAAAGAAAAATGGCTGTTCTAATGTTGTTCTCTTTCTGAACAACAGGGGGAAGGGTGAGAACCGTTTCTTGTCAACGGGCTCAAAGAACAATGGCTGTTCTAACGTTGTTCTCTTTCTGAACAACAGGGCAAGCCTTGTGGACTTTGCGTCATGAAGGCTCGAACCTTGTCACTCAAGGGATATTGTCCTATTCTGGACAAATAATGGTGGATCTTGAGGTAGAGGGCCCTTTGGTGCACAAGGTGAGACTGGACCGTAGAGATGTCTCGCGAAGAAAATCTGGATCTTGAATCTGCTCTTAGTGGTAAAGTTTTCATATAAATAGTCGAGACATCCCCTTGGCGTAGGGGGACAATGGAGTGGGGGCTTCGAGGGAATGCATAGCCGCGCCTGAGAACAATACCTTATCTGCCCATAAGCCTAACTCAATCTGGCGAGGTCGGCGCATGGGGCGAAACGGGGGAAGATAAACCTCCTTAGTTAAAAATTGACTCAGGTGGCGGCTATAATGCGCCCGGGTTCAAGGCGAAGATGCACGTGGGTAGCATCGTGTTTCTAAAAACATGTGATAACGGTTGAAATTAAGCGGCCTCAAACCGTTCTATCGCATGCTGGCCTCTGGATTCAAAGACCCGAGATCGATCCCACAGTCCACAAATTTTTGCGGAGAAGATCCCAGAAGAAAAGGGAAAACGCCTTATGGACAACTCAAGAAATCGACTCAAGAGAAAACCGATGTCAAGGAAAAACGGAAAGAAAACGACTTCAAGGGCTAACTCGTCTCAACTCATCAAGAAATCATCACGTCACAAAGAAGCAAGAATAACTCATCTCAACTCATCAAGAAACAAGGAGAACTCATCTCGTCACTAAGAATTAAGAAGAAGTCATCACGTGATCAAGAATTTGGAATAAATGACACTTAATATGAAGATACGTCAAGAATTACGAAGATCAAGAATTACCCCAGCCAACTTAAAGAAAAAGGAATTTCAGCCAAGGGGCAACTTCAGTCAAGAAGAAATAAATTGATTCGTATATAGAAATCTCAAGATGAATGATATTAAATAACTAAAGATCTGAATAAAGGATAAGACCCCCGCCCCCCATAAGATCACCCAGACTGGGTCATTCAACAAGAATATACCGAATAGCAGGAGGCAAACGCAGTCGTCGCAGCAATGTGCAAGGGGGCGATGGGCGGTCCATAAAATGGTGGCACGTTTCGTAAGTGCGCCCAATTCGAAGAAGACAGAAAGCAACCTCAAGCCGTGTTGGCATTGGAAAGGGGGAGGGTATGTGCAAGATAATAATCGCGGTGCAATGGCACGCAACTTTAAGTCCCCTTCGACGGTCTCTCATCATATTTCCTAAGTAGCCTGGATGGCTGTATTAATTCCCTTAATGTAGTCGGTGTGAGGAAGAGCAAAACAAGGGTCTAGTAGCCCAGTCCTCGCTGACTCATTGACACCCTCATCACTGTGCTCATACCCCGCAATTGCCACATAGCTAAGAATAATCTCGATATCCGTTCGGCCTGTGGCAACCGAGGCTTCATGGATACCGCGAGCCCTGCTGACTTCAAACAGAAGGGATACGGCGTGAAAACGACCTCCTCCTCCCCATCGGACTTGAATCCATCTGTGTACAGTGACAGGGATCCAGCGTGACAAGAAGTGTGCTCCTAAAAGGTCAAACGTAATACTCCCGGCGCTGTACAAGCTTTTGGAGTGGCGACAAATAGTCAAAGGTAGTACCCTCCAGTGTGGCGTCCTAGGTAGAACCAGAGGCACCATCGGCCCAAGGGATACGCCGAGCTCTCGAAGAAGTTTCCTATCCTAAAGCCAAAGGGCTTAAGGTATGATTGGCGTTTTTCGATGGCACCGTCCAAGTCGGCCGCGAATGCAGTGAGAGCCATTGGCGACTGATGGAGACATCAGCCCACACGTACAAGCGCATAATGCATGGCGCAGCGGTGTTATCTCCCCATCATCGAAAGTAGGCTCTCAATAGGGGACCTGCGAAAGGCACCGGTCGCCAAACAGAGACCGGTGTGGTAAATCGATACCGCCTTCCGCAATACACGTTCTGCATCGGATGCATAAAACTCGCATCCATAGTCAAGGTTGGGACGAACAAAGGATCGGTAAGAAATTAAGGCAGTAGCCCTATTAGCACCCTAAGTGCTGAGCGTCCCGGAACGAAAAATATCCGTGGCACGGGTACATTAGCCCCATGGGCTGCGAATTTGAGCCTTTCAGGCTTCGATCGAAAATAATACGAAGGAAACAGTGCGATTTCCGACGGGAACCAAAAGATTCATAGATTCATTACACGGATTTAAGAAAACAATACCAACGATGATGCAAATTTAACTATGATGTAAAAGGTTAGGGGTATTAGTTTATTTAAATTACGTGTAGTTATAATTTGTCGAATTACCAAAAGTGGAACAGGCGATGCCATGCTTGTCACTAGAATAGTCTTCTTGTTTAGTTCCTTTCCTGCAGGAAAAACAACGTACAAAACCTATCAGTTTACTAGAAAATTTACAATTTACTATCAATTTTCTAAACAAACCTACCATAAATAACCTAGCTTGAAAACAAACTAAAAATACTAACTAACCTAAAGCCGCGCTTAACTAAAGCATTTTCGGGGGTCGCAAAGCAAGCTATCAATGAGAAGATTGCTGCCAATCTATTTTTCGTTATAAAACATTAATTAGAAATTGCTGCCCATTACTTAAGGAAAGTCCTATATAGTGTATATTGTACTTATGTATATAGCATGTTGTGTATATAAATTTTTTTTTATAACAAAGCGACTTCGATTGCCTTGTAGTTGCTCATCTGTAGAATTACCCCTCTGCCCAATTTAGGTTTTCTCTCCTCCCTTCTGGAAGCTTGTCAATGGGCTACTCACATCCATATCACCTTGACAGTGCCCCGCCTCCCTGAGGGCATGAATGGTTCCACGATCTCTAGTTGATGTAAAAAACAATACTTCCCGGACACTCCTCCCCTATTCCCCCAACGAGGACTCTTCCATGTCCCTCCACCACCGTTTTGAGACTGTTACACTTGATACTTTGATGAGCTGCACGCCCCACCCAAGTTTTCTTACAGTCTCAAACTAGATTAAAACTACCAATCCTCTTTCGCCTCTTGTCCATCAGTACCCAACGCCTAGAGTTTACCTTTTCTGCCACAATGCGTTTGGGAAGATCTACGGCCACATGTCTTCCCAACCTTCATCTTTCTTTCGCGCTCATGAAAGATTTATACATTTTATATTCCCCGCGTGTTTACCTCAATTTTTATTTTGCCCTTGGAATTCCCAATTAATTTCTCTCTCTTTCCTAGTCCCAATCGACCTTGCAAAGCGTGCCTTAAAAGCTTGTTTATTCGGAATATTTTTATCTTCCGCGTAGCCGAGTGATCTAAGGGGCGGTTTAATTGAGATCAAAGCGGTTGCTTGCTGCCTTAGTGTGCTTGGTTCGAATCCCAGCCCTGTACATAATTTTTAGAATTAAGAAATAACTTTTTCCAAAGAAAAATTATGCTGTTTTTCTGTTTTTTTCTGTTACCTAGATTCATAAATATATATATATATATATATATATATATATATATATATATATATATATATATATATATATATATATATATATATATAACTCTAATACGAATACAAGAAATTTTAAGAATTAGATGACAAAATTGCAAAAATAGCACACACAATTCAATATTAGTTACAATATGAAAAATAAGTAGAACTCAACTCGAGGTAACAGAAATGAAACCAGAATGATAAGCAAGTAGTTAAATATAAGTTAATTTACGGATATATGGTATCTAAGGGGTGGTTTAATTGAGATCAAAGCGGTTGCTTGCTGCATTAGTGTGCTTGGTTCGAATCCCAGCCCTGTACATAATTTTTAGAATTAAGAAATAACTTTTCCCCAAGAAAAATTATGCTCTTTTCCTGTTTTTTTTCTGTTTTCTAGATTCATATATATATATATATATATATATATATATATATATATATATATATATATATATATATATATATATATATATATATATATATATATATATATATATATATAACTCTAATACGAATACAAGAAATTTTAAGAATTAGATGACAAAATTGCAAAAATAGCACACACAATTCAATATTAGTTACAATATGAAAAATAAGTAGAACTCAACACGAAGTAACAGAAATGAAACCAGAATGATAAGCAAGTAGTTAAATATAAGTTAATTTACGGATATATGGTATTGAAAAATATGTTAAAAACAGTTGAATGCAAGGGATAGAGCATCTGATAAATACGAGAACGGAAAATTTTAAATTTGAAACTAAATTAAACAATAACTATGAATAATAAACAGTAATCAAACTTAATAAGGATAAAAGAAATTAGTTTTAAAAGTAATACCCGAAAGAAATGTAAGTGCAGGGCAAACAATGAAAAATGAAAGGTAAGTAAAATCAAATAGCCAGGAATCCGAAAGGAAAACAAAAAGCAAAGCAAACAGTTCAATATAAGTTGAAATACAAATATATGATAGTAGTGTAAAATATAGATCAAAAACAATTGAATACAGGAGGTAAAGGTAATTCAAACGATTAATAAATGCGAGTAAACTAGGAAACGAAAGTTTAAGACTTAATAAAGCAATAGTGAAGCAAAAAAAAATAAGAATGTAAAACATGAAACTAAGCTAAAACTTTTATATATAAGATCATTTAGATACCACGGGGAAAAATATTTAAAATAAACACAAAGAAAAAAAATGAAACTTAGAATTTGTAGACAGAAACTAACCTTCTTTTGTTGGAGCTGATGATATCGACTGATTACTATGATAGAGGCTAGCCAGGATTAAAGCTATGTAGGGGCGGGGGGATTTGGTTGGTTGTATGTTTCTTTATTTGACTATATAGTGAACAATTTGAGCGAGGAGGAATAATCATTAAGTTCTGGGTTTATTTGTTTAATGAAAAGTGATTCTAGAATTTGTAAATCCAGAGAAGAGAAAGCGGAAGATAATAAACTAAATGAATCAGGGTCGAGTGGGTGGTTAAGATTTTGAGAGTGTTCTCTTATTGAAGAGTGTTCAGGTTTAGAGATAGGAATGTTAGTTCCATATGACACTCCAAAAGCTTAGCAATCCTACATTTTAATTGTGGACTAGTTTGGCCTAAATAGCCACTTTGGCAGCTGCACATGTAAATTTATAAATAATGGAGGATAACAAGCATAATGGGAGTGATTCCTTGTATCGAAAGAAATAATTGATAGAAAAAGGATTAGAATTAAAAGGAAAGAATTTGCATTGAGGAAAGTGCTTATTAAGAATCGAGAGTAAATTTTTATTGAACTTAGTGGCCAAATGTTGAAGATATGGAAGATTCCTGAATATTTTTTGTTTAGGGAATGTAGTTGGTTGGATTTGGTGAGAAAATATTTTTGATAAGAAATTAGAGTTAATTTATCAAATATGTAGTCTGGGAAGACATTGAAGTTGAAAAAGTTCCTAAGGTATTGTATTTCAGAATCAAAGAGACACCAATTTGAGCAAATCTTGTACGCTCTTTATATAAGTTAGGTAGTTTGTTAGAAGAGTTAGATAGTACATGTTATTGTGTATATGGTGATTTCAATAATAACATATTAGGTAATGACTCAGAGTTTTCTAAACACTTAAATTTTGGGGGGGAAGCCTATAAACTTAAATGGTCAAGCAGACTAAGCCTGCCGAGAGACACTTTCACATATGTCAGTGACGCATGGGGTTCAAAATCTTGGTTGGACCACTGCATTTCATCTGAGGATGGTCATAAATTAATTTCAGATATGTATGTATTATATGATTCTTTTGAGTCTGATCATCTTCCATTTGTGTCAAAATTGACTCTTAAATTAATACCTAAAGTCTCAACAAAAAATTCTTTTGAGAACTGAGCTAATTATAATAGGATATTTTGGGATGAGGTGCCACAAAATAAAAAAGATGAATACACTGACATGAGTGGGGTGTTCCTCGAGAATGTGGAAATTCCAAGCGAGGCCTTTAGTTGTAAAAATTTCAACTGTAGAAATAATGAACATATGGAAAAAGTCACTTCTTTCTATAATAACATAATTTTTGCACTCTCTGAGACATCAAAAATTGTATTTGAGAGTGCATCAGATAAAAATAAGAAGTACAATCGGCCTGGTTGGAATGAACACTGTCAGGAATTATATGAGAGATCCAGAGAGGTTTATGCTCTGTGGTTAGAAGTAAACAAACCTAGGAGTGGTCCAATTTTCCATCTGAAAAATTCCACAAAAGCCAGATTTAAAGGGGCACTTAAATTTATTAAATTAAATAAAGAAAATCTAAAAAAGGAATCCTTAGCCCGCAAGCTCTTTAATATGAAAGTAGATAAAAGAGAATTTTGGAAATAAATTAAAGTGCATAACATGGAGTCTTACCTGAAAGCATGTTGTCTGTTGTGTTAATACCTATTATTAAAATCAAAAGTAAAAGTATAACTATAAAATCCAATTGTAGGCCAATTGCGTTAGCTAGTATCTGTAGTAAAATTTTAGAAAGAATCATACTTAGTAGAATAGAATCATTTATCTTAACAACGGACAACCAGTTTGGATTTAAGAAAAATCATGGTACAGATACGTGTATTTACTCATTAAAAGAAATGATATTGAAATATAATAGTCTTAATAGCAATATATATTCCTGTTTTTTGGATGCTTCAAAGGCTTTTGACAGAGTAAATCACAGAGTTCTAATAGATAAGTTAAGTAAATTTAAGGTTCCATCATATATTATAAGAATAATTAGTTACTGGTATGCTACTCAAAAAATGTGTGTAAGATGGTCAAATACCATATCTGACTTCTTTACCGTAAGTAATGGTGTTCGACAGGGATGAATTTCTTTCTTCTTACCTATTCTGTATGTATATAAATGATTTATCCATAAAATTAGGCAAAATTAAAGTAGGTTGTATAATAGGTAATGCAAAAACAAATCATTTTATTTATGCAGATGACATTGCGCTTATTGCACCATCTGCAAGTGGTCTAAATAAATTAATTAACGTTTGTAATGATTTTGGGATAAAAAATTATATCTAATTTAATAGTTCTAAAAGTGCGGTGCTAGTTTTTAAGTCTAAATTTCTTAAATGTTGTAAATATGATAGTTTTAATCTAGGTAATGATACAATTCCAATAGTGAGCAATATAAAGTATTTAAGGCATATAATTAGTGATGATCTCAAAGACACATTAGATATAGAACGCCAGCGTAACAAGCTGTATAGACAAAGTAACATGATTAAAAGACATTTCGGACATTGTACTGAAAGTGTAAAAATTAAACTGTTTAGGTCTTATTGTGAGTCAGTTTACGCAGCTCATCTATGGTTGAATTATGCAAACGTTACCCATAGTAGATTTATTGTTGCCTATAACAATTGTCTCAGAATTCTGTGAGGTGAACCTAAGTATTGTAGAGCTAGTCCGATGTATGTATGTAGAAATATACTTTCGCCTAAAGAAGTAATTAGAAAACTTGTAATTTGTTTTAGAAATAGGTTAGAAAGCAGCTCAAATAAAATTGTGTCTGGTATTTTTCACTCAGACTGTAGGTATCTTTCGGAAATTACTACTCACATGATAAATATTACCCATTGCATTAATCCGGGAATATTAAATTAGTAGATTGACAGTTCATGTAAATAGGTAAATAAGTATTAGCAGTAAGATAGTGGTATACTTCAAAATTGTAATGTTTTTTTTTGTGTGTGTGTGTGTTTTTTTATGGATCACCGAAATCCGCAATAAAGTTGTTTGCTTGTTTGTTTGTTTGTTTGTTATACGGCTTTTGATGATGGCAAGTTTATTCAAGAAGGGTTTGTAACCCTGACATAAATCGGGAGAGTTGTTACTCCCGCTCTCCCGAGCGTCTTAAAATTAACCATGAGGTTCATTTGTTGTCCTCGTCTCGGTGAATCGGGTCTGTAATATTTGAATTGTAATATTTTAGCTAAATATGTCCAAAAAGAATCTCGAATTAATGCGTGATTCTTTTCTTATTTACAGACCCTCCCAACTCCGTTATAATCTATTTAATCATTATCCAATCACCAATTATATTCTAATTATCATCATATGTTGTACCCTAATTACCAAAGCATATTTATCATATCCAATTTAATTTAAAATCAATTTATCATATCCAATCTATTTAATAATCTATTTAACCAATTAATAATTACCAAGCAAATTACCTAATTGCCAATTACTTTTTCTAAATTATCAATCTATTTATTAATCTATTTACCAAACTAGAATCTATTTAACCAATTAATAATTACCAATCAAATTGGCCAATTACCAATTATATTCTATTTATCAATCAACATATGTTGTATACTCTAATTACCAAACTATATTTATCAATTGTGAATCCATTCTCATTAACTCATGCAAATTTAATTCACACGCGTAATTCAATCCAATCATAACTCTTACTGTATAATTTCACTTTTCAATCATAACTGTTTATTCCATAATATATATATTTTTCTTAACTCTGTGTTTTTAATACGTATTGCCACGACGTCGCTGAAATTTAGGCCTAACGAAATTCGTCTGCAGAAATTTAGACTTCGCGTAGCATTTCACTTCATTCCCTTGAATAACAAAGTATAGGTTTTTAGGTTTATTGTGATCAGAGCTATCTAGTGTATTGACACAATAATCACCTAAAACCCTATAAATGGTTCCCAGAATAGTTTAATTATCCCTCATTTTTTCCTCGCGTGGACTTATATTTTTCACGAGTAACTTTTCGACATGTGCTTGTTTTCAATCCTAAGCTTACCTTAACATTCTTAAGTTCTTCCTTAGCAATTTCATAAAATTAATTATAATATACAGTAATAAAGTCAAAGAGTGACTAATTTTCAATAATTTCTTTTCATATTTTTACGTTCAAGCTCGTGAATTGAATTTGTGCATACACACACACACACACACACACACACATACTTACTTATATTTGTCTATAAATGGATTATAACGGAGCCCCAAGCTTCGCCCTAACTTCGGGCAGAGTAACAACCACGCATGCATCCTTCCCAAGAACAACAACGACGTATTCATCCACCTCACCCCCCCTCACATGTATTCTCCTCCATTCGCCTTCCACTCAACGCCCATTCACCACTCCATCTTTGGTTCAGTTTCCGCCATTCGAACCACAAAATCCCATTGGCTAGTGGGAAATGGTGGAGCTCATCCTTCTGCACCAGGCAGTTCCTGAGGACCATAGAACAATCGTTGTAGCCCCAAGATTATCTCAAAGTATTTTTTTTTCTACTTTGAAAAGTATTCTGCTTGATGGGGGTAATTTCTGATTCTTGGGATAGGTTCAAGAGGGCGTTCATGGAGGAATTTGGGAGGTAGCAAATATATGACCAGCGGATCCTTCTCGATACGCAGGAGATAGGGGACAGGCGCCCCATGCATTTTCTAAACCATTTAAAGGCCCTGGCACATGCCAAGGGAGCACAGCTTGACACACTTGAGCCACGCATAACTGAGATATTCATGCGTGGGATGGCGGACCAAATTAAGCCCCTCATACTAATGTCCTCCGCATCGAATGTGGAAATTATGGCAGAGGCGGCTGACTCCCTATATAATAATCCATTCGTCAGTTGGGGAAACGATGAAAATAGGGGGCGTAGCACATCTTACAACTCTAATGTTAAACACCACTCAAATTTATCCATTTCTTAGGTTAAGTCACCGGCGGAAACTCCTTGCAATCGGCCAGAACTCCCTCAGGATGAATCCTCCCTGACTTCGGGTCTTTTATCCGTTCTGGAGACGATTGAAATGGATATTCATGTCCAAAAGGTGCGAACGGGTCTTCACCGAGGACAAAATCGTGAGCAGGACGGAGTCAGACGTCGTTCCTCCTCCCGAAAAAGGCAACACCAACGAGGGAACTCCAGCAAAAGAGGTGAGGCACACTAGTAAAAATTTCAAACCTAGCCCTAATTCCTCCTATCCTGACAACTCTCAGGTTTGCTGCTGGTACCACTCTAATTATGGGAGCAACGCTGTCCGCTGTGTTCAGCCTTGCATTTTTTACCGGGCATCATCTCATGCCTACAACTTTAACCCTCATTCTGGTCGTGCTGCTCATATTGCTATATTTGTTCAGCCTTCAGGCTTTTGCTGGTACCACCTCAAATTTGGTGCAAGAGCAGAAAAATGCTCAAGCCCATGCTCGTACCATCAAAATGCTCAATCTTCATCTCCAACTGCGCCTAGACTAACTTCATCACCTTCAAACCTACAAAACTCTACGGGTTCCTTTACCCAAATTTCACATTCAGCACAGGGAACTTTAAACTGAATTCGCAAGTGATACGTGGGTATGTCACCCCTGCAACCTTATCCCTTCATCAGGTCGATCCTCCATTTTGTATTCATGACCCACTCTCTGGTTTCTCCTTCGTGGTTGACACTGGCGCTCAATGCAGTGTCATTCCAGCCTCTTCAGTCGAGAAAGCTTGCACTTCTTCTGATCATGTCCTTAAAGCTGCAAATTCATCGCACATAAGGACTTATGAGAGGCGTATCCTCGAGCTCTCTCTCGGGTTACGTCATGTTTTCCCATGGACATTCATCATAGCCGACGTCGACATTTCAATTTTGGGCGTCGACTTTCTTTCCGCGCACGACATTCTCGTCGCCGCAAGCTTATAAACAGAACCACGACACTAACTGTTACTGGTTCATTTTTTTCTTCTACGAGCTCTCTCCTCTTTGTTCGTCTCCCTTCAACTGCCCCCCACTTCCAGCAACTTTTGCGGGAGTTCCCAAGCTTCTGTTTGCCTTCTTCTAAGGACAGAACTATTAAGCACAAAAAGGTGCGATTCCCCTTGCACACCCTTGAAACTTGTCTATGACGGACCCTTTCTCGTCGTCTCCAGGAAGCCGAAATTCGTTGTACTGCAGCTTGGCACCAAGCAGGATACGGTTTCCATCGATTGGCTTCAACCCGCTTTCATAGAGGCTGTTCATCTGGAACAGCCACTACCTTCTTCTTCCACTAATATAGGTCCAGTGGTCATCCCAGCCTACCTTTCGCACCCAACTATTCCTTCAACACTTCCCAACCAACTAACCCCACTTCCGAACCCTTCTTCGGCTCTTTCAAATCAAATTGCAACTCTTCCTCCCACCTCTTTACTCGCAAACCCTCCGCCAACCATCTCTACACCTCCCAATTCTTCTTCCCAACTGCCTCCGACTCCCTTTTTGTTGCAGGACCACTCGACAGCAGTTGGAGAACAACAAGCGACCAACGCGCACGTGCCGACATTCGCCTTTTCAGGAGGTCCAGAACAATCATCACCCGACGCTCTGGTCATCGCTCACGAAAATCTTCCCCCTCAATTGAGTGGCACTACTAAACGCCACCTGCCCGCAATCCGAGTCAGCCAATTCGCACCATAACCCTGCCTGGACGCGTTGTAAGGAGGCCTCGCCGCTATATAGACTAAGATTTATGTAAATACCTTGTGTTGTGCGAGTGTTGTCCTCAGTGGGGCAGTATTGTAGCGGTCTATACCCCTATAAATCTTAATATTTAATCATATATATATATATATATATATATATATATATATACAAAGAAAGCAACTACAGGATCTGCGGGTGATAATACAACCACCACAGGGCTATGCCATTTTTATTTTCTGCCTTTCAAATAAAATTTGAAGACAGAAAGAAAAATGCAGAAACCTGGTGTAGCTGACTATAAATGCATATAGTACAAGAAAATAAGAATTGGACGCGAATGAGCAAATGAGACAAGAAAACAGAGGTTTTTAAAGGCAAGAGAGAGGGACATTAGAAGAATCCAGAATCAAAGGGAGCAGAGGGCGGCACAGTGAAGGCGATCTTTTACCGAGAAGACAGAAATACCACCAGGGGAAAAAGTTTTGAATTCCTGACCGGGACCCGAACCCGGGTCTGCTGATTGCCGGTCAGATGCTTTACCACTAAGCTACCAGGCCCAGTAACTATATTTCACCTAAAGCGTTACCCCATCAAACCCAGTATCTCCCTAAGCTAGGAACTTCCAGGGAATTTTTATACCACATGCTCTTACCCGCTCACAATTTAAAGTCTCACTGTCCATGTCACATACAAAGAAAGCAACTACAGAATCTGCGGGTGATAATACAACCACCACAGGGCTATGCCATTTATATTTTCTGCCTTTCAAATAAAATTTGAAGACAGAAAGAAAGGTGCAGAAACCTGGTGTACCTGACTATAAATACATATAGTACAAGAAAATAAGAATTGGACGCGAATGAGCAAATGAGACAAGAAACCGGAGGTTTTTAAAGGCAAGAGAGAGGGACATTAGAAGAATCCAGAATCAAAGGGAGCAGAGGGCGGCACAGTGAAGGCGATCCTTTACCGAGAAGACAGAAATAACGCCAGGGGAAAAAAGTTTTGAATTCCTGGCCGAAATTCAAAACTTTTTTTCCCCTGGCGTTATTTCTGTCTTTTCGGTAAAGGATCACCTTCACTGTGTCGCCCTCTGCTCCCTTTGATTCTGGATTCTTCTAATGTCCCTCTCTCTTGCCTTTAAAAACCTCCGGTTTCTTGTCTCATTTGCTCATTCGCGTCCAATTCATATTTTCTTGTAGTATATATATATATATATATATATATATATATATATATATATATATATATATATATATATATATATATATATATATATATATATATATATATATATATATATATATATATATATATATATATATATATATATATATATAAAGAATCTCGAATTAATGCGTGATTCTTTTCTTATTTACAGACCCTCCCAACTCCGTTATAATCTATTTAATCATTATCCAATTACCAATTCTATTCTAATTATCATCATATGTTGCACCCTAATTACCAAACCATTTTTATCATATCCAATTTAATTTAAAATCAATTTATCATATCCAATCTATTTAATAATCTATTTAACCAATTAATTCTTACCAAGCAAATTACCAAATTACCAATTACTTTTTCTAAATTATCAATCTATTTATTAATCTATTTACCAAACTAGAATCTATTTAACCAATTAATAATTACCAATCAAATTAGCCAATTACCAATTATATTCTATTTATCAATCATCATATGTTGTATACTCTAATTACCAAACTATATTTATCAATTGTAAATCCATTCTCATTAACTCATGCAAATTTAATTCACACGCGTAATTCAATCCAATCATAACTCTTACTGTATAATTTCACTTTTCAATCATAACTGTTTATTCCATAATATATATATTTTTCTTAACTCTGTGTTTTTAATACGTATTGCCACGACGTCGCTGAAATTTAGGCCTAACGAAATTCGTCTGCAGAAATTTAGACTTCGCGTAGCATTTCACTTCATTCCCTTGAATAACAAAGTATAGGTTTTTAGGTTTATTGTGATCAGAGCTATCTAGTGTATTGACGCAATAATCACATAAAACCCTATAGTTCAACTCAAGAAATGGGTGCCAAGTTTGGTGGTATTGGGTTTTCGGTAAACTGAGGTACTGAATCTGGAGCCAATTTTTGTAACTATGACGTAAAGAAAAGAAATTTTATTGTTTGTTTCTGTGTGCATTGTAAATTTAATATTAGGGTGTTTGTTGATTTAACTAATTAAAAAATAAAGGGGCATGGTCTTTGTGTTTAAAATTGAGGAAGCAGTCGTTAACATATCTCTTACACACTATCAGTTTAAATTCAGCGGGACTTTTCTTTGTTACCATGAAAAAAAACCGGTTAACATCATTAGCAGTGATGGTAGTAAAGCCGTCCTCATCTTTTAGGTCACCCGCTTATGACCTTGTTGGGCCGATGACCTCCTTGGTTGTGGCATAGAAGCGGCATAACTCGGGTTAGTCAGCGTATTCTTAAATCTTCTCTGATTTCCTCTGCCATCAGGTATTCTGAGCCTCGCGGATCCTTCTTTGGCATTCTAAAGATGTCTGTTGGTGTTTCCGCTTATTATCTAGTGTAGGTTGGTCCTCGAAGGCAAGGCGTGTCCGACGTTTAGCTTCGATCAGACGAGTTATGCCTGTATCGTTCTCATCGAACCAATCCTGACTCTTCTTCCAGGCGAAACCAATCGTTTCCTCAGCGGCATCGGTCATAGCATCACGGAGGGTGGTCCAACGGTCCTTAATTGAGGCCGACTCCGGGATATCCGTGAGAGCTCTTCCAATGGCCTCCCATCATTGTGGATGGCGAGTAGTGCGAAGCCGTTGAGTCTATCCTAGCCAATGATGCTCCTCATGTACGTCTTTAGCTGTTTCAAGGCTGAGAATGAGCGTTTGGCCTCTGCATTTGAGACTAGCAGAGTCATCAAGATAGTCAGGAGCTTCGCAATGTTCAGCAACATACGGGTCTCGGCGTACTCCTTCGCATTTTTGACAGTCCCGAAGACCTGAACAGAATTTGTCCACCACTGTGCCTCCGCCTGCACGAGCACCAGTGACTCAACATCGCTCTCATAGAGCTTAGCGGCATTAAGAACGGCATTCACGTCTGCTTTTGAGCCCTTGAGAAGCTCCTTCAACCGGAGAGCAACTGGGACGGTATCGTCCTCAAATCCTGTCTTCAGCTCGGCAATCCTTTGATCGTACAAATGAACGGCATATAGACCGAGCAGTCATGGCCGAGATATTCGGGCTCTGTCTGTCTTGCACAGACATGGGAAACAGGGACGTCTTCGTGAGCTGAGTCCACTTCAATCAGGAGATCCTTGGCTTTTGCAAATACAGTGTGGAAGTGCTCATCGTCATTCTTTCTGAACTTGCTGAAAAAAGTCTCGATCTCACGAATCAGTCCGTACACAGATACCAAGTCACCGTCCTTCATCTGCAGGGTCTTGCTCGGCTCAAGTGTGTGGGGCAAAACTGACTCCGCCACAAACAGCCCAATGAGAAAGCGAGGGTCCCTAATCACGGAGAGTAAGATGCCGGCATAGGCATCCAGCTCCATTATCTTCCATGAAGCCCGTGATGTGAGGCAGAAACTCGAGGAATACATCATGCTGCTCAACCCATCTGGTGGGACACAAGGGTACCAACTTCTCCCGCTTATCTGAGGAAAGCTTCACGATTTTGGAGAACCGGAGCGTCCGCATGTTGCTAGAGTAAATGAAGTTATGGACTTCGTTAAGCGTCTGAAGGATGAGTTTCACTTTTTTCACATCGTAAGCCTTGGTCAGCATCAGGTTCAGTCAGCTATTAAAGAGGTGGATCGATGATGGCGGCACAACATCTGAACTTCCCAATCATGACACTCGCTCGGTAGAAGCCGTGGACCCAGCAGTTTGACATATCCAAACCAAGGCCATGCATGGTGCGGATTAGCAGTTGGGCCAGGCCTTCACCGGTGAGGTTCTCAGCATGGACGAAAGTGAGAAAGTCCCCTTGATGTCCTCTTCGACGTGTCGAAGGATAATGGTGGCTTGCTCCTTCCCTGAGAGGTCCGTGGTCTCGTCCATTAGCACTGCGAATACCCCTGACTCTCCGGCGAAGACCTCTTCCAGCACCACTCGACCTGTAAAACGAAATATGATTAGGGTGACACCCGCTCATAATGTCAAAATAGTATGAATTGTACTTTTGGGAATAAGAGACCTATTTTTTGGACAAAAGTTGCAGTGTCACTCACCTGTGATATCGATCAACTCGTGCTGAAAGGTTTTGCTAATGAAGGTGGAGTTAGCTAAGCTAGCAGAGCTGGCGAGGAGGCGGTTGACGTCAGCATCTCCTACCTGGGCTCGATAACGCAGAAACGCTCTGAATACTCCTTCTCCCGTTTTGTTCAGAATAGAGAGGTCCAATGGACTGTCTTTCGATGCCCGAGAGGCAGCATATTTCGTCCACATAAGAGGATTCTCTCAATAATCGGAACCAACAGGCGCCAGTTGGTCTCAATTTGCTCCTTCTTCTTCGCATGTAGCATGGTGTCGACAGCCCTCGTCGGGTTTCGCAAAGTGTCGAAAACCGTCTCCATTTTCGTCATAGCTGTCGCGTGATATCCGTGCTTATTGTGACTGCTGCGCAGTTCGATGTTTTTTTTGTACCTGCACATCGGCCTTAATACGAAGGTGCCCAGCCTATGGTCTCCAACCTCGCCCATATTTCCGCAGAACAACACACGTACAACGCAGTATGCACCCTATTTCAGCAACGAGTACTTCAACCAAGGGTATTTGATGCACCAGCTTGGTTAGAATCACCTCCTATGACCACCTTCTTCAATGAAGGGTAGCGAGTCGACAGACGGGGCAGTATAGTTGATTTAGGCCACTTTTTCGGAGTCTGTGGCTGCCTTGTTCCCAATTAAGTTGGCAACGTCCACTGAAGCTGCAGGTGGTGTCAGTGTGCCATGCGAAAAAAAAAGATGTGAGTTCCTTGCCCTCCTGCTCCTTATGGTGAGATTCGGCTCTGCTGTCGGATCTACAGGCTATCGATTTCGAAGTGCTACGCTTTTGCTCCAGCTCATTGACATCACGCTTGCAATCACCAATTGTCTTGGCCACTTTGGTCTTTAAGAATGAGGTGATGTTCATATCGCCGGCTCGCTTCATGGAACATGCTCTGTGAATGAGAGGGAACTAAGGCATCACATGGAAAAGCCGAGCCGCTCATATCACTCCATGTCCGTAACAATATATATATATAAAAAAAACACTTACTTTGCACTGATTTGTTCCAGAGAGAGGATGACGCGGAGATTATGCTGGTGTAGTTGCGGAAAGAGAGAGAAGAGAGGGAGAGGATGCTGAGATTAGTTTCGAAAGTGAGAGATGGCAGCAAGCATATGCATAACTCAGGCCAGCTGACAAAGAGCGAAGGGCCAAGCGTGTGAGTCAGAGAGTCAAGCGAACGCGCCGTGTCCGTTGTGACTCAAGACACGAGGTGCCGATTGGAAAAGCGATACAAGCCAGGCGTACTGTGTAGAATTTCCCCCTGGTCATGAAGGGCCCTGCCCCCCTTGTATCCACCCCTAGTTGGAAGGTAGTAATAGGACTAGAGGTCACTACTTGAAAATTAAATAAACAGAGGTGCAGGTTGGATATCAGAAAATATTTTTTCACCAACAGAGTAGTAGATTATTGGAATAGTTGCCACCTGAAACAATAGTAGACTGTCCAAACTTGAATGTTTTCAAGTGCAGATTGGGGAGGGAGGGCTAACGGTTTTTTGGGGTGGTGGGTGGGTGGGGTATTCAGGACTCATTACTGTTATAGCATATGGTTATTTATGTGATTTAATTTCTCTATAGGAGGTTTTTATTATAGTAATGCTATACTGTGGATGCAGTTTTTTATTATTGTATATTATGGGTGATTTGGACTTTAACGAGGCTTGATGATGATGCCTTTTGTTTTTGACGCATTCCTGCGCATGGTTTAAATTGTATATTGTAGATGCATGATCTGAACAATCCTATGGATGCATTTTGTGGGTTTTGACAGATGTGGATGACCTTTGATAGGCCTTTGTGGCTTTTGTAATCCGTGAAATTATGTTATGTTATATAGATTTGGAGAGAGACATTATCACGGTAATGTGCGATAAAAATACATACAAGTAGAATATTAATTTGGTCAGCTAATTTGGTCAGAAATATTTATGGCTGAAAATATAATTTAGATTGGATAAATGTATCACGTGTAGAATAGAGAATATTTCCATGAAAAATAATAAGGCGATAATGATGGAAAATAATAAGACGAATGTAACTTATTATAGGATAGCTAAAATTGATATGCTAAAATAGGAGTTAAAATAGAAGTATTTCAAGTGTTAGAATGATTAAAATGAATTTGTATAGGACGTAAAAATAATTAAATATTTTATATGACGCATTAAAAATAGGATGACAAATAATGTATTTACAAATGGGGAACTATTACAAGGAGAAAAGAATTTAAGTTAACACTTACTTTTTGAAGAAACACTATAATCCAGTTAAGCAATTCACAATAAAGTTCAACCAACCTGTTCGAACCAAGGCCAGTGACACACAACTTCATTCAAAAGAACTATGGCGCCGCTGTTTTTAAGAACTTCTCATTGTTGCGCACTGATTGGCTGTTTGAAATCACGTGTTGAGATCCTAAAAATTTAGATGGGTTTAAATAATAGAGTTCAATTCTTTACAAGAAAAAATCAACGTTTTACAGAAATTGCTGGTTAGGTTTCATTATAATCGTTACATCGATAAATGATTACATTTATTGGGGTCTATATTAAACCCTCTCAGGGGGTGAAATATCAATGATATTTCATTGAAACTTGGAGCAACTGAACTAAATGGATTAGTTGACTAAAGAAATATGAAATAACTGAAAGCAACCAAAAAGGAACCATCGGACCAATCATGTATGTATGAACGATTGATGGGATATGTAATGAAGGCAAGCAAATTGAGAAACACGATTATGGATAGATTTCCTTCAATGTCGTACCTGATACGCTTTCTCGCATTTTCACAAATACGGGCACGGGACGATCACGTATCTCACCCAACGAATTTGTGATACTAGCGCAAAAGCATGGATTAAGACACAAAAGCAATCTTTGCGTCAAAATTCACAAGATGTAGTTTGAAATATCGAACTCCCTGGCAGTCCTTCCAAAGGTATCCTGGAAGCCTTTCAGCAAGGGATTGTCGCCAAGCAAGCAGAAGAACTATTTACTCCTGACATGATCTCCTCCGGGCTCCTTTTCACTTTCAACCCCTGATTTTAGGCGGTGGTAGTGCAACTGCACCTTTATAGGATGTGGATATTTAATTCATTGTAAATACCATAGTGTCGGATGCCAGGGACTCTTGCCAAATCATGGTGCTGTTGCTGCTGCCTCAGGTATCGAAGCATGGCATACAGGACATCCGGAGCAGGTGCAATGTCCGTGCACGAAGAGAGAGCGGAAGGAAATTTACTCAATGTAAACCTGTCGTTAAATGGTTCTCCACCTCTGGAGGTAAACTCTAGTTGGTGGCCTTCCGCGACATCAGGACACGCATTGAACGCTGGCGGAGCAGCATCCGGGCTAGAAAATGCGGAGAAAGGGTTCGTGAAGGACTTAGCCAAGGACGCTGTTTCCGAATTTGCGTTCCCATTCTCCTGGAGAACGGGAGGGAAGGCCCTGCGAGAACTTGCCACAAATACTTTTGACTCGCGTCCACACCTCTACTAGAGGGTCTTTCCTTTAGGTGAAGACACGTATGCTCGCCAGGAAGAACAGCGGTCGTGCTTCAACGAAATTCCCGACAGTGAAATCGTTCGGGCGGCGCTTATAGTGCATGTAGCCATAAGGCTTCTGTTTGAGGGCCGTCTCACACTCGACTGACCAACACGGAAGCGGTCGGCGGGCAAAGCGTCCAGACGTTCTAGCAATAGTAGTAAGGCCCAAGATGATAAGGTTGCCGGAGAAGAAATCAAGGGCCTCATCCACCGAAGTAAACTCATCGATTGGGAAAGAGAAATCAGCCATTTCCTGAAAGGCGGACTATCTCTCCCGCACCAAGGACCACCGAACCGAGGAGAGGGGGGAGAGTTTATCGGGGACCAGTGCTCCTGACAATGATATTTGAATAGGAAAGTGATCACTACACCATAAAAGTCATCGACTACTCTCCACCCCAAATCAGGCTGTTCATCCGGAGAGCACAAGCAGAGATCAAGACAGGAAAATGAAGCGGTTTTCGGGCAGTGTAATGTAAACTCATCCACATTTAGGACACCTATATCCAGCTCGTTGATCAAGTCAGCAAGGACCTGAGCCCTAGCATTGATCGTTGATCGAGTAGTCTCTCCCAAAAGAGTGTCTACCGTTTAAATCCCCGAGCAAGAGAAAGGACTATTGCAACCGTGCCATGATGCAGCGGAAGTCCCCCGCGTCGAAGTTGGCTGACGGTGAAATGTATGCAGAAATAACAGTATACCTCCTATCCAGCTCCAGCGACACTGCTCATGCCTGAACGAAGTATTTAAAGCAGAGAGAAGAAAGGAGACAATATGCCGGGTCTAAATTGCGTATCCAACTGCCCGACACCTATCCGGTACTGGTGGGTCGCAAAATCCTAATGCCCAGTGAGCATTGGGAGGGGGCACGTACCCAACATGGTCTCCTTAAAAAAAGATAGTTAAGGAAAAACGGGAGTCGATAAGCCTCTGCAGCTCCTCTCAGTTGCCCAGCAGACCGCCGCAAGTCCATTGAAGGAATATGCCATCCGGGCCTAGCTCGGAGGAAGTGCAGGAGGGGGCCTCTTCGAAGAGAAGCCCGCCTGGGAATGGCCGTACCGCTGTTGGCCGAACAATGCGCTGAAGGAGCTGTCGCCTTCGAGCATTATCGGGAGAGGTTGGGCTCGCATGCGAGTTTTTTCCTCGATCAGCCTCGAAACCTTAGGCAGGCGGGGAGGCTTCAAAGGCGAGGTCGCTCTTTTGGAGGATCAACCGTCTTCGACTCACCCAGTATAGTACTGGGTGTGGGTGTGAGAGCTGAAGTTTTTTTGGTTTGTCCTCCTTTCGGGGAACAGCTTTAGGAACCCCGGAAGACCTAACGACTCGGTGGAGGCGCGCGGCCGTTTCGCCTTACGGCAAACGGCCACGCTAGGGAAAAGAGGGGGAGCCCTGATTTTAACCTGGGCTCGGTGTGAACCCTTAACACCGCCAGCTCTACCAGAAGAGCGCCCGGGTAAGTTGAACACGCAGAAGGGTTCTGAATGGGCGGGGAAACGACCTTGCTCGTAGGCATGGAGGGGACAGGAAGAGAGGGTGCCTTTTTTCACATTGAAACATAAGAGCTCCCAGGTAGCGTCGGGCGAGCAAGGACCAATTCCTTAACCTCGTGAAAGGAGAGACAATCCTTAGCCTGAACTGCCAGGAGTTCATTCTCCAGGAAATACGCACCATATTGCTTAGAAGAAGCTGGGTGCGGCTCTCCATAATTGACACGGTTGGCCATACACGATTTGGAGTTATCATTGGCGGCCTTGGAGCCACTTAAACATACCTCAGGTAACTCAGGGAACCCATCACAGTCGAACGTGACGAAGATTGTAGGGGGGGATCTCGAGGCCTCTTCCTGTTTCCTCATCACATGTTTCACCTTGACCGCCCCTTGGTCGTACAGCTCTAAGGTGATATCATCTATGGAGTACTCCACGAGTTCCTTTACATGAACCACTCCTTCTAGGAAATTCATACTAGAGTGCAGCGTCACAATAATCGGCGTGTCATCAAGTGTCAGAAGCGCACTAATCATGGCCGCCTCGGAGGGGCCCAACGCATTCGTTAGAATGCTCGTGTCCGAGAAACGGGCACCTTCGGCTCTCTACCATTCAGGCTAGCTAGTGCTCTCTGATGGAACATGTTGCCCTTAACCAACATTCTGCAATCAGTGGAGTGAATAACCAGAGGGGGTTTGAAGCTAGCGGCCTCAAACGCATGGTAGTCTCTTAATTAGGAGGTCCGACGTAACTGAGGCTCCGCTCGACGTACTTGCCACTTTGCTCTTAGCCCCCCTCCCCGGGGGAGAAGCGGGGCCAGACGTGCCAACCTTTGCTATGTCGCTTGCCGAAACGTTAGCGAACCCGTCCGTCACCGGAGCTCTCTTGGAGGGAGAGGAGCACTTTTTTCTCTTTGTCATCCTCTTACTTCCTTTCTTTTTAAGAGAGGAATAAGCCCGCTTCTCTCAACCGCCGGAAGGAGCTCTTAGGCTATATGGATCGGCTTCAGCAAGACCCATTTCTTAAATGGAGAAGGTCTTGGCTGTCAAAAGGGCACCATTCTTGGAAGAAGGTCCCTCCTCTACTATTGAATCCACGATGTCTGAGCCGTTTCTGGAGAAGCTATCACAGGAGCGGACTCAGGTTCGATGCTTGGCACTGAACCCAAGTTCAACCATATGGAAGATCCTGCCATCTGGGGATGGGTCGCCTCCGGGACCATATCCATCTCAGGGGGCCCCTCCCAAATCCCATCCATCCCAAGACATTACGTATCCCATTCGAGGAACGATTTGCCATGTCTATAGCCGGCGAACTGGCATCCGTGGGAAAGAGAGAGAGGGGTGGGGGTTAAGTAGGAGTTTAGGAGAGGAGTAAGCTCCTCTTCGGTACAGGAAGGTTGGAGGGGCCCTTGAAAAACATAAGGGGTGCAGGGCCACTTTTTCTGCTTTTGAGCTGCCCGAGATCGGCTCCGATGATGGTAAAGGGGGAGGGGTTTTTTTGGCATTCTCCATGTCCGTAAGCAAGAATCCAACACCACTGCCAGTGACGATATAGCAATGCCTCTGGGCATTCCTATAATTAAAACCTCCTGGGAAACTTAAATATATATATCATCATTTATTATGTATAAAATTCATTAAATTATTTTACTTTAACTTTGTTAATTTAATCATTCAATTATTTTACTTTAACTTTGTCAATTTAATCTTTCAATTAATTTACTTCAACTTTTGTAAATTAAATAATTTTATGTTAAACTTAATAATTATTTAATTCATTTATTTTACTTGTCAATTCAATTAACGTATACTGTTCCAAACAACATCTCTTAAATTTCACACACAAACAAACAAACACACGTTCCCAGCTCGATCAAAATAACACGCTATTCCGCCCACTCGACTTGCAGCTTTCTTCGTATAAAGGTCGGTAATCATTCCTTCTACAATTATTCCTTTACCTCCAAACAAATCATACTTAGTTAATTCCATTTTCCCTTAGCCATGAATAGTCAAGGCACGATGTTTACCTCAACTGCCTTGACCACGCTAGCGAGCCAGGCCTCCTCAACTTTCACGACCACTTGTGCGTCACCCGTGGCAATTAGTCATCCTGTGGCTATAAACAATGATGTGTCCACACTTCAATAAATCTTCCCGCTTTCAATGCGACTGATCCGATCATGTGGTTCGAGTTTTGCGATGTTTTAATGGCACATCAAGCCATAGCCGATCAAGAGCGCATAATAAGCATCACGCAAAAAGTCCCAATAAGTATCTTTACTTTGTTTCGGGGAACTTTGTTACAAAGTGGGAGAAATGGTTCAGGGGAGAGGGGAGTTGAGGCAAGCTTTCAAGCTTGAATTTGGGAGATCCCAGGTTGAAGACTTAAGGGAACTACTAAATACTTAACAAATGGGTGTTTAGAGTCCCACGCGGTTCCTTGAGCATCTCAAATAATTAATCAGGGCGAAGGGTGCTCAGTCAGAGCTTTTCGACTCGCTCCTAACGTAGATTTTCATACGTGGGATCCCCGACCACATTATGCTCCTTATAGTGATTAATGAACAAAAGAACGTGAATGAAATCGCCAAAGCAGCATAAATAATATATCTCAATCCTTACGTAAACTGGGGGACTGTCCCAAAATGTCCAATTTCTCCCTCTAATCCATCTACTTCGCAGGTTCGGTTACCAGCGACGCCTTCGTGCAATATGCTGGACCCGTTTAACGCCTCCTTTTCACATTCATCACCGGACTTGGCTGCCGCTTTGGAGAGGATAGAAGGAGAGCTGCAAAAACTAAAACTCCAATGTGGGACCGATCGACTGCACGATCACAATACAATGGTGGAGGGAGCGACAGGCGCCGTTGGTCCTCTCGAAGACGAAACTAACGAGGGCATTTCAGCACAAGAGGTGAGGCACAGCATTCCCCTGCTCATTCTTTTGCCTATCCCTCTACTCCTAAATTCTCTCACTCTCAAACTAGGAGTCTATGGTGGTACCATGAGAAATATGGTAACGAAGCTGTATACTGTACACAGCCTTGCCAATACTACCTATCATCCTATTCTAATTCTCAATCAAATGCTCGCTCTTAACAAATTCGTCCTTCTAATCATAATGTTACTTTCATCCAACCAACTAATTGGTGCTGGTACCACAACAAATATTGTGCACAAGCCGTAAAATGTATACCTCCCTGCACATATTTACAACCAGTACCTCCTCAATCTAACGCTATTCCACCAATTTCTCCTCAACCCTATATTTACTCTCCTCAAACCAATGCTCCAACTCAACCTTCTCATTCTGATTTAAAATTTTCGACTAATTTAAACTGAGAACGCAAATTATCAATAGGTCTATCACCTCTGCCGCTCATTCATTTCAGGTCGATCCACCATTTTGCATTTATGACCCACTCTCTGGTTTCTCATATTTAGTTGACACTGTTGTTCAATGTAGTGTTATTGCATCGTCTCTGGACAATAAACTTGTTCCTCCTCTTATATTGTCTTGAAGCCGCTAATTCCTCGGATATAAGGACTTATGGAAGGCGCATCCTTCAGTTGGCTCTCGGCCTCCGTAAAATTTTCGATGGACCTTTATTGTTGTTGAGGTCGACGTTCCTATTCTGGGCATCGATTTTCTCTCTGCCCACGATCTTTTAGTCGACTCTCGTAACAGCAAGCTTATCGATCACACTACAATCCTCACAGTTTCGGGTTCATTTTTTCTGTTGCAGAGTTCTCTTCTCTCTATCCACCTTCCTTTAGCCAATCCACAATTTCAGCGCCTGCTACAGGAATTTCCTGCAATTAGCATACCATCCTCTAAAGACAGGCATATTAAACACATTGTGGTTCACCGGATAGAGACGACTGGAGGGCCTGTAGTTTTCAGCCCCCGTGGATTAGCCCCAGATCAACTCGCCTTAATGAAGCAAGAGTTCACTTTCATGGTGGAAGCTGGCATAGCTAGCCCATCTGCTTCTCCGTGAGCCTCTCCGCTTCATATTATACCCAAATCTACTCCCGGTACAGAGTTGTAGGTGATTACAGGCAGTTCAATACCTGTGCTATCCCCGATAGATATTCTCTGCCCTATCTGTCCGACTTTAATTCTGCTCTTTCGGTTGTTCGATCTTTTCTCGACTCGATCTGGTTCGTGCTTTTAACCAGATCCCTATTCATCCAGATGACATCCCAAAGACGGCTATCACCACGCCATTTGGTTCCTTCGTCATGAACAGGATGCCTTATGGTCTTCGTAACAGTAGTCAGACCTTCCAACGTTTTATGGATCAGGTTCTGAGAGGTCTGCCTTTCGTCTTCTGCTACATAGACGACCTCCTGATAGCATCTTCTTCTTTAGAGGAGCATCTGTCTCACCTTCGTCAGGTTTTCGCTTGACTTGAAGAGTACGGTATCGTATTCAACACTTCAAAGTGTCTTTTTGGTGTCCCCCATCTCTGCTTCTTGGATTACCATGTATCGAGTACATGGATTAGCCCACTGGAAGATAAAGTTACCGCGATGAGCAACTTTTCTCGGCCTACATCACACAAGCAACTTAGCCGTTTCTGTGGCATGATTAATTTCTACCACAGATTCATACCTAATTGTGCCAAGGTCATGCAACCTATCAACTCTCTGCTCAGCAAGACTATATAGCAATGCCTCTGGGCATTCCTATAAAAAAAACCTCCTGGGAAACTTTTATATATATATATATATATATATATATATATATATATATATATATATATATACATCAATTATTATGCAAAATTCATATGCAATTATTTTACTTAACTTTGTCAATTTAATCTTTCAATTATTTTACTTAACTTTTGTAAATTAAATCATTTTATGTACAACTTAATAATTAATTAATTCATTTATTTTGCTTGTCAATTCATTTAACGTACTACTGTTCAAACCATCCCTTAAGATTTCACACACACGCAAACAAACAAACAAACGCACGTATTCAACTCTACCTAATAGCACACCATTCCTTTTTAGTCGACTCTGAGCATTCCCCGTATAAAGGTCGGTAATCCTTCCTTCTACAATTAGTCATTTACCTCGAAACAAATCATACTTAGTTTAATTCTACTTTCTCTCACAAATCTTTGCAAACGACCATACGAGAGTAGGTCCTAATTATATTTACTTCTCATATTGCAGCCCCTAATTTACAGTCCATCATAGTCGCCATATTATTCCATCATATTATTTCATATTTATTTCACATACTTCAATTCTCTTCACGCATCTTGTTACGTTACTGTAAATCATATGTTACAATATATTACATTGTATACCTAATCAAAATATCTCATTGTACATTCATTGATTCTATGAATATATTTATATTTGTTTAATTGTTTTTCTTAAAACCCAGTACATTATTTCAAAGTTTAGTTCGCTGTCGTCTTAGGCCTAAAAACTATCAGCCTACTACTTTGATCAAACAAATTTATGGTTATGGTTTTCGAAACGCTATTTAGGCTGATTTATTAATAGAAAATAAATCACATGAATAACCATATACTATAAAGTGGTGCCCAAAGTTTAATAATCTCCCGCCAATCAATAAATAAGTCTAAACGTTAAAATAATTCTTAATCCCACGCGCAAATTTTTCCAAAGCCTCGCTCGAGCATTTTCGACTCACGTGTTCATTTTTTTTTTTATATGGCGTGTTATCTTTAACATCATTCTTCCAATTATCATAATTCACGTCATTTTAATTTGATAATATCCCCTATATTCAACAAGTGGACAATTTCCTTTATTTCTCAATTATTTTTAATTTCTTCACATTCCTGGGCTCGTGAGTAATTCCACACACACACACACACGTGTACACAGCCACAGCAACTTCACTCACGTCAACACATTCATTTAACTAGCACAAGTATACATAAAACAGTGACTATGATGGACCAAACACACCTACTAAGGACATCAGTTAACGGACAGCCTCATCATGACCAACCGTCTCCCTCGAACCCACAGTCCGCCCATAGACAATCACATGCGTACCTCTCTCTTCCCGTGTACGATCCTGCAAACCCAATTGCATGGTTGGAAGTCTCACCCCTTCTCCTTAAACCACAGAACATCACCGAGGAGGAGAAAGTAGCAATAATAATCCAACGGTTGCCCATAAGTACCTTTGTTCAGTTTAGGATAGTGCTAATTAACGGGGAATAGGCTGGTGTTCTAGACCGCCTGAAGGAGACTTTCCTCAATAAATATGGTAGGTCCCACATAGATGACCTGAGAGAGCTCCTGAATACTCAGGAAATGGGAGATAAGAGTCCTACTTCCTTTTTAACTCATCTGAAGGACCTTATCAGGGTAAAAGGTGCTCAAATCGAACTTTTTAGCCCTCTCCTCACTGAAATTTTCATGAGAGGAGTTCCCGAGGGAATCAGGCCATTAATCCTAAGCTCAAACAACACGAGCATTGATGAGGTTGCTGCAGCCGAAGATAAATTGTATAAAAGTCCTTATGTGAATTGGGGGCAACAGCCAAACTCACGGCCCATTTAACAATGCTTCAATTTCGCAAGTTCGAGGCACGTCGACCTCATCTGACGAACGGGCCGAGCGTTCAAGGGTTCCATCTTCCCTATCGAGAGACCTTGAGGCTTCAATACGGAGGATGGAAGCCGACATCCAGCGGTTAAAGCTGCAGCGTGAACCACAGAGCGAGCACGGACACGGGTTTTGCGATCGAAGGCGCAGGTCCCACTCTGGTTCACAAAAGAGAAACCAACGAGGGCATCACGATGCAAGAGGTGAGAGAGAGCAAAATTTTCAACCTCATTCTTCCAACTATTCTCACCATCAGGGCCTATGCTGGTATCATCAAAGGTACGGGTACAACGCTGTACACTGTACACAGCCTTGTAGCCACAGTTATGCTTCTTCACATACTGCGCCAAGTAGCCTCTCGAAGCATAACGTTTCCTTTTCCTCTCATCCAACTCAATGGTGCTGGTACCACAACAAATATAGTACACAAGCTCTAAAATGCTTGCAACCGTGCACATATTTGGACCCAGTACCTTCTTCAAATCTCAGCCCTCCAGTTTTCTCATTTCACCCAACTGAACTACTTTCTCTAAATCCTAAAAACTTCAAATTCTTGCAGTCCTCTCACTCCAGTCTCTCAATCACATCCTTTAAACTAACATCTCAAGGGATCAACAACAAACATTAACAATTTACAATAAACGGGTCAACATCTACCACTTACACGTCACTTTACTTATTCAGGTAGGTCCTCACTTTTGCATTTTGACCCACACTCAATCCTCACTTCATATCGCCATCATTTCATTCAGCACTCATACAGTGCTACGTTGTAAATTCTCTCGCACTCACATAGTGCTCTGACAACATGTTATCAATCCTCGCAATCGCACAGTGCTCTGGCAACACGCTATAAATTCGCATGCACTCACATAGTGCTCTGGGATCACGCCATTAATTCGCCCACACTCGCATAGTGCTCTGGCAACACGCCATTGATTCACTCGCCCTCACATAAGGCTCTGGCAACACGCCATTAATTCTTTCGTAATCACATTGTGATCTGACAAAACGTCGTCAATCCTCATACTCACATAATGCTCTGGCAACACGCCATTACATTCAGTACTCATATAGGGCTCTGGCAACACGCCATAAATCCTCTCGCACTCAAATATGGCTCTGGCAACACGCCAATAATTCGCTCGCACTCACACGGTGCTCTGTCAACACGCCATAAATTCACTCGCACTCACATAGTGCTCTGGCAACACGCAATAAATTCGCTCGAACTCACATAGTTCTCTGGCAACACGCCATTAATTCGCTCGCACTCACATAGTGCTCTGACAACACGCCTGAAACCTGTAGGAGTTCGAAAATGTATCAGAGAAAAATTCCTTCAAACTCGATAATATAAATAGCCGGTTAAATTATCAACTCAAGACGGACTACAGCCTGGTCTTGAGGCTAGAGTGGTGGCGTTTAAATCCAATGGTACCGCGTTTGAAACTCAACAGTCCAAAACCTTTTAGGAAGAAAACGGATGTCAAGGAAAACGGAAGAAAACGCTTGAAGGACCTATGGAGGGATGGGGGGCGCTCTTTATTTTACTTTATTTTTATTTATCAATATTATTCTTCATCTTGATTTTCTATATCGAATCTGGTTACTTCTTCTTGACTGGCGTTCCCCCTTCAAACATTTGTCTTCACTTTTCTTGTCTTAATATTCTTGTTAGCTGGGTTAGTTCTTGATCTTCGATTTCTTTCTTGATGCATCTTCATTTTTATTGCATTTATCTTGACTTCCGTATTCTTCTTAATCTTGATGCATCTTCATTTTTCTTCCAATTATCTTGATGTGATGATTCCTTCTTGCTTCTTGATGAGTTAGTCCTTCGAGCGGTTTTCCTTGTCTTCAGTTTTCTTTCTTGATGCGATCCATTTTATCTTGAGTCTTTTTGAGTGGTCCTTAAAGCGTTTTCCTTGATTTCCGTTTTCTTCGTAAAAGGTTTTGGACTATTGAGTTTCGAACTCGGTACCGATCAATTTAAACGCCGATGCTCTTAGCCATTACGCCACGGCTTAGCCCGTACTGAGTTTGTAATTTAATGGGCTATTTATATTATCGATTTGGAAGGAATTTTTCTCTGATACATTTTCTCACCCCTACAGAGGTCCCTTTCTAGAAAGCGGAGCGAATTTGAGGATTGGGCAGAGAATAGTCTTGGATATCTTAATCGAGGAGTAGTAGCTCTTCCTCCTACGACCTCCGAGTCTGCGGGATGAGTGGAGCTAATTCAGTAGGATTGAGGAGAGCGAATGAAGTCTTGTAATGGCTTCTCCTTCCCGGGTCTCCGAAGTTCCTAGCAGCACTTTTTCTTAAATCTCTAGTAGGAAAGGAGGTACAGTTGTAACGAAGATCAGAAAATTGTTCGGCTGTTGGATGTCACCAGTTATAGAGAGGGGGTTATACTTATTATCCCCTTTTTATTTATTTATCATTTTTATTCTCGCTCTTCTCTTTATCGAATCTATTTACTTCTTTCTTGACTGAAATTCCTTCTTTTTTTTAAGTTGCCCCCTTTGAACAATTCTTCACTTTTCTCGACTTCCGTATTCTTTTTGGCTGGGTTGGTCCTTAATCTTTGTTTTTCTTTCTTGATGTATGTTCATTTTCGTCCAATTATCTTGAGTTGATGATTTCTTGGTCCTTCTTGATGAGTTGGTGTGTAGGGAGGGGGGGGGGGGAGATGTATCAGAGAAAAATTCCTTTCAAATCGATAATATAAATAGCCCATTAAATTAGCAACTCAGTACGGTATAAGCCGTGGCGTAATGGCTAAGAGCATCGGCGTTTAAATCTATCGGTACCGAGTTCGAAACTCAATAGTCCAAAAACTATTTACGAAGAAAACGGAACTCAATGAAAACGCTGAAGGACAAACTCAAAAATACTCAAGATAAAATGGATCGCCTCAAGAAAGAAAAACGCAAGAAAACGACTTCGAGGACGAACTCATCAAATCATCAAGAAGCAAGAAGGAATCATCAACTTAAAATAAATGCAATAAAATGCAGATGCATCCAGAAAGGAAGAAAACGAAGATCAAGAATATTAATTCAAGATAAAAGGAAAGATAATGTTTGAAGGGCCAAAGTAAAGAAAAGGGAATTTCAGTCAAGAAAGAAGTAAATAGACTCGATAAAGAGAAAATCTCAAGATGAAGGATAATATAGATAAATACATAAACCATGAAAATAAGGAATGCCCCCCCCATCCCGCCCAATCACTGGTGACCCTCAACGGCCGGACAATCTTCTGATCTTCCTTACAACTGCACCTGCTCTCCTACTAGAGATTAAGAAAAGGTGCTGCTGGGAACTTCAGGAGATCCGGGAAGGAGATGCTATTACTCATTGATTAAGAGACAAGACTTCGTTCGTTCGCTCTCCTCAATCCCACTGAATTAACTCCACTCACCCCCCAGACTCGGAGGCCGGGGAGGGAGAGCTATTACTTCTCAATTAAAAAATCAAAGACCAGTCTCTCCCCAATCCTCAAATTCGCTCCGCCTTGTAGTAAGGGACCTGTGTAGGGGTGCGAAAATGTAGGGGGGGGGGAGCTATTTCACAAAACGGGAGCTATTTCAAGATTTAATTTAAAATATAATTAAAAATTCCTTTTGTATTATGTCTAACACTCAAAGTTAACTATCTTCCCGAACTTAAATATATTACACCGAAAACTCCAAAGTGAAAAAAAACGTCACTGAATAGAGAGCTCGCTGACATTATTTACTAGGGAGGTTACCACCGTGACTGGGCATCGCATGGTGGTGAGTTGGGGCTTGCCCTGGCTGACGTCCGTCTGATAATCAGCAGCATAGCAGCTTGATATGATGACTGGAACCAGCGAACTTTAACTTTTAATAATTCAATCAAGGAAAGTTTAATCAAAGAGGAGGGGAAATTAGTCCGCTCTGAAACGTAAACAAACGGCAGCTATATCATGATTTAATTTAAAATATAATTAAAAAATCCTTGAATATTTTGTCTAACACTCAATGTTAACTATCTGCCCGAACTTAAATATATTACACCTATTTTATTTTTATTTATCAATATTATTCTTCATCTTGATTTTTCTATATCGAAGCTGGTTACTTCTTCTTGACTGGCGTTCCCCCTTCAAACATTTGTCTTCACTTTTCTTGTCTTAATATTCTCTTTGGCTGGGTTAGTTATTGATCTTCGATTTCTTTCTTGATGCATCTTCATTTTTATTGCATTTATCTTGACTTCCGTATTCCTCTTAATCTTGATGCATCTTCATTTTTCTTCCAATTATCTTGATGTGATGATTCTTTCTTGCTTCTTGATGAGTTAGTTCTTCGAGCGGTTTTCCTTGTCTTCCGTTTTCTTTCTTGATGCGATCCATTTTATCTTAAGTCTTTTGAGTGGTCCTTAAAGCGTTTTCCTTGATTTCCGTTTTCTTCGTAAAAGGTTTTGGACTATTGAGTTTCGAACTCGGTACCGATCAATTTAAACGCCGATGCTCTTAGCCATTACGCCACGGCCTAGCCCGTACTGAGTTTGTAATTTAATGGGGTATTTATATTATCAATCTGGAAGGAATTTTTCTCTGATACATTTTCTCACCCCTACAAAGGTCCCTTTCTAGAAAGCGGAGCGAATTTGAGGATTGGGCAGAGAATAGTCTTGGATATCTTAATCGAGGAGTAGTAGCTCTTCCTCCTACGACCTCCGAGTCTGCGGGATGAGTGGAGCTAATTCAGTGGAATTGAGGAGAGCGAATGAAGTCTTGTAATGGCATCTCCTTCCCGGATCTCCTGAAGTTCCCAGCAGCACCTTTTCTTAATCTCTAGTAGGAGAGCAGGTGCAGTTGTAACGAAGATCAAAAGATTGTGCGGCCGTTGAGGGTCACCAGTGATTGGGCGGGATAGGGGGGGGGCATTCCTTATTTTCATGGTTTATGTATTTATCTATATTATTCTTCATCTTGAGATTTTCTCTTTATCGAGTCTATTTACTTCTTTCTTGACTGAAATTCCCTTTTCTTTACTTTGGCCCTTCAAACATTGTCTTCCCTTTTATCTTGAATTAATATTCTTGATCTTCCTTTCTGGATGCATCTGCATTTTATTGCATTTATTTTGAGTTGATGATTCCTTCTTGCTTCTTGATGATTTGATGAGTTCGTCCTTGAAGTCGTTTTCTTGCGTTTTTCTTTCTTGAGGCAATCCATTTTATCTTGAGTATTTTTGAGTTGGTCCTTCAGCGTTTTCATTGAGTTCCGTTTTCTTCGTAAATAGTTTTTGGACTATTGAGTTTCGAACTCGGTACCGATAGATTTAAACGCCGATGCTCTTAGCCATTACGCCACGGCTTAGCCCGTACTGAGTTGCTAATTTAATAGGCTATTTATATTATCGATTTGAAAGGAATTTTTCTCTGATACATCTCCCCCCCCCCTACAGACCAACTCATCAAGAAGAAAGGGACCTGTGTAGGGGTGCGAAAATGTAGGGGGGGGGGAGCTATTTCACAAAACGGGAGCTATTTCAAGATTTAATTTAAAATATAATTAAAAATTCCCTTTGTATTATGTCTAACACTCAAAGTTAACAATCTTCCCGAACTTAAATATATTACACCGAAAACTCCAAAGTGAAAAAAAACGTCACTGAATAGAGAGCTCGCTGACATTATTTACTAGGGAGGTTACCACCGTGACTGGGCATCGCATGGTGGTGAGTTGGGGCTTGCCCTGGCTGACGTCCGTCTGATAAGCAGCAGCATACCAGCTTGATATGATGACTGGAACCAGCGAACTTTAACTTTTAATAATTCAATCAAGGAAAGTTTAATTAAAGAGGAGGGGAAATTAGACCGCTCTGAAACGTAAACAAACGGCAGCTATATCATGATTTAATTTAAAATATAATTAAAAAATCCTTGAATATTTTGTCTAACACTCAATGTTAACTATCTGCCCGAACTTAAATATATTACACCTATTTTATTTTTATTTATCAATATTATTCTTCATCTTGATTTTTCTATATCGAAGCTGGTTACTTCTTCTTGACTGGCGTTTCCCCTTCCAACATTTGTCTTCACTTTTCTTGTCTTAATATTCTCTTTGGCTGGGTTAGTTCTTGATCTTCGATTTCTTTCTTGATGCATTTTCATTTTTATAGCATTTATCTTGACTTCCGTATTCTTCTTAATCTTGATGCATCTTCATTTTTCTTCCAATTATCTTGATGTGATGATTCCTTCTTGCTTCTTGATGAGTTAGTCCTTCGAGCGGTTTTCCTTGTCTTCCATTTTCTTTCTTGATGCGATCCATTTTATCTTGAGTCTTTTTGAGTGGTCCTTAAAGCGTTTTCCTTGATTTCCGTTTTCTTCGTAAAAGGTTTTGGACTATTGAGTTTCGAACTCGGTACCGATCAATTTAAACACCGATGCTCTTAGCCATTACGCCACGGCGTAGCCCGTACTGAGTTTGTAATTTAATGGGCTATTTATATTATCGATTTGGAAGGAATTTTTCTCTGATACATTTTCTCACCCCTACAGAGGTCCCTTTCTAGAAAGCGGAGCGAATTTGAGGATTGGGAAGAGAATAGTCTTGGATATCTTAATCGAGGAGTAGTAGCTCTTCCTCCTACGACCTCCGAGTCTGCGGGATGAGTGGAGCTAATTCAGTAGGATTGAGGAGAGCGAATGAAGTCTTGTAATGGCTTCTCCTTCCCGGGTCTCCGAAGTTCCCAGCAGCACTTTTTCTTAAATCTCTAGTAGGAAAGGAGGTACAGTTGTAACGAAGATCAGAAAATTGTTCGGCTGTTGGATGTCACCAGTTATAGAGAGGGGGTTATACTTATTATCCCCTTTTTATTTATTTATCATTTTTATTCTCGCTCTTCTCTTTATCGAATCTATTTACTTCTTTCTTGACTGAAATTCCTTCTTTTTTTTAAGTTGCCCCCTTTAAACATTTCTTCACTTTTCTCGACTCTTGTATTCTTTTTGGCTGGGTTGGTCCTTAATCTTTGTTTGTCTTTCTTGATGTATGTTCATTTTCGTCCAATTATCTTGAGTTGATGATTTCTTGGTCCTTCTTGTTGAGTTGGTGTGTAGGGAGGGGGGGGGGGAGATGTATCAGAGAAAAATTCCTTTCAAATCGATAATATAAATGGCCCATTAAATTAGCAACTCAGTACGGGCTAAGCCGTGACGTAATGGCTAAGAGCATCGGCGTTTAAATCTATCGGTACCGAGTTCGAAACTCAATAGTCCAAAAACTATTTACGAAGAAAACGGAACTCAATGAAAACGCTGAAGGACAAACTCAAAAATACTCAAGATAAAATGGATCGCCTCAAGAAAGAAAAACGCAAGAAAACGACTTCGAGGACGAACTCATCAAATCATCAAGAAGCAAGAAGGAATCATCAACTCAAAATAAATGCAATAAAATGCAGATGCATCCAGAAAGGAAGAAAACGAAGATCAAGAATATTAATTCAAGATAAAAGGAAAGATAATGTTTGAAGGGCCAAAGTAAAGAAAAGGGAATTTCAGTCAAGAAAGAAGTAAATAGACTCGATAAAGAGAAAATCTCAAGATGAAGGATAATATAGATAAATACATAAACCATGAAAATAAGGAATGCCCCCCCATCCCGCCCAATCACTGGTGACCCTCAACGGCCGGACAATCTTCTGATCTTCCTTACAACTGCACCTGCTCTCCTACTAGAGATTAAGAAAAGGTGCTGCTGGGAACTTCAGGAGATCCGGGAAGGAGATGCTATTACTCATTGATTAAGAGACAAGACTTCGTTCGTTCGCTCTCCTCAATCCCACTGAATTAACTCCACTCACCCCCCAGACTCGGAGGCCGGGGAGGGAGAGCTATTACTTCTCAATTAAAAAATCAAAGACCAGTCTCTCCCCAATCCTCAAATTCGCTCCGCCTTGTAGAAAGGGACCTGTGTAGGGGTGCGAAAATGTAGGGGGGGGGGCTATTTTACAAAACGGGAGCTATTTCAAGATTTAATTTAAAATATAATTAAAAATTCCTTTTGTATTATGTCTAACACTCAAAGTTAACTATCTTCCCGAACTTAAATATATTACACCGAAAACTCCAAAGTGAAAAAAAACGTCACTGAATAGAGAGCTCGCTGACATTATTTACTAGGGAGGTTACCACCGTGACTGGGCATCGCATGGTGGTGAGTTGGGGCTTGCCCTGGCTGACGTCCGTCTGATAATCAGCAGCATAGCAGCTTGATATGATGACTGGAACCAGCGAACTTTAACTTTTAATAATTCAATCAAGGAAAGTTTAATCAAAGAGGAGGGGAAATTAGGCCGCTCTGAAACGTAAACAAACGGCAGCTATATCATGATTTAATTTAAAATATAATTAAAAAATCCTTGAATATTTTGTCTAACACTCAATGTTAACTATCTGCCCAAACTTAAATATATTACACCTATTTTATTTTTATTTATCAATATTATTCTTCATCTTGATTTTTCTATATCGAAGCTGGTTACTTCTTCTTGACTGGCGTTCCCCCTTCAAACATTTGTCTTCACTTTTCTTGTCTTAATATTCTCTTTGGCTGGGTTAGTTATTGATCTTCGATTTCTTTCTTGATGCATCTTCATTTTTATTGCATTTATCTTGACTTCCGTATTCCTCTTAATCTTGATGCATCTTCATTTTTCTTCCAATTATCTTGATGTGATGATTCTTTCTTGCTTCTTGATGAGTTAGTTCTTCGAGCGGTTTTCCTTGTCTTCCGTTTTCTTTCTTGATGCGATCCATTTTATCTTAAGTCTTTTGAGTGGTCCTTAAAGCGTTTTCCTTGATTTCCGTTTTCTTCGTAAAAGGTTTTGGACTATTGAGTTTCGAACTCGGTACCGATCAATTTAAACGCCGATGCTCTTAGCCATTACGCCACGGCCTAGCCCGTACTGAGTTTGTAATTTAATGGGGTATTTATATTATCAATCTGGAAGGAATTTTTCTCTGATACATTTTCTCACCCCTACAAAGGTCCCTTTCTAGAAAGCGGAGCGAATTTGAGGATTGGGCAGAGAATAGTCTTGGATATCTTAATCGAGGAGTAGTAGCTCTTCCTCCTACGACCTCCGAGTCTGCGGGATGAGTGGAGCTAATTCAGTGGAATTGAGGAGAGCGAATGAAGTCTTGTAATGGCTTCTCCTTCCCGGGTCTCCAAAGTTCCCAGCAGCACTTTTTCTTAAATCTCTAGTAGGAAAGGAGGAACAGTTGTAACGAAGATCAGAAGATTGTTCGGCCGTTGGGGGTCACCAGTTATAGAGAGGGGGTTATACTTATTATCCCCTTTTTATTTATTTATCATTTTTTATTCTCGCTCTTCTCTTTATCGAATCTATTTACTTCTTTCTTGACTGAAATTCCTCTTTTTTTTAAGTTGCCCCCTTTAAACATTTGTCTTCACTTTTCTCGACTCTTGTATTCTTTTTGGCTGGGTTGGTCCTTAATCTTCGTTTTTCTTTCTTGATGTATGTTCATTTTCGTCCAATTATCTTGAGTTGATGATTTCTTGGTCCTTCTTGATGAGTTGGTCTGTAGGGGGGGGGGGAGATGTATCAGAGAAAAATTCCTTTCAAATCGATAATATAAATAGCCTATTAAATTAGCAACTCAGTACGGGCTAAGCCGTGGCGTAATGGCTAAGAGCATCGGCGTTTAAATCTATCGGTACCGAGTTCGAAACTCAATAGTCCAAAAACTATTTACGAAGAAAACGGAACTCAATGAAAACGCTGAAGGACCAACTCAAAAATACTCAAGATAAAATGGATCGCCTCAAGAAAGAAAAACGCAAGAAAACGACTTCGAGGACGAACTCATCAAATCATCAAGAAGCAAGAAGGAATCATCAACTCAAAAAAATGCAATAAAATGCAGATGCATCCGGAAAGGAAGATCAAGAATATTAATTCAAGATAAAAGGGAAGACAATGTTTGAAGGGCCAAAGTAAAGAAAAGGGAATTTCAGTCAAGAGAGAAGTAAATAGACTCGATAAAGAGAAAATCTCAAGATGAAGAATAATATAGATAAATACATAAACCATGAAAATAAGGAATGCCCCTCCCCCTATCCCGCCCAATCACTGGTGACCCTCAACGGCCGCACAATTTTCTGATCTTCGTTACAACTGCACCTGCTCTCCTACTAGAGATTAAGAAAAGGTGCTGCTGGGAACTTCAGGAGATCCGGGAAGGAGATGCTATTACTCATTGATTAAGAGACAAGACTTCGTTCGTTCGCTCTCCTCAATCCCACTGAATTAACTCCACTCATCCCGCAGACTCGGAGGCCGGGGAGGGAGAGCTATTACTTCTCAATTAAAAAATCCAAGACCAGTCTCTCCCTAATCCTCAAATTCGCTCCGCCTTGTAGAAAGGGACCTGTGTAGGGGTGCGAAAATGTAGGGCGAGGGGGAGCTATTTTACAAAACGGGAGCTATTTCAAGATTCAATTTAAAATATAATTAAAAATTCCTTTTGTATTATGTCTAACACTCAAAGTTAACTATCTTCCCGAACTTAAATATATTACACCGAAAACTCCAAAGTGAAAAAAAACGTCACTGAATAGAGAGCTCGCTGACATTATTTACTAGGGAGGTTACCACCGTGACTGGGCATCACATGGTGGTGAGTTGGGGCTTGCCCTGGCTGACGTCCGTCTGATAATCAGCAGCATAGCAGCTTGATATGATGACTGGAACCAGCGAACTTTAACTTTTAATAATTCTATCAAGGAAAGTTTAATCAAAGAGGAGGGGAAATTAGGCCGCTCTGAAACGTAAACAAACGGCAGCTATATCATGATTTAATTTAAAATATAATTAAAAAATCCTTGAATATTTTGTCTAACACTCAATGTTAACTATCTGCCCGAACTTAAGTATATTACACCTAAAAAAACAAAAACAAAACGTCACTGAATAGAGAGCTCACTGAGAACACATCCGATCGCTGATATTCCTATTATTATGGATTTCAAAGATTTATTTATTTTCTGCATTATTTGCTATTCACCTGTTGGTATTCGTTGCTTTTTTTAGACGCTTTTTTCCTCCTGTCCCATGTAACATTATCTCAATGATCCTCCTATTGGAGGGGTCGTCCAAATAATATATTATGAAGCCAATAACGACATTCAACAAGCCAAAAGTATTTCATGAGGAAAATCTTAGTTCAACCCTTTCAATATGTGAGTCATTATATTTATTCAATAAACTCTTTTAAATTATGTATTTTAATGCCTTTAGATGAGATGCCCTCATTCACCAAATTACCTGTCAATGTTTACTTGAATTTTATGATGCATTTATATTCCTATGAAGTATAAATCTCGAGGTGGGCATCCTACGGATTGCTGAAAATTCTCACTAAGCAAAGTAACTACAATCGCTATCCTACTTGCCTAACATCAATGGAAAGCTAATCATTTATGAAAATTAGTCTTGATATTAATACTTCATACTGATAATTTTCTAAGTAAGTAAATATGTCAAGGTGGATGGACCATCATATCCTCATCCTGAACATGCTGTCCCGTGCTGGTCCCCTCACCTTAAGAAAGACCTTGGTAAATGTTGCAGTATGGGCGGATGTGATTCTAGCTTATTTTGAGGGATAGTTCATCGGGGGGGATGGGCCTACGATCCTGAGATTTCAATCATTTGGTCTAGGGGGGGCACAGCCCCCCCAGTATATAATGAGAAATTGCCATAAACTTCATGCACATAAATTTTAGCTTAGAAAAATAGCCCAAAATAAGCTACAACTTGGATCCGGCCATACTCTACATAATTACCAAGATAACTTATTGGAACAAGTGGAAAGATGAGCCATCGCCCTGCTTTCTAAACTCAGGGATCTTCCTTATACTGACTGCCTCAAAGCCCTGGGTCTCACTACCCTTGAAGAAAGGTGAATTAGAGGCGACCTTATTGAAGTTTAAAAGATGACACATGCCTAACCAATATCAACCTTTCACAGTTCCTCGACTTTGCTCCATCAGGGTAAGGACTAACCACAAGATGTTGCTAATTCAAGTTAGCTGTTCCACACGTACACACAAATACCAGAAAATATTTTGTGGTAAACATTATGATTGGCGGCGCAAATGATGGGCCGTAAACTGTTTCGTCCATGTTCCGATATATTTCACCTTTTTGGAGTAAATTCAAGGGGACTGCCCTACGATCCTGAGTTTCAATCAATTGTTGGGGGGGGTCTGGGAGGGCTCCTCAGTATATAATCAAAATTGTTTATAGAATAATGTTCTAGCATTTTTATTTAACCAAACATGCATGAATATGCATATGCGGGTGAATGAAACATATATGCAAGAAAATTAAACAAAAAGGGCGCGCCGCCGATCTTTATATTTACCTATTTCGTTAACGTCTGTATCATCAAGAAATGGAATGACCTGCCAGCAGTAGTTGTTAATAGTGGTAATTTGAACATCTTTAAATCTAATTTTGCTAAGTACGCCATATAATTAAAGAGCTGGAATGCACAAGAGTTGTAACTCCCTAGTTCATAACATAATTTCATGGATGAAAAAGCTAAAAGGGCCTATAAAAGGTCATCAGCATCTATCAAAACCCACCTACAAAATGTATCTATAGGATTGTGTCAGATCATGCATCTACAATATACAATTTAATCAATCCGGGGGATTGTGTCAGATCATGCATCTGCAATATACATTTAGAAGCATTCACAGGAATTGGTCAAAAACAAAAAGCATCATCAAGACTCATCAAAATCAATCATAATATACAATAATAAGAAACTGCATCCACAGGAATGAGTCCAGAATACTCCCCCCTCCAAAGTTAATCCTCCCTCCCCATTTAATCATCTAATCTGCTTTTGAAAACATTCAAGTTTGAATTGTCTACTATCTCAGAGTACAAACTATTCTAGTAATCTACCATTCTATTGGTTAAAAAATATTTTCTAACATCTAACCTGCACCGCTGTTTTTTAATTTTTAAGTGGTGACCCCTAGTCCTATTACTACCTTCTAACTCAAATAACTTGCTAAAATCCAACTTATCTAATCCAGAACAGATTTTAAAAAGCTCAATCATATCTCTCACACATCTTTCAAATGAGAACATATTTTAATACCCTCAATCTATCTTGATATTAAAGGTGCTTTAGGGAAGGTATTATTTTTGTTGCCCTCCTCTGTACTGACTAGCAGGTTGATGTCATGTCTAATGTGTGGTGACCATGCTTCTATGCAGTACTCTATATGTGGCCTAACATACGAGTTGTAGAGTTTAAGGATAACCTTTTACTCTTGTAGCTAACATTCCTCTTAATGTATCCTAGCACCCTTTTTGCTTTGCTTTATTTTTTGCCTCAATACACTGCTTTGAGAACTTCAGTGACCTATCTACTATAACATAACATAATTTCACGGATGACAAAAGCCACAAGGGCCTATCAAAGATCATCTGTATCCATCAAATCCCACCCACATAATGCATTCATAGGATTTTGTCAGATCATGCATCTACAATATACAATTTAACAATCCATAGGAATGTCCAACCATGCATCTACAATATATAATTTAAAGCCTCCATAGGAGTCTGTCAAAAACAAAATCAAAGTCCCCCAAAATATACAATAAAAAGAAACTGCATCCACAGGAATGAGTCACGAAACATATCCCCATACTAAAAAGTAAGAAATTAACCCTCCATCCCCATATAATCATCCAATCTGCGCTTGAAAACATTCAAGTTTGGGCTGTCTACAGTCTCGGGTGGCAAACTATTCCAATAATCCACCACTCTGTTAGTGAAAAAATATTTTCTAACATCCAGTCTGCACCTCTGTTTTTTAATCTTTAAGGGGTGGCCTCTAGTTCTATTACTACCTTCTAACTCAAATAACTTGCTGAAATCCAATTTATCCATCCCAGAAAAGATTTTAAAAAACTCAATCGTATCTCCCCTCACACACCTTCTTTCAAATGAAAACATATTTAATACCCTCAGTCTATCTTCATATTCAAGGTGCTTCAGGGATGGTATTATTTTTGTTGCCCTCCTTTGTACTGACTCTATTTGCTCTATTTTTTGCCTCAATACACTGCTTTGAAAATTTCAGTGACCTATCTACTACTACTCCTAAGTCCTTCTCATCTTCAACTGAATTAAGCCAATACCCATCCATCTCATAGCTAAATTCCCTATTATCTCTCCCCATGTTAATAACTTTGGGGGGGGGGGACTGGAACAGGAGCGGCCAAGTGTAGGCCATGAATGGTCTTTTGCAGTCTCCTTCTTTTCTTATGTTCTTATTTATTAAGGTTAAAAGTCATCTGCCACTTCTGAGCCCAAGCTAACAACTTATTTAAGTCACCCTGCACTTTAAAGCTACCCTCAACCTCTTTGACTTCAGCTGCCAATTTAGTGTCATCAGCAAAAATTGACACTTTGCTATTTACACCTTGCCCAAGATCATTTACATAGATTATAAATTATAAAGGGCCTAAAACTGATCCCTGAGTTACGCCACTAATAACATTTCTCCACTCTGACCTCACTCCATTCAGTACAACTCTTTGTTTCCTATTTTTCAGCCATTCAGTTATCCAATTTAAAACCTTCCCACATATCCCATGCAGCTTTAATTTATGAACTAGTCTTCTATGCGGAACCTTATCAAAAGCTTTGCTGAAATCTAAGTAGATCACATCAACTTTCTCACCCCTATCTAATTCTTTAGTTACATAATCCATAAAATCCATAAAGTCCTTCTCATCCTCAACTGAATTCAGCCAATACCCATCCATTTCATAGCTAAATTTCCTATTATCCCTTCCCATGTTAAGAACTTTGCATTTTTTAAGGTTAAAAGTCATCTGCCACTTCTGAGCCCAAGCTAATAACTTATTTAAGTCACTCTACACTTTAAAGCTACCCTCAACTTCTTTGACTACAGCTACCAATTTAGTGTCATCAGCAAAAATTGACACTGCTATTTACAGCCTCCCCAAGATCATTTATATAAACTATGAATAATAAAGGGCCTAGAACGGATCCCTGAGGTGGGCCACTGATAGTGTCCCTCCACTGTGACCTCACCCCATTCAGCACAACTCTCTGTTTCCTGTCTTCAGTCATTCAGTTATCCAATTCAAAACTTTGCCACATATTCCATGCATTTTTCATTTGTGAACTAGTCTCCTATGTGGAACCTTATCAAAACCTTTGTAAAATCTAAGTAAATTACATCAACATTCTCTCCCTTATCTAATTGACTTACCATCCCTGTCTGGGGATGCAATTACACCACAGGCAGACAGTTGAGGACTGGGTCAGAAAGCCTTCTCTCTGCTTTTGAGTTGCTCCCCCCATATGCCTAAATAGTTTTTCTAATTTATTCTCAAAACCGTTTGTTGTTGTTGCCAACACTGCCTCCTCTGGCAGGTTGTTCCACTCGTGACTATGCGCTGGGTAAAGAATATTTTCTGATGTTTAGCCTGCACCTCTGCTTATATATCTTGATGTTATGTCCCCTAGTCAGTCCTCTGTTCATAATAAAGAAGTCTTCAATCTTCAGCCTTTCAATTCCATCTAAGATTTTGTGGACTCATAACATAACATAACATAACATAATTTCCCGGATGACAAAAGCCACAAGGGCCTATCAAAGGTCATCCGTATCCATCAAATCCCACCCATATAATGCATCCATAAAATTTTGTCAGATCATGCATCTACAATATACAATTTAACAATCCATAGGAATGTCCAACCATGCATCTACAATATATAATTTAAAGCCTCCATAGGAGTCTGTCAAAAACAAAATCAAAGTCCCCCAAAATATACAATAAAAAGAAACTGCATCCACAGGAATGAGTCAAGAAACATATCCACATACCAAAAAGCAAGAAATCAACCCTCCATCCCCATATAATCATCCAATCTGCGCTTGAAAACATTCAAGTTTGGGCTGTCTATAGTCTCAGGTGGCAAACTATTCCAATAATCCACCACTCTGTTAGTGAAAAAATATTTTCTAACATCCAGCCTGCACCTCTGTTTTTTAATTTTTAAGTGGTGGCCTCTAGTTCTATTACTACCTTCTAACTCAAATAACTTGCTGAAATCCAATTTATCCATCCCAGAAAAGATTTTAAAAAGCTCAATCATATCTCCCCTCACACACCTTCTTTCAAATGAAAACATATTTAATGCCCTCAGTCTATCTTCATATTCAAGGTGCTTCAGGGATGGTATTATTTTTGTTGCCCTCCTTTGTACTGACTCTAATAAGTTTATATCATGTCTAAAATGTGGTGACCATGCCTGTATACAGTACTCTAAATGTGGCCTGACATAAGAGTTGTATAGTTTAAGGATGACCTCCTTACTCTTGTAGCTAACATTTCTTTTAATGTAACCTAGCACCCTATTTGCTCTATTTTTTGCCTCAATACACTGCTTTGAAAATTTCAGTGACCTATCTACTACCACTCCTAAGTCCTTCTCATCTTCAACTGAATTAAGCCAATATCCATCCATCTCATAGCTAAATTCCCTATTATCTCTCCCCATGTGAATAACTTTGCATTTATTAAGGTTAAAAGTCATTCCTAAGCCTTTGCATTTTGAGAGACATTAGTCCCGTTATCCTCAGTCTATCTTCATATGGGCACATCACTATGGCTGGGATCATCTTGGTCACCCCCCTCCAACAAGTTGACTTCTTGTTGATTGTAAGGCCTCCAAGCCTAGACACACTATTCCAATATTGGGCAAACAAGAGATTTGTGGAGACTGATGATGTTTCGCATACTTTTGTCTTCTATCTTTTGCCTGATGCTTCCCACTATTTGGTTGAGATAAGATCAACTGCTGGTAGCAATCGGACGTGTTCTCAGCGAGCGCTCTATTCAGTGACATTTTTTCATTTTGGATTTTTCAGTGTAATATTATTAAGTTCAGGAAAATAGTTAACTTTGAGTGTTAGATATAATACTAAAGGAATTTTTTATTATATTGTTAAAAATTTCTCATTATGGCTGTTGCTTTGGATGAAGTGAGTATGCCTTTTGATGTAAGCAGTGTTTATGTAGTTTGTGACTTTTGTGATGTTGAAAGAAGAGCAAATGTATCTGAATGCCCGGTGTGTTATTTGACTAGTGCAAATATGGCTTTGGTAGAGTTTGTGAGTCGGTTGTGTGATGAGTGCAAGAGGTTAAGTGAGTTGGTGAATGAAGTGAGAAGGGATGTCAGTGTATGCATGAAGAATGCAGCTAGAACCAAGAGGGTGGAAGATAGGCCTAGATAAGGGACTGGAGAGAAAGAAGTGATTGATGTGAGTGAAGATGAATGGTGGATGAATATTGATAGAATAGATAGGTTAAGACAGGTTAGGTCTGTTAGGTTGACTAACATATTTGATTCCCTGAGAGAGAAATAGTTTGAAAGTGATTTGTTTGATGTGGTTGTGGCAGAAAATGAAATGAGTGGTAGTTTGAATGAGAACAGGAGGGAGGGTAATGCTAGGCCTAGGGGGACTAGAAGGATGACTGTAGTGGTCACCAAACCTACACTGTAACCCCAATCTATCCAACCTGCTTCCTACACTAAGTCGGACATGAGAAATTGAGGGAGAAATGAAATGGATTGTATATACAGTCCTTTATTTACACAAGTATAGATAATTAAACTTACTATACAAACATGTTATAAATATATATAAAAACAATCAATCCTATCACTAAACAAAATATTTATACAGTCCTTTATTTACACAAGTATAGATAATTAAACTTACTATACAAACATGTTATAAATATATTTAAAAAACAATCAATCCTATCACCAAACAAAATATTTATAAATATAACTAAACGAACGAGCAACCAAAAAGACAAATAAGAAACAAAAGAGGCCTTTTTATCTTACGATTTTTGGGTTCCCCGGGGAAAAATCTTGCTGGCAGTCACTCTTGTGACCAAAATTGGGTGCGCACATCTTAAGGGGTTGGTGCCTCCGAGCTCGATATAATAATGCGATCTGGTCACTATATTGAGGCTATATAAGACCTCTTGTCATACGTATTATCCACTAATTTGGCTCCAATTATTTAATGCCAGTACTCTTTACAAAAAGGAAAGATTAAATTTTGCAAATCTTTAACAATAATAGTAGAGTGGCTTTTTGTTTTAAATATAATGATATAGGAAACTAAGTGCAATCTTTACAGAATATGGCTCCTGGAAAGAAAAAAACAACATTTTAAACAAATCCTGAAATCAAATATATATATATATAAATATCTTCCATTCACACACACATTCTTACTGAGGGAGGGAGAGGGTATTGGAAAAGGGGTGGGAGAATGGCCCTACAAACACTCACATTCGCTCCACCACACCTGTCCTTCCTTAGGCCATTCAACCACAGTCACTATACACTCTTAATCCTTACTCACAGTACTTTATATACTCAATTGCGCCCTTCTGCACCCATTCACACTCATCTACTGGGCCCTGGCTATGTGCAGTAGCAATCTCTCAGGTTCGTTCATCAGTTGTCCTGTCAGTCTCCTTGTCACTATTGATCATGTTGTTCACCATACTCTTAGCCTTCATCACTAGCTCTCCCATCTCTCGACAAAACTCTTCCATTCAGAACCTTCACTCTTCATACCCCCATTCATCAGCTCCTCACTCACAGCTCTCATCCAACTCAAGGTACACTCTTGCAAAACAGACAAATCACTCACATTCCCTCTATTCTCAGTAGATATACCAGAAACCCCTTCTATTGGTTCCCACCAGAAGCCAGAAAAGTCAGTCACCTCCTCATTCTCCACATCAAACTCACCTCTACCCTTACCATTCGTAAAACCAGAAAAATCAGCCACACTAGGTGCATTCTGCCCAAACACACTATCATTCATACTGTTCCCAAAACCAGAAAAATCGCACACAGGCTGCTCACTCACTCGTCTACTCATTCACTCGCCTACTCATATCAGTTAAATCACGCACCTGCTTATGTAAACACTCAATCTCTCTCTCAAGCTCCCCCATACCAGAAAGACTCTGCTCAGACATACTTTCATTCATACTTGCATTCCTCCTTTCACTCTTCTTTGCACGCTTTCTACTCCTTGAGACCAAGACAAGCTCTTTCTCAGACAGATACTATCACACTCAATCTCATCCTCATGCACCTTATCTCTCTCTCTCTGCACAGTTCATACACCGGATGGCTCACTGGGTAGTCAGGAGGTTCTCTCCACCTCTGATGGACCCGCACTCTCTCAGTCACACCTTCATTCAAACTCTCCAAAACATATGTCACATGATTCTCCCAGACTCTCACAACTCTATATTGACCTTCAAACTTTTCACATTCAACCTACCTTTTACTTCTTTTACCTTCAATACTTTTGCGCTATTTCAAATGAACGAAACCTTTCATGTGCCTCACACCATACACTCTGCTCACTTTTACTCACCTTTCAAAATTCATGACAAACTGACACAGGGGCATCGCAGTTGCCTATGCACTGTCAAATTATATGCCCATAACACTCTACCCAACCATACATCCCAGTCATTCAAAGTCGCACTCATCATTCTCAACATCGCACACAAGGTCATAATTATACATTCAGCGAACCCATTCAAAGACAGTATATATGGTGTCATTTTTACATTCCACACCATTCTCTCAACATTTGCTCAAACACTTCACTCACAAACTCAGGCCCATTATCACTCAAACATCTCCTAGGCTTCCTTCCATACACATATAATAAAAAGCACCTGCTCAAACACACACGCAACAGTCACACTACTTTTATCTCTCACAGCTGCTGTATACACAAACTTACTTTTATGATCAACCATACCAACATTCCTAGCACTTGTTTGCGGTAAAGACACACAATCAATCACCACCAATTCAAACAGTTCTTTCGCATCAGCTTTCAACATTGGTGGCTTCACTTGCACACCTTGCCCCTTTCGCTTCTGACAACTTTTGCACATAGTCGCAACATCATTCACAACAGTCCTCAGAAACGGATGGAATACGCACTCCTTCATACACTCCCACAACTTAAACTTACCCATATGCCCATAATTATTATGCACAACTTTCACCAGACCAATCATAATAACCAAGTACATCACAGGTACATACATATCATCCCCATCCTTCATATGCCTCACAAAATGCACAATATCCATACAAACCACAAAATCCTTAGCATACCTTTTAAAATCACTCAAACACTCAGGCCATTCATTCAAATCAACACACGTCATTACACACCTCTTCAACTCACTGACAAAAGGACATCTCTTGCATCTCTAGAATATCTTCATCACTTAAAACCTCATTCTCATCATCTATGACCATTTCAATCATACCACAAAATTTGACAACATTCTTCGCATACTCATTCAACCTCATCACCTCACATTCACCTTCCATAACACAATCCTTATCAGCATCCAAAGACAAATCATTCAATCATAAAATCCATACCAATCATACCACCAAATCACACCATACTCACTACTCACCTTATCAATCACAGAGAATTCACACTCATTCATCACTATACCATGCATTCGAACAGCTGACCTTATCATTCCAATCACAGGTACTTTCATACCACCAATTCCTACCAAACTACCTTTACACTGACAGGAGGGCTTTATCACTCAGCATGTCATACATGTCCTTATATACAAAGCTCATCTCGCACCCAGAATCTATCAAAGCCAAACACTCAATCCCATTTAATTCAATCTTCACACTCAGACACTTATACTTCCTACCAGACAGTACTTTCACACTAGACAGACTTACCAACATACCGCCTCTCCGTACGAGTGATCTCTGGGATTGCCCGGGTCTCTCTGCTGCCTACCTCAGGAATACTGGTCTGTTCATTCAGAACTGACTGGAGAGCAACCCAACAACAACAACCAACATATTACTCACACTCGTGTACCCAGAGGATACTTCACCAGGTACCCTCTTAAAATTTTGTTTCCCGCTTCAGACTTTCCATTCACACCTTGCATTCTCAGTCTAATCCAACACTTTTCACTTGAATGTCCTTCCATTGCACAATAACTACATACATTCCTTGGGTCATGACACATCCTTGCATAATGACCAGCCTTTCCACAATTACCACAAGCATACTTCATACTCCCCCCAGCAGTTGCTCCACCATTCAACTTCGGACAGTCTCTCTTCAAATGTCCCTTCTTTTTAAATTCAAAACATTCTTTCACACTTTATCATATGCCCCTTCTTACCACACCCAAAACATGCACCAGACATCCACCTACATTTGCCAACATATGCCCCTTCCTTCCACACCTACGACATTCCACAATTTTTTTCACACCACTTGACTGTTCATTCGTCAGAACATATCTCCGTTGCTCTCATACTCCCATTCGGTTGTATGCCAACCATCTGTCCCCTACCACTTGTCCATCCCCCATTCATCCGTATACTCTTGCGGCCCAGGAGCTCAACATCACCCCAGTTGGGGTAGCCTTCAGGGCATCCTGATAGCTACCAAACTGCCGAGGTGGAGGAAAGCTCCTGGGCTTCTTACCACCAACATTCACTATACCATCCATCCTCATCCAAATCACTCTCTTCATCAAATTGTCCATCTTCCAGAAGCTCCAACACATCCTCCCACAACAACCGTTTCCCCACGAGCCTCATTCTCTCCTTTCTCTTCGCATTCAGCCATTCACTTATCTTTTGCGGGACCATATCAAGGAACTTTCTCATCAATTGCTTACATTCATTCACACCATCATCACCATACCTCTTTCTCGCCATACTCCCAAGCCTATGTGCATACATGTTCACATTTTCACTCTTTCTCTTGTGAGCCTTCTCAAATTCATTCATCCTTTTATACTTCACACACTCATTCGTTTCACCTGCTCAATCAGTCTCTCCTTCACCACCTCATACCCGGGTTCACCCATATTCGTTATCAGTCAGAAGAATTCTAATACTTTTCCATCCAAACACACCTAAAACATTCATCCAGTGCCCCTTATTCTCCAGATATTTTAGCTGCAATAACGTTCAAACTCTCCGAAGAACTCTCCCACAGTCTTACTACCATGCAATTTAAACCTATCAACTTTCGGGACTTTCCTAATCAAAATTCCTTTCTCCACATTCACTTCACTCTCACTTGAGCTGCTCTCACTCATGCCAATCATACATTCACTCTCTTCTTCATCCGGATAGAGAGAACTCCACACTCTTACCTCTCTTTTTCTTATCCTTACCATTCAAACCATTCTTCCTTCCCTTCTTACCCTCTACTCTCTTCTATTCACCTTCTTTCCTACCACTCACAATCATCCTGTCCTCTCTAGACTCACACACAGTCCCATTGATCACATTAGTCTTATCCCCTTCAGTCGGAGCAGGGGTTGAGGGTTCTGGGGCTGGTTCTGACCCCTTCATCAAGGTCCGCTCGGTGGTTCAAGAAGAGGGTATTGAGAAGAGAGAGTATTTTCTAAATTTAATTTAGAAACCGTAATTCTAGCAAAATAATCAACCCCAAATATTATATAACCCTCAACCTAAACCAAAATACATTACACATATATATATATACAGTTGGCCTTACAATACTCTGGCCACACACACGCAAATATTTACAAAAGGCCTTACATAAGATCTTGGCTACGCAAACGAATAAATAAACCAAGATTATCGCGAAAGATGGGTGCACCCTTAACTATCTAATCGAGTGAGACGTATTGGAGAAAGTGGGAGGTGGATCACTTTCTGCGGGATTCTGAGGGGTCCAGGACTCGGCAAAGCTGAGGATTTTGGGTTGCTGGGACGCTTGTTGGTACCAACTGCTGGGTCACAGTCGGTTGGATGCTGCTTCAACTACTCCCTGGAGACTGGAAGGTGCTGGCCAAGGTCCACACGTTAGAAAATTGCCCCAAAAGGTAGGCACACTTGCGAGGGTCAGGATTGGCTTCAGCCGTCTCTGAAAGCCAGATGTCGGCGACAATCGGTACCACGGAACTGGAAAAGAGAAGGCACATTCAGTCACCTATTCACTGCCACACTCAAACATCTTTACTCCTAACTCATTCAACCATATCCACTCTCACACAATCTTCACTCACCTATCCTCCGTCCAGGCGGTTCTTCCTTCTTCAGTCACAACTAATGACTTCCAAACTATTACACTAAAATATTTGCTGAAAGAATCCGCCTAAAAAGAAAACAGGAGATGAATGGGGGAGCACGATAGAGATCCATCGAGTCCCCCCACACAAAGCAAAGACGGTGATCACACGATCCACACACACACACATTCTGCAAAAGAAGAAAAAGATTAGACATAGGGGAGGGGAGGCGGACAACCAAACTACTACATCCCTCCCAGCTAAATTCGCCTCACCTCACCATGTCTCAATCCCCATCTTCATTCATTCACAATGCTTTCGACATCACCCAGTCATACTCTTTCACTCTGACTCTCCTCCTAGTCACAGGTCCGTCAACTGTCTCTGTCATCTGTCGTAATGTCTCCTCATGTCTGTCCATGGCCCCTTCTTTATGTACTTCATCCACACACACATCCGACATTCCCTGACCAATCCCACTCAAATCCTCAACTAACCTCTCTACTACATCCATCAAACCTTCCCATTCTTTCATAGCATTTATCGACTCTTGTTCCAATTTCGCACTTATCCCATTTATACTCTCTAGCATAGACTCAGACTCATTCAACGGAAACTTACAAATACTGTACGTTCTATCATATACTCCATCTCAATCTTGCACAAACCCAGAAAACTCTCTCACATCACTCTCACCAAACTGTTCCATCCATTCATCCTTTCTCAACCGTTTACTCTTACGCTTCCCCCTTCGATGTTCAACTAACACTAACTGCTTCCCCTCTAAAGCACTAGCTATATCATCCACCATTTCACAGTCTTCCATTCTTTCAGACAGATATTCATTCACCGGATGTTGCACCAAATATTGAGGAGGTTCACGCCACTTTCGCAACTGACCTTGATGCGCTCTACGTTCATCCAAACTTCCATCCTCTCTTTCACGAACTATCACATAACTTACCCCATTTGACCAAACCTTTCTTACTACAAACGGACCTTCAAATTTCTCTTTCAACTTATCCACATTCAGTCTACCTTTTGTCTCAATCTCCTTTAGTACTTTATCACCCACAGAAAAACTCTCAAACCTTTCATTCCCTTTTCTCCACAACTCACGATCCTTCTCACTAAGTCCCATATGTGGCCTAATCATTCGTTCAAAGTTCATCAAATACTTACATGGTGACATTCCAATCGCCTTATGCACTGTCATGTTATACGCCCAAAGCACTCTTCCCAAACATTCATCCCATTCTTTCCCATCTTTCACCATCAATCGTAACATCTCACTCAAAGTTCTTATCGTCCTTTCAGCCAAACCATTCGCACTAGGCATATACGGCGTCGTTCGCACATGATCTATACCCCATTCACTCAACATCTCCTCAAAGGCACGTCCTACAAACTCAGGTCCATTGTCACTCAACATTCGCACAGGCTTACACATGCACATGGGCAACATTCTCTCACTCACTTCTCTAGCAACAGTCAATGAAGATTTATTTGTCACAGGTGCAGCATACGCAAATTTGCTCTTATGATCCACCATCACAATCATCCCTACATACCCTCTTGCAGTCCTCGGAAAAGACACGCAATCGATCACTACCATTTCAAAGGGTTCATTCACACTCAACTTTAATACAGGTGGAGCGGCATACACTCTCTGATACTTTCTCTTCTGGCTCACTTCACATGTAGTCGCTACATCCACGCAAATCTTTCTCAAAAAGGGACTAAATATACATCCTTTCATACATTCCCACAATTTATTCTTACCCATATGTCCAAACCTATCATGCACAATCTTCACCATTCCAATCGTGCCACACACGGAAAACACCGGAATATATACATCCTCATCATCTATACATTGCACAAAATACACTAAACCCTTGCACACTACAAACTTTCCAGCAAACCTTCTAAACACTCTTAATATGCAACTCCATTCATTCACAGGAACACTGGTCATCACCCTATCTTTCAATTCACGCACCATCGGACATGACTCTTGCATGCTCTCTATATCTTCAGCAGTCAACAGCTCTTCACTCAAATCGACACCTGCCACTCCTACAAATCCAGTTGAGCCTACAAGCTCACTCTGCAACTTCCCAACTGTTACACCATCTTTCACTAAACATTCATTACATACATCCACTGAAATCCTATTCTTACGCAGAAAATCAATCCCAAACAGAAAACAATAAGGTAATTCATTCTCACTTAGCACAACAAATTCATGCAATATATCATTCAACTTCCCCATGCTTACAGACAAACTCACTTCCTCCCATGCCATAATACGTCCACTTCCGAGTCCACTTATCGAAACTGTCACACCTTTTCTAGAAACATTCAAACTCATATTGTCAGCATCATGCACAACCTTTGCATTCACCAAGGAAATTTGTGCACCTGTGTCAATCATTCCACAATAGCTCTTCCCATTCATAGTCAAGGTAACTTGCACAACGTGTTTTAAGCAGAAAACATTGCTTTATTGTAAATTACTAACCGTTTGTATCGTATGTGGTGTCTTTTTATAAATATTTGATTTTAAAAGTGAATTGTCTATATTTGGACGTTTAAGCCGGTTGCCTTGTCGGCCAATCAGAGTTTCCCATTGTGAGTGACGTATAATTGATTCGGCCAATCACAGAACAGATTTTATCCGCGTCACGCTACGTCAACAAAATCAACCAATCAGTGAATAGTGTATCTCATTAAGCCTAGCTGTCCGGCGCCATCTTGGATTTGGACGGCTAAAAGCCAGCGCCATCTTGATTTAAAGAACTCGACGCTGATTCTAAATTGTCAGTTGATTTTCTCATTCATCGAGATATTTTCTTACTGCCATATTTTAAGGGAAAGTATATATCCCTTCAAAGAAAAACAGTGAGTATTATTTTTCTATTTCCTTTATTTGTTCAATAGCCATACTTTAACACGTGTTGTTTTTTTTTTACCAATTGCGCAGTTTCTATCATATTTCTATTTTGCAATTAAACTTTTCAAGTGCATAAATTATTTTGTAAATCAATTTCTCAAGTATAGAGCGAAGTTCTTTAAATACTAACTTTCATTAGTGCAGGATATAGTGTTTTAATTGATTGATTTATAAGGTGCAAATAATTGTGCTCAACGATAATTCTATATTAGTGAACAAATCTCTATTTAAAAATGCCAGGTGCAGAGAGATTAAAAGCTTTTTGCTCCAAGTGTAAGTCAGTAAAGTGGTGTAGCGACTATGAAGAACAATGCTATCAAAGAATTACAGCTGCCAGTATTTGTTTATTCTGTAAACTCGCTGAAAGACATGATAAAGAAAGAAATGAACTTATGACCATAATTACTAACATGCAAAACGAAATTAACGCGCTAGAACTAAAACAATGTGATTGCAAAAACAACGACAAAAGAATAACGGATACTGATACAAAGATAGTCAGATTAGAACAATCAGTTGCCTTGCTAGAAAATAAAGTTGATCAAAACGACAATAATGCCAACGGTTTTTCACTTGTCAAAAATAAACATCCATCGAGACCTAAACTTCCTGAACTGACTCAATTAAAGACGCATAATAGATTTTCAGCTTTATCCGAAGAGGAGGACGATACTTACTTAATTGGAGATTCAATAATAAGAAACCAAATTGATTATTTCGGCATAAAAAACATTAGTAAACGAAAATTCAGATGCTACCCCGGCGCAGGGATAAAAAAGGTGACTGAAGAAATTGCCAGTTTAAACCTGAAGAGTAGAAAATCCCCTGTTATCGCTCATGTCGGAACAAACGATATTTTTTGTGGTGAAATGTTTCCTGGAACTGAAACGATGATTTCCGACTATAACGAAATGGTAACGAAAATTAAATCAAAAACGGATCACGGAATAATTGTCGGAGTATTACCCAGATTATATGAGAAAAAGGAAACTATGAGTAAAGCAATTGGAATAAACGAACGACTACGAAATATATGTAAACAGGAAAATGTCAAATTCGTCGACTTTTGGATGACCTTTATTAACAATAAAAAATATTTTGCTCATGACGGGACCCATCTTAGCGCAATGGGTAAAAAGGTATATGGAGATTTGATAAACTTGAGTCTTTATGATACCCTCGAAAACAAATATCACCTTGACTCTTCACCGCAGACCTCGGGAAACGTGTCCAACGCGGAAAGACAGTTAAACAGGTAGAAAAATTAAAAGCTGTGTTGTTCAATGCCAGGTCTATCAGAAATAAAATGGTAGAATTTAAAGCGTTAGTAGCACTGGATAAATACGATGTAATAGGTATTACAGAAAGCTGGATACATTGTCACACAAGAGATTTCAGAGGTGAATTTCAATTACAAGGGTATAAAATGTTTCACAAAGATAGACTTGGAACGGAAGGTGGAGGCGTAATTTTGTATGTGCGTGATGACCTCTATCCAACAGAATGTAATTTATCCTCTGACTTCGAAGTTATAGGAGTCAAGCTAAATCTCGAAAAAAGTTTATTTATATATTTAGTATACAGAAGTCCTCATCAAGCTGTAGATTCTGATCAAAGATTATACGAATGCTTATCAAATGAGATAAAGAACAAAATATCTTTAATTATCGGCGACTTTAACTGTGGACGAATAGACTGGTCTACTAAAATTTCAGACGCGGAAGGAGCAAGACTGATAAATTTTATAGATGATAACTTACTAACGCAATGGGTGAAAGAAGCCACAAGAGGCCCTAATATTTTAGATTTAGTATTATCAAGCGACGATGAATTGATTTCAAATTTAAACGTCGGAGAAAAGTTTGGTAACAGCGATCACAATATAATATATTTTAACATAAACGTGCCATCCATAAGAAGAATAACAAGCACTGTTAAGTTTGATTTTATGAAAGCAAATTTCGAAGGTCTGAGGGAAAGTCTTACAAAATATACTATAAAGCCTGAAGACATTAATAAAGTGTGGCATGATTTTAAAAACAATTTACTAAATAAACAGAGACAATTCATACCATCTAAAGTTAGTACTGACAAAAAAAATAATGAACCCAAATGGTTGTCCTCTCAGCTTAAAAAAGCCATTAGAGAAAGAGATAAAGCGTATAAGATAATGAAATCCAATATGAATATTGATAATAAAAAACATTATGTTGAACTAAGAAGAAAAGTAAAAAGTGAAACCAAAAGAGCAAAACGGAACGAAGAAATAAGAGTAGCTTTAAAATGTAAACAAAATCCGAAGGAGTTTTTTGCATTAGTAAATAGTAGAAAACCAATAAAAAATAGCATTGGTCCAATAAAAGACAAAAATGATATATTACAATATAACGATTTTGACATTGCAAATACTTTAAATGAATACTTTGCATCCGTTTTTGTAAATGAGAATACGAGTAATAAACCCACGCCAACTATCAATAATACCGGTATTAGACCACTCAAATCTATTAGATGTACCGAAATTATTACAAACAAAAATATTGAGAAAATGAACAAATTTAAATCTCCTGGACCAGATAATATACTTCCACGAGTCTTGAAAGAAGTTAAAGACCAAGTGTCTGGACAATTGACACAGATTTTTAATAGATCATTAGAGAGTGGAATTGTTCCTACGGATTGGAAGCTAGCAAATGTGACACCGATATTTAAAAAAGGTCACAAAGAACTAGCTAGAAATTATCGCCCAATAAGTTTGACTTCAATAGTTGGAAAACTCCTTGAAACCCGTATTGCAGCTGAAATAGTTGAACACTTAGAAAAGAATAAATTATTAAAGGATTCACAGCACGGATTTAGAAGAAAAAGGTCTTGCCTTACAAATTTATTAGACTTTTTTCACTTTGTAAATGAAGAATATGATAATACCAGATCAGCAGACATTTTGTATTTGGATTTCCAAAAAGCTTTCGATAAAGTACCCCATAAGAAATTGTTGACTAAAGTAAGAGCCCTAGGAATAGAAGGAGATGTAGCCAAATGGATCGAGAATTGGCTCACTGATCGCAAGCAGAGAGTAGTTATTAACGGCCAACAGTCAGAATGGACAATGGTAACTAGTGGAGTACCACAAGGTTCAGTCTTAGGTCCCTTGCTATTCATTATATATGTCAATGATTTAGACGATGAGCTCTTGTCAAAAATTTCAAAATTCGCAGACGATTGCAAGCTAGGAAAAGCAATAGTAACTGAGGATGATGTTATTAATTTTCAAAACGATATTGATAAAATAGAGAAATGGTCGAAAAAATGGGAACTGCCCCTAAATCTAGAAAAATGTAAAGTAATGCATGTAGGCCATAAGAATCCCAAAGCGAATTACAAAATTTTTGATCAAAATATTAGCATAACCAATGGTGAAAGAGACCTAGGAGTTCACATATCTAATGATCTAAAATTTTCTCAACAATGTATCGAAGTAGAAAAGAAAGCAATGAAGCTTCTCGGATATATTAAATGTCAATTTAGCTTTAAAAATAAAGCTACAATTCTAAATATATTTAATGTATTAGTAAGACCACAGTTAGAATACTGTGCTCAGGTCTGGTCACCATACCTACAAAAAGATATTGATAGATTGGAAAGAGTGCAAGCTAGAGCCACTAAATTGATACCGGAACTCCGAAATTATAAATATGAGAAAAGACTAGATATGCTACACTTATTTACCCTAGAGAAAAGACGTCTGAGAGGTCAACTGATAGAAGTATTTAAAATAATGAAAGGAGTCAATAATGTTAACTCTTCAACTTGGTTTCAACTTTGCACAAATAATACACGAAATAACAGTTTAAAAATCGTCCCAAAGCGTTTCAGAACGAATATATGCGGAAACTTTTTTTCCTATAAAATTGTCAATTATTGGAATCAGTTGCCTGAAGAAGTAGTGGCCAGCAATTCATTAGAAACTTTTAAAAATAAGCTTGACAAAATAATTTTATCGATGAAATAACGAGTGACAAAACATTATATGTTGCTAAAATTAGGATAAAAACAGCATGCTGTAAGCATAGATGTGTAAAAAGACACTGTATAATATGCAAATAATTTTCTCATAGGTTATTATTAGTTTAAGATTTTGATGTAAAATATTGCCCTCAAAGGCAGTTCTCAGACGAAATATAAAATTAAAAATTGATGTATAAATTAAGTATGTACATATTAAGTTGTTTCTGCTTTCCTATAAAAATTCCAGGATGTGTCTTTTGTTCAAACACTTCCAGGTACATATTTTCCTTTTATCAAACCCGTCATTGGGTGGGAGAGGTGGGTGGGGAGAGACTTCATCTTTGCTATCCTATTCCTTATCATTAGGATTGTAGATATTTAATTTAGATAATGACATGAGTACTTCCAATGAAATGGATTGAATGGTCTTTTGAAGTACTTAGCTTCCTTGTAACTCCTTGTAACTCTCTCTTCAAGTCCATGTTCGCACATTATATTCAACACTTCGGTCTGTTCCACAAACACTTCTGCAGCATCCAAACCTTCATCTTCACTAACAGGAACAATTCCTTCGCAAACGTAGTCAATCTCTCTTCTTACATAATTCTTCTTCTCAATCAGCCAATTATAATGCACACCACTCAAACATTGCAGATGCAACTCACACCCATTCACTCGGTCTACACCTTTACCACGATACATCACTGGCTTCTCCACACCATAATGCACATATACTCTCACACCAAACAGCTTACTCACTATCGCTAACACTTCCTGAAACATCATCACTCCTGGCATACACATACTTCTCAACTCTTTTCTTAACCTACTTGAATTTTCCATTCCCAATTGCTCTGGTCTCTTACACGCTTCTTCCATAACCACCTTTCGTAATGCATTCACACTTTCTGGCACCTTTTCAAGCAATCCATCTTTCACCAAGTCTCGTAAACCATACAACACACTTTCGAACATAGAATCACCTCCACCCTTACATTTTCTTCCAACAACTACACCTGCTGGCAAATACTCAGGATTTATGCTTACAGTCTCGCTCTCATTCAAACTACAAGGCAAACGTGACATCAAATCAGCAATCACATTCCTTTCACCTGGCAAGTACTCAACCACAAAATCAAAATCACTCAAATCCTCTATCGTCCTTGCAAGCCTACTATCAACTAACCTCATACGCTGCAAATACACTAGTGGCTGGTGATCTGTTCTCACTACAAACCGTACTCCATACAGAAATGGTCGTAACGACTTGAGACAGAATCTTAACGCAGCCAGCTCTCTTTCAATCGTTGAATATGCACGCTCTGCCACACTAAACGCCTTGGAAACATACGCAATTACTCGCTTTCTTTCAACCCCATTCACAACTTGATCTTGCATCAAACATCCACCCATCGAATGACCACTTGCATCCGTATACACTTCAAGCATTCCTGCATTTGTTCCATATGCTGGATACGCAAGTTCCACATCTTTTGCAACTTCCGCTTTTAACTTTTCAAACGCTGCATTCATAGAGTCATTCCACTTAATCACAGTACTCTTCTTTTTCCCAGTCCATACACTCAACAGTTTCATTACACCTGAACAATCTTTCATAAACTTTCTTCCAAACTCAACTAAACCAAGAAATCCACGCAACTCTCTCACTGTGGTAGGCTTAGGAAAATTCCTAACCTTTCCCACGAACTTCTCCGATTTACTCAATCCAACCGCACTCACTTTATGTCCTAAAAACTCAACTTCACTAGCAAACCATACACATTTAGACAACTTCACTTTGACACCAACCTCTTCCAACTTTCTTAAAACATCATTCACCAGGGTCATATGTTCTTCCATGTTCTCACTCATCACCAAAATATCATCAAAAAACACTCGTACATTCTTACACGGAAAACCACTCAACTCTACATTCATAGCACGCTGAAAAGCAGCTGGGGCGTTCGCCAACCCAAAGCTCAGGTTTCTAAACTGATAATGGCGCTTTGAGGTAGAGAACGCCGTAATAGGCTTACTCTCTTCAGCCACAGGCATCTGGTAGTATCCACGTACCAGATCCATCTTAGAAAACACTTTCATTCCATACATACTGTACACACATTCAGACACAACACTCATAGGAAACTTGTCTTTCAACGTTCGTTCATTCACTCTTCTATAGTCAATACACAGTCGCAAACGTCCATCTGGCTTTCGTACAGGTACAATCGGACTATTCCAGGCACTCACACTCGGCTCAATCATGCCAATTCTCTCTAATTCCTCACACTGTTCCTCAATCTCTTGAGCCACAGGGGCAGGGAAATGACGAGGCCTTTGATATATTGGCATATCGTCGCTCAAAATTATTTTGAACTCAGGCAAGCGAGCGTTGCCAAAGTCCTCATCCCCTTGACTCAAAGCACCTCTCCTATTCCACAACATCCTGTAAACTTTTTGCTTCTCACATTTACTCAACTTTTCTTCCAATTTCACTTGCTCAATCAAATCTTCATACTTCCAAACATTCGACGTTACACTCACGGAAAACACATTTGCGTTCACCACATGCATATCATTCTCCATATTCACCACTGTATTTAACACACCCAATTTATCTCCCACTTGCACTCCTCTAAGACTCTTCCTTCGCAGATCAGGCCAAACTTGCATGCAGACACGCGGATCTTTCATATCAATTATACCATCAAACACATGCACCACTCGCCTTAATCGATAGTTCGCAGCACTACCATCCAAGACATAAATATTCCCATCATTCTCATTTATCTCAACATCCGAATTCCATCCAATCCTTACACTCAATGTTTCATTCTGCTTGACAGGCACACTCTCAATCGCATATACCTCCAGACCTTTCATGATGTTCACTCTCACACTTCCATCTGGATTCACATACCATTGAAACTTCATACTTCCATTCTTCTTACATTCAATCATTTCTAAATCTGGGTGAATCACAATACCATTCGCTTTCAAAAACTTATAACCTAATAGCATGTCATACTTCTTGTTTGCACCTTCTACAACACAAAATTCATCTTCATTCATCCGGACACCGGCAATCAAAACACTCTCTCTAAACCTTGCAACAATCGGCACATCCTGTTCACCTAATCCAGTCAAATGATATCCACGATCCTTAACTTCACTTACTTTCATTCCTACAAATGCTTCATAGTGCACCACATTCACCTTACATCCTGTATCAATCAATGCACTAACTTCTCGTTCTCCACACTTAATTTTAACACACATACACCTATTCACTCTCTGACCCCAATTAACTCCACGATTTGACAATCCTTCTCTCACATTCATCACTTGCACTCTAGAGAATTCCCCAGAAGGAACCCTCTCATTCCTTAGTTTCCCTGAGTCGTATCCTCTCAATTACTTGCATCATTCCCATCCATTCTTTCATTCATGCATCTTTCTCCGGTCCTACACAACCTTGTTGCATGACCTACCATTCCGCATTTACCACAGGTAGCTCTTGGACTGGCACACATCCTGGCATAATGCCCTATCTGCCCACAATTACCACACACTCCAGGTCCACTCATATTTACTCGACCACCTTCCCTGCAATCTCGTACCAAGTGGCCCATTCTTCCACATCCATTACACGCTCTTTCCCTCGCACAACTACAATCTTTTATCATGTGCCCCATTTGTCCACAGCCAAAGCAACTTCCTTGTGACCAGCGACAGTCAACCCTCATATGCCCAACTTTCTTGCACCTCAGACACCTAGGCTCATTTACTCTAGATCTACTGTCATTCCTACCATTTGTGCGACCACTATTCCGACCATTCTGAACCCTACTCCACCCATTCCGACTCTCACTCCTACTTTTACTCCCTCTCGGTTGGCGACCAACATACACACACTGTTGTTCATTCTGCCCGTAATAATTTTCTAAAAATCTTGTCATCACATCGATCGGGTTCTCTATCAGCGCATCCCGATAGGACCGGAACTGGGGCAACTTACTGATACTTGAGTTGCGCACAGTGTGAATCGAGGCCTCCTCCCTTCCATAATCCTCAAATTCACGGTCCTCTAACATCTCCAGTACATCCTTCCATAGTAATCTTTCACCAGCCCATTTCATCTTCTCTTTCCTCTTATACGTCACATACTCACTCACTTCATTTGGAACTGTATTTAAAAACTTCTTCATCAGCTCCTTATTCCCATTTATTCCGTCATCTCCAAATCTCATTCGTGCCAAGGACTCTAAGCGATGGGCATAAGAATTCACATCCTCATTCTTCCCCATTCTCGCTTCCTCAAACCCATTTGTTTTCTTATACTTCACACTTGTCTTCATCCTCTTACAGTGCTCTATTATTCTCTCTTTCATAACCTCCCACTTAGGCTCACCCACGCTCATAATCGTCCGGTAAAATCCTTCATACGCCCATCCAGAAACTCGCACAACTCTTTCACCCCAAACCTATTATTCTCTCCAAATTTTTCCTTACAATAATTTTCATACTCTTTCAAAAACACTTTCACATCTTTTGCTCCTTCCACTCTAAACTTACTTAACTTTGGCACTTCTCTGATCAGTATACTCCGATGAACCTCAGCATCACTTTCACTATCACTCACTTCTCTCCCACTTTCACTCATGCCTTCATTCGAGCTGAAATATAAGGAGTCAATACTAGCCAGTCGGGTCCTTTCCTGTCGGTCTGGGCATCTAGTCTTTGGGGTCTTCTTTTTTCGATGCCTTGTCATTTGCAGGGGTTCCTTTATGCCTGTCAATCCCTTTTTATCAGTCATGTCAATTCCAAGTGGAGTCGAGGCCACACCCCCACCAATTGCACCTGATTCTCCCATTTTCTCATTCAGCATTCGCATCAATCTTTCCTCCATTCGCACCTCACTGTCTTTAATCCTCTCTTCCATTCTCACTTCCATCTCCCTCATTTTCCTTTTCAAACTATCATTCTCTTCTCTCAAATGCGCATTTTCTCTGTCTTTCTGCCGCACTAACTCATTTAGTCTTCTCATCTCCAACTCCATGGTCCCAATCTGTTCCTCCTCCATTAGGGACAAAAGACACAGGCTCTCACTCCTCTCCTTCCTCAAACCACCGGGCAGTCCCTATTCGGGCGCCAAAAATATGTAGCGGCGGGATCGCGAGTCCCCAGCCAAAAGTTCCCGCCGCCCTGACAAGGTCCGCTCGGTGGTTCAAGAAGAGGGTATTGAGAAGAGAGAGTATTTTCTAAATTTAATTTAGAAACTGTAATTCTAGCAAAATAATCAACCCCAAATATTATATAACCCTCAACCTAAACCAAAATACATTACACATATATATATATATATACAGTTGGCCTTACAATACTCTGGCCACACACACGCAAATATTTACAAAAGGCCTTACATAAGATCTTGGCCACGCAAACGAATAAATAAACCAAGATATCGCGAAAGATGGGTGCACCCTTAACTATCTAATCGAGTGAGACGTATTGGAGAAAGTGGGAGGTGGATCACTTTCTGCAGGATTCTGAGGGGTCCAGGACTCGGCAAAGCCGAGGATTTTGGGTTGCTGGGACGCTTGTTGGTACCAACTGCTGGGTCACAGTCGGTTGGATGCTGCTTCAACCACTCCCTGGAGACTGGAAGGTGCTGGCCAAGGTCCACACGTTAGAAAATTGCCCCAAAAGGTAGGCACACTTGCGAGGGTCAGGATTGGCTTCAGCCATCTCTGAAAGCCAGATGTCGGCGACAATCGGTACCACGGAACTGGAAAAGAGAAGGCACATTCAGTCACCTATTCACTGCCACACTCAAACATCTTTACTCCTAACTCATTCAACCATATCCACTCTCACACAATCTTCACTCACCTATCCTCCGTCCAGGCGGTTCTTCCTTCTTCAGTCACAACTAATGACTTCCAAACTATTACACTAAAATATTTGCTGAAAGAATCCGCCTAAAAAGAAAACAGGAGATGAATGGGGGAGCACGATAGAGATCCATCGAGTCCCCCCACACAAAGCAAAGACGGTGATCACACGATCTACACACACACACATTCTGCAAAAGAAGTAAAAGATTAGACATAGGGGAGGGGAGGCGGACAACCAAACTACTACAATGTCATAGATGTCCTGCATCCTTTGGTCGATCAACCTGCTTCTGTCTCTCATCCATCTTCACCTTTATCCAATCAGTCTTTTCATTTATACCCACCATATCATTCCTCAATCCCTCAATCACGCTCCTCAACATTGTACATTCCTCCTCTTTCTGCCTCAACTCGAGCCTCAGTCTCACAATCTCATTATGGAGGCCCTGTTCCACAGAAGCCACCGCCCAATCCTGTCACAGTCCCAGTTTTAAGATCTCGCATCCCTATTCAGGCACCAAATATAGCGGGCCACGAATCTACACTCTGGCCCCAATCTATCCAACCCGCTTCCTACACGTAAGTCAGGCATGAAAAATCGAAGGAGGAATGAAACGGATTGTATATACAGTCCTCTATTTACATAAATATGGCTAAATATATTTATATACAAGGAAAAAAATCTGTGTGGATACTACCAATAAAAAGAAAACAATTCTCTTTTTCAAATTCAAACCCCCCCAAATTTACAAAAATACAAACAAACAATGAAGGCCTTTATCTTACGTAGTTTAGGGTTTCCCAGGTAAAGGTCTTGCTGACTGCCACTTGTGTGGGCATAATTTTTGCACACATCTTTCAAAGGCCTTGTCCTCCGAGCTCATACTTTTTTATATGCGATCCAGTCACGGTCTAGAGGCTATATAAAGACCTTCTGTCATCCGTATTATCCACTAATTAAGGAAGGACGTGTGATAATTTCTATTATTGGCTCCAATTATTTAATGCCAGCACTATTTACAAAAGGAAAGATTAAATTTTGGAGTTTTCAACAATAATAATAAGTGTTTTTTTGTTTTAAATATAATGCTATAGCAAAACTACATGCAATCTTTATAGAATATGGCTCTTGGAAAGAGAAAATAATACATTTTAAAGAAATCATGAAATAATATATATATATATATATATATATATATATATATATATATATATATATATCCCATTCCCTCCACACACACTTACAGAGGGAGGGAGAGGTGAGGGTATTGGAAAAGAGGTGGGAGAATGACCCTACAAACACACATTCGCTCCACCACATCGTGACAAAAAAGGGACTGCATACAAATGTGGGCCTTGGAGGGCACCTCCCAGTCTCCAAGCAATAATTTGAGCTAGCATCCCAGAGACTCCAACAGAGAAGTTGGTACTAACGAGTGTCCCAGGTCTTGGTGAAATTGAAGGCTTCACCGAGTCCTGAACTCAGAATCCCGCAGAAAGCAGGCCCTTCCAACCCCCCTCCACTCGCGAGCTATGAACAGTTAGTGAGTGTGCACCCAGTACATGATCTTTGGCAATTCCAATTTGGTACTGACTTAGCTAGGGTTTGTGTCCTTTTCTACATTGGCCGATAAAATTATAAGGCTGTATAGATTAGATTAGTATTACTTGCAATTTGCTGGATTCATATATATATATATATATATATATATATATATATATATATTTAATTATTGTGGGCTTAGATTATAAGGTTATACTAGTATTTTTGGGTGGCTGTCTTTGATTAAGGTGTTTTTATTTATTTTCCATTATTGTTTTAATAAAGTTAAAATTAGACTCTTCCCTCAATATCCTCTCTTTGAACCAGCGAGCAGACCTTGTCAGAATTTTTGGCTGAGGACTCACAATCCTGCTGCCACAATAGTATTGCACTAGCTCTTGAAAAGATGTATACTAGATCACTAGAATGTGGAGAAACATCTAATTATTCGAAGATAACGAATGCAGTGCCTGTTTTTAAGAAGGGAAGTAAAGAGGAGTTGAATAACTTTAGACCAGTAGGCTTAATTTTTATAATTTGTAAAATTCTTTAGAAATAGTTAAGAAGGGAATTTCTGACCATCTAGAGAGTGGTAGGTTAATAAATGATGCTCAATATGAGTTTAGAAGGGGTAGATTGTATTTAACAAATTTACTAGATTTTATCGAATAGGTAACTAAACAATTAGATAAGGGAGAGAGTGTTGATGTAATTTATTGGAAAACTCACTTCCTTCAGTCTAAGGGTAGTTACTGCTTGCAATTTCTCACCAGTAGTAGTTGTCATTGCCCCTAATATTGGTACTCAAAACCAAATTAAAGGCTATCACAGAAATATTGTCTACTGTTTCTCATGTATAAATACTCCAAGGAATCCCACCAACCTGTAACCAGGTCCCTATTACCCATAAAACAATCCACACATACACAAAACAGTAATCTATCCAATCCTTGGGTCCAAATTATCTCCTGAAAGCTTTTCCACCAGATATTGAGCCAAAAGAAACCTCTTCCACATCACAAATGGACAAGATTCTGCTGCAGTCACCACCCAAAATAAAACATACAAATACCAGACTGATGCAGACATCTGCATCTGCTGCCATCATGAACCAAACTAGATCAACATTTATTCACAATATATCTATTGGACAATTAACACAAAATTTAAAGTTACATGGAGTGTTGTATCTCTGGCAGAGCACCGTTTAGTCATTGGAGTTTATTGATGCTACTGGCCTCAGGGATGGACCTTAGCTGGGGGCAACAACTAAACTCGATGAGTATTTAATTGTAAGGAGATATTTGAGGTTATTTGGCTGCTTTTTACAGACTTTTGGCACACTCTTTAGTTTTATTTTTAAATGAGGAAATTACTGGATCGCATTATATTTGCTCATTCACAATTCTTATAATATTCTTCCATTGCAGAATTCATTATTTTAGTAATAATAAAACATCAGCATTAAGAAGTTCAAATAAATTCATTAAAAATACAATAAAAAATTATTTCAAATATTTAATTTTAATTATACACTCTAACATGAGTGGAGGATATCTTCAGGTAATGTATTAATATGTTATATATCTTTGGTAAGAAATATTAATATTGCACATGGTAAATTAGTTTAATAGTCTAGCTCAATAACATTTTTACCTAGTTAGTATATTAAGAATAAAATGAAATGAATTAATGTAGTTATGTATATTTAGGGGGTTCAATTTCTACTGCCTCCCAATCATCACGTTTTCAATTATCCCAACCTACTCATAACAAAGTAATAGACACCAACTAAAAAAGAACTAGATTTGTACCACTGTACACTGATGACTCCAAGTCCAAAAAGAGGGTTGGCTTCCTTACCATATCCCCTCTGAAGTCATTGGGGCTCTACCAGGTACTGTGTCTTTCTTCACAGCTGAGCTGGTTGCAATATACTGCTCAGTATGGGAGATAGTGCATTGTGCCTGATTGAAGGCCGGTTCATGATCTATAGTGAGTCACAAAGTGCCATGAGTGTTCTTGCAGCAGTGTAATCTCTCCACCCCTTGGCTCCCAGTACATGTGATTTGACAGTCACTGTGACCTAGTGAATGTTGAGATTATCTTCTACTGGGTTCCTGGAAATTAGGGATTGTGAGGAATGAGGATGCTCAAGAGTCAGTGAGGACTGGGCAACTAGGTCAGTGTTTTGCTCTTCCTCACACTCACTATATGAGAGGAATCAGGTCAGCCTTCTGACACTGTTCCTATGGATGTTCTCCTCCAATGCTACAGGTCACTTTTTGTCATCTTTGAATTGGGTACATGGTCATTTAATAGGGCACTTCCCTGCAATGACTACATTCTCCCCCAGACTGTTTGGTACATTCTTGTTGAATGTTCCACTCTAGAGATATTTGCACATCTTACCTGTCCATTGCGATGAGCAGTGTTGTTACTCCTTGTGCAAAGAATGAATTTTCTCTTTGTACATTTTTTTTATGTAGCCAAAAATAGGTTTCATTTTACCAGCATAATCCAATGAGCAAGGAAGAAATCTATTATCCAAGGACACAAAAACATTTAGAACCCAGCTTCATATTGGACTTAGACAACCCCAGAAAAGAAAACAAGTAGTATTAGAAAGAATCAAAAGACAAAGAAAAACCCTCACAGCCCAACAACTTGAACAGGTGAATCAATACTCTCATGTACACTAAACAACTGAAAATATTCCAAAAAATCAAGCACAAAACAAACAGTTCCCAACTCAGGTGAATAATAATTAAAAAAAAAAATCAAATATCATACATGAATCACTATTCACTACAGACAACAAAATTCCAAGCCCAACTGACCATTGCAACTACCTCAAAGTCAGCCAACTACCTGCCAACTGCAACATTAGGAAACTCAAAAACCTATGCAATTTGAATATAGTACCACCCCAATGCCTTTCCTCTTTCCCCCAATCACCCTACTTTCACTATAAAATCACTAAAAAAAAAACTTGCATGCTGAAGGCCCAGTCCTCATCTCAAATGTCTATCTAAAACTCCTCAGCCCTCCAGAAATATCTACTCATGAACTTCTTCAATTACTCTTGGTTACACATCCAGTATCCCCCATCTGGAAACGTGCATCTTCTCCATCTTCAAAACAAATAAACCTCCCCACCTCCTACAGACTGATCTGACTCTTCTCAATCATCCCCCAAATCCTAGAAAAACTAATCCTCAACAGAATCAAGTCCATTCTTCCCTTCCCACTGGAATCAGAATTTTTTTCCCATATCACACTATTAACCACCCTCACAACTCACACAGAAGGCTTCAACCAAAACCATTCCCCAGATGCACACAGTCTAGGCCACAATAGACATCAAAGCCTTTGACATTCTCCCACGCCACATCCTCATATAAAAAATACAGGTCACAAACTGCCACACCAAGATTTCTTTCCATAGATATGCCCAAGTCCTCTAACACAGCCTAATCCCAATTGGGTCCCCCTGGAACCATCCTCTCCTCCACTCTCTTCATTACGTGTCATATGTCTGCCCACTACCTAAACAGTTCAACTAAACATGTATGCAGATGACTTATCCATTATATCCCAATCCACCAATATACATACAGCATCCAGAAACCTAAACACGTAGCTAAAACAACTACAAAACTGAGCACACTAAACAGAATGTCCACCTCCCTACAAAATCAAGTCTTCCTCTTTCTCCCTCCATACCAATAACTGACTGTTGAAAATATAGTACCTTCATGAAGAAAGCAAGACCAGACACTCATGGTGTAGTGGTAATTTAAGTGCCACAAGTTTTAGGGGCTCCAAAAGCAACAATGGGTAATTAAAAGGAGTCAGACACAGAAAGTTTCTTCTTATATTAACAAAAATATACAAGAGAAATTTCTAAATGAAATTTGACAATTATATATAGAATAACCAATCCTAAAAGTTAGACAGATTTCCAAATGAAGTAACCAATTATTTACAGAACAGAACCAAACCAAAAATACATTATTACTTGACAGACCACTATGTTTCATTTCCAATATTTATGGAAATCGCCAGACCAAATATTTCTGACTCTTTTGCTATTTAATCACCTAATTTGTATCGCTACTCAGTGGATGCAAGGAATGGGGGCAAATGGGAGAGGGTGCCAGCGTTACCATACATGGTTGATCTCTCTCTCTGGAGAGGAATGGATAGGCCACAGAGTGCAGTGAAGTCAGTCTCCCTGTCAAAGTGGCTTTCCCTACAGTTACCAAACCAGGCAGACCTTCCTCGTGAGCCCATGGTCTCCTCCAAGTTCACACTGACAGTCTCTGTGCTTTGCCTTTGATTGCTCAAGTCATCTATTTGGCCATGTACTACTGAACAAATAACAGTTCACAAGACAGAAAATGAAAAAAAGGGACTCACTTAGCTTTCAAATTTAGCAGTCAGACAATTATATAAATGGTTCTATCCCCTGCAATTAGAAAAAAAAACCATTATACCTCTTAAATATAAGTCCATAATATATTAAAATTAAAATCAAATCATAACACAAAATGTACTCTGTCACTCAATTCACATAGGAAAGCAGAAAAGTAGGGTATAAGCAAAGACTCAAGGCAAAGTGATGAAATTCCTAGCAGAATAAAAATGGGGATTGACTGGCTCCCACATACACCATCCATACATTCAACATTCACCCCAATGTCATGCAGTGCCATCTGAATCTTTGACAGCCTCTTATTCCCTGAGGCTGTATGCCATATTTTGCATAAATGTTTTAATCTAGGGAAGCGTTGTGCATGGTACATGTCCTGGTACTTTGATGAGCACAGTCACTACCACTAGTATATCATGCTGGGGTCAAGCTCCTGCACACCACCCTGGTTTCATAGTCTTTGCTGGAACCAGACATCCTGAGTAGTATTTGAATTCTTTTTAAATAATTGGCAAGGGTCTTAGGTTTATAAGAGGGCCGGTTCTCCCTTGGGGCACCTGGACATGCCTGTGTAGTAGGTTTCTAAGGCAGGCGGTTCTCCCTTCAGGCACCTGGACATGCTTCTGGAGTAGGTTTCTATGAGAGGCAAACTGAAGCTATTGGGATTGGGTTGGCAGACAAGCCTCCACCCACAAAAAAAAAAAAACAGCCATTGTAGCATCACACAACCTTATCTTACTCTATTCTCACACACAGGTCCAACCACTCATACCTACCATCTCTCACACAGATTCACAACTTACTTCCCTAATAAATACTTTCACACCATCAATAGTTTACCATACCTTGCCTAAAGTTTCCTTATTTACAGATCATAAGCTTTCTCTAGACACAAACACCGACCCCATCTTTTCCTAATCTCTGGCACACAATCCACCATCAAAAACATGAAAAACTCAATGAATTCTGCAAATAAAAATATGATAGAGACAAAAAAAGAGTAAAGATTAAATATGAGAAAAAAAAAAACTGCCCCCCAAAACTGAAATCAAGTGGTCAGCAGATAATAAGAATGAGTTAGCTCCCCTCTTAAATGTTAGGAGATCAGTAGACTCCACAATAGCACTAGGCAAACCATTCCATATCACAGTTGCAGCCACAATAAAACTCCTAGCAAACTGGTTAGTACAATACCTGATACTATAAAATGTCATACTATTAGCAGTGGCTGCCTGCCTTGTATTACGAGCAAAAACAGCTAGATCAGGTAAGGACAAATGCAAAGGATATTTATCACTGTAGTGCATTTTATGCAACAAGCATAAATATCTCACTTTATGCCTATGCCACAGGTCAACATTAATACTTGGTCAAATAAACTTGACCTAAGATATAAGTCTATCCAGGAGCTTAAGATGAAAATCTGCACCTGAGGACCACACAGAAGAGCAGTACTCCAAACAGGGAAGAAGGAATGAATTAAAACACTTGGTTATAATAGCTTCATCTCCAAACATTTGAATACATCTCCTCAAGATACCAACTTTCTGGTAAACAGAGGATGTAATATTGCATATGTGCTTCTCAAAAGTCAATTTTTTGCCAAAAGTAACGCCCAAACCCCTAAAATAGTCACGGTAATTAATACTGTTCTATCAATATGTAGATCAGGATGCATAGGCAAAAGTGTTCTGGACCGACTTTCATATTCTGAGCTTTAGAAGGGTTAAGCTTCATGCCCCAAAGCTTACACCACTCATAGATATGTGGTAGGTCTCTGCATGGAATCAGCTACTAGAGCCAAAAGAGTTGCATCATCAGCATATGCAATCAGTTTGTATTCCAGACCATGATACAAGTCACTAGTATAAATAATAAATAGCAAGGGACCAAGAACACTACCCTGAGGGACACCTGAGATTACATTTCTAAAACTACTATACTGGCCATCAACACAGACCCTCTGGGTTCTGACAAGCAAGAATTCACTTAAATTATTAAGAAAAGAGCCATCAATCCCTGATAATCCTAATTTGTAGATAAGTGCTCTATGATTCACACGATCAAAGACTTAAACCTACCATGTGTGCCTCTGCACCTTCATCAAGAGCACTTTGCAAAGCTGTAGAGATTGACAAGAGGGCATTACAAGTTCCAAGCCCCTCACGAAACCCAAACTGTAATGTTTGTATTAGATTATTATCTTCAGCAAACTTGCAAAGGTGCTTAGAAAGCAGTTTCTCAAATACTTTAGATAAGACCGGATTAATTGATATTGGCCTGTATTCTGAAGGAGATGAGGATGAACTTAGTCCTTTATGTAATGCAATATTTTCCATCCTTCACACTGATGGAAAACTAGCAAGTCTAACTAACTTGCAGAAAATTGTAGCAATTTTTGGGAGTAATAAAATCTGCAGAATTTTTCAAGAAAATAAGGAATATCCCATTAGGGTTGATACTACCATGACTGTCAAGATGCAAAGGCATGGTTTTAACCTCACTAGATCTGAAGGCCATTGAACACAACTTAGGTTCTGGAAAGCATGACTGATGCAACAACAGCGACTCACCACACTGCTTAGTATCAAAGAGGTCAGCCAAAAGTTCAGCCTTTACTTTAGGGCAGTAGATTGCACTTCTGTCAGCATTTAGGAGTGGGGGCATACTAGAATCAATTCTGAAGAGTGATGACTTAAGTGTAGACCACCACTTATGATCACTACTACTGGTGAGCAGGACCTCCTATACACCATCATTATAAGCTCTCTCAGCTCTCACATAGATAACCTGAGCTTGTCTTCTAAGCTCAGTGAAATTATGCCACAAGAAGGCACACCTTACAGTCAGCATTAGACCATGGCTTATCCTTAAGTCTATACCTGAGGAGTTTAGAAGGGATTCTCCTCTCTATAATTGGGCTAAGATGGTCATTTAAGCATTCAATAATATTCAAGCTTTATAAATATCACTCCAACTGAGTGCCATAAGGTCATGAAGAATAGCATTCCAATCGGCATGAGACTTAAGGTAAACATTCCTAAAGAAGTGAACATCTGGACCAACCTGATCCATATCAACATTAATCTTAATCGAACTATGATCAGACGAGCCCACTGGAGAATTCACTCCACAGGTAACAATTCCTGTAACATCTGTAAACACAAGATCAAGAAGTTGCCAGATTGATGTGTGGGATCATTAATCAGCTGCTCACAGCAAGAACAAATTAAAGCAGCTACACCATAGTTATCTTTAGCAGTAACTAAGTTGGGCCACTCAGTATGATGAGCATTATAATCACCAACGAAAATAAAGCAAGACTTAGATTCACCCTGTTGAACTACTGCCATTTTAGTAAACAAACAGTTATAAATAGATTCATCCAAATCCGTATTACCTGTGTTTCCTGATATCCAAATTCATATAATGGCCTATGAGATGCAGTGAAACTCTGTTTAAAATACAGAGTCATTCCACGGGCTCTCGGTATGGCATTACGCTTGAGCAAAACAGGCTTTTCTAATCCTGGAATTAACAATTCAGAAATATGACGCAAATCAGACACGAGGGTCTCAGAACAAAAGAGGATATAAAATTTATCGGCAGCCACATCCAAGTCCTTTTTATTCTTATATAGTCCACGGACATTGCTATATAATATTTGACATTTCTGGAATCAGTTTTGCGGACCAGGATTAAGTTCAATGTCAAGAGAAAATATCAACAGCAACATGTTCAACAAATATAAAGGAATATTCAAGAACCTAAAAAAACAAGTAACATATACAATGAAATTAGCAAAATGTTCACCCATACGAGAAAAAAGTATCGGAAATACACTTGTCAACTGGGAGGAGCCGCGACAACTAGCAAGGTCAAATACATCCCCAGGTTTACCAGACACTGGAGGAAGGACAGTAATGAGGGTATTTTACAAGAAATAATAGAGGAAGACAAAGAAGAAGATAAAGATAAGGCAACCTCTTGATAAACCACCAGGCATCCTTGGCCCTTCTACTAAGCCTGTCTAACACTGTTTGAAAAAACAAGAGAAAGAGCAAACTGATAGAATAGTGAGCTTGAGTGTACCCCTAAAGCAAGGCAACCCCAATCCAAGAAAGTGGAAGACCAAGACTGAGAACACTGGTTTGATTTTGGAGTAGCCTTCTCCTAAAGACTCTTCTACTTGAACAGACAAGTCAGAGAAAGTTGGAGATGTATAAGGAATATGCCAGACTATTCAGAGTATGTGTTGGCTAAGGAAAAGTCTGCAGCTAGAGAGTGTCCCAACAACAGGCTGTACAGGCCAGCCTTAATAGGGACCTAATTCTCTCTACCGGTAGTATCACAATGGCCGGCTACTTCTCCGCCAGATGTAGCAAAGCAAGTCTTCCCTTCCTAGAAACACCAGTCACTCTCTCCAGACTCATATCAGGCTACCAACCAAAACTGGAATACCCCTCCCCCCCTCCATAAACCAAGTAGAGAACTAAAACTGCTGCTGTCCTTAAGGGCTCATGTCTGCCTTGACTTCCCCACCATAGCAACCTTAAGTTGATGCGTTCCTGAGGCATTAGCACAAACAAGTGCAGAAATACGTTCCTTACTGCACTTTTTTCCTCTAGTGTTTTCCTCACCCTTCCTGAGCTGACTATTGTTTGACATCGACTTCCAATTAAGACCAGTTTCATCACCGTTATTTACCTATGTGAGACAACTGTTCATCTTCAATTAATTTATAGAGTTTAAGCATGAAAGGTTCCACACTAGCTATGTCAGCATCCTCACCTTCACCACGCACTTTAGCATCAAACAACCCATGTCGATTGCGAAATCGCCAAAGACAACCATCACTACATTTAAAGTTATCCATCAAGTTCATGTGTGAATTTACCAGCAACAGTTTTTATTGCGGAACTTGTAACATTAACACCACATGATCTTTGTTGTACATACCATTTCATCATTGATGCATCAAGTGAATTATCTTTACTACTTTTCATTTGTTTTCTTGTGGCTACTTTTCCACTTTTACTAAAGGACGCATTGACACAATAGCTCACGGCATACTGCTGCAGCTTCTGTTTACTCTTACGAATATCGGAAACTGTTTGTTTCTTAACACCATGCTCCTCACACACATTTGCTTCACTCAACCCATGTTCTAGTTTCTTCATCAAATCAAGTTTCTGCATCACTGTTAGATTAACCCATTTACGTTTTTCTTGTTTGGGAGGCATCTTGGCACAAAACAAACACCAGAATCAAAGCAGAAACAGGCGATGTACATTCCTCAAGAGAGAAGAGCGGACTCAGGCATGGGTGGCAGTAGATTTCACCATGTTAACACATATTATGTCAGTCTCTACCTGCCTCACTTCAAGCTTGGAACAATTTTTCTTTTATGATTTTAGGATATGCGTAGTATTCATATTATTTTTAAATTTATTTTAATAGGATTTTATATTTGTTTATCGTTATTTTCGGGTTTTGACGTTTCTAAAGCCAGTGTCACACTGGACAAATCTACCCATTCTGTCCATTGAGATTTTGTGGTCTGTTTAATCAAAATCGAGGGCTGAGTATATATATATATATATATATATATATATATATATATTTATATATATATATATATATATATATATATATATATATATATATATATATATATATACTCAGTATTCGTATCGGAATTGGGAGTATACAGTAGTATCATACTCAGTATCGGTACTCACTTGAAAATCGGGTATTGTCCCATCACTACTACTATTATGTTGCACTCTCCATTTTTTTCTCATCGATAAGACCTCCTTATCCTGAAGATTAGATACCCCTTACTAGATAGTGAAATTTAAATTAAGATCAGAATAACAATGGCTGATGAGACCCATGGCTCCAGTAGCTGCTGCTTGTTATGGGAGGTGTCCAGTTAGTAATTTTTTACACGAATCAGAGATAGTGGAAACCCTTATTATGGGGGTGGGTACACATTCTGCTTCATAGGTTTATGGATATGAATACCCCATCAGCAGATAGAGGATAAAGCGGCTGTTTTTCTGTGGAGATGGGGAAGGAAAATGATGCTGTGTTTTGATTGGCTATGTGCTTGATGAGGTCAGTAGGTGCTATCTTCCCCTGGTGGAGTAGCTAGTACATCTCCCCAATAGGTAGCCACTCACGTACTTTGGGTTTTATGTCTGCACTCACTGAGATTAAACCCAGCGCTTCAACTTCAGAAATCCAATACTGTATTCACTAGGCTAACAAGAGCTCCAACACTATGTTTTTGTATATCTTAATTAGAAATTGTAGTCAGAATTGCATGTGCTTTTATTGGCCCCAGCCAGATGGGTGATATTAAAAAGTATATAAGACCCTAACCCTTTGAAAATAAATGCTCCATATCTGTGACTCTACTACCCTGATTTAAACAACCTTCCTAAAATACAAAATATGATTTTTATTTCATCATTTTTTAGGATGTTAAATGGTATCTTTCTGTATATGCCATTGATTCATTTGTTTATCCCTTTTATCTTAATTTTTAACTACTTCAAGTTGTAGTAAGCCATTCAAGTAATTTACTTTTAGCCATAGAAGAATTTCACATTATAACTTATTAAATCTTAATTATCTGCCCTAACAGAAAGCTATTGATCTGGTCACCAAAGCTACTGAAGAGGATAAGAATAAGAATTATAAAGAGGCACTCCACCTTTATGAGACTGCAGTTGAACGTTTTCTTCATGCAATGAAATGTGAGGTTTTTTGTCATAGATTGGTAGACTCTCAATATATCCCTGCTTTATAAGTTACTTCCCAATAATTTCCAAATAGGATTTTGTGGTTGCTTTTAATGTGGCAAATCAAGAACTTGACTATTCACAGATGAAGTTCCAAATGAAAAGGCCAAAGAAAGCATAAGAGCAAAATGCAAGCAGTATCTTGACAGAGCAGAGAAACTCAATGAATATTTGAATCAAAATAGAGGCAAGAAGCCAATGAAAGCTGGAGAAAACTCCGCAGGGTGAGAAACTATCTTTGAAATAATGCTCTAAAATAGGTAAATATTTGTCTGGAATAGAAAGGGAAAGTGGGTGTTGGATGCATTTTATGATGACCTTTTATGTCATAGTTTCTTTTTGGTTCACTAGAAGTCGCTTCTCAGAGAATCTTAGTATTGCAGTTCATTTGTTCAGTGGGTATTTTTTTAGGTACTTCCTACAACGCTTGGGCCCCTCTACTCTTACTCACACCAGCTTTTAGAGATTTGTTTTTCCAGAACAAAATAAAATGTGCCAATTGACATGAACATGTTAACCCATTGGGGAGGGAATGAGGAAAAGAAAGGAATAAAAAGTGCCGAGACATAAGCAGACTTATGGAAAATAATTGGGTTCAATTAAAACTGTTACAAAAAAAATATTAAGCATAAATATGAATGTTCGTAATGCATGTCTATTCTGTGAGGGCCCTGGCTTTGTAGGGTGCTTTCTGAGTATCATTTAATTCTACTAATTTTACCATCGATATCATTTTAATCTTTTACATTGCTTCCCAGAAAAGGGGGAGGATTATGAGGCAAGGGCAAACAAAGTTCCTACAATATCTGAAACCTGTAGTGGCATCCCCTCCCGGTCCTAGTCACATGGTAGCGGCATGCCCTTGCGCCCTACTCACATGGTGGTGGCATGCCCTCCCGGCCCTAGTCACATGGTAGTGGCATGCCCTCCTGGTCCTAGTCACATGGCAGTGGCATGCCCTCCCGGTCATAGTCACATGGCAGTGGCATGCCCTCCCAGTCCTAATCACATGGCAATGGAATGTCCTCCCGTCCCTAGTCACATGCTAGTGGTATGCCCTCCTGGTCCTAGCCACATGGTGGTGGCATGCCCTCCCAGTTCTAGTCACATGCTAGTCTGAAACTATCTGGGTTTTATACCTATTAAACATCTTTTGCCACTTTATGATCCCTTGTACGTGAAGAGTTGCATGCCCAGACCCCACACAAGGGGGGTGCCACATGTAAACATACACCTGGAACCTGAATGGTATATAACCTTACAACGCCAGCTCTCCTGACTGTCTCATACTATATTGAGACTACTTGGGTTTTATTCTTTGTAGGTTAGTCACAACCAGCTTTTATCCATTTATCCTATGCATAGGGGGGGGGGGGGAAGGTTCCACTCAGCCCTCTTTGATTCTTGCTTCCAGTTACAAGGAGCTACAAGGAAGAAGAGTACCCTAAAAGACCGTATGGTCCATACAAGGAGGGTACTTTTGGCGCAATCCTCAGTGTCCATTGGCAACCTCGAAGATCACTCGCGAGGATCTTAACGGTGATTTCGCAAGACTTTATCTAGCCTTGATTTGAACTGGTCAACAGATTCACTGTTGACAACTTCCGTCGGAAGTGCGTTCCAACTACCACAGATACTGTATGTGAAGAATTTCCCACACAAGTTCTCAAGTTCTCAAAACAGTGTATTGAGGTGGAGAAGAAATCCCAAAGGATGTTAGGGTATATAAAGCAACAGTTTGGATATCGGAACAAGGAGATAAGTACTCTGTTTAATTAACTCCCTCGTTCAACCGCACTTGGAGTATGCCGTACAATTTTGGAGTCCTTCGTTTAGAAAGGACATCGAGAGATTGGAACGCATTCAAGCCAGGGCAACCAAACTGATTCCCTCTATCAGGCATATGAGTTATGATAGACTAAGGGAATTAGATATGTTCTCGCTGGAAACTAGCGGGGTGCCTCAAGGTTCTGTCCTGGGATCACTACCATTCATCATCTATATCAACGACATGGACGGTGACATGGTTGCCAAGATTTCTGTCCTCACTGAGCTGGAAAATATCCCTGTAGTCCAGTCTGTCGAAGCCTCAAAGTATTTTAAACACTTTGATAAGCTGACCACGTAGTTCCCGGTTTCCAGCGAGAACATATCTAATTCCCTTAGTCTATCATAACTCATATGCCTGATAGAGGGAATCAGTTTGGTTGCCCTGGCTTGAATGCGTTCCAATCTCTCGATGTCCTTTCTAAACGAAGGACTCCAAAATTGTACGGCATACTCCAAGTGCGGTTGAACGAGGGAGTTAATTAGACAGAGTACTATCTCCTTGTTCCGATATCCAAACTGTTGCTTTATATACCCTAACATCCTTTGGGATTTCTTCTCCACCTCAATACACTGTTTTGAGAACTTGAGGTCACTGGTGATAGTTACACCTAAGTCCTCAGTGTCGGTGGATTCAAGAGCAGTGCCCTTAAGGATATAGGGTGATTGGGGATTTCAGTGGCTGATATGCATCACTTTGCATTTGTTCACGTTGAAAGGCATTTGACACGTATCCAACCACTCCCCAATCTTCCTAATATCATTTGCAGGCAGGCAGTATTTCCATCCTTTGCAATGTTCATACCAAGTTTGGTATCATTGGCAAATTTAGAAATCTTGGCAACCATGTCACCGTCCATGTCGTTGATATAGATGATGAATGGTAGTGATCCCAGGACAGAACCTTGAGGCACTCCGCTAGTAATGGGCACCTACCCAGAAGCCTGTCCATTCACCACTACCCGTTGCCATCTGCCACTTAGCCAGGTCTCTATCCAGCCTGCTACTTTTCCATCTATGCCCAGCGATCACACTTTCTGGAGAAGGCGGCAGTGTGGTACCTTATCAAAGGTTTTCTGAAAGTCGAAGTAGACCACATCCACCGCGTTGTCCCAATTGTGCTCACTGAAGATGAAGTGGAAGAATTCCACAAGGTATGTCAGGCATGACCGTTGCCTTCGGAAGCCATGCTGGGAACTCCTCAGTAGCAGGCTCTGACTCTAAATGCGCCTCATTTTGTCCGCCATGATGCTTTTCATGAGTTTACCAACTATCGAAGTCAGACTGATAGGTCGGTAGTTCGACAGTTGGCTACGGTCTCCTTTCTTGAAGATAGGAGTCACCTCCGTTTCACACCACTCTAGGAATGCATTTGGTCCGGATTAACATGTTGAAGATTGCGCCTAGCTGTTGTGACACTTGATTGCGCACTTCTTTCAACACTTTAGGTAGAAACCCATCCGGGCCAGGTGACTTATTCGCCATTAGGTCAGTGATCTTCTTTTTTATTTCTCCTTTGGTGAAGCCCATATCCTCCAGCTTTTTTTGCAAGTAGGAATCCATTGGTTGGGGGATGGGACCACACTCTTCAGTAAACACTGAAGAGAAGTAGTCATTGAAGAGGTTAGCATTTTCGGCATCTGAGTGCTTTAATGTCCCCTCCTCATTCCTCAAAGGGCCAATCGTTCGACGGATTGGTTTACGGCTGTTTACATATCCAAAGAACTCCTTGGGATTCTCTTTTACAAAGTCTTGCCACTCGGAGTTCCTCAGACTGCTTAGCTGCCCTTATGCTGGACTTAACTCTCCTGGTCTGGTATTCGTCAAAGTCACCCGAGATCTTCAATTGCCGGTACACATTTCTCTTCTCCCTAAGCAGTTGGCTGATTTTTCGATTAAACCACTTTGGTTGAACAGAAGACCGACGGGAGCATTTCAGAGGGATGAAACACGATTGAAGACTCATGAATGTGGCTTTAAAACTGTTCCACGAGTCTTCAACAGCATCACACACTTCTAGCCTCGCGTCAGTCAGTTCAGCCCGAAAACCTGCAAAGTCTGCTCTTCTCAAATCAAGTTTCCTCGATTTACTAGTTGCAGGCCCTGTCTTGGGGACTTTGACTACAAATCTAATTAGTCGGGGGTCACTGCCACCGAGCTCTTCGCCAACAGAGAGGTCCTCAACGATGTCATCCTCATAGGTGAAAACCAAGTCAAGGATATTGTCTCCTCTCATTGGCTCTCTCACCCATTAAGTCAGGAACTCGTTGTTCATGAACTCCAGGAGTAGTGCATTCTCCAAACAGGGTTCTCTGGTTTCCCAGTCAACATGGGTATTGAAGTCACCCATGGTGATGCACACTGTCTTTTACAAGTTCGCCCAACAGCTGGTACAGACTCCTGTCCTGTTGTAAGAGTTGGGCAGGGGGTAGGTAAAGCACCAGGGTCCTGTATCTGGCAAGACCTATCTCTAGGTCAACACCTAGTAGTTCTTGGTCGGATACGATGTGGCAATCCATCGAGTTGAGAGTATCCTTGAAATACATCTTCCCACCGCCACCCTCTCTGTCTGGCCTATCTTTCAGGAAGAGCTGGTAACCGGGAATCGTGAATTCACCTTCAAAATCTCGGCTTGAGGTTTTTATCCACGACTCCAGGTTCTTCTGTTGCTACGAGGCCACGGAGCTCAATAAACTTGTTCCTGATTGACCTTGCATTGAACAGAACTTTCAGGGAGTTCCCGAGTGTAGCACTCCCTACACTCTTCCTTTTCCCGGCTTCTCTGTTTTCGTGGTCGCACCCTTTTTGTCGACCTTCGAGAAGGTTGTTTCAGAAGTGACGCGGGCGTGCTGACGCACGTCCGCTTTTGAACGCTCCTTTGGGTTCATTCCACAACATCTTGAATTAGGTTGGCGAGAAAGGCCTTTCCTTTAAAGGAGAGATGTACCCCATCCCTCTGGTAGAGGTCGTCTCTACCGCTAAAGGTACGATAGGGGTCCACGAAGAAGACTCCTTCTGCCGCGAAGAGATCCGCCAACCTTCTGTTTACTGCGACGTTTCTCTCGTGAGTGGTTCGGGATGGACCTCTTCTCGGAAGCATCCCAACCACGACACGTTTGCAGGTTTTAAGCCTTATGTCATCCATGGCTCCCATCACCGTTTGGATGGTCTTAACACTGAGGCCAACCTTACCCCCTCTGAGGTAGAGGTCGTTGCCACTCACCATCAGAGCGACAACTGAATTCTCAGAAATCTGAGCTTTCTCTGCCTCTACTCTGATGTTGTGGTTACCCCGTCCTGGCAGGCAGCTTACCTTCACGCTAGTGCGAAGGTGGGGGGGCTAGCAGTGGCTGCAGACCCCGTGTTTGCAGGTCACCAATGAGGGTGACATTCAGACACTTGGTCTCTGAAGACGGAGTCTTTCCTTGTGGGAGAGGCCTCTCCTTTTCCTCTTTACTCTCCAGATTCTTATCCTTCTTTTTCTTATTCCCCTTTTTCTTTTTTATCCATTTTTCTTCTATTTTTGGTTCTTCTTTTGTTTCAACTTTATTCTTTTTCTTATTCTTCTTTTTCCTCTTTTTCTCTTGCCTCAGCTGGCTTTAACCTCAGATGATGCCGGAATCTCTGCTTGGGTAAGAACTACGGCACTAGAAGATTCCGACACGTCAGGGGCGACTATGCATCTTTTAAGCATTGATTGTGAGCTGCGTGAAGAGCTTCAAGTTTCTCCACCTTACTCTCAAGAATTTGAGCTCTCTCCTCTGAGGCTCTATAGAGGTCTTTCAGTTTCTCCACCTCTCGCATCAGTATATAAGTAGTGCAGATACTTTCTGGGCTGCATTTTGAGTTGCAGCCCTCTGGAAAGTTAATGCACCACTTTTCTAACTGGCATGTTGCACAGTTGTGTTTTAGATGAATGGGTCCTTTTTTGCTTGTCATTTTGAGCGCTTTCTCTCTCTCTGAAAACTCGTGACCAATCAATGATAAAAAAGGGGGGGGTTGGTGAGTTCTCCCTGTGTGAGTCGCTCCCGCCTATCGATCGGAGACGCTTTGGATTTGGGATCTTTCAGAAGGCACGCTCCATGTGCTGCTGTTCGTCCGACCGAGTCGTCAAACCTCGGCGGGCGTGCCGTGGCTCCCAACCAAGCAGCATTGACAGTCCCTGAAGGGGCCATCGATTTCTCACCAGGTGAACAACAGAGCACGCCCCGTACTAGACTCCTACTAGTTCCCTTCACGACGGCCAGGATCTCGGAGTAGCGTTCACTGGATATCCCGCCACACAAAGAGACTCGACTCAAGGCTTTTTATTGGCCTGGCAACCAACCTGGGAACAAAGGACCGTCACCTCGGACCGATGCTACCAGAGGCACCCGTCAATGGTCTCTGGGAATGGTCAATAATTACGCGCCATTCATCGTGCCCCAACGCCTAGGACACCTCTAGTCCTAGTCTCTTGCAACCAGTGAGCGTCGATTGGCGTTGTTTCTAGAGGTTCCAAGGCCTCTCTTCTGATGCATGAGGTAGCTGCCAGGTCCTTATATGTAGATAGAGGGAAAAAAGGGTAAGAGTGACACGATAGGAGTAGGGTTTTTTTTTTTCTTCCTTTTGTATAAGTGGAAGGAAGAGATAGGATAAAAGTTAAAAAAAAGGATAAGGATAGAGTAGAAAAAAGGCCGCACTTAGTCTGGAACCTCGTTTCCGACCAAATCGACAAGGGAAGCCCTACCAGGGGTACCCAGAATAGAGGTACCCCCGCCAACTTAGCTTGAAAAGTCAAAGGTACCCACAAGTTCTCTTCCCGCGACAAGGGGGCGTCACCTCTCCCTCTACTTTCTCGAGAGAGAGAGAGAGATGGTGGTTTGTAGCATGCCCTCCCTCTTTCCTGATGCCCCTTTCCACACCAGAAGTTGATTACCAAATCTTTGGCCAGGCCCTGGGGATACTGGAGTATTCCCCCTGCCCCAGGGCCCCTGTGGTTAGGCAATGGGTAGGGTGCTCACTATTCTTTAGAGAGGTTGTGTTGGGCGGGTGCATTTCTGACTACAATGACTAGTGGAGGTACGAGGTGTGAAGTATGCTACCCTTCCAATCTCAATGGCTTCTACTGCACATATATGGTGGCTCCATTCTTTTGGGGATAAAACATAAGGAGGTTCGGTTGTCATTGTCCTTTCTAGCTTATGATCGAGGCCACCAAGTATGTGTAAATGATCATATTCTGGATGTTTCTTACATCCTATGATGACTTCTATACGTCTCAAGGTATTGAGAGGTCATAGTGTTTTTTGCTTACATCTGTACTATAAGGATGACTGAAGAATGCTCAGTGAATAAAGGAGAGTACCTCCAGGCATAGCTTCATTATGGTGAATAGTGAATGAATCGCAACATGATCCCTCAAAGGAGAGCATTAACTAACTTGATTGGTAGAGAGCCAAAGGTGACGCATTTCTTGGATAGGAGCCTTCTGATGAATGTGTTGAACCCATCCAAGGCAGCCATTATTAGTGTCCTTCAGATACTTTATGGCTTGCTAGTGAGTGTGATGCCACACTCTACCATCAACTTCATGAAAGGAGCAGTTTATGTGGGGGAAGTCGTGAACCACTCCTTAGAGCTGCTCAACCATGAGGTAGTCAAGATCCAACATGTGATGAGAAAACAGGGAGGGCCTCGAGACCCATCACTACACTGTTCCTTACATTCAACCATGACCGGCTTTCTTGAGTCAGTGCATGTCAGTTGGTATCACTACCACATGAAGGCATTCTTGCTACTGCCACTGCTTTAGCCATGCAAATTGTTCATGTAAATGTGCAAAGTCGAGGTCTACCCAAAGTCTGTGTAAGTTGCTCCAAGGCAGTACATGATAAGCCCCTATCATGTATAGCCAAGTGTGTCAATTGCTTAAAGCCATACCCTGCTTCTTCAAAGTAATGTGATGTGTATATCCTGGACAGGGAAATTTTGCCCATTCAGACTGTGGATTCTCTCTCTCATTTTGCTAGGCTAAGGACTAGGTCCTGGCATGCCTCATGCTACCTGGAACATCTTAGGCCTCAATTTTTAAAAAAAGCTGCCTCTGCTCCTGGCCCCTTCCAGCCTATGAGCACATTCATTTCCATGCCAATTTGGTATCCATCTGTCGGTTATATCCCCCCCTCAGGCACCCCTCTGGTAGAACTGGTGGAACAAAGCGTTCACACACACCCTTGGCTAAAACTAGAGCCACCCTTCCTTCCTTAGTGCAACTGTTTCTCATAAGGCGAAATGACTGTATGCCTCCATCAAGGCATCAGACTCACAGGAGGCAACACCCTTAAAGGTGGTCATGACACCATGTTCTGGGCTTCCTAAAGCTGCCCCCCTGAAAGGAAGACAGCACCTAAGGAGCTTCAGTTCCTATGCTCCAACCCAAGGTTGGAATGGGTTGCTCGGAGATGGTGGATCTTCCAAAGGAGGGACCCCACTTCTGAAGGCTGGGGGAGGAAAAGAGACTTGCATAGCAAGCCCAACCTCCCCCGATAACTCTTTGAAGGCAACAGTGCCCAAAGTTCTGCCTCCAGAAATCACCGCTATTTTCGTTTGGGTCTTTTCTTGTAAGAGGTCCCCCTGCATCGCCTCTGAGCTAGGCTTAGAGGGCATATTCCTTCAATGGAATTGCTGTTGACTTTGGACCAACTGGGAGGAGCTGCCTGTCTTCTCCCATTCCCTGTCAGTTATCTTTTTGCATGGGACATTGCTGGGTGCATACCCTCTGCCCACCCTGCAGGGGTATAGGGGTTTTTCATCCCCATCTGTTTTATTTTCATGTCCTTGATCTATCCCTGGGCTTTTAGGATGCACACTGATTTTGGGTGTCAGGTAGTTAATGACCATGGTAGTGATCACTTTCCCATTCAAATATCACTTTCTCTATCACTCCCACCTGGTTTGCATTTCAGGAAATGATTGATTTCTCTGTCCCAGTCGAGGAGTTTAGTTTGGTGGATAAGGCGGTTAGTTCTCTGGCAACCTCATCACTGTGGACCTAACTACTATTCCTAGATTGTCTGACCTATTTTGCCTACCGACTGCTTTCATGGTAGTCAGCCAAGTGTGAGGTGACCCTCAAACAGAAGGTTTATGCTTACTTGTGATATAAGTGTCATCCAAATGATTTCACTGTCAGTTAATTTTGTCAACTAGGGCCAGGTTCAAGTATATTCAAATCAGTCCCGCCGCTCTTCCCACGGACATCTGTTTCTTCACTTAATGAGAAGACCCCTCTTTCAAAAGTAGGGAAACAAGACAAAATGATTTGGGGCAAGTTCTGTCAGGCCCTTTCTCCAGGAGAATGGAACAGTAATCTTAGACCCCACATCCGTGGCATAGTCCTTCATGACTGCTTTCTCTAACCTGTATGCTGCTATACCAGCATACACTGCATGTCATGATGTTGCTAAAGGCTGCTGACTGGACTTAACCTCCAGAGTTGGATCCCCCTACAATAACAGGTTTACATTCAGTGAGTTACATTTTACTCTCGCTTTGTTCATTCAAAGCTTGAGTATGGATTCAAGTTTTATGCGCCCGCAGCCGATCGTGTATTGCGGAAGGTTGACTCGATCCACCACACCGGCCTTCGCCTGATGACTTCCGCACTTCCCCCATTAATAGCCTACTTGTCGATGCTGGGGAGATGCCACGTGCTCTGTGTCATGCACAGTGCATTATTCACCTGTACACATCAGCCCTGCGCCTGCCTCAGTTGCTAACAGCTCTCACTGCTTTTGCAGCTGATCTCGACGGTGCCCTTGCCGCCGAGAGTCTTTTGTGAGCTAGGTATAGCTCTCAGGCTGGCAGCACCCCTGGTTCTGCCCAGGATGCCACCCTGGTCACTACTGCTTCTGCCTTGTACTCAGGATGAGTTTGTGCACACTGACTTGTGTACTTTATGACTTTTTAGAGGAGGCTTTCCTTGTCTACTTTATTTAACTGTCTTTTTTGTCATTTTTACTTTGTAGGTTGCACATTCCTACACCGGGGTGAGGCGGGCCTTCCCTCGACGCCAGAGCGTGTTTCCTGCTTGTTGCCCTTATCCTTTCTCTTTTTTTATTATTGGCATTTTTTTGGCACATTATTTTAATGTAGCCTAGGCAGTACTAGGCTGCCGTGAGTATGGTGACTTATGCCCAAGTAGGCAGTCACCAGATGGGTTCCTAAAAAAAAAAAAAATTAGGCAGTGTCATTTTCTTAAGTTCCACTCCACATCGGATGCTCTGTTCTGACTGGAAAATGCCATATATGAGGCCTTCCTTTATAGACAGCACTATGCCACAGTGTTTTATTATATAGATAAGGCCTCTAATACCACATGGAGATAGGGTATCATGGAGACTCCACATGATGCAGCTGAATTTCTTTTAGAACGTTGACTCCACATATGCATGGAGGAGCCCTCACTGACCCAATGTAGCAGGAACAGTGTGCCCCCCCCTCCCCCTAGGGAAGTTTCCTCAGTTTTCATTCTTTCTCCTGAAATTCAATCGGTCACCTCGCTCCTGCTGGAAGATGTTCTTGCTATGTTCTATGTGGACAACCTTTCACTCTTATGATGCAGACAATTTGTTAACTCTGGAACATCAACTTCAACAGGCATTGAACTGCATCTCTCGTTATGACAAAGTCCACATGTCTTGGCTTTCCTCAGCTAAGACTGAGGTGGTGCACTTCTTCTGCCATCCAAGTCTGTACCCTGACCCGGACTTGTTCCTAAACAGGGCTCGCCTGGAATTGGTTGATTTGCACAGTTTTCTTGGTCTTGTTTTTGACTGATGCCTCACCTGGGAAGCTCATGTTTGCAGCCTTGGGTTTTTTTGTACCTAGGCCATGGATATTCTTTGTTCTGTGACTTTTCAACACTTGGGGTGCGGATAGAACACTACCTTGCTTTTCTTCCAATTCTTTGTTCATTTAAAGCTTTACTACAGATTCGCACAACCCACATTGAGAGCCTACTTGTCAATGCTGGGGAGATGCCACTCGATCTGCACCATACACTGTCATCTCACTACATTGGTAGTTTTATCCCAACGGTGCTTATTCTGCTGAGATATGCCAGTCATACCCTCTTAGCCCCAACACCTGCAGTTTACCCTCTTGCCACATTGTTTGCAGGAGGATCTGCCTCTTTTCTGGCTAATACTTTGCCTTCTGAACTGTCATTAAAGTTTTTTATTTCTTCCTCAGTTTTGTTTACCACTTTGCTTTTTGTACTGCACTTCAATTTCTTATTCACTTTAAGGTATCACTGAATTATCTACCGTTATTAAACTTTTCCATTCCTCCTTCCACTTTGGTTACCACATTGTTGTCCTTAGAAGCGTTTCATTTCTTCCTCCATTGTGGTTCATTTACAAAAATTTCTTTGAATTCTAAAACTTTGAAAGGCAAATAGTTTGGACAATAAAAGCTTTGAATCACCTCATTAAACCTAACATTTTAATAAAAAAAAGCTAATGATTTAAAATCACTAAAGAAAATTTTTAAGTGCACATTACAATTTTGCGGAATATGCATTTATTATAAGATACAATAGTTTTAATATTATTCATTACATATTTTTAGGAATGATTTTGTATAATTTATTCAGATTGTTTTTTAGGTTTTCAAATTTTTTGTACTTTGAAGTTGTAGAACTTGAAGAAGTGTAGGTAAGTGATTCTGGGTATTACTTCCAGTTTGATGGGCAGGTAAAAAAAAATTGGTGCTAGTTGGGAGAAATTGCCAATCATGTCCAGGAGTGAAGTTGGGTTCATGTGTGCAAGCAAATCCATCCACATGCATCATCACACTGTGTGTCAACACCACTCACACATCATTCTTCTCTCTATGGAGACCCATCAAAGTGTTTCCATCCACACTCACTTGATGCAGAATGAGTGGCTCTCCATTGAGTTATGATGGTGTTCTAAAGGCTTACTGGCTGGTGGCAAACACAACAGTACTACCGTTCTTCTTTTCTCTTTCTCCTCAACTGCTCAAGGGCCCATGGGCTTTGTAGTTATTGTCATATTAATATTTATGCCATTTTCATTTAGCCTTCCTGTATACCCTACCAAATGAATTTGATGGGTAGGGTTAATAGTGAAGTACATTACTTAGTTATTGTAAAGCTGAGTAACTGAGGGGATGGGAAAATTGGAAATATTTTGATATTCCTTGTAGGTAAATAAGTTATTAATTTTAGCAGATTTCAGCCACCAACACCATACACCAACATAGACAGCACCCATCAATCACCATTCTTCATTAACCTCGCATTCTTATCCTTCACACTCACTTGTACTTTTCAGCACACACCATCCATAAAGATATTCAATAGCCACAGCAACATCACACTCCCAAGTATATCCAACTATTCACTTCAGCATTCTTTCACCTTAATGTTTACTTTTCAGTGCAAAAACTTTGACACAATCCAGCCATTTACCACCTATTCCTTAGATTTTTCTAACCTGCCAAAATGCTTCACTATTAACACTACCATTCACTTTCTCCTAATCCATTGGACTTATAAAGCAGTCTTTCAAGGCCAGGACCATCATAGGGTACCAAATGTATTATGCTCGTGAGATGTGTAATATTGTGATTGCAATGGGACTTTAAATACAGGTATGCTTAATTTTTCCCCTCTCAGAAAGAAGAGCACTGAATCTGATTCTGATAATGATGACAACCCTGAAAAAAAGAAAATGAGTCAGAAGTTGGAAGGTGCCATTGTGGTTGAGAAGCCTAATGTTCGATGGGATGATGTGGCTGGGTTAGAAGGTGCCAAGGCTGCACTCAAAGAAGCTGTTATACTCCCCATTAAGTTCCCACAGATGTTTACTGGCAAACGGCAGGCGTGGCGAGGAATTCTTCTCTTTGGGGTGAGGTGTGCTATTCACCCATGGAAACTGATGGATATGAGTTTATTCCATTAACATATCATGCAAAGTTGCTCATGCTAGATAATGTTTCTTTTTTATATGTCCTAACAGCCCCCAGGAACAGGGAAGACCTTTTTGGCAAAGGCTGTAGCGACTGAGGCAAACAACTCAACATTTTTCAGCGTTTCATCAGCAGACTTGGTGTCTAAATGGATGGGAGAGTCAGAACAACATGTCAAAACACTGTTTGAGATGGCGCGTTCACAAAAACCTTCAATTATCTTCATTGATGAAGTGGACTCTTTGGTGTCATCCCGCTCAGAACAGGAGTCAGAGTCTGCTCGAAGGATAAAGACAGAGTTCCTCGTCCAAATGCAAGGTTAGAATGAGACATTTTAACATATTAACCTCTCCAAATTGACTGCACTAAGAAATGAGCTGACTAAGGTTGATTGGGTATTATCTACAGTGAATTATTGCTGTAAAAATAATAATTCTCTTGTAATGAATCTGTAAGTGCAAAAACAAATTAAAAGAGCAATTTCATACTTAGGTGTGATTCAGGTTTCCTTGAAGTTTATAAGTCCTTTGAACTCTTAAGGCTCTTGTCCCATGTATAAGGAATATCAAATTTGAAAGAAAAGTATGCATCTTGAGGAGGGAAAAATAAATCTCATTTAACAGCAGAAACAAACTGCTTGTGATGTAAGCCACCCACCTACTAATACTAAATCGCATTTCGACCTCTAGGTGTTAATATATTTCATATTTTAATGTTCCCTCCCTTTTTGGAGATACTCTCCTGCAGCTGAAGTGCTTAAGCCTGAGGGCTATGCAGCTGAAATTCCTCTAAATGTGAGGTAATATTAAAGGCAATCATCAATTCTACCCTCCTTCATACAAGTGTCTATTTAAGGTTTCCAAACAATCTTGGGTCAGTGAATTTTGCCCTCCAAAGAGTGGGACTTGTAGAGTTTGATGTGAATTTGTTCACTTCCAGTTAACATTTTCTTACTTTCTGAAGATAATAATAGCTCTCTAGTGATAATAATTGAAAAAAGTGCCCCCCACCCCCATCTTTGCCCTTTGGCCAGCTCTTATCTCAATGCTGGAAGAGATAGGAACTGATGGATACCACACCTCTCACTAACTAGACTTTTTATTGTTTTTACTCTTATACTCCTACCCTTTTATTGATTTTGATCAGGACAACTCTTCAGATATATAGGGTGTTCGGGCTCAATTTGACAATTTTTAATGACTCCTTCTTTAGAAACAAGTTGATGTATTGGTGACCAGTCACTAGCGTTGGAGAGCATACAGAGTAGTTTTAGTTGAGAAAAAGTTAGCTGACGGAAGATTGGAAAAGATTGACCTACATCATGATGATTCGCACCAGGTGTCAAATGCCAACGTAACAACTGCTGCTCAATGCTCTCTGAATACTGTAGAGGCTGTACACACGCTAGAATTCATCCAAAAACTGAAGGACAAGGTGATGGAAGAACCAAGCTATGGCATTCAGGCTTTGGCGAGAGAGATGTGTTTTGTAGTTGCCACCATAAAGCTGGTCCTGAATGAGTATCAGTTGCTTAACACCCAGAAGAACAAGTGGCTTGCCTACAATCCATGTGAAGTTCCATGTATCATGAAGACCATGTTTCCCCAACTTTGATGTTCTTTGGGGTGCATCTCCAGTAAATATGATGTCATGCTGCCCAAAAGCTTCGACTACACTCTTGGGCGGCACATTTCAGACTGCTATATGGACTTGCTGGAGACTGGTGAAACCCTGGCTGAAGAGGGTTGCTGCTGGAAGGCCATACTTCTGGAAAGACTGAAGTGGTTGTCTGAAAATTTCTATGACTTCACCAGTGCCACTTTCTGGCCTCCTGATTCCCTGGATTTTAATCTCATAGATTACTATATGTGTGGGCTGCAGTTTAGAAAGAGACCAACCACTGTGCTTGCAACATCAAGATAGAGCTGATGGCCAAGATCATGGAAGTGTTTGAAGACTTTGACTGCGACACAGTGAGGAACGCATGCAACAAGATTCGGAGCCATCTTGAGGGCAGCTACTTTGAGTAAACTGTTATCTCCCAGCCATAATCTAGTTGATATTTTGAATTTTTAAAATGCATTCATTTTTGGCTGAGATATTACAGGGGGTTTTTTGTTATGCAAACCATTAAATTTAGCCCTTTCACACCCTCTTGATGTCAGGTGCGATGCAACCTTTTTCACTTCAGTAGCCCAGTGTGACACTGCTTTCCCTTTGGCTATACAATGACTTCGTCATCCAGAGGTGGAGAGTCTTACAATGTGCTCTTCCCTATATATGAATTAAGAGAGGCCTTTAAAATCTGTAAGGACAGCTCCCCAGGGCACAACAACATCCCTTATCCAATACTTCAACATTATCCGCAAGAGGGGATGTCCTTTCTTCTAGGCCTCTATAACTGAATCTAGATGGAGTGAGCATTCCTGAGCAGCTGGAGCATGGCTGTGCTGATTCCGATCCCGAAGCCAGGAAAAGATCACTCGCAGCCTACCAACTTCTGTCCACTCTCACACTCACCCTACATGTGCAAGCTGCTTGAGAAGATGGTCAATGTCCGACTGATGTGGATCCTATCCTGAAACACGGAAACTTCTTCGCAAGCTGCCAGTTCATATTCTGCAGGCTTCGTTCCATGTCAGATGCTCTCCTGACACTGGAGTCGTCAATCTGTTGGGCATTTAGATCGCAGCAGCATCGCATTAGGCGTTTTTTGCCTGGAGACATGGCTTCTCCAAACACTCCGCAAAATTAGTCTAAGGGAGAGATTTCCGTGTTTCTTAAATGCTTTCATGGCCAATAGGATTGTAAGGGTTGGGCCAGACGAGTCCTCTCCTCTCCCTATCAACTCAAAGGTGGAGTTCCACAAGGCAGTGTCTTGAGTGTAACTCTATTTGCTGTTACGATCAATGACATAGTGGATGTGCTCACAAATGGAGTGATCAGCACCTTATTTGTGGATTACCTGTCAATATCATTTCATTTGCATCCTTACAGATGTCAGCAACCAAAAGATGGGTCCAGATTGCCATTGAGGAAGTCTTTATGACAAGTGGATCCCATGTAGGGATGAGGCTCAGTTTTGGGGGTTGGTCTTTGACATCAGACTAACCTGGCCTCCTTACCTCTGTTCCCCAGAAGTTGCTCCGGCCTGGGGTGGTGGGTTTTTAACAACCTACTTCATCTCTACCCAGACCTTCCTCATATCCCCTTTCTCTCCTTTCACGGTATATGAATTTTATGCCGTGCCTAAGGTGGAGCCACCATGCCGATGGGCTGCCAGGTCACTAGGCAGGAGGAGTGGGCTTAGGTTGCGACAGCTGGTTCTGTCGGCCTCGTATTCACCCCTTCAGAGGGTGCTACTGTGCAGGGTTGGCAAAAAAAAACAAAATTTTGAAAAAGCCCAATAAAAGCTGTTTTAAAAAAAACAGTATCAGAGAAATAACCTTAATTTGATATATATTTGTTGAAATTATAAGCATAAATATGAATTTTGAATAAAATAATGATAAGTAGCATTTATTTCTTGAAAAAAAATGTAATTTTGAAAAATCCCCCAAAACCCGGGTTTTTTCAAATTTCACTTGAAAAGCCCCCCCCCCAAAAAAAACTGGGAATAGAACCCAGGTTTTTTAGAGCTGTTTTTTTTTTTTAATTTGCCTTTCCTGCCCGCCCTCCCTCCTTGTGCTTTTGTAGGGGACCCTCAAAACTTCTACCGGAGAGGAGGCTTGCTCCACTCTTATGCTACTATTCCTATTGGTGTAGGGGACTTTCCCTTCACCCCTTTCTATGGAGTCGCATTTGGGCAATTCCCTTTTTACAGTGGCAGTCCCCTTTATACTTTCTCAGGGGACTGCCAAGAAAGCACACCAGGGGCCCATAATTGACCAGTGGCTCGATAGGGCCAACCCACTTAGTGGAGCGAAGTATGACAGGGCCCATCAACCCCTGCCCTCCAAAGTCATGCGGGCATGAATAACGATCTTCCAGGGGCTCACTGTACGTGCCCCCCTCTCGATGAATGCTAGTTCGCTGGCCCAGGATATGACAAAAGGTACCTCGAAGGTGACCTGTAATGTCTTGGTGGAGGGGATGGCCACATAGAACCCCCACCCCCCCCTGAGATGGACATGGTCCCTGAGGTGACCCAGCTCCAGACGGTAGAATCTTTCATGAGGTTGAACACGGACTCATTGCCAAGGAGAGAACCAGAGTATCCCCCTGTGAAGACTTCTCCTCAGACGGCGCTGGCGCCCGATGCCTTACAAGGAGAAGAGGGATCTTGCCCGGCTACTGCTCCTAGACAGGCAAGACCTTCTCCATTTCAGAGAAGGATCTTGCTGAGGCTAGTCCATCAGGCCTAGGGGCTCCTTCCGGCAGAGGGGATAAGCGGGTTCATTCCTCGCCATCCTCTCCCAAAGAGAAAAAGAAATGGAAAAACAGACTAGGGGCTCGTCTCATTCAGGGGTTACCTGGCGTTTTTGAGCCCGCTGGCTTCAAACGCTTCCTAGTTATTCAGTCCACTGATGGTAGCATATTAGCTAAAGGCAACATGATCCATCAGAGGAGAGCTGTAGCTAGCGTGATTGAGAGAGAACAGAAGTTGACCTGTTTCTCGGATGGTAGCCTTCTGGCGAATGCGTTGAATCCCTCCGTGACGGTGATGATTAGTGCCCTTCGGACACTTGTTGGCACGGCGGTGAGTGTGATGCTGCACTCTACCATGAACTTTATTAAAGAAGTAGTTTATGCGAGGGAACTCGTGGACTATTCCATAGACGACATCACCTTAGAGCTGGCGACCATGGAGCGGTCAAAGTCGAACATGTGTTGAGAAAACAGGGAGGCGCTTCGATACCCACCCCTACACTCTTCGTCAGGTTCGATTGTGACAAGCTCCCTGAATCAGTGCGTGCCGGTTGGTATCGCTATTGCGTAAAGGCATTCATGCCACTACCACTACCACGAAAGTGCTACTACTGCCACCGCTTCGGCTATACGAATCATTCATGTAGATGTGCAAAGTCGGGGTTTCCCGAAGTATGTGTAAATTGCCCTAAGGCCGCACACAATAAGTCCAAATCGTGTATGGCTAAGTGTGTCAATTGCACATAGCTGCCTCCCGCTTCTTCGAAGCAATGTTGTACCTATCCTTGAAAAGTAAATCCTGTCCGTTTAGGCCCAGAATTGTCTTCTCTTTTCACGATGCTAAGGACTTGGTCTTGGCGTGCCCGGTGCTGCCTGGGACATCCTATGCCCATCCAGGCATACGAGAACGGTCGTTTCCGCGTCCATTCGGAACCCTCATGCGGGTTCTACTCATCCCGGGCGCTCCCCTGGTAAAGCTTATGACACAAAAGGGTTCACACCCAGCCCTGGCTAAAACCAGGGCTCACCTCCCTTCCTCCAGTGTGACCGTTTCGCGTAACGCTAAATGGCCGCTCGCATCTACCGAGTCGTTAGACTTACAGGAGGCAACACCCCTGAAGTTGATCGTGAGGCCATCTTCTGGGGTTCATAAAGCTGCCACCCCCCCGACAGGGTGAAGGAGCTTCGGCTGATTCACCCACATCCAGTGATAGGCTAGGTGGATCCTCCAAAAGAGGGAAGCCTAAGGGTTTCAAGGCGGAGGGAGGAAAAGACTCGCATGGCGAGCCGATCCTCCCCGATAAGTCCTCGAAAGTGACAGCGCATTGTCATGCATGCCAACAACTCCCGGAGTTCTGCCTCGGTGATGCGTACGGCCATTCCCGTGAGGGTCTTCTCTTCAAAGAGGGCTCCCGCATCTCCTTCGAGCTAAGCATGGAGTGCATATTCCTTCAATGGAATTGCCGTGGACTCCGGGCCAACTGGGAGGAGCTACAGAGGCTCGTCTCGTCCCGTTCCCCGTTAGCTATCTCTTTGCAGGAGGCCATGCTGGGCGCGTGCTCCCTTCCCCCCCTCCCGGGCTATAAGGGTTTTTGAGACTCAACCACCATAGGATGTGGTCCGGGTAGGAGAATGCGCGATTTACACCCGACATAATGTCTCCGTTTTTTCTTTTTGCTTTAGATACCTCTTTTCAGGCAGTAGCTGTACAGCTACACCTGGATAGTAGGTGTACTGTTATTTTCGCATACATTCCACCCTCAGCCGAGTTGGACTTCCGCCGCGTAGTGACACGGTTGCCGAGGCCCTTTCTCATGCTCAGAGATATGAAAGGTAGACGCCCCCTCTGGGGAGACTGGTGTCCTAAATGTAGATGAGTTTATGCATCACCTCCCGAGAACCACTTCATTTTCCTGCCTCCATCTATCTTTGTGCTCTCCTGATGCACAGACTGATTCTGGGTCGGGGGTGGTCGATGATCTCCATAGTAGTGATCACTTTCCCATTCAAATATCATTTTCTGGGCAGCAGCTGCCGTCCGAGAGCCCGCCCCGGTGGTGCTTGGTGCTTGGTGCTTGGTGCGGGCGCGGTGGTCCGCATTTCAGGAAATGACTGATTTCTATATCTCGGTCCAGGAGTTTAGGTCGGTAGATGAGGCCGTTGAGTTCTTGTCCGGCAACCTCATCACCGTGGGCCTAGCTAATATTCCTAGAACGTCTGGCCGTTTTACACGCCGACCCCTCCCGTGGTGTTTAGCCGAGTGTGAAACGGCCCTCAAACAGAAGTGTTATCCCTATATGCGCTATAACCGGAGCCCGAACCACTTCACTGTAGGTGAATTTCGTCGAGTTAGGGCTAGGTTAGGTTCCGTATATTTCGAAGCACGCACGCCGCTCTTGACGGGCGTGCGTGTCTTCACTTAACTTCGTGCATGGATACCGCCCCTGGGCTGGACGATATCCCTGACGTAGACTTGTTTCTAAATGGGGCGCGGTTGGAAGTGGTGGACTCGCTCCGTTTCTTTGGTCTTGTATTTGACCGACGCTTCACCTTGGAGGCTCATATTCGCAGTCATAGGTTCTCTTGCACCCGCTTCATGGATATTCTTTGTTCCTTGATGTTCAGCGCCTGGGGCACTGATAGAGCTACTGCCTTACTTTTTTATCGATCATTTGTTCGTTTGAAGCTCGACTATGGATGCGAATTTTATGCATCCACAGTCGAGCGTGTGCTGCGGAAGGTGGACTCGATCCACCACACCGGCCTTCGACTGGCGACCGCTGCCTTTTGCACTAACCCCATTGATAACCTACTTGTCGATGCTGGGGCGATGCCACTCGCTCTGCGCCGTGCACAGTGCATATCTCGACTGTACGCGCGAGCCCGGTGCCTCCCTCAGTCACCAACAGCTCTCACTGCATTTGCAGCTGAACTCGACTGTGCCTATGCCGCCGAGAGACGCCAGTCATACCCTAATCCCTTTGGGTTTAGGGCCAGGAAACTCCGAGAACTAGTTATAGCTCTCGAGCTGTTGGCGCCTCTGATTCTGCCTAGGACGCCACCCTGGAAGGTACCACTATTGACCATTTGTCGCCACGCCTCTTCTCCCAAAGTTTGTACAGCGCTGGGAGTATTGCGTTTGTCCTTTTTGGAGCACACTTTGTGTCACGCTGGAACCGTGCCAGTGTATCCGGATGGCTCCAAGCAGAAGAGGGGGTCGGTTTCCACGCCGTATTTCCTCTGTTTGAAGTCAGCGAGGCTCTGTCAGGCACTGCGTCCGTCTTCACGGCTGAGCTGGTTGCAATACACCGCCCGGTACGGCAGATAACGCGATGTACCCGGTTCGGAGACCGGATTGTGATTAATAGCGACTCACAAAGCGCCCTGAGTGCTCTCAGGGCATTGGAATCTCCGCATCCCCTGGTTCGCGATATTCGTGATGCCACGGTTTTGGCGAGCCGGGTGGATGTCGAGATTATCTTCTGCTGGGTTCCTGGACATGTAGAATTTGCGGGGAATGAGCGTGCCAAAGAGTCCGCGAGGATTGGGCGACCAGGCCAGCCTTTCGCCTTCCCTTACACCCATGGCATGGCACGAATACGGTCTACACACTCGCGGGACGCACCGCCATTTGATGGAGCGCTCGCCTCCTCCTTACTGCGACGACTGCGTTATTCCTCAGACTGTTCGGCACATTCTTGTTGAATGTTCCAGTCTGGGTGATCTTCGACAAGCGTTACCTGTCCCGGTACCGGGATGAGCGCTATCGCTCATCCCGGTTCATGCACACTGACTTGTAGACTTTTTGACTTTGGGAATGAGGGTGGCCTCCTCCACCTTATCTGTTTTGTTGTTGTTGTTTTTGTAGCTCTCACGTTCCTGCGCAGGGTATCCCCTTGACACCCGAGCGTGCTTGCTACCCCTTTCGTTGTTCCTTTTTGTTTGTTTTTTTGTTGTTGCTTTTTCTCTGCATACTGTTATTTTAATTTAGCCTAGTACTAGGCTGCCCTGTGTACTGTGACTTATACCCAAGTGGGCAGTCACCAGAAGATGAGCTCCTATAATTTAAAAACAAAAAAAAATGGTAGGGGGCACCTCCTCCACTTTATTTGACTGGCTTTCTTTTGTTCGTCCATGTTCCTATGCCAGGGGGATGCTGCCGCCCCCCCCACAAAGCCGGAGCCCGCTTCCTTCCTTCTTGCCCCTTTGCTTTGTTTTCTTGTTATTTTTTCACCATGTCCCTTTTTAATGGTTGTTATTTACTTATTATTTGTCTTTTAATATAGCCTAGTAGTAGGCTCTGTTGTGTACGGCGACTTATGCCCAAGTAGGCATTCGCGCCAAGAGAAAAAAATGTTTTCTTGTGTATTGTCGGAAAGTAAGTCTTGTTTCTACTGTGACACCAATCAATGTTGTTTGTTATTTTTTCTAAGCGGAATGGTGTGTTTGTTGTCTTCCTGTTTGTGGGTTGTCAAAAGGGTACTGGAGGACTTTGAAGATGAGATGAGACAGTCATTGGTGGGCTACTTTGGATCTGTTCCATATAGATATCTTCCCTTTTCTCACCCCCTAATTTACAATATCTCTCCTATTTTAAGAGTAGGATATTCTATTTATTATAACTTTATCAAGGACTATCTAGTTTAATTTTTATAATATATGACACTCCTCCACCCCCAATTCTAAAGCGATGGGGGAGGAAAAACCTCAAATTTTCAGGCATTTCATGAACATAATAAGTCCCCTATTTATGAATTGATCTTTGTGAAATAAATGCTGTAGGTAAATTTAAACATTCCTTTACATCATTATATGAGTTTTTTCAAAAATGTGATTAAAGTTTTTTTTAAGAAAGAGTTAACTTCCAGTAGTCAAAAGTTTTTTCAAATTCAGCAATTTTGGCTACCCCCACCCAACTAATTTATTTTTTGCAAGTAAACTTGCAAATAACTCATCATATCGCTATACAGAATCTTTTAAGTAATATTTTAACCTTTATTTACTAAAAATCGACCAATAAATAATGAAGTTATTGTGATTTTTGTTAATGTATTTGTTGTGGGTTTTGTTTTTTTTAGAAAATGGGCTCCAAAGTTCCGCATGTTTTTAACAAATCGTAGGAAGTGTATAATGCCCAAGATACTTTATGTACAGTGGATATATATATATATACCAGGCAATGGCTTCGCCACTCCCTCTCCTATGGGCGGAGCTTGCGTTTCGCTACTAAGATTAAAATTTTAAATCTAAAAAAAAGCAACCATGGTTAAATTTTGGCAAATTTTCTGAACTTTGCTAATTATAATAATTTTAAAAAGGAACTCTTAGACTAAATTCCCCCGCCCCCTTTCATAATATCATGTAATTATTTGAGTTTTAAAAAATTCACAAAATTTTGATACTTATATTTATTTCTGAACTTCACCATTTTGTTTTGTGATATTATAAAAGAATTATTAGAAATAACTTTATATAAAAAAAAACATGTCATAACCAAACTAAGATGAAATTATTATTCAAATACTCAAAAAATTCCCCTTCTTAAATTATAGAGTTAGTGATGATGAGTGTGTATGTATTACTGTATATAACATATATTTTGCCCCCCCTCCCTCATGAAAGGTGCACACACACTGCCTCTTTTTTATAAAAATTGCACACAAAGTTTGACAAATTTTGTTGTACAAATAAGTTAATAAATAATTGGCAACCACTTATGAGAGTTTGGCTACATACAGAGGAGGAAACATTGCTGCTTCAGAAAATGAGATCAGCTGAAAACACTGAAATTTCAAATTTTTTGTGAAAATTGACTGAAACAGTCCCCTTAATCCTTTCATCGCTCGTCGGGGAGCCATCCTTCCTTCCCTCATGGCTTAGGTTAGAGTGGTGGTTTTTAACTTGCTCACTTTCCCACATCATTCTGTTCTTTAACCTTTTACTCACCTGAAAGAAGATGAGAGGATGTCAAGTGGAGTATGGACAACCTTGTTGTGGCCCACATCTAGAGGATTGAGTTCCTGCCCGCTCCCAACGCCAACAGTTTACTTCCTGGCCCCAACAATGCTTGAAGGAAGATCTGTGGCTATTATATCTTAAATGCATTTTCACTTCATCTAGCTTCACTTCTTTCTTTACAGTTGTCTCCTAATAAACTTCCTCCGGGAGATGCCCTCGTTGATATTATGCTTTAAATTGGATTAAAAAAAAAGACAATCGCTTTTTTGATCTCCACTGTTGCAGGTGTGGGTAACTCAATCATTCATTAGCACTGCTGCAGGTGTGGGTAGCTCGATCATTCATTACCAATCTTACAGGTGTGGGTAACTCGAACGATGGAATACTGGTTCTAGGAGCAACGAACATACCGTGGGTGCTTGACGCAGCTATTCGACGTCGTTTCGAGAAACGTGTGTACATCCCTCTGCCCGATGAACCCGCCCGTACCTTTATGTTCAAGTTGAACCTTGGGGGCGTGGCCCACAGCCTGACGGAGGAAGACTTTCGACATTTGGCCAGGATGACCGACGGTTACTCCGGCGCTGATATCAGTATCACGGTGCGTGACGCCATGATGCAACCAGTAAGGAAGGTGCCCACTGCCACCCATTTCAAGTTAGTTCCCGCACCTTCGAAAGAGAACCCATCTATTATTGAGGAGTTTTATACTCCTTGCTCACCTGGGGACTACGGAGCCATCGAGATGTCTTGGGAAAGTATTCCAGGAAACAAACTCTTGGAACCGGTTGTTACTATGGTGAGTTAGTCTTAATTTGTAATCATGCTAATTAGATTGAATTCTTTTAAATTCCAGCAGCTCCCGATGGCCCATTCCACACCCAAACATTTCCTACACACGCAAACCCCACCTACCCCTTAGGGGCTTACCATGTGTAGCCTGTTACACTTGGTACCTGAAAGAGCAGCACGCCCTCCCGTTCTGAGTGCAAATAGGAAATGCCCCGCTCACTGGGTTGGCTTGAACCCTTTGACCGGGCCTTGGGAAGTTGAGGGCGCTTCCAACTGCCCCCTCTCAGCGCCTCTATTTTCTACGACTATCTCCTCATCTTTTAACCCCTTTCCTGTCTGTAATGGGATGACCACCTCTCTGTGGCGTCTCTCGGGTACATGAAAGGTGGATGGTGTTGTCGGGACTAACACATGAGCTACAAGTGAAACCTGGAGGACGAGTATGTCCTGCCTGTCCGAGTACCTGTACGGGAGGTACCCTGTGTAGATTACACCGGGTATTCAGAATTATCTGTACGTCCTCACTACCCGATTGAAAATAGATAAACCACACTCTCTGGGCTGGAACTGTGAGCTTCCTCCTCGTCCCTCTAGACAACGCCCAAAGTCGCAAGAGACCAGGATTGACGGGATACTGGGTGTTGGGGCGCAATTAATGTGAAGATGGGTTTTTGCCGCAATAACCCCTTCCCTGTCTGTAATGGGATGACCACCTCTCTGTGGCGTCTCTCGGGTACATGAAAGCTGCACTGCTTATGGCGTTTGGGCTGTTTTGGGATCCCGTCTCTTGGCTGCCACAACAGATCTTCAGCATCCTGTCTACGATTAGTACAACCCAGTAAGGAAATCTATTCCTTTGGAGATCGACCGTCCAGGGTGGAGACCTGAAAATTTCGAAAACCCCATGATGGGGTGGGCGGGAGAAGCTGGACGCAAGATAGAACCTACCAACCAACTTACCCCTCTATTCTCTTTGAGTGGTCGCAAGTTTACATTCTCAGGTCTTGGCAAATCTTTTTCAAAATTTATGATTACGTTCCGATAAGCGAAACCTTGCCCAACCTCTAGACCAACGACGGCAACCCTTTCCATTTCACATAGGACCACTAAAGACAGGGAAAAGGCAGAAGGTTCAAATCGACCGCCTCCTTTGAGAGCGGATTGATATGGCGAACCCCCTTAAACGGATTGTGGGGCCCATTGGGCTGTGCCTGCCACGGACTTTAACTCAAGTCTGACCTTGTTACTGGCCAGCGGACCTGCCCGCCTTTCTTTCCCAATGGAGGCCCGGTCCTCCGAGGCTCCCTCCCTAGAAATCAAGTTCTTCCAAGAGGGCAAACAACGGTGGGAGGTCTCACACCGACGACTCACGAGAAGATTAAAGACTGCATCCGCTAGTTGTTACACTCTTATCTGTCAAGGACTTCTCCATTTCGGAGGCCATGGCTGAGTCTGGCTCGTCAGGCCTCATGGCCCCTTTGGGGGTGGAGAGAATCGGCCTTACCCTCCCCCACCCCTGACTGCGTTGTACCCCGGACATGTAGGAATTAGGGGGAATGAGGGCGCCAAAGCGTCCGCGAAGACTGGGTGACTAGACCAGCGTTTTGCTCTTCCTCACACTTTTTACATGAAGGAATACGGGCAACTCTCCGGACTGCTTGGCAAAGAAGATGGGAGACGTCCAAGGGGAAATTAAAGTTGCGTGCTATTGCGCCGCGAATGTTCTCATGGACCTACCCCCAAATGCCGCGACGGTTTCAGGTTGCTTTCTGTCGTCTCCGAATTTGACATACTCGCGGGATGCACCGCCATTTGATGGAGCGCTCGCCTGCGCCATACTGTGAAGACTGCGTTGTCCCCAGACTGTTCGGCACATTCTTGTTGAATGTCCCTTGTACTCGGGACGGGTTTGTGCACACTGACTTGTGGATTATACGACGTTTTGGAGGAGGCAACCTCCTCCACTATTTTTTGGTTTGGGATCTCTTATACTCGCGTCATAGATATTCTTCGTTCCTTAACGTTCAGCATATGTGTGCTGATAGGGTTACCGCTTTGCTGTTTTATTGCCCTTTTGTTCGATCAAGCTTGAATACGGATTTTAGTCTATGCATCTTTAGACGAGCATGAATTACGGAAGTTGGACCCGTTTTACTACACCGGTCTCCGTCTGGCGATCGGTGTTACGCATGTCCCCTATTGAGAGCTACTTACACGTCACAGTGCATTGTACGCGCCTGCTCGGCGTCTCCCTCAGTCGCCAACGACTCTCATCATATCATCAGCCGAGCTCAACTGTTTCTATCCCGCCGAGAAACGCTATTGAAACCCTAAGCCCCTGGTTAAGTGTAACTCTTAGGCCGTTGGCACCTATGGTTCTACCCTGGAGGGTACCACCGTTGACTATTTGTTATCAAAGCTTCCACAGGGCCGGCAGCATTGCGTTCGACATTTTTGGAGCACACTTCCTGCCGGCTGGATCCGTCCCAGTGTACACGAATGGCTTCGAGTCGGAAGAGGGTGTCGACGTCCACGCCTTATTCCCCTTCCCATATTTGAACTCAGCTGGGCTCTACCAGGCGCTGCCTTCGTCTTGACAGTCAAGCTGGTTGCAATACACCGCTCGTTACGGGAGATAACGCGTTGTGCCTGGTAATTAAACCGGATCTTCATCTATAGCGATTCATAAATTCCCTTAGTGATCTCGAGGCATTGGAATCTGTGCACACTATGGTTCGTGGTATCCGTGACCCCACGGTTACCCCAAACCTGTCGAATGTTGAAGTTATCTTATGCTAGTTTCCTAGACATGTATAGATTGCAGAGAATGCGTGATAGACTCCGCGAGGACTGTGCAAACCATACCAGAGTTTCGCTCTTCCTCACATCTACCTGGCTGGCATCAGGTCACCCTCCCGACTGCCTAAAGTTGCATGGCATCATGCCGGGACTTTACCTGTTATGTAGCTCCCAATACCTTGCCCGTTTCTGGTCGCTTTTTGTTCTCTTCGAAATGGGCACACACGTCGGACTCGCCGCCTTTTGATGCAGAGTTCCCCAGGACGAACGTGGATCCCAGACTGTTCGGCGCATTCTTGTTGACTGTCCCAATCTGGTGGATCTTTGCGTACGTTACCTTGACTAGAGCTGTCGCTGGTGCTTATTCCTTGTACTCGGGACGGCTTCGTTCACTCCTGATTGGGCCGTACGATTTTTTGGAGGGGGCTGGCCTCCCATTTTATTTGACTTTCTCGGTGTTGGGTTCATGCTCTAAGGGGTGGGATTGAGTATATCTGATTTTTCTTGGGTTTTGGTTGTTTTTCTTTTATGATATTTAACTTGATTTTGTTTTCTTTTCTTTCAGCTGATCTTTGTTTTTTTTATGGTAGCCTAATTTATTGGTTAAACTATTTCTTCGTCGACTTATGCCCACTTAGGTAGGCGCCAGGATGGCCCCCTAAAATATAAATTAATGGTGTCTGCCGCCTCCACATTATTTTGTTTTGTGGGTATTGATGCGCACTGGGTCCCCTGAGAGAGCGGGTTTCCCTCCGTCAATTGTGCGTTTTCTTTACCAATTAATTAGTCTATGGAATATATATGTATATATTTTTTTATTTCATTTTATAATTTAGCCAAAGGATAAGCTGCTTTTAATTTTCGGCTGATATGTCCTTAATATCGGTCGCGGGTTGAGTCCTTAAAAGAAACGCCAATGTACCGAAATTAGTGGACGGGTTTCACAATCCAAAAAGTGAAGACCTTCCCCTCCCCCAGATTACCCTTAAGCAGAACACCAACTATGATTAGTGTCACAGGACTTAATTTTCTACTAAGATAAACAACAAAGATCACATCCAAATGGATGCACTCTTACTTTCTCATAGTGAATAGAATTATGTTCGGGGGGAAGGGGTCTCCTCTCCAAATATTTGAATACAACCTGCCCCAATATTTTTATATTTGTTTCTTCCCAATATTATTCCGTCTGAATGAACTTCTCCCTACGTTTTTGCTCATCTCTTTTTCCTTCCAGATTAAAGTCTTTTAGGGTTCATCTGACGCCGTTTATTGGCGTGTCTCATTGTCTTAGCATTGGGATGGGGGTGGGGTAGAATATGCTGCCTTAAATCATGTTATAGTTGCCCCCCTCCCTACCCAATATGTTTATTGAAAGCCTTTATGGGTTTATTAGACGAGAAAGCTTCACGCTTGAACTCAACTGATCCTACGGTGGTTGTATTGTTATTTCTTATCCTCAGGAGATCCGATTAATAAAAAAAAACTTATTTCTATGCAGAAAGACCTTCTCCAATCCCTGGCCAACACGAAACCGTCAGTTAACGAAGAAGACCTCGATAGACTCAGGAAATTTACAGAAGACTTTGGCCAGGAAGGATAATAATGGTCGTTATCCTGAGTGGTCGCTTAATTCTCTATATTTTGCAAAGGAAAGTGTAAATTTGGTGAAATTAAAAATGCAACTGACAGCTCTCCATTGGACTTGTGTATTTTGTTATATGGTGAAAATCGTCTTTTATTTTGTCGTTTCAATTAATTTATTAAAATGTTTTAATTCATAGCAGAGATTGAACTCAATAAATTACTGCAACCACAATCTTCATCCCATTTGTCTTTACATACTTATAACCTCTCAGAAGCCTGCGAGTTCCCCAGCCCCACAAACATGCCCATATTTTCCTCCATTAGCTAAGTTGGTTCAAGCACGCATGCCAAAATTGGGAGACGCATTTTTGTTTCTATCTGTGGTTATTTTTTTTTGTGGGGGGTGCAAAATTCCTATTTCTTTTGAGAAAAGAGTATCCCTTTCCCCCCTTATTTTGAGTTGTATATAAAATTATTATAATTTGGTTACATTTATTTATTAGAGTAACCGTTTCTTCGGTGCCTTAAAAGCTCTCCTTAGATTTATTTAATTCATCCCAAGGCGACTTTACTTGCATAATAGTGGCTTTGAGATAATTTTATTGGGGGGGGGGGGGGCATTTTTTGTTAATATATCGACGGTTTCTGTAGAGTTGAACTAGTTTCCAGTCCACTTGTCCAGGGACTTAAGTTGTAAATAAAATATAAGAATAAATGAGGGCCTTTTATGTAATTTTAATTGGGTTAGCATTTAGAGTATTAATAAAACGAAATGCCCAGTTTTTGATGAATAATACCCAATATCCACTTACAGATCTTGAAGACGTTATCACATGTTTGCTGGTTTGTCGAATTAGTCCTGCAAATTTGATAATTAGCTTATCGGGATTGAAATGAATCGCAATTATGACCTGTTACGTACGCTATAAGCCAGAATCCTCCAACTCGCGATACTACCATCTTGGTGGCGGATTGTCGGTCGGGAGGGGGTGGGGGGGCTACGTCTAGTTAATAGAGAATATTCATTCGAGTACTGACACATTTTGTATGATGGATTTTCTCATTTTAAGCACATTCTCATTTGGGACCGTCTGGATTTCCCTTATTTTTTACAAGTTTTTGTTTGTTTGTTTTTTACAAAAATAGTTGAGCAAATTGATCTGGACTCGAAGAAATCAAGTTTGAAATATTCAAGATTTAGTATTGACAGTTCGAACGAATTTAGAAACATTTGGCTTGTGTACAAGGATTCTGTTTTCTTAGGAGCTGCATAAAAACCGCTCCCTCGATGCTGGAGCTGAAACCTGCGGATTCGGGAGCCAAAACTAATCATTTGAGGATAATTAATTTCAATATAAGAGAAAACCCACCCACTATTTTCAGAAACTAATTCTTGGGGACTAATTTCTTGTCCCTAACGATTGAAGATGAAGAATGTTCGCGTCTCGCATCCAGTTTGATTGTTTCTAAAGATAGTGTGTTTTTTCATATTATCTTAGATTGTTAATTTTCATTCGGTTTCCATGTAAAATGAAGGGGCAATCTCTCCCCAATCCCTTCCATATATTTTATTGCTTATTCACTATACTTGTTCTTGCTAGAAATAATTGTAAAAAAAAAGTGATTCGAATGTATTTGAAATAAAATTATTTTGTATTAATTCGTCGATTATTTCTCCAAATCGGAATCTCTCGGAGCTTCGTAGATAAGAAATGAAACAAAATAATTACACATTTCCTATAACAAGGATTTCCCGATGTCTGGCCATTTTACGCATATGTACAATTACAGTTGCCTTTGACGTGAGGTAGCCTTGATTTACACGTCTCTTTAGCTGATATTTAGGATGGTGGCATATTCCCCTTCGTTATGAAAGGTGAATAGTGCGGCAAAAAAGATGGCTAATGTTAGCTTTATTAGTGTATACTTGGTGTAGAGGTGTGGCGTACGCTCACCGTCAACTCAGGATGCTGCGATGGAAGAGTGTTGGGAAATGGTAGTTAGAGGTTCCCTGCAATGGGGACTATATTCTCCCCCTACGACCTTTTCTCTAAACTGCTATCTACTCTTATTTTTTATGCCATTCTTTGCAAGGCCTCGATAGTCCCTACGACAAATGAGACAAACTCACCAAAAAGCAAGGAAGAGTCGAACTAACAAAAGGCTTTAAACTCAAAATGCGCTAGAAAGTTCTCGGTCATTAAAAATAGAACAAGAAAAGATGTCATATCATCTAATTCCTTGCACCTGTGACCTATCCTTAGCATCCGGAATCATATGTTATCAGCATAATTATGATTTTCCATAATTTAGGAATGAATCCAGATTTCTATCACGGATCAGCCATAGGCCAAATTAAGTAACACCATATAATTCCTTCTTCCTGGAAACCTGCCCCTTTTCTTTAGGAATTGTGTGTCTACAGTAGTTTTTGAATTATAAAGAGAAAAGCTGATTTTCCCATTTTGTCACGGATCCTGATCTCGAATCCATCCAAATATAACTACCTTTTTGGATGAATCTTGATAATAGATGCGGAGGAAAGCAAATGAGGTTACTTTATTTAATAAGGTTCACCACAGAAGCTGGTGTTCCACCCAACCTATTGAGCAACGAGTGAAGCGCACTTAACTAGACTCACTAAACATAAACCACAGGAACAAAGCCACTCGCATGCCATATCAGCACAACTAACAATAACCCAGATATCACTTTCTGCACTCCTATTACATAAACTCGCACACAGTGGGAAGTCATGCACAACCTCCCATTAGACCACGACTTCATCCTCATTACTTTTGAATATAATCCATTAATCAGACTTACGGGCAAACAAACCAAACATATTCAACACGTAGAAGAGAAACTCTATAACTTAAATATTTCGGAGTTCCTAACCCTTGACGCTGTACTCAAGTACTCAACCATAACAAACGCATGCGAAGCACACATTCCACAAGGGTCAAAGAATCCCTTACAACCCAAGAATCATCCAGAAGTTGCCCTCATAAAGCAAAGAAACTCAAGCAAAACAGGGCACCCACTCGTGAAACCACTCAGCAAATCAAGGATATAAACACATTCATCACACACCTGATAACTAAAACTAAAGAAAATTGGAAACGATACATCGAAGGCATGGGCAGCAAATTCAGGATAACAAAAATTTGAACAACAATTACAAACCCCTCCCTCAACCCACGAATCCTGCCTAAAAAACACCATCCATACAGACGGCATTCTAGCGGTCACACTTGTAATGGCATGCCTTTCTAGTTTGCCGCTGAGGCTGGCGAAGATGGCTTGGAGAACGGTTGGATTTGAAGTGTCCCCCCCCCCCCCCTCTCTTTGGCCACCTGTACTAAGGCTTGCAAAATTTCGCACTTTCACCAAAATACAAATGGGAAAGGCATACGACAGGTCTTTGGTTCCTGTGAAGAGGTCGTAGTCCAATTGGTATACTATTAGCACTGTATTCGTTATTACGAGGTACAAAATTATAACGGTTTCCATTAGGGTACGTATCTATGGTCACTGATCGCGCGCTTTCCGTATATTGTACATTATTTACATGATTATCACCTCTATTATTTAAATCAGGAATACACGCATCGGGTAAAGGAATGGCACTATGTTTTATGGTATCACTGTTATTATTAACATTAAGACACTGTGCCCTATAAAATTGCATTAGTTCGTCGGCAATCTTTCCTAGCTGGGCCAGGATTAGGTCTTTCTGGGTAGCGATTATGGGCATGCGATGTTAGCTGGAAGGGATTGAATAAATTTGTACCTCACGAGTATTTCCCTAAATCCTAGCGGTAGAGCAGTACTCCGCAGTTTCCCCTGGTTAGTTGGAGGTCAAAGAGGCAATGAGCTTCTCGAAGAGCACGATTAACTCAGTCCTTAGGCGCTGGTAATTTTGGGTAGACAAGATTGTAACCGGAATTCGATCGACTGGCCCGGGAAGGTAGTGCAGACAAGGGCGTGAAAGAATTTTTTTCCTTACTTATTCTTAATATATGAAACTGGGGTTCTACAATCTTAAACCAACCTGCAACTGCTGCCTCATTAAAGATGGATGGCGGTCACGATCTTCGTCTCTCCTTGTCCTACTTATTGATGGTCGATGCGTCCATATTTCTTCTTATGTTACCTTCACTGTCTGGTTGAAAGGGTCACCAGTTCATGAAGGATTTTCTAGAGGGGGTTATCTGTTTATGCTGGTCGCTAAGTTTATAATGGGTCGCTTATTTTATGAGATGCCGGGCAAGTACCAGTTTAGAGGAGGAATAACTTGGGGTGAAACTGGGTTACCCGTAAAGGGGTGTCGGATGAAGGCGTTTGAGGTCTCATCGTCGAGTTTGCTTAGACTCCCAAAGTTCTTGCAGGTAATCTTGGTTATCACTGGGTTAAAGGGAGGACTCGAAGGGAAAATGGTGTTTTGTAGGCTTTATTTTTGGCTTAGGTCTACCTTAATTGGGGCAAAAGAGATAGTCGAGTCTTACACGTCTTTGTTGTAAGTTTCCCTCTACGTTAGATAGTTGGGCCTAAAAGCGGCTGGATTTAAGGACGAGGAACGGACTCGACGCCAATAAGATTAATGTGAATCTGGAATCAAGAGGGATGAATGTATTTTACTAATAATAGTGATGTTACTTCTCCTGGGAATTTTCTGCCTGTCTTATTTATATGAAGCCCCATTAAGGGGGCGTGACATAGCTATCTTGAATTAGAGCGCGAAGCGCAGCTTCACAGGTCACAAAGAATGTTCCTTTGTTCGTTTTTTAAGACTGCTTGGCGGAGTCAAAGAGTGTGTGCATTTCATTGTAGACACATTTGGCTGCATCTGGTCTGGCATCAATAGCAAGGTTCTAGCAAAGTTGATTTTGTCTTTTCGGAGGTACACGTCAACTTTAACTGGTCATCTCGACTCCGATCCGACTGCCTCGTTATCTTGTATCGAAACCTTTCGACTTGAAGCTGTTTCCTTGCGTGAGAATGTTTATGCATTCATTTTGGAAACCCCAACTATTCGCTTGCCTTCTTACATTCATATTTTTCTTAATGCATGTACAATTATGATTTGACATGATATATAAGTATTTCGCTTTATTCTACATTAGTTTATTGCTACTACATGGTATAATATTTCAGTAGTTAATATGTGTGCCCAATTTCAAGATTTCATAAGTCCAACAGTTTGTTTATTTATGAGATTCCTCGTTGAGCCTACTTTACCTTGCAATTCCGGCGTCATTATAAGACTTCTCCCAAACAATTTTCTTCAAAATAGCGGTTTCTTATATTTCGAAAACTACGGTATACCTATGTGACCACCCGTGTATGTCTTTCTGATTGTGTACAGGATATCTCAAAAGATTATTAACTGATTTGAACGAAATTTTATAGAGGGTGACTCAGCTTTTGAGCGTTTTTAATCTCATTTGTGGCACTTTTTGAGTGTCCAGAACGCCACAAGAGATCGGACGTTAACAGGGCTTTTCCCATTCCTCGTCATGGATTGCTGTCGATTTAGAATTGAAGATAGTAGCTCCCATGTTGGCGAATAACGGTTATTCACAATACTCCATCGATGCTGTTATAAAATGTAAAAAGGACTCGACTGCTGGTTTTGACCGTCGTTTCATACATACACAACAGAGCATTGACCTTGAATTCAAATCTACATTGAACACAGATCACAAAGGAGACGAAAAAAGCCTATTCATCTATCGTAAACCGTAACGTAATCCCTACGAATCTAGTCGCGAAATTACATCTCATCACTTACTATAAAACGAAGAGAGCCAACGCTCTCATCATAAATAACAGCTCTCTTCCACCGAACAGGAGCAACACAATTCAACGTACATCGGCGTGGCCTCAATAACTCGTGAGTGACTCTTGACCGCCCACCTACATGATGAACCATCAAAAGACACATCCAGATCCATGGCACAACTTTAACCCCCGAAATGCTTTGCCCAAACACCTATGTCCTTTTACGCAAGAGTGAATGTTGACGAGTGAGAATGGTTGAAGCCGTCATCATCTGGCCAAGAAACACTACAATCAATGTACAGCTTCAGCCCTAGACAATCTCACCCACCGCTCAATGTCTTAGCAGCGGCTGGTGACATCACTTTACCTTTGCCTTGCCGCCTTTAGCGACCAAAGTGACATTGGTTGCTATTTTAGCGTTGTATTATGCATGTAATTTTCTTTTGAAATGCAATGAAAAGGAAAGTGAAAGACAAAGAAAAGATTGTCCGATTCCTCCCGCTCCCTGGCCCTCGTAAGAGTGGGCAAGGTGGGGGCGAGGCCTGGCATTCCTTTGTAATTCTCAGCACCTTTAGGGACGGGGGGCTCTTGAAGGTCGTCCCTAATTATGGGGGAACCTTGAAGGTAATCGCGAGGACAACCCAAGAGCCTTGGATAGGGGATGTTGATTGCCAGTAATGTTGATGATTACCGATTTATCGCGTAATCTTTTGGCAAGGACTCCGGTTGATACAGATTCCCCGGTTGGTTTGCGTTGCCTTTCCTTATTTCCCACGAGATTTATTTTGCTGATTGCTATGAGGTGCCTTAAGCCGAGGGGTGGTCTTATTCTAGTGATGGGGTCAAATAGCCCGAAGGATAGCGATAGAGAACACCAGGGTAGAACACCGGTATTTCGGGAGTTATGTAATCGCGATGAATTGCGATTAACGAGGAGAATGCGCAACGGTTGTTTTCCCGATTAATAAGGCCTTGCAGAAGGAAAATTGAGGAACGTCAGGATATTGAAGTCACCAAAGCAAAAATAGAATTATTATTGAACTAGATCTTATTGCACTTTACAAAAGTCCTTTAATTAAGTTTTAAGTTCTAAAGTTATGACATAAATTAAGTTCGAGGTCAAGTGCAGGCAAAGTCTAAAGGAGGCCGGACGAATAGAGTCTCTAAGAGTTACACCTTAATGTCTGCGTTATGTACACGATTATATACAAAGATGAATTGCGTGAATCCGAGAAATCGGATTGAACGATATATAACGCGATATATTGCTATATAAAAATAGTAATCTAATTATTCTCTTTGTTCTGGCTTCTCATAGTTATATATTCAATTTAAGCCACACCTCCCTCTTATCTACTGGCCTGTTGATTTGTCTGTATAAACATAACTCGACTTTTGATTGGCTACTGCCAAACATATTGATAAGGAAGGCACTCCGACTATTGGGTAAAATTCTCTGTTGGCGGTGGCATGTTGCCATGGATACAGCTTCCTGACCTGGCTTCTATTTGTTTAACTATGATAGCTATCCGGTTTATTCTGTATTCTGCCTTGATTATAATGTTTGCCTACGATTGCCTCGACCAACTCTAACAGAGATAACTGTACTCCGTTTACTACCGTGTGACATTCTCGTAAACGGCGCTAACTTTACTTTTCTCTCTCTCCGTACTTTATGTGTGTAGCGACTCTCTCGTGTGTCCTATTTTGGACGAACACGCCAGTCGCTACAGGCATTCGCCCTTAAGTCGACGGAGTCGTTTACTGTCTGCTCTTGCACTTTGAATTTTACAAAGTTTTATTTTCTACATTTAATATGTTATTTTCTTAGGTTAACAATTGTTATGGATTATTACTCATTACAGCTAATTAACATTTACAATAAGTTTGACAATATTTATACAATAATTTATTTATTTCATTCGTTACTTTGGATGGGAGCTGTCTATTTTATTTACACATTTATAGTTCTTCCCATCCTGGTACCTCGTGACGACTTTGCGTCTGAATATCACGAACTTCGCTATATAAATCTTATATAATTTCACCTTATGTACTCTTCATTTATATTGGCACACCGTTTTATAATTTTAGGCTAAGTATTATTCATTTAACACTTTGTTATTCCCCTTCAATAATAAATATATATATGTTGTCTTTAGCAAACTTAATCCTTCTTCCTGCTTGCGTTGAGGTACGTTCCTCTTGCGGCTCCTCTGCTCTAGGCTAAGGGCCAGGATCAGGGGTTTCGGTCCCCTTTCCAAATGTGGGTTCCATTTCCCCAGCAGGGTCGGGTCTCGGCCTCTTCTGGGTGGCTCGGGACACTGGGATACTCCGATCGCCGTCCCGAGAGTCCTCAATTGCCTGGGGTAAACGTGCCGGTTTCAACCAGTCAATTGAGACGGTGTCCATCCTTCCGTCCGGGAATTGTAGTGTGAACACCTTACCACCGCATTCGATAACCATGAAGGGGCCCACATAAAGCGCCTCAAGAGGTCTTCGAATACGGTCTATTCACGCCCACCGTGTGATGCTTTGGCCGCAAAGTTGGGCATCATTCTTCTAAATCACAACATTTCCAAGTAACGACGCAGTCCTTTAGTCTCTTGGCTTTAGCAATTCCTCAATTTTCCTTATTTGGGGGGCAGGAGGACATCCTTCCGTCCAAGAATTGTAGTGTGAACACCTTACTGCCGCGTTCAATAACCATGAAGGGGCCCACATAAAGCGCCTCAAGAGGTCTTCGAATACGGTCTATTCACGCCCACACGTGTGATACTTTGGCCGCAAAGTTGGGCATCATTCTTCTGTATCCCAACATTGGCTTCTATTTGTTTAACTATGCTAGCTATCCGGTTTATTCTGTATTCTGCCTTGATTATAATGTTTGACTAGGATTGCCTCGACCAACTTTAACAGAGATAACTGTGCTCCGTTTACTACCATGTGACATTCTTGTAAACGGCGCTAACTTTACTTTTCTCTCTCTGTACTTTATGTGTGTAGCGACTCTCGCGTGTGTCCTATTTTGGGCGTACAGGCCGGTCGCTACACCCTCACTACCCAGACCCTAGTAGACTCCGAATAAAGTGCGTACATGAGATAGGAGGAAGAGGAAGGGGAAGCATACAGGTTCATGGCAGAGCAAAAGGAAGTATAGTAGGAGAGGAAAAAAGTGAATCTAAGTAGTCATAGGACCTGCGGCTTAACGTGGATTTCCGAACCACGATGTGTAGCATGTATTTTCTATATTTATTACTACTTCGTGAGCCCTGTCTCATGTGAGAGTATGATAAGCAAAAATGAAGAATGGTGAAATCTGGAGGAAAGTGTAAATTTGCAAACGGTTTGCCAGTTTGCATGGAGATCACTGCCCATTGCATTAGTCATAGTTTAACATGGTTAAGTAAAAGGGGCGTTATGCATAAGAATCACGTAATTCTGTAAAAGCGGTACAGAAATGAAAAGATCAGGAAAACATTGTCCCTAGGCTGCATCTTTAAGGAAATCTATTCAGACATCAAGCTACTATCAGAGCATGGAGTAAACCCCGAGAGAAGAGCTATGGAAATCTTCAATTATACTATCGTGAAATCTAATCCAACAGGTGAGGCGTTCGCCAAGGCGGTCATAGCGATCATAAAAGACAGATTTCAAAGAAATCGATGGCATAGATGAAGCCTATATCGCAGTTAGAATTGAAACAGCGGTATCGCCACTAATAATAATCACAGACTATCAACCGCAAAAACGGAACTTCATTCTTATGTAGAATTTAAAGACCATCTTAGGGGCAGGACTCCCAACGATATTCATGGGAGACTTAAATGCATATTGAAGAGCGAATGGTTACCAAAATAATAATTGCAATGGAGAGAAGTTCGAAATGCTGGTCAAAAGGAATATATTCAAAAGAATAGGTCCAGATTTTCCTACAAACATCACTGACAATGCTGCTACAAAACCAAACGTCTCATTAAGCAGCCATTACATGTCACACAACATCCGCATGTAGCTAATCACTATTGAATGTAGGAACAATACTGGAATTCAATCAGAACCCGATAAAGGTAAAGTTACTGTAAAGGAAGAGTTACAATAGAAGGGACTAAGGCGGATACGAAGAGGGTCTTGTAAGCTTTGCCCTAACCGATCTTATAGAAATGAAGTCAAATCTCATTGAAACAAAATAAAAATATAAAGAGAACGAGACACACCACACTCCAAGATGAACAGAAAAGATGCAAGAGAGAAAAACAGACAACTTAGCACTGCCTATGTCCAAATAACGATACTTGGACCAACTAGAGAAAGAAAAACGGCGTTAAAGAGAAGGAAAGTAGAAATGAAGCATCTCATAAAGGAACAACAAGGAAATATATAGGATAGCGACCTTACAAGCAGTTGACATCTGAAGAGTGCGTGTCCCCCTGCCCCAAACCCCCACAAGTAAATTTTCTGCTATAATATACATAAACTCCATGCATTTTTCCTTACTCCATTTTCACATCTTTCTTCGCAGCTGTCTTCTTCCAAACTTTCTAGCTGAGATATCCGCGCTGGTTTTCGCTGTTTAGTTTTGTCAAACAACAACAACAATAACGATTTCACGCCAGCAACAGCCACTTCGACATTTTCCAAGGTACATTTAACCATTCCTAAAAGGATTCATTTTCGAATAAAAGTTTTAATAAATTCAAAATATTTTATTAGATTATATACAAAATACTGGGAATATGTTACAAAACAAAACTTACCCCTTATTTCATCATTTAAACCTCCGTAACAAAATTATAAAAAAACTTGTCATTCTTAAATATATAAAATCAAACACGATATTGATTAAGAGATAAAACATATTTTATTCTTTCAGGTTTGAATAGATTGAAAATAGTATGAATTTCGATAAAGTTTTCGTATGGAAAAGTATAAAAAAAATCCAAATTATGCCCCCCCAAAAAATCGAAGGTCGATAGTTTTTATTAAGTAAATAATATTTTAAAATTATGAATGAGATTTGGGGCAAATCCTTCTCTGCATTTTCTTCGGCTGTTACGAGAAGTCTTCGTCGGAGTCGATAAGTCCTATCCTTGCATTAAGGTGGTAATTATCGGGTGCAACTGAACAGTCCACATTATACCACCAATCGCATACGAACACAGCTTGATTGAAGATCGTTCCTAAAGGGCAGGTGAAGGAACCAAGGAGTTGACCTCTCAGACACACGTGGAATACTTGGCACTCTGTCTCCGTGTCCGCATAGTACCCTCCTACTCGATGGTCGTCGCAGCGGAACGAAGTCGGAGGCACCACTTCAAAGCGAGGAAAGTTGCCCTCGAAAGGAGAGTTGGAGATAGGTGTAAAAGGGGCCACCGGTTCGAACTCCTGTAGTCGTAAGAAAGAAGGAATAAATGAAACTCGATTTAAAAATATGCAAACTCTTCAACTTAAACCACTTTCCCACAAACTGTGGTTGGCGCGAATCAACACGGCTAAAAGTACCCTACCCTCTTCTCATTCCCTCATGCCTTATTAAATTTAGTCGCCCATTATTTTGTCCACGACAAACGGCCTTCCATAGCGATAGGATCGTATGTGTTTTAGAATCTCATCCGGTCAGGCTTCATTCCTGGTGAAAGGCCCCTAGCGCCCTCCCCTTACATGCACGTCTACCTAACACAATATCATCAACATACTCCTCGGTCAGCTCTCCCCCACCTTTCTCTATCAAACACTTATTCACAAATCAATCCATCTTTTACGCGGTTTTTTAACCCTTCATACTCCCTGACATTCAGACTCGTATATTCTCTTAACAAACTTGCTTTTCATCCATTCTTTTTACACACTTCTTACATGCTCACACGACCTAAAAAAACTCAGTCACAATCTGTTACGCAAACTTCACACCATAATCATCTCTCGCCTGGTCGATCCTTACTCAATCTACTCTTCGCTCACTAACCATTCATGTACACTTGTACATTTCCACTACTTTCAATCGAGATATTTCCTTCTCCTCCCATACCATTGCCCCACTGCCATACACCGATTTAACAGCAGCATACACTCATGCAGCTTCCTGGCATATTTTACACTCAAACCTCTACCCCTCACTAAGGTCTAATTGCCCCATATATTTTCCTGTCATTCAAAACTTTGTGGTTATAAAAGATAGTGGTAGAAAGATAGTGGTAGACACTATCTTTCACGACACATCCTAGACACTTAAAACTTCGCAATTATTCAATAGTAACACCAAGAACTTTAATATCCAACCTTACCCCACCTCATACTAACTGCCGTTAATGTACACTGATCGGCATTCAACCCTTTCTGCACACATACCTTGTCAATCTTTCAATCAACATTTCCAAATATCTTTCAATCACAGACAATTACACCAGTTCATAAACATACATATACCAAAATATGTATCCCCACAGATATTATATTAAACACACATCTTGCCACCCCACTTATGTCTAACCATTCACTCCGGCCATCTTTCACCACAAGGCACACCTTACTTCAAACACAAATATTTTTCACACCATCTTGCTACTCATTCCATACATTCTTACAATCTACCGTAGTGTATCACTCTCACACGATCATAATTTTGTTTTTTATAATTTTAGAGCGCTCAACAATCTGACATCCTTGAAAACAAGGCCGCCATACACGAACATAAGCTTTCTCTACACCCATGAACCCCTAGCATACACTTTACATCTGATCCCCTTTTCTCTCACCTACCTTAATAGGAAATACTCCATACATACACCCTATACCCGCTCCAGCTCCGCCTTTGTTAATTTCCTATCAAATTCTAGGTTTTTATTCTTATATATTTTATCTAATACACTCCCATTTACCTTTATATATCGGTACTACCACAGCCTTCTTCCCCTACTCAGGTTCTTTTCTACTTTGGAATGTCTTGCAACACAGAAATCATACCAATTCCATAACGCAATCACTCCACTTTTTAGAATCTCAGTCACAATATTACCTGCTCCAGCCGCTTTCTTATTTCGAAAATCTCTCACAACATTAATAACCCCTTTCATGTTCATCGCTTTCACACCTTGATACAGCAGGGAGGGTACACTCACGAAGCTAATCATATTTAGATTCGCTTTATCTTTTATGTTTACATTATACAATTTCGTCAAAGTACTCTCGTAATCTACTTTTGACCTTCATTGCTCACAAGTGACCCGCCATTCTGATTTTTGATGTTCACATAGCTCCTCTTCTCTCTTTTTTTTAATTTGTTCCAGAATAACTTCCTCTTCCGATCCGGACCCTCCCTCATTCACCTTCCGCAAAAATGTTTCAATTGCTGCTCTCTTATTTTGGTTGATCCTCGTTTCACTTTTCTTTTCGGCCTCACCCTACCATTTACATCTGCACTATAAAGCTTTTGCCAGTATACCCTCCTTTTCTTTTGCAGTGCACATTTTACATCGTCATTCCACCATACAGCTTTTGCTTACTATTTCTAGTTTTAGAAAAACCACATACAGCCGTTGAAAAATCATAAAAATCACATTTTTTTTATTCACATACTCACACATTTCTTTCCTTAAACTCTCATGATTTCTTACATACTCTTTCCTTTGTCTCTCATTCAAAATAATCTTTCACTTTTAATTCTCCCTTCTTTTTCACGTTCATCATGTATTTCCATCACTGCACAAACCTATTTAACCTGACCCAGCACGATTGTCTGGTCGGACAGGCTCATACTCATACCTATTACACCTTTCATATCAAATACACACCAGAGCTAATGCTTTATTGCTAAGCACAGGGATATTATTTACCTCTTCCTCTCTGCTTTACCCAACTCAAGTGTATTTATGCCCAATCTTGTGTTGAAAGAACGTGCTCCTCAAACACAGGTTTCTAACAGCACAGAGCCTTACCACACTCTCTCCATTTTCATTCTCTACGGGTGTATCAAAAACCTCAGTTATCTCAGCTCTCATTCTGTCAATCAATTCATATTTCCTACAATCACCAACCGCCACACATTCTCAATTTCATCCACTACTCGCCCCAACTCATTTCAGAACCTTTCTTTTCAGCTTCACTTTGATTTGTCACCATTATACTATTACTCATACCTATTACACCTTTCATATCAAATACACCCCAGAGCTAATGCTTTCTTGCTAAGCACAGAGATATTATTTACCTCTTCCTCTCTGCTTTACCCAACTCAAGTGTATTTATGCCCAATCTTGTGTTGAAAGAACGTGCTCCTCAAACACAGGTTTCTAACAGCACAGAGCCTTACCACACTCTCTCCATTTTCATTCTCTACGGGTGTACCAAATACCTCAGTTATCTCAGCTCTCATTCTGTCAATCAATTCATATTTCCTACAATCACCAACCACCACACATTCTCAATTTCATCCACTACTCGCCCCAACTCATTTCAGAACCTTTCTTTTCAGCTTCACTTTGATTTGTCACCATTATAAATCTCAGGTTTACTTACAGAACTTACGAACTTGCACATTCATACCCAACCACATTACATCTTGCTACTCGTTACACTTAAGCATTGCCACACCCTCTTTATAAACTCCTACCAGCCTGATTCACCCCGGATTCCATTTTATGTTTTAACCTCTATGTGGGGCAGGAAGAATACACATACCGTATTCCGACGCTGGTCATAAAAGTCGACTAAACCAGGATAGGGGGGCGCTCACCCCCCGAGAACCCACGGGCCCGAAAGTTTTGTTCTAAGAACGCTATACGCTATGGTGGTAATGGGGGGAGGGGGTATTTCGCGGACATCGTCCAACCATGCCGGTTAATCCGCGTCAATTTATGATCCAAGTGTGTTTGTGTGTGTGTATGAAATTTGAGGTGTATATGTGATGTGGGAAAGAGGAAAGTTGTAGTCAATGGTTTTAAAACAGGGAGGTTGCAGATGCTGGTTCTATGGGATTTAAAGATAACCATAGAAATTTGAGATGAAGTTTTTTTTTAAACATACTCTGAAAGTCTGAATAAATTAAAATTTGCTTTGAAACGTTGAAATCTAAATTTAATGGTTAAACTTTGCGGAATTGTTATTGCATGACTATTAATTTGAGGTCATTTTTTGATTAAATTTTAGTCAATGCCATCATAGTCTTCTTAAAAACGAATATCTTCAAAAGGAAAGTGTACGCGCATTGCTTCCTCAGAGCAATCAATCAAATACTGCTTAGATACAATCAAATACTGATTGAACCTCATAAATTATCTTTTGTTTTGTGATGAGCAAAGTTATAGACATTAATTTGAGGTTCAATCGCAAATGAATTTTGTTGCTCATTATAATTTGGCTATCATAACAAAACAGTTTCCAAAATTATTACACCTCTGTTCAAATAATAATTATAATAATATTAATAATAATGCACCTTTTCCGAGCGCCACGGCCTTCACAAATCTCAGTTGTGCACATAGCGTGGAAAACGTGCGGCTTAATGAAACACGTTCATTGCATATTTTCGTTACTTTTCATTCGGCAGACAAATTGGCATCAAAAGGATTCGTGTTAAGAGGAGGGAGGTGCAAGGTTGTGTGGGCGTGGCTTGGAACCAATTTAAGTCCAGATTCGAGAGAATTACGAACCGAATGGAAAAGGAGTAGAATTGTCTATACCGGGAATTCAATTGGCTATTAAAACGGCAACAACGACAGCGTCGAAGTTTATTAGGATATATCTAGCTTGTTAACCTATGTATATCTGGTCTTTAATCGCAAATTCCGATGGTGGAAATAGGCGTATGAAGTGTGTGAATAGAAGAAGCCTTGCTATAAAAAGGCCATTTCAGACCACTTAGAACAATTTGAAAGCCTAGCTTCAAAATCAACCAGTGAAGGAAGGCTCTTTTGAACATTTGGAAGCATAGTTTCATAAACAGCCATTTGGAAACCTAGGTTCAAAATCAGCCACTAAGGGTTATTTAGAATATTGAAACAGCCATTCGGAGCCCAACAGGACCATTGAGAATTAAAAGCAAAGAAAAACCATTTCTTTAACCTACATAAGAAAATTATAATGTGGATTCGTTCAAGAAATTGTACCTGCAAATTGGAATTAGGGGAATTTTTCTAACACACACTAAGGAAAAATACAAAAGGATAAAAAAATATTGGTCTCAAAATTAGTCACAGCTCGAACTCTTTCATAAAATACGAAGACAAGATAAATTCAGATCATTTTATAAGTTATTCGAAATAATGACTTGACAAACAAGTCAGAGAAACCTAACTTAATATCAAGTCCCCCTTCAACCTTCAAGTTCATCTTTAAATTTGCCTTGTCCTCCAACGAGCGTAACTTTTTGCGATTAGATCTTGTGGAAAATGAAAGGGTCTTTAATTAACTTAGAATTCACAGATGAAAGCTCATTGTCCCTTGGGGTGAACTGGTTGCAGTTCTCTTATTTTTTAACTAATTGCGATGTTGTTCTTTATAAGGAATTAAATTGTAGTTTCATTTCGTATGGAGAAAATTGAATATAATTTTTAAATACCATTCTTTTTTAGGTAAAATTGCTCTTGTACTCTTTGAAGCGATTATCGCCTGCTGAAGAAAGAGGATGAAAAATTAATTTCTGAGGTTATGCATCAAAATCTTTTATCAAGCGATAAATTATGATGTAGAGATTCTTTTTATGGGGTAGATTCATCGTTATCCTAGAGTACTTCTTTTTTTTGTCACACATGTTACAGATGGTGAAGTTGGTTTCCGGAGTACTATTTATGCTCATTTATATATATATATATATATATATATATATATATATATATATATATATATATATATATATATATATATATATGATTGACCGAGAGAAAAGATTATCTTGTGTGTTCGTAACTTTTAGTTTTATCTATTAGGCTGAGTTTATTTGTTGGGTTAATAGTCTTTATCAACCAGGTATGAATTTTTCCAGGGAGATGCACAGGTAAGGATTGTGTTTCTTCTTCTTTCTGCTGTTTATAATGCATATAAATGGCGTAGATAACGATTTTAGTAAACTTTTAAATTCGCAGACGAGATTAAACTAGAAAATAAAACAGTTTTTACATATAATGTGCGAACTTACGAGAACTAAACAACCGTTGAATAGGCAGATAACTTTTATCGTAAACCGTGTTTTTTTTTGCGGCCCTCTGGCGACTGCCGCCAAAGGTATAAATCGCCGCTTATATCGTACGTCAATGCTCCAGTGAGAAGTGATGCACTTGGACTTAGTTACTTAAGGTGGATCACCCATTGAGTGGGCAAATTCGAGAGAAAATTTTCAGGATGTCTGGACATTATTGCCTAAAATCATGCTCAAGCCCCGAAATATTATCCTGTGAAAATTTATGGTTTCCCCTCACCGTTAATAAGTTGTACAGATTTAGCTTCTCCAACTTCATAAGGACTTTGCGTTGTTAAAACCTATGCATCGTAGAAAAATTGAATTAATATTCGAGATTAGGAATAAACCGTAATAAAGATTTGAATCATTAAACTTATTGCCACTAGTACGTTGACGGCCAACTGTTAAAAGTGTTTAAAATACTAAAATGACTCAATAAGATTTATAATCGGCTGCTGTTTGAGATATAGCAAAGGAAAAAAAAACACTCGGATAAATAGATTTCGACTAAGTGCCTCAACACGACAACAACTCAAAATTCTTTCATTTATAAAATAACGCAAACATGGAATTGTCTACGTTGGCGGTGAGCTTGTTTAAAATTGGTTAAATGAGTAGTTTGCAAGTCTTAATATCCTTTAAGTCCCAGATAAGTAGATAAGAACTTTTAATGAGCAAACAGGAGAAAGAAAAGGAAATAAGAGAAGGTTGCTAGCGATCAGTCCCTTTCACCTCCACCTAGCCAATAATTAGGCAAAAGAATGCATCACTTATATCTTCGGTAGCCATTTTGCTAAACGCTTACCAAAGACGATTGGATCTCTATAATAATAGATAGAAGAGAGAAAAAGAAAAAAATATCCATATAAGTGTAATCTTAATACTTGCTCAACAGAATCGGAAGCATGTTTAGACAGATTGATCTTGGGTTTCTTGTAGATACGGGCGCCCAATTCTCCTTCGATTCCCTCTTTGTTACACACTATTTCAGATAAGGGAATTCCGATACAAGTTGAGAACTCTTAAAACTATTAAAGATAGAGGCAAGAGCGTACCATTATCCGTCATATCCTTTATTAGTCTTTGATCAAGTTGGCGTGTGTTAAAGCTGCCCACTTGTAGCTATTCTTTCTTTCTGCCTAGCCTTAAGGGTAGCCTAGTGTCTTTATTATTTTTTTGCTCTGGACTAGTAGTCATTGTTTATTTTTGTTGTTCTTCTTCCTCTGAACTCTAGTAATTCATTTTACAAAAGGGACAACCTTATATGTATGCAGAGTTATAACGAGTAGTAATGGCTGTAGATTCTGAGTTAGCTAAGTACGTGCGCAGAAAACAACGCAGATCAAAGATTGCCTCTGGATAAACAGCGAAATAGAAAAAAATGCATATCATATCGAAATACATCCTACCAAACTTTAAATACCAACGATGTCCATTTCCTTGTGCTCAGTGTAGAGAGAAATCAGATTATAAAAAAAAAATCTAAAACATATTTTTAAAACACGAAGTATTCACCCAAATCCGTGCGTGTCTTTAAAAGCTTACCAGAGCATTATCCTAAGCATATGTCTAGTTACATTAACACTAGAAAGAACATACAAGAGGCTATGGGTCGAATTGGGAGAAGCGAAAGGATTCTCACCGACAAAGCCGACTTATAGTAAAGATTTTAAACGAGCTTTTTGAAGGTGTTTGTGCTGCTGAGACGCTAGTGTGTGTATATATATATATATATATATATATATATATATATATATATATATATATATATATATATATATATATATATATATATATATATATATATATATATATATATATATATATATATATATATATATATTATGGCGTTTGAACTAAATTTGAGGGTTTGCATAACAGAAAAAATATGGTGCAGATATAACAGTTTACTCAATGTAACCCCACTCATCTTCTACCGCGGCCTCAAGGCGGCTCCGAATCTTGTCACATGTGTTCCTCACTGTGTCCAAAGAAGATCTTCGAACACCTCCTTGATCTTGGCCATCATCTCGTTTTTGATGCTGCAGGCACAGCATTTGGAATTTTTCTCAAACGTGACTCACATATAGTAATCTATGGGATTCAAATTGAGGGAATTAGGAGGCCAGAAAGTGGCGCTGGCGAATTCGTAGGAATTCTCAGAGAACCACCTCCCTCTGACTCTTTCCTGAAGTATGACCTTCCAGCAGCAAATTCTTTTCAGCCAGGATTTGACCACAGTCTACAGCAGCTCCACATAGCAGTCTGAATTGTGTAAAGCAAAAGTAAAGCAATATGACGTCACCCTTACAGTTGGACGAAACGTCGAATGGATTGTACGAAAGCCACCTGTTGATCTAGGTGTTGCGCACGTCATTCAGGATCAGCTTCATGGTGGCGACTACAGCACACATCTCTATCGCCAAAGCCGAATTCCTTTGTTCGCTTCTTTCATCCCCATGTGTTTCAGTTGTTTGATGAATTCCGGCGTCCAGACTCAGTCAGAGAACCTGTTCGTAGTCTCCGTTAAAGCTATCCATCTTACGTCTTACAGCCTTTACAGTGTTCACAGAGCATTGAGCACCAATCAAGATGTCGGCATTTTGATACCTGGATTTTTTAATAATATAATTCCTTTCTACGCTGAATACAATCTAGTGGGCATTGTTTATTTTAATTTTTAAAAAGGTTTTTGTCAATATTCAGCAATAGAAGTTGCGACTAAAACTATATGCACAAGGAATAAGGGGCGGGGGGGAGGGGTTCTTAATTGGATTGAAAATTGGCTCTCAAATTGTTCACAGCGCGTCATAAACGGCGCAAATTCAGACTGGTCCCCAGTTATTAGCAGAGTGCCGCAAAGATCTGTACTTGGTCCAATTTTTTTTCATAGTATACATAAATGGTATTGATAATGGTAAACTCGTTCAAATTTCCAAATTCGCAGATGGCACGAAGCTACGACAGTCGTTTTTACATGCAATCCGGTGAGCTTTCAACGAGACCTAGATTAAACCTTTGAGTGGGTAGATAAATAACATTTGAATTTTAACCGCGCAGACGCAAAGTCCGGATTAAAATTTAAAAGATGATTAAAAAATGAACGGCCAAATTCTAGAGTCGGTTAACTTAAAGCGTAAGATGCATCACAGATTCTAATAAAGTAAACAGGATGGTGGGATATGTTGCAGATAATTTTATGTTTAAGTCAAAACATAGATTTCCAGCACTATATAATTTCCTCGTCAGTTCAATTTTGGTCTCCCTACCTGAATTAAAAATTGGCCCACTAAGAACAGGTGCAACGTAATATAACGGAATTAATTCTCGAGCTTACGAATAAACTGAACGAAGAAAGACTTCGACCTTTAGGCCTATTATTACTCGTTATTAGGCCATTACGTAGCCAGCTGATTGAAGCATTTATAATACTAAAAGGATTTAGCAATATTAATTATAGCCTACTCCTCAAGATAGAGGATCGATCAAGCACTCGCCAAAATTTTCTTTAGTTATAAAACTACACGAACGTCTATTTTGCCGACCAGTGGAAAGTAAGTCAGTTAATGTGCAACACTCAACTCAACCACTGTTTCATTATTTTTCAAATGTAATAATTAATAACTACCTAATAGGAAGCACAGATGAGAACGTCTCCTGAACAAGTTAAAAACTTTTTAGCTTTGTTTATGCTAACAAGGAAAATCACACACACACACACACACACACACACACACAAACACACACACACACACACACACACTATAATAAAAATGATGCACGTGATTCATCCCCGCAAATTATGGTTAGAAATGCGATTTTCATATTCATTTCGCACATTCCTACCATTGCAATGCCCTTTCACCACCAGTAGGCGATGGCCTGAGGAAAACGATCTTTCCTCTGTCGTGAATGTGTATTCGAGAGAGTGTAGCTGGCCTTCAGTACCATTAGAGTACCATAGAGGCACACGTAAGTGCGTACTCGCAGTCCGAGACCTAGCGTTAAAAAATCACTAAAAATAACATGATTTTATTTTGACAGACGAAGTGTGTATCATCAGTTCTCGGCTTATCATTAGAGCTAACGATATCCAATTGGGGCTCTTTAAAATACAACATAACTTCTGGGGTTGGCTCGCGAGTGGGTCTTAGGCTCTTTGTTGGTCTTTCTTTTGTAGTTCTTTAATTATCTTTCTTCTTTATTCTTTCCCGGTCTGGTTTTCAGCGGATCTAGAGTTTTAGTTAGTCTTCATTCTGTAGTTTTATAGATCTACAGTGAACATTTATTGTCGTGAATGAATTCAATAGAATAGAAAAAAGTGAAAAGTAGATAGAATAGACAGAGTTAAGTCAGATCGGGTGGTAAGTGCCCAATTCAGTCAGGATCAGACACATTCATGGGATTATTATGCAAAAGCGCGGCTAGTTTAACAAATCCTGTCCGCTCACTGCACGAATGTGTCTGGCCAAATTGCAGTCACCTTCTGCTATATACTGCAGACACAATGAATAAAAGAAAGAGTAGATAACACTTGATACCATAACCAAAACTAACAATTTTCCTTTATTTAACTTCGTAAATAGTGGATCATAAGACCCCAGGAACACGTCCAGGAGACAACGTATATGTACACGCCCTCCCATCATAGGTTTACGTCCACACACTACTTGTGCTCTTGTTAGTGTCCTCATAGATAGGTTGGCTGTTCAATAAATATTGAAGAGAACAAATGAAAATGGAACACTTCTCTACATGTCATTCGTAAACATGTAAAACCTTTGACTCAGTCAACACGAATTTAGTTCAAAGAGCACTACAGACGCAAGGAATTAACAAGACCTACCATTGCTATACTCTCTTACATACATAGTCCTGCAGCATCGTCATTTAGGTTCAACTCAGTCAGTAATAAAATAGAAATATAAAAGGATTTGAGATCAGAATTAATGGTCAGTATTCAAGTGAGCTTCTTTTCGTTGATGGCAGTATTATTCGACTCAACTTCAAAATAATTAGAGTCAATGATAACCCATTTATCACGAGACTTTCACATTTGGACTGAAAATTTTATAGAGGCCAAAACAATGATAATTAGTTTAACAGAAGATGGTGCAATTAAAACTGAAGGGAAAATTTTCAGGCAGGTAAAGGAATAAACACTGCTAGGAAAGATTTTGAATCTCGATACTCCTGGAAAATGGAAATCAGCAGATGAGCAAAATTATGCTGGAGATCCATAGGGGAGATAAGAAAGATTGGCTCTATTTTTACAAGTGACATGACTCCGTACTTAAAATGTAAAGTATTTAATCAATGCAACTTACCTGTCTTAACTTATGAAAGGTAAATTTAGACACTGAATGCGAAAACCCGCGGAAACTGAGGATAACTCACAGAAACATGCAACGATGCATGTCAGTAATAACGCACAGTGACAGTAAATGAAATGCATGAATAAGAACACAAACTCAGGTGACATATAGTAACAAAATTAAAAGATATGAAGTATAAAGGCAGGGTACATTGGTGAGAAGAAGCGATAGAAGAGGGACGAAATAAATATTGAACGGGAGAGATTAAGATAACGTCGTAGAATGTAAGAGAATGAAGTTCGCTCAAGCTCTCGCTCAATGGTTTCTTGGAGAGGACTATATATATTATATATATATATATATATATATATATATATATATATATATATATATATATATATATAGAGAGAGAGAGAGAGAGAGAGAGAGAGAGAGAGAATAAGGAAGATAGAAAGAAAAAAGTAGAAAGAGAATTTAAAAGGTCAATCCAGCGGTTGAGTACATCTATTAACACCACAAATTACTCTTTCCCTCATATTATGACCGCCTGAATGGTCAATAATATGTCAGAAATTGACTCGGACAACTACTCTCATGTCACTTCTTTGCTGTGGGCATTAAATTATACGAGAGATTTACTTTCACACTGAATATATTAAGTGAATTTGAATTAGCCCATAAATGATAAAAATTCACTTTACAATGGTGAATAAATTGCAGAGCAAAATTATTTTTATTATTCCATACTGACTGACCATTATATTCCACGCAAACAAGTACATGTTCGTATTTTGGACAGCTGTCCTCATTGTACGAACTTGTTACTTGGGGTTTCATTATACGCCTCTCCCTTTCCAGTCCCTAACACTTCTCGAATTTAGCTCGGGGTTTTCATCACCCTTATCCTTATCCATTTATTTTCTATTTATCCGCCTTTTCCCTCCATTTGCCTCTGTTTCACTTTTTCTCCTATGTGCGGATTTTCCATTGTTAGTTAGACAAGTTTCCCTTATTGATTTTTAAAAAAAAATCTCACCAAACATCAGCAGGATGTTTATCGAGTCACGACTCTCCTTTTGGCGTTTTCTCTGAATCATGGAATGACGACTGTTGACTCAAAGAGATGAAGAGTTTTCAGCCACGCCCCGTAACAACAATAATATTGATTATTATAATAACTCAACAACGCCCCATCAATGTTTTTTAATTGAGAAAAGTGAAACTTGTGTTCAGGGTGTGATTGATCTGGGGTTTGTGTATAAGAGGAATGTAGTAAATGGATAAATGGTCGAGATTAGTAATAAAAAAAACAAAAGTGACAACCAAAGCCTAGTAAATATCGTTGGGTGCTTGGACTGGGCATTGCATCCCATAGCCCCTAAAACCATTTCTAGCAGAGCAGCAAAAACCTCCTACCTCATCGTCCCACCGGGCTTGCGTTCTTGATGTTACTTGCAATTGCAGGTAACTTTTACTTTTGAATGGTTACCACTACTTGTCTACCTAAAAGTAGATGGTTGCCCTCACATAATTTGTTGCTTGCTTGCTCGCACCAGGATTATGAAATAGGCTAAAAAATGCACGTGGGCAGATAATCGCGTAGTGGGTTGTCTCGAGGATTTTCCAATCCACAATTAAGGCATTGCTTCAAAATTTGGGTAATTTTTTTTTTTTTTTTACTTTTAACATCCTCAGATTTTCTACATTTGGTCCATCTTAAGACTTCTATTTCTTTGAGCACTGTTCATCCTCCCATTTAGCTGTATTATGCTATTTAAGATGAAACCTCAATAGGCTTTTTCGAAAGGTGAAATTCCCTTTGGACTTTGGAACTTTGCATGTCTCACCACAAGTCACTTTAGGAAGGTCTGGCAGGGCCGGAGGGGAATTAGTCAATCCTTCGTCGTGGTCAACCTTCTTCGTCGAAGGAAACCCTCGCCTCGACGAAGGATAAATGATATTTGCGCTTGTAAACAGAGGTGGTAAAAGGTGAGAAACGAGGAACGAAATGGACAAATATGGCATTTCTTAAAATCTGCCGGACGGAAGACCCCGGATCAAGTATTCTCTGAATGCAGATTCTTTGTTGCCTGTTAAATAAAGGAAGAGTGTTTCTTGGAGATCAGTTCCCATATTCGTTGGCTCTATGGATGGGGAATTAAATGGGAAGCTGGTGGGGAGATAGTTCTTGTTTTTACATATTCGCAATCTGGTGTAAGTACGTACACTTGAGGCCTGTACTTATTTTGTACACTTACACTTGTTTGATGGCTCTCTCATTCTCTATGCTCGGATTTTTTTTAAGACTGCATTTTTCCATTTTTGTTTGTCACCCCTTTCGTTCTTTCTCATTTACTTTCCACTCATTCCTCATCTGTCTACAAGAACTGGTCCGTTTAGGGTGTTCACCCTTTTTAGACATGAAAAGCAAACAATGAAACAAAGCATTGGAAAGCAATAAGGAAAGCAGCGGAGAGAAAGGAAAAGAGCGCACGCGCATATATACACTCATCATGTCCATAAAGGGCAAACTACACTTGAAACGAGAAAGTCTGAGTGATCAAGAAGGGTTCGTTCGACCGGAAACGGAGCCCGGACGAAGTTAGTAAATCTGCACTTGGGCTTTACTTTGAAAGGAGCTTGGTATTGAAACTCAAAGAGCTCGAGTTCGGAGTTCAACAGGTCCTTTACTAAAAAAGCGAAAGTAATATTGACTGGATTAGTTGGTATTTATGGATTTGTGTCTCGCAACTTTCGTGGGCTCCTATTTTCTAAATAACTCTCAAAGGACAAGAACGTAAGTCAAAAGAGTCCCGCTGCCTGTAAAAGTCAACTGGTTTCTGCAGGATGCTGATGGATGACCCCTACTGGAGAAAGGTTAAGTGGAAAGAGAGAGCGAAAAAGACTAACCAATAAAAATAGTTGCAAAGGCCCCAAATATAAATAATCATGGGCTATGTTGATATAAACTTCATCAAACTGTGTATCACTAGTAGACAATTAACTCCCTACTAACGCCGAATATATGTGTTCTGAGATTTAACTCGATACCTAGACGTTGGAAGTCCAACGCCTTATTCGTTAGACTAACGCGAGATCTACTCCTGTGGTGTCTCCAGAAGAACATATCAAGACCTTACTTCCGTTTGCAAACATGATGGTGGAGAGAGGAGGGCTGTAGTATATATGAACATTCTGTAGACAAAATGATACGAGAGGAAAAGGGATGATTAGAAAATAAGTGAGTAGGACATTTTTTAGAACAATCTCTCTCAAGTTTGCTGAATATTAATCCTGATTTTTCGATTTATTGGCACATATTTCTTCGTCTCGCTCTTACCATCCTCCTCCTCATAATTTCATTATAAGAATGTTCTTTTCGTTGCTAAAAACGAGTAGACAAAAATCCCGTTTCGTGTATCTCAAAATTAAACCCCCTCAAAACTAAAATCCATGGTCCCTAATCAAAATCTATAATCCCCTAAAACATTAATCATTAACTTAACCCAATTCTGCAGCCGGAAATTTCAAGAGATTTCGTTATAATTACCCTAATCATTTTCTTTTAAAGTTTGATATACATTTGATAATTTGATATGTGCGTAACGTCTATAATGCAGTTTTAAAAAAAATATGTAATTTCTATAAGTTTTTGGTGTGAAAATTGCCTTTGGAAGATTATTTGCTGTGAAGTGTATTATACTGCGTCAATTTAAGGATGATCAATTTCAGGACTGCACTAACACTGTTCATGGACGTCACTATATTTGTTCGTTTATGGACTACACTAATCCTGTTGATGCTTGTATGTCTGTTCCACAATGGTGTAACGTTTCTGTTTAGAAAGTCTATCGTTTATGCCTTGAGAGTCTACTCTTGAGATCGATGACTTTTATTTCAAGTCTAGATCATCATTCGTCTAATTACTGCTGTCGACACAAGTCGAACATTTTCAGATTTTATTTTCTATATTTGTGCATGTAATAACGGCCGTAGGCTAAGAAAAATGTGAAATGCACTTTAATCAAATTTAGTGTAGCTTCACAATTATTTATAAATTTATTATATGCAAAAGGCTGAAATGAAAAAAAAGAAAGAAAAGGTTTTGCTCAAAAGTGCATTTCACATTTGTTTTAGCATACGGCCGTAATTTATAAATCTCTGTTCGCCTTCTATATTTTTATTACATTTTTATAATCTACTTATATTTATATTTCCACCTTCAATAATTGCGGTAGGAAATGTATATGATAATAGTTTACTCCTTTTGCTGTTTGAGGAGTAATTTGTCACCAGTGTTTGAAATTGTTTTTAAAGCAATTCTAAATAGTGGCTACGTTTTCTCGGTTGAACTCTGATTTTAATGGGTAAAATCTCTTACAATCATTTTAAAATATTGAAAGCCATTCCTTTTAACGTTAAAGCTAAATTAGGATTAGAGTGGCAACATGCATAGATTTCAATACATATTTCCAATTTCGGAATTGTATTTGCGTTTGCTCATAAATTTCACTATTTTTATCTCTGGGAGCGTTTGGATTTTTGTATTTATATACATTTTAATTAATTTTACTTTCCGTTTCTTCTGATTCGATACATTATTATCTATACATTTGACTAAATTAGATCCTTCGCAGCTTCCCAGAAAATACAGAAAATTCTAAATGTTTGTATTCTTGACTAGGACGACAAGTTCGGAATGCACAATAAATTTTCATTATTTTAATATTAAAAAGAGAAAGACAATTGATGTAATGCAGCAAATACAAGAACATGGGAAAGTAGAGACTGAGGAAAAAAATAAATAAATATAAAAGCACCTTAAGAAGAAAGAGTGCATTAGAGTTATTAGCTTTTGTTAAGAGCAATTTTACCTTTCTAGATTTACCAAAGGACGTTAGTAAGGAGACCAGAGACATTTTATGGAGACCAAAAGTATTAATACAGAGGGCAAATGTAACACCAATTATCAAAATAAAACCTGAGGGTGGAAATTTCGACCGGTTTTCTTTACTTCGGTGTTGTTTGTATACTCTTAAAGTCCATTAGTAGAGATAAGATCGTGCAGGATTCTTAATTAAATAAATAAAAAAAAAATATTATAAACACGGCTTTCGACGCGCATGTTCATGCTTAATAAATTTGGGCTATTTTTTCACGAAATGGTCACAATGTTTGCCCAAGATAAAACTGTAGATGTAGTTTATCTCGATTAAAAAAAAAAAGGCTTTGGGCACCGTTCCACATAAATAAACTCTAATTAAAGCTAAAAGCGCACGGAATTAGGGGATACAACTTTGCAGACTGGCTGGAAAATCGTAGAAAGAGTTGTTATCAATGGAAATAGTTCATCGTGTGCATAGGTCACTAGCGGTTTCCTTACGTATCTGTTCTAGGACCCTTATTATTTCAAACATAAACGATCTTGATATGAATTAAATTCGTAAAAATTAAAAATTGGCCAATGACACGAAACTAGGTACTAGGGAAAAGTATTGTAGCGAGTGTACAAACTTACAAAAAGACAAATAGAATAGACAAACGACCTACTCGAAGAGCTTACAATATTGGTAGTCAAATTTTAAATAAAGTCAAGATGGAAAATCCTTTAGGTGTCTTAATCTCGAGCAGACTAAAAAATTAAAAACAATTCATTCTAGTTACACAAAAGGCAGATAGGATTCTAGGATACATAGCTAGACCTTTCCCAAGAGGGTATAATATTTGAACGCGTCTAGCGGTGAACGGCGAAATTACAGTAATTCCTGAACTCGAACTAGATTGTATGAAGACAGACTGATGCACCTCAATTTACCTCTATCGGAAGATCGATTTCTACGTTGAAAATTTATTGAAGTTGAAATACTAAACTTTTCTTCTCTTATAAAATAATACAAACATGGAATAAATTGGTTAGTCATGTCTTTGAAAGCACTTCGTAAAATGGTTAAGAATGAAATAATAAATGTTACTTAAGATTTCGAGATACATCTTTACAGATATAAGAGTTGTGAAACTAAGTTTTAGCCATCTCCTCTCTTCCTCTTACCGGTCCACTACCTGTCCACCGTGGCCTGTATTTAATTTTGTAATTCTCCTCCTCCTCTGCATCCTTAGACAACGGTCTTATAACACCATTCTTCCAATTCTAGGCCACTCCTTCAGCATATCCATTCCATAACACAATTTATACCACATTTTAGCACCTAAGCGACTATATCATCTACTCCAGTGTCCTTGCTATTTTTCTAGAACTCTGACCGTCAAAACAATCTCTTACAAACCACTAATACACCACCTTGTTTACACAATTATATTTACATTCGCTTAATCTCCCATAACTCGTTAATTAATAGTATCATCTACTTTTTACCACCTGATTGGTCACAATTGCCCTCCCATTATTATTATTGATGTTCACATAACTATTCTTCTTTTAATTTCTCACTCTTACTTCTTAGTAACATAACATCCTATTCCTATTCGAATCCCCATTCAACTTCGGTCAAAATACTTTATTTTCTGCTTTCTTAATACGATTAATCCCTTCTATCCCTTTTTATTCGTCTGCTTGTATGCATTCATCTGCATCTCTCAGACAGTCTCATCTTCCTTATTAACTATCTGCAAGTACGCCTCCATATTTCTTTCATCAGCAAGTTTTACATCATTATTCCACTATATCGCGTTCTACTTTCAATTTCGAGTTTTAGCACACTCCAAGACAACCACTAGTCCTTATCACTTCATCAAATTTAGTCGACATTTGCTTTATTACACTGTTCAGACTTACTTCCTCTGGCCCAGTCACAAGCATTCTCACCTTCTCTCCACCTCTCTATTTGATTCAACAACCTTTCACTTTTAATAATCGCTTCCTTTCCACCTTCTTTACATTTTTCCTCCAAACACCAACGAGTTTAACATTGTAGAGCACAATCATGTGATTTTATAATCCTATCTTCATACCTCTTACACCTTTTACATTAAATACATCCCCTAGCATATGATTTCTTAGCAGGCAATGGACAATTATACTCTAAAGCCTCTTCTTCTCTCCTTTGCTCGACCAATCCATGTGTATTTATGCATATCCTTCTAATGAAAGAACATGTTCGTCATATATAAGTTTCCTTAGCACAGAACCCTACCACACTTTCTCCATTTTCATTTTTGTCGGGTGTAACAAAAGCTCCAGTTATCTCCCTTCTCACCCATTCGCCTTACATCCAACAACCAATAGCCAGTCCTAATTCCATTTAACACTCGTCCAAAGTTCTACCAGAACCTCCTTCTCAGCCTCATTCTATCTTAACACGGTCCATGCTTTGCAACCACGCACCTTTTTACCTTTGCAAATCTCAACTACACACATCTTCCTGAACTTCATACATTTTCCGCAACCATTACATTATGCCACTCCTCACTTAAAAGCACTGTCGAATCCTCTCTACCCCTACAATCATGATTCACAACTGTCCATACACCATTTACTCCATCGCACACAACCTCTTCATTCTAGTTCATGTTCGTCTCACATAGTGCAAGCCTCTTGAATCACACGGTTTTAAAGACTGACCTACCACTTCCCTTTTTCCCTCATCGCATATGCCACTCACATTCCACCCACCCAGTCGGTTAACACACGTCAATGATTAACCAGTATGACTATACGGGTTCCCCCCCGTCCCTTACCTCCATTGCGTATTTAGTTGACAGGAACAAAACTTTCGGCTACAACACTTCATAAGCCGGTATTATAAAATTGCATCGAGGATGGCAATGAATATTTGAGTAGACATTGTTACGAGCCTTACATTTTGAAACATAGAGGGCGGCCGATTCGAAAAATTAAAATAACATTTCAATGGAAGTCGTGATTGAGACTTTAATATATCACATTCAAAATATGTATAAAGAAAGAAAGAGAGAGAGCGAGTGTGTGTGTGTGTGTGTATGTGAGAGAGAGAGAGAGAGAGAGAGAGGGGGGATTTAAACAGAGAAGAAATCCGGTTTTCTTCTTTCCAAACCAGTTTTATGTCAGAGGTCAACGAAGAAGCTTCTTTTCCCTAGTGATGCAGTCGATGTGACTCAACCGCCTTTCAGGCTTCGTCCTACTATGATTATCACTTTCATGGAAAGGATTTCTTCTTCCCGCGGGGTAGAGAGATATCTTTGCCTCATCATTTGGGGTTAACAATGTCTCCTTAAATATTCATTATCACTTTCCTCTACAAAGGTGAACAAATAAGTCGATAAAAACAACGTGAAAACTGAAGATATCTATTTATCAGTACCTTCTACAGTTGAAAAATGAGGTGGGAAACATCGAATGTAGTTTTGTACTGAAAATGAAAAAGCTTCTGTCCTCACACATCTCTGTGCAAATCATGATGGAAGGAATATAGAAATGGGGATTTTTTAGCGCCGATTTGCCGAGTGCCTACGAAGGTAAATTCACCGAAATTATCTTACAGCCTTATGCTAGGATAGATAAAAAACAATAAAAAACGCAAACGAACAAAAATCAAAAACAAAAACTCAACAAACAATAACAAAAGGCAAGAAGAAGGAAGCACGCTACAGGGTCGGGGGAGGAGGGGAGGATTGAAGATGCTGGAGCTAAATTAGTACTTGAATTTCGAGGATTACCGTAATAGCATCTTAGGAGGTCCACCTCAAGAAAATTGGGTCACTGTGGACACGTAGCGGTAGGAGAAGAACAAACAAAACAAAACAAGGATAAACAAAAGTAAGGAACATATAATAAGGATATAAAAACTTGAGAAGGGGAACAGTCTGCCTCTATTCAAATGTCCCTAGGAAGAAGTAGCTCAAATACCGTTTATTGCATGAGCAAAGTTAAACCATTTCGGATGTGGTTAATGGTAGGATAGAATAGAAATTCGGGTCGACTTCACGCCGGCTGCCATACGCTGTACTGACCCAGGTACAACCAGTAACAAAAAACAACTTAAAACTACCTTAGTGAAATTTTATAATACAATTTCACGCAATTTTTATTTTTCCCGTCAGATTTTAGTCCTTAAAGAATTTACTTGAAATATCTTGATTTAAGTTTACGAGGTAATAAAACGACCGTGCCATCACAAACCACCATCTGGTTTGCTCAAAACCAGAGGAATTTGTTATATTAGAAATTCCTCTACAAAAAAAACCCCACAAGTGGGTTGCCATGCGTAGCATTGAAACAATGATGCAGTTGGCATCTGGAGGATGGCACATATGTCATAAATGCCCCAACTTCTGCAGCTACGTTTCCTGCCGGTCTAAATGTCTGAAGGAGGATTTGCGGCTATATATATTACAAAAACATTTTTCCTTCCTCTATCTTCCTTTCCTTCACATATCTTTCGTTATAAACCTTGTGTGGGAGAAGCTCTCGCTGGTTCTCTCTTTAAATTTGGGGGGGGGGGTAAAATCACCATCAGAAATTTTCATCTACGACATGGCACAATATTTCTCTCGATTTAATTGCTTATTGTCTATTGCCCTCTAGTGGTCAAATATCATTGGCAAACTAACCAGACTTGAATTAAACCGACATCGAAGCAGGTTTGTGGTTTTGCCAAGACGAATCAAAAGTTGTGATTGTCTTAAATTCTTGAAAAAAAAAACCCCCCTAGTGATCCGCCAGAAACTTTGTGTAAAGAGTTTTGTAAAGATTCTTCTCGAAAAACAAAGAAAAGCAATTGATTTGCTCTTCTGACGATCCAACTTATCATGCCCTCCACCCATGTCTTATTTATTAACTGTTTAATTCACTTACAAATATTAAAAACTGATAAGCTCGTTAACACCTCCTTCAAAAAACTTTACTTTGATTCTGCAGCGTCAGTGTTTCAAATAGTATCTTGCACCTGCTTCCTTTCTCTGAAACACTGGTAGGCCTTTATCCTGCTCCCGCTACTGCCTTCCCCCCTCCCCTCTCTTCCTCCTGCCGTTTATTCAGAGAATTTGAGACGGTTCAAGGGTAGGTTTCCAATCTTAACCAAAACAGTAAAATGACAGGAAATTGGGGGGCTCGGATCATCTCCTGGAGAAGTGTAATCTTTGACGCAGCGAAATCTTCCTTATAAAAAATATAGCTTCTGGCGAATCACAATTAAATGGAAGCAAAAAACATCTTTTAAAGTTGCTCAATCATGAGCTTTTATACATTTTGTTAAAGTATGAACTACAAGTCATCACTAAACAGGAAAGAAAAGACAAAATTAGCAACAATTTAACGAATAATAAAGTACGGGGAAGAGCAGCTAAAGAAGAAAGTAAAATAAATAGATAATTTTTAGTTGTTTTTTTTGTTAACAGGGAAAAGCAAATTAAAAAATTGGACTACTCTTAGGGAATGGAGTGGAAAGGGTTGCCAAACCCTCGTCGAGTAAACGAATTAAGTAATTAGTCCTAGTTCGCCCCCCTCCTTCTACTATTTCTGAATTTGCATATCCACAGCACTTCTGAACATTATCTCACTCTCAAAAGCTCTTGCTAGCCCAGTGGATGCCACGTTGGTCTATCAACGTCGCGGTACTGGGTTCGATCCCGGCAAGAGCGGACTCAAGCTTCAGCGCACGCAGAGATCTGGCTACCGATTGGTGAACGCAGTGATCAGCCCTGTATTCGGGTGGGTAGATCTTACACTTCTCCTCACACACATCATAGCCAATTACAACTGCTTTCTTTCCTCTCCCATCTTCGCAGCACAACATACACACACACTCTGTTCCAGGGGGATCCTGCCGATGGGTATATATATCCACATACCTCTGACGCGGAACAGCTCCCTCTGTTCCGGGGGGACCACGCTCCCCCCTGAACGTTGTATGGTGACAAAAAACATAATACTTCATGGCACTTATCCCAAAAGAGGATCGGCCCTTGGTGTCCTCGTGCTCACCAGAGATTGTCAGACTGACTTTTATGTCTAATTCATTATCGTGTCGAGATCCGCCTAGATAAAGGCAGTTTGGCGAACTACTACTACTACTACTACTACTACTACTACTACTACTACTACTACCTGACTCTCTCAGACTCCGAAACCATTGAGACCAGCAATGTTATATGGCAACGAGGCATCAGAGTCGCAGAAAACGGTGACTCGGCGCTTCCTTAAAAGCGAGCCATGAATCGAGTGAGAGCGCGCTCTCTCTCTCTCTCCCTCTCTCTCTCTCTCTCTCTCTTTCTCTCTCTCTCTCTCTCTCTTTCTCTCTCCCTCTCCCTCTCCCTCTCTCTCTCTCTCTCTCTCTCTCTCTCTCTCTCTCGCTTTTTTTCCAGGAGAAAAATTCGCCGTTTGCATCAATTTCGGTTCTTAGCATTTGTTTGCGAGAAGGAACCAAAGAAGAGTATTTTCAATCGAGGTTGTGTTCAGAAAAGTTAATAATGTTAGTTTGACAGTAGCTAATTGTAATGAACATGATAGGGCTAACTCTGGAAACAAAGAAGGTAGGGGGTTGAAAGAAATAACTGGATTTAAATAATGGAAAGGTGAAATAGAGGAAGAATAAAAATTGACCTGATTTATATACACGATAAAAGAAGTTGCAGAAGTAATTTGGATGAATAAGAAGGATGGAAATAAAACTCTACTAGAGCAAAGTCACCCTTGAAAAAAGTTGTTTTACTAATTTTAAGAGCTCATCTGGCGACTGCCTAATTGATAAAAGTAAAGATCTCTTTCTTACATAAGCTAGGGTATAACCATATGCTGTCGTCCATGTGGATATATTTCATTTCTATAAATAAATAGACCAAACTAAGTTGAATTTCCATGAAACAGTCTTCCAACTAGAAACTAACAGAAGTAGGCGTTTCCAATTGTATTATCACTTACCGTTTTGTGACTAAATTATTATAAGTAACAAACCTTCAGCAAAGTAAAAGTTTATTTTATGACTTACCTCACTACGGTCTAGTTGACGTCCCTGGCCTCCAATAAAGTTGTCAACGTCTTCAAAATCTTTGTTGTTCTGGTCAAGAGGGAAGGAATCTGCGATGTCCGAGTGAAGAAACAAGTCTTCATCTTCATCATCAATCTCATCAATAATGACCCGGCTCCTGATGAGATTTGGTACCCGATCTACTGGAGTAATTCCAAAAGATAATTCACCCTGGGGAAGAGTGTTGTCCACTATTTCCGGAACCCGGGGGACTCCTGATACTCTAGAAATTTTATTAGTGCGGACTGGACCCCTCAAGGTTGGCAGAGAAGTTCCTAAAGGTTTTTTAGTTGCCGGCGTATTCACTGGACTGACTAGGCTGGAAATTGGCGCTCTGGATGGTGGCTCATTGCCCGTGGGATCCGTAGCAACCACTGAAGCACCATGAAGAGGAAGTGGTACTCCAAATTCGAGACCTGCCGTGTGATCCGCTTTATCTACTGAAACACCCGATGAGGTAATTGGCACCTCCCTTTCTTTTTCTCCAATGTGATCAGCTGTATCAATTGAAGCACCCAGTAGAGGAAGGGACAACCCCTGTTCTGGACCTCTTGTGTGATCCTTTGTATCCAGTAAAGCACCCAGTACAGGAAGTGGCACTCCCAAATCTTGACCTCCTGTATGACCTAGGGAGCCATCTACTGGAACTACTGGTGGGAAAAGTGGGACTCCAACTTGCTGTTGACCATTGATGTGAGTTACAGAATTATCTATCAGAACAGGTGGTGGGGAAAGCCGCTCTCCAACATGTTGGCCTAAAATATTATCTTCAGGGACTAGTGGTAGGGAAAGTGGGACTCCAAATTGCTGCTGACTTCCTGTGTTATCTAAGCTCTTTGGAAGGGATAGGAGAATCCCTTTCTGAGTGTCAGATTTGGTTCCCTCGATGTTAGAGACTGCCGGAAGGGACAGTGGAACGCCAACCCTTTGGGTATCGAGTCTCCCAATACCTGTCCCAACGGTGAAGGAAATGCGGTCGTCATCGAATTGGTCCTCGAAACTGGAGTCGAAGTCAAAAGGTTCTTCGAATGAGTCAACATCAAAAGTCTTTACCTGTAAAAGGTCGTTAAATCACACATTGACAATGAATTATCCCAATATTTCTGCTACCCGCTACCCAGCAAATGAAGCCAGTAATCACTCTGGTTACACATACGTGTTGTTTTTGGGTATCTCAAAATTTTCTAATATATTTTTTTTTCAAATTGTAATTCCAAAAAATAGGTCATTTTATCCTTAATATTTTCACCAACACTTTCTTTTGACTGCGGTTTTTCTTTAACTTAATATTTATAAATAATTAATTTCTTTTTCTACAACAAAATTTAAATATATCAATATACATGGTGTCTCAAAAGTGACTTAGAGATTTAAAAATATTATAATTTCTACATTTTTTATTATTTGAAAATAGTTTTATACAAAATAAAAATTCAAACATTGGAAATATATTATTCCCATTTAATTATGAAAAATTATACGACATAAATGTCCTCCATTTTAGAATTCACACAGACTCGCTCTTTCGATCACATTATTCATAACAGTAGTTAATAACTGGTTGTAGCCCTTGAAATTCTGCCCGGATGTTATCCTTGAGTTGTTGAATTGTCTGGAGTTTATCGATGTATACACGCTCCTTAAGGTATTCCTAAATAAAATAATCTGGATCCGTCAGATCAGGAGAACGTAGTGGCCAAGAAATTTCGGACTTTCGCGAAATTATTCGCTAACCAAAAGTTGGCCTTGGTATCTCCATCATTACCCGGGCCGTGTGAGCATTAGCTCCATCTTGTTGAAGCCACATCTCAAATACGTTCTGCACTACTGGGTGCAACAAGTCTCGATTATGATCTGATACTGCCTTATAGTGATTGTCATTGCATTGTCATTTGCATTTTCAGAAAAATAAGGTCCAATGATCTTCTCTAATGTTACATCACACTTGATCGTGCGGTTGAAAGAATCCAACTCGCGTTAATGAATATTTATAGAATTCTCTAATCCTCAGATCCGACATTTCTGCTTATTAACAATACCGTTCAAAGAGAAAGGAGATTCGCAATTCATGATCAGTTTATGAGCAAATTCGTTATCTTCAGTTACCAGACTCTAAATCTGTACCGATAAATTTAAGCGTTGTGGATGATCTGACGGTTGCAACCTCTGTAGCAATTGCACTTTGTATGGGTACAGGTGCAAATCGTCTCGTAGTATGGAGTTTTGCAAAAGTTCCGTCAAGCAAACTTTAAGTTCCACTTTTCCTGCCACGGGCCACAATAGGTCCGACATCGCCAAACGTCAGCCGGATGACCGTCCACATAGTTATGGAGAGGCTCAAAAACCGACCGCAGTCCGGCATACCTCAAGTTTCAACCGTTTAGTTGTGAGAAAAACATTCAAAACTGCTCCGAAGCTCAAAATGACTGCACTTTCGAAGAAGTAGGACATCTATGTGGCCTGGCTGTCCAGGGCCGCCAATTAGGAGGGCGGCAAGAGCGTAATGTAAGTGAAAAATCCTCTGTTCACTGATCATATATGAGAAGAATCTCAGGAGCACTGTTGTTGCCTTCTCAACGACTTGAAAACTCGTAACAATCGAATTCTCATTTTTTTTCTGAGGAAAAAAACATCCACGATCGATTCGGCCATCAACAAGCAGAACAACTGCATGGTAAGCTTAGGTCAGGATGCTCAGCGTGATGGCTTCGAATGGCAAGAAGATGCCACCGGTGTGGTTTCTGGCCAGTTACAGGATCATCGCGGCAGATTACAGGGACAACTTGGCCATGAAAGTTTTGCCCAGGTTGAGAAAGAAGGTGGACTACGTCTTTAGCAGTACGGCGCACCGACCCTCACGGCGAAAACCGTGTAAGAGTGGTTGAGGTTGAACATTAACTGTGGGTCGAAAGAATTTTGGGCAACGCAGTCGCCCGACCTCAATCCCCTGAACTACAGCGTGTCGGCGCATGCAGAGGGCAAAGCTTGCAAGGTACACTATAGCAACTTTGACGAGCTGAAGTACTCGGTCAACTGCCTGTGTGCAAATATGAGGAAGGACTTTGTCCACAACGTGTACGCGGCATTCAGGTCTCTTCAGAATTTCTGCGAATCGATGTTCGTGGTTCCTGTTACACATTGCACCGGACATATTCACCGGACATATGCGAAAGTACGGTACGTGGTCTTCCAGATCGTGGTAAGTCGCTTACTAAAACGGTGAATCAAGTGACGAATCATGAAATCCGATGGCAATTTCCTGAGAATGAATTGTCTGCAATATTCTCTTTGAGTGCAAATGATGGATGATATGGTTAAATCCAAAATAAAATTGCACAATTTTTGCTTTTTGATCAGTTTTGAATTTTTACATGAGTAATTTTCCTATGTGAATCTAAATTCTAAAAAAAGTAAGAAAATTCTAACATGCTATGACTTTTAAAAATACTTAGGTGACTTTTGGGACACCTTGTATTTAGTGGGCAGAAGAGTGACATGACATTCATCCAGAAGCAACTACCAAATAGAAGACAAAGTTAGAGAGCCTCCGAGTGCTTTCTTTTTAATTGTCAAATTGACTTCTTCGGGGAAAGAGTTCGGGGGCATTTAAGAGGGTTTATAAGTGGGAGAGGGGGCAGAGGTCTTATTCGACTTAAAGCCAGGTGGGTGGGAAGAAGGAACATTAAGTAAATATAATTTTTGCTTGGTGTAAGGATTATATGCATAAAGATTGGATTTAAAAAGAAGAAACCAGGGTTTGTATTAAAGTTTTAGATGGTATTTATCAAAAATCTATCAATACTGTTCCAAGAAGTACTTTAGAATGCAATTGCAAAAATGCCTTCGAAAACTTTAATACAAACCTTGGTACCGATGTAAGAGTTAGATAGCAAATTAAAACGCAAATTTGATTCCCATTCAAATGTGCTTTCGCTGCTTGAAAATGGGGCACCACTCCACCAAAGAGTGTACCCAGGAACAAGAGACATGCTCAAGATGCGGAGAGTCAGACCACAACTGAAGGGCCTCCAAGATCCTCATGAAATGTGTGCTAACTGCAAGTCAGGACATAGGACAATGGCAATGGTCTATCTGCCAAAGAAAGAGCTCCTCAAACAAAAAAACAAAGGGGAAACGAGATGAATAGCTGATGATGAAAAACACCTCCTACGCCAGGTAGCTAAGGCAGCATTTACGGAATAAGAGATGAAGAGAGTGTACCTTAACATCGACAACGAAATGCCAACGAAGATCCTTACGTGCATCATGAACGCGAACGCGAGTAATTTGATAAGGGCAGGGACGTTCTCGGAAGAACTAAACGCCATGTTAGCAGCAAATGGGCTCGGGCAAATGGTCTTTCCCAAGAACCTCTCTTCCGAAGATGTACTTATGATGAAGTACACCTCTAAAATGCCACATAGTCCACGAACAGACAAAGATAAACAAAAAAAAACAAAAATAGTGGAACCGCCAAAAATACTGGAAACCCGCATCGAGTCCCGAAAAAAACAGGAACTCGCACAGAGAAGACAGACTAAGAAGGAATCGACTCCGGACACAAGACAGCTCAGAGTGACACAGAAACACACAGATACAAAAACAAAGTACAAAATCAAAATCCATGCACAAACTGGACGAAGACGAATTCGACTTAAAGTTCTACGCATACGAAAACACACCCATCCTCAAAAAGACCAGAACGAGGGACCTTTACGAAGGTACCAGGTCCAGTAGTTTAAAATGGGACTTCGATGGTGACATGGAGAAGAATTAAAGTAACTCTCTTCCACACCGAAATCTACCTATACGAAGACAGGGGCGTGATTCTAACCCCCTTTCCAAGAATTCAACAAAACACAACAAACACAGAACGCACAAACAATAAACTGACTATATTGAAAGGGAGGTAAATATAAACGGAAGGACTAATAAAGAGACTGTACGGAAGCACTTTTAGAAAAACAGACCAAGACATAATTTTAAAAATGGAACACAGACTAGACACAACGAGACGGAATATAGAAAATCAAACTACACGACTTTAACAAAGAATTGCACTCAGAAATGGTATGGCGTAGTCGCAATCACTATAAAGAGAGACTTTAAGTTCAAATTTCGCCTCGAACTTGAGGATTCCTTTTTGGCGCTCAGGATCCAGAATCTTGGAGCGGATCTTGTGGTTGAGCTCGCGTACCAGCTTCTAAGAAGAAAGTACCTTCTCCTACACAATTTAAACGTGCTATTTGGTCACCATATAAAGTTCTTCTCGGAGATGATCTAAATACAAACTAGAGAGAAGCAGGTTACACCTTGACAAACGAAAGGCGGAAAAATCAAGAAATCTTATTGAGCGAAACAGGCTCGAAAGAGTTGCACCCAACTTCCCCACATACGTGACACAACACGTTGCTACGGGGCCGGACATAATCCTGAGAACTGCAACTTTCCTTCCAACCACCTTAGCTCACCGGGCTCGCTAGTGCCGAATGATCACATCCTATACTCACGACCATCTCCCTCACGCCCATTCAGGTACCGATTCCACCACTGATGTCCTTTCCCCAGACCAACTGAGAAAAGTACCGAGAACTGTTCAGCGACTATTACTCCGCAGACCCGAGTGCAGAAAATCTCGAAGAGATAGACGCTAAGTTGGAAACCCTAACCAGCTTCATCATCAGGGCAGACAGCGAGAGCGTTTCAACTACAACATACAGAACGCTCCCCCAACTCAGATGGACTAACGAGATAGCGAATGAACATAAGGAATTATAAGACAGACCTAGGCAAACGGGAACTAGGAGAGAGATAGTCCCCAGGAAGTGTCGCCTCGAAGCAGAGCTGACCCAAAGAATACGAGACAAACAAACCTAAATAAGGGCCTAGCTGATAGATAAAATAGACGACGAAGAGAATCAGACTAAAATCTTGAAACAAATAAAAAAAAACTCAGGAGAACAAAGACACGGAAAAAATACGAAACAAGGAGGACGAATCGTACATCGAAAACCAGAGGAGCTCGAAGCTCGATTCATGGAGCAAGGAGTGAAGTCTTTTCCATAACACCAGAAGATAATGATGACTTCGACGTAGAGTTTGAAGGTTAGGTTATTGAACAGACTTACCCACGTCCGTACGTCTCCAAGGAGAGGGAAATGACGGGACATGGTAGGGCAATAACAATGTAGAAACTCGCCTTTGACATTAAAACCTTCAAACAAAGGGCTCCAGGTTGGTCGGGAATAACAAAGCATAATATAATCTACGCGCCATAGCAAGTGCTACGGGGAATAGCGAACATAATGAACAATGCCTTAAACACCCTCTACTTCCACGATGCATTCAAAGTTGCAAAGGTTGTATTAATTCCTAAGGGAAACAAACCTCCTTAGTTGCTCCTGAATTACAGGCCTATATCCCTCCTGGATTTAGTTGGAAAGATCTTCGAAAAGATCATAGCCAACAGGCTGCAAAGCAAGCTAACAGAGCTAAGAGCGCACACCTGCCAGCAACACGGTTTCCGGAAGATCAGGGGAAGCGACACTGCGCATGCTCTCCTCACAGAAATGTTAGCTAAATCAAGTGCAGAAGGAGAGTACGTCGAAGTAGTCCTCAGAGACTTTGAAAAAGGTTCTAAACCTTCAGCTGAACCCAGTCATCAAAAGGATCTTCTGTGAATACGTGATGGCTAAGAGGGTTCAGATACAGATAGAGGGATATAGTGGACGAGAATTCATCCTCGAGGCTGGAGTGCCACAAGGCTTCTGTCTCAGCCCTATACTGTATAATATTTTCACCATCGACCTACCATCATCAGTCAAGGATGAGGTTATGAATCTGCAGTTCGCAGACGACATCACGCAGATATTCCCGAGTACGTTAAATAATCACAGGGTGCAGGCTAGAGAGACGGCAGCAGAAATCGAAAACATAAACTCGTTCTAGCGAAAATTGAAGATAAAGACGAACGCTCAAAACTTCACCCTTATTCTTATTAACCGCAACCAATTGGTCGATAGTTATGTTGGAGATCAACGCTACCGTTACTCTATGGAAGGCACAGTACTCAGGTTCAATTTGTCCACCAATTGATTAAACGACACATCAATAACCGGATCAGCGTAACGAAGTTGGAACTTGGTAAGATGTACCCCTTCCGCAAGCTGATCAGCAGTAACCTAAAAAAGCTCTACTTTTGCTACGTTATATCTAGTCTGATATACCCGGTGGTGGTCACTCAGACTGCACCGCAGCTCTCGTGGACTTGATAGCAATGCATAGAGTTCCCCCTACCCTCAATCCACCTCTTCTTTCCTCAATACTAGCCTTAGAGTGGATGCAATGTATCTTTGCTGGCCTATAATTCTGTAATAAAGAGGAAAGCGCTCGGAATGTGTTTATTTTTCCTTCTTTGTTATATATATATATATATATATATATATATATATATATATATATATATATATATATATATATATATATGGCTACACGAATAGAATGGTATAAACTGGCTCGCGTCTATGTATTTCAAACCCACATCCGCTATTTGTTTCAAAAGTTTTATATTCCAAGAAAGGAGGAAAACATGTTTGTGAACGATCTTGGCTACCTGTCTATTAACACGCACAATCACCCATCTCCTTCTATTCTCCGACCCTTGGCTGTACTCTATCGTAATCCTATTTTTTCCCGCCAAGCTCCATGATGACCGACTACATGTTAGCGTCAGAAACCGAAACACGAACAAAACATAAAAGCCAAAAGAAAAGCTTTTAATTTTAGTCTTGTTCAGTTCGTGCGGAGATGAATTTTTAAAAACTTTCTACAACAGGTCACACTCGAGGACCTCACGTCGTTATTCTGATAATAATAAATACCAGTGACAGGTTGAATTTCCTGTATAGTCAGAAAGGCATAATGTACTCTTCTTTTTAAGGTGTGTTCCCAATTTGTACTAGAAAGTCCTTTGTGCACCTTACATAAACCCTCGTTTGAGTTTTTTTTCCGTTCATATTTCATTTGGGCGTCGTTGAGTAATTAAAAGTAAGCAAGATGTGATATTTCTCGTTCTTTCAATTTTCCTTTATTATTCTTTACTTCTCTTTTCATTTCAACTAATTATCAAGGTCACTAATGATCACGTTAGCGGAGGCCGTTTTTTTATAATAGTGTTCATTGGACGATTGGCTCACGGCTCAAGTGGAAAGAGGTCAAACGACTCTAAGCAAAAATGTACAAACCTCTTCATGTGGTAAAAATCGATGAATCTCAGCCAATAATTCGTGCTGATGGTCGTCGTCATGCTCGTGGCTATGGTCATGTCCAAGGCCATCCAGAAGGTCCGCCTTCGCCTGAAAAAAAACAAAAATCTTGAGAAGCAACGAAGACAGAAAGGGACAGACTGAACGTTCGCAGCAAAATGCAGAGACCTGGCTATAATAAATGCCCAAGAGGTTTTGCAGGGCACCAGGGGCACTAAAATAACTCGATGAGAAAGGTGGCAGAGGTAAAGGAACATGATAATAGAATGAATTGGAGAGACATGATGATAACGTCTTGGTAAGTGGCAAAAATTCTTACTGCTATCTTCATGAACCTTATTATTTGAATGGAAAATAGGATGAAATTCAGCAAGGCCATTTTCACATACTAGAGTGAATAATAATAAAATAAGACAGATGAAGGCAAAAGTGGTAAATATAAATTACAGGAATAGTAAACAAGGTTTACTGACCAAAAAGTCGCGTGCTCTCACTTATTCTGATTTATGACCTTACGACCTTCATAACTTTCAATAATTCCCAAACTAACCTTGAGAGGATCTTGGCAATTATATCATTCGAAAGAGAATGTAAAACAACATAAAGATTGTTGTTTTATATTGCGATCTTGCATTTTAGTTGTAAGCCAGTTTGGCCTACATAACGAATGTGGCAGGTTGTACATGTATAATTGTAAACTACTCTCAGCAATCATTTAAATCAATGCCAATTCATTTGTATAAATTCTAACCATGTATCATTGAATTCCTTTTTTTCTCCATAAGGAGCGAATTTATTTGGGCTTGCGATCCTGTATAGTTTACAATTATACATGTACAACTTGCCACAATCGTTATGTAGGCCAAACTGGCTTACAACTCGAATGCTGGATTGCAAATCACTTACGTTTGTCTCATAGGACTTGTATTCCCATTTTTAAACCTGAAGCCTCTTTCATCAGGCAACACTCTGAGTATCAACACCATCCTCTAAATTCTGATTCATTTACCATATTATCTTCAGCCTTAACTTCTCTCGAATTGAAAATCTTAGAGTCACTGTACATCAAGAAAAAAAATCCAAACCTAAATAATTACTCTTCCTCAATTAAACTATTCAATATATAACCAACCAACACTTCATCACATTAACATGCCAACCGACCTACCGAACAAATCTGGTTAGTAGTTTTTCTATCGTTAGTTAGTTGATTTCACAACCCCTACGATAAAGGTTAGTCTCCCTGTTTAATTCGTTCACATTTGTTTTCGTTTTTTTTATAATTTAATATAATAGGTTATTTTATTGTTTATTCCAGTTACCTTTAATTTTTTATATGCAAGTCAGTTTATGTAATTTATAATTCTATATATTGTTATTTGTGTTTTTACTTTCATCTCAATAATTGTAAATTTTATTGATTTACCTTGCCTTTCCCCGCTTTTTAAGCCATTATATAATGCATGTTTCTAATTGTTTAACTGTTATTGTTAATCTTTCTTACCCTTTTCATTAGTCGATACAGTTGTTGAAAATATTCTTAAAGGAACGAAAAATTATCCAGCAACTCGAGCTAATACGAACAAGCGTAGTAGGTGTAAAAGACTAACTGGCATCTCTTGTCAAGAGTACAGTACAGGCGACAGTCAGATCGGTCTCTGGCTAATATTTGTTGTGCACGCCGCTGTCGTTATTTGATTTCTATTATTCTGTGTGTCTGTGTGTAAAGATCAGTTGTATTTTGAAGGGTTGCTTTATTTTTACACTTAACTTAGATATAAAAAATAAGTCATTTGGGGCTAGAAATATTGCGGAAAAACGTGAAACGCTATCAAACCAAGACGACTGGAGTTCATGTATAAATGAAGTTAGTAATTTTCATATTGAAACTATATTTCTGTCCTATTGTTAAATTATCAGTGCACATATAAGTCTGCAGTGTGCATTACATCTCATACCTTCTTTTATACATATTCTTATGCGAAATCTGTGATGAGCCCGACTGACGCAAATGACCTGGAGTCGCCTCTGATATATATATATATATATATATATATATATATATATATATATATATATATATATATATATATCATTAAAAAAGTTTGAATTAGTTTTAAACTCTTGTAATGTGGTTAGTAGAGTAATGAGTAACCACCATCACACTGCATCGGGTTAGCTAGGGGGACGCTCTTCCCTCACGTCAAACAAGTCACTGTATCCAATAGACTAAACTAACAGACCTAAAAAGAACCATCAATTGGGTATTTGTGTGCCCGATGCAGTCGCTAATCTTATCTATATAAACCGCATACGATCACTGCGTACATTGCAGTTTTTCAAACTCGTGTAAATATTGGCACTCTTGGCATTATGGCACCCTTGGCATCATAGCACTTGGACGGCATCATTCCAAAGCAACCGTGGCTAAATAACGACGTGTTAAATGTGGCACGGGATAACTATTGAATAAAACGCGCTCACCTTATAATTAGTTCTCGCTGTCCTTCTAGATGAATTTAATTGTTAGATAATTAATTTAATAATTATTTGTACGTCATACAAAAATAGACTTTGTTTTAAATGGATGGTTTTTCTTACAACCTTTAATTTAGTTTGATATATTTTTAGTCGCGTGTGACTCTATATTTCCGTCCGTCGGTCCCCATTTTGCTTTTTTTTTTGTTTTGGTAATAACATTGTAACTATGCGTCTGATTCTATCGAAATTTGAAACCGTTATGTTGTTTTACATTCTCCCCCGAATGATATAATTGCCAAAGTCCTGCCAAGGTAAGCCGGGGAATTATTTGGCAATAACATCATAACTATTCAGCCGATTCAAAAGAGATTTGAAACCCTTATGTTGATTTACATTCTCTTTCATATGATATAAGTGTCAAGGTCCTCCTAAGGTTAGTCCGGGAATTATTGAAAGTTTTGCAGGTCGTAAGGTCATAAATCAGAATAAGTGAGAGCATGCGACTTTTGGGTCAACAGACCTTGTTTATTCATCACAGGTTATCATGTAGGGTATAATCCCATTTTTGTATTAAATAAGATTTCAATCACAATCACAACATAAGAACATAAGATGCAACTCATTTTCTCATTACCCCGTTTAGTCACTCCTAGCATCCTCAACCATGAATCTATCCAATTTATTCTTAAAACTCGGCACGGAAGACGTTTCTATCACATCACAAGTGAGCTCATTCCATTCATCTACTCCTTGATTTGTAAACTCATTTCTTCTATTCTCTTTCCTAAGCTTGTTCATCTTAAATCCTTTGCTACGTGTCCAATCCTGTTCACTAAAAAAACCCTTACCTATGTCTCCCCTATTATAACCTTTTACCCACTTGAGGAGTGCGTTCAAGTCCACTTGGACTCTTTTTCTTCCTAACCTATCTAGACTTAGTCCCTAAGCCTTTAAACTTAAAATAAACTCCTCAAACCATGAATCATCTCAGTCATCTTTTTTTTTCATATACTCAAGCAACCCAATATCCATCCGATAATATGGTGACCAAAATGCACCGTATAGTCAAGATGAAGCCTAACTAATGCCAGGTAGAGTTTGAGAATCGCATCATCATTCCTATTTGGTACACTCCTCCCAATAAACCCCAATAGATTATTAGCTCTATTCCTAGCACTTTGCACTGCCTTCTAGACCAGAGATCTGAACTTACCAGGAAACCTAAGTCTCTTTCGCATTCTGTTATGACCTTACTAAAACTCTACTATTCACTTTATAATTATTTAGTAGATTTCACTTACCTATACTAAGTACATTACACCTGCTTATTTTAAATGTTATTTCTCATTTTTCTCCCCATTGGAACAGTATGATCAATTCATCTTATAATACCTCAGCATCAGAGTCAGAGCTTATAAACGTACCTAACCTAGTATAATCACCAAACTCGCTCAAGTCGCTACTTATACTTAAGTCAAGATCATTAAAGTCAAGATCATTAATATAAATAAAGAATAACAACGCCCCCAGCAACGACCCTTGAGGAACCCCACTGGCAACATTTTCCTACTCAGATTGAATCTAATCTATACTACCTCTTTTCTATCTGCCACTAAGCCATGACTGAATCCACCTATTTTATCTCTATTCTTCATTCTATATAATTGAATGAAACATTTGGTATCTTCCTTAGCCTTATTCGCTACTTTTATTTCATAATTTTAATTTATATTGCTATCATAATTAACTTTTTAATCTCCCGTGTTAGCTCTTTGTATCTCTGCCTTAATTGACCCTCATCACTTTTTATTTTCCTCTACATACCCCTTTTAATGCCGATATAATACTTAATTTTATCTGACATTCATTTAAGGTCAACAACCTTAGGTCTAATTCCCTATATGGAATGTTCACATTCTCTTCGGCAATTAACTGCTTAATCATTGTCTCATATTACTGATATACACTATTCTTCTCTACTTGAGGCTTATCTTCCATCTCGAATGCTCCCATTGACATTGTATTTCATGACCTGAACTAACTCGCTAGTCTCCAAACAACCGTCTCCAGGTACTTCTTCAGACACCATAATCTGCTTTTCTAAAGTCTGGGATATTAACCATATTTATCCTACGAGAACACTGTTCCATTTTATCTTAAACCAATTTCGCAATCGTCACTCTTTCGCAAATTTCCCCCAATCTCTGTATTGCTAATACCCTCTTAACTGTTTCTTAGAACTAAATTTAATTATTATCACCTCTAGTAGGTTTGTTTACAACCTAAGAAAATTATCCTGCACCATATTCAAAAGTTCCCAGCCTCTTGATCAACTATAAGAGGTTCCCCGCTTATATTTCTGTAATTAAAATCACTCATTATACGCACATGTTTACTTCTACATGAACGTTCTCTCTCGTGCCGCATAAGACACGAAGCTTCCTTACAATGCTTTGGTTATCTATATAATAATCTTATAACAAGTTTATCCTTTCTCTCCTTAACATCTAGCTATAATGATTATGTTAGCGTCTGTTTTAATTGTAGTGTTTTCACTACACTTTTATCTCTAATATAAATAATTGCCGTCCTCTTATTCATATTTCTATGAAACATATTATAACCATCAATCTGGACCTTAGGTCTAAAGTTCCATCCTACTAAATAAAGCCATGACTCTGTTATCGCAATAACATTTAAATTCTCTACACTCACTAGCCATCCTAACAAACCAATCTTATTCCTTATGTTCCCATTACTTGTGTAGTATATATCAGCCCCCCCCCTCCTTTTTTTCTGAGAAAATAAATATATTTAAGACCACGTGACGTATCTCCCATTCCGCATCAATGCCTGCTCGGTATTCAAAGCGGGGAAGGTATCAGTAACGCGGTAACTGCGTTGATGTTCGATTTGCGAATGTATTTGGGCTCAAACCCTTGCGAAGACGGACCCTACGCATCGCCCACTGTTCCCCCGACAACGTGATTTGATTCGAAGTCCGTGATTGTGCGCGCAGCTGCGTGAAAGAATGCGATTCCTCCCCTTCTCGTCTTCCTTTATTCTCCTCTTTTTAATCAAAAGGAAGAGTGGTCAGATTCTTCACAACCCTTGATTCCCTTTCACCTCTTCAGGCAGGTTGCGAAAGGCTACAATTTTAATGCCCTTTCGGCGAATCCCGAAAATGGCCGAAGAGAAAGCGCTGTTTGAAATCCCAAGACATTTCAAATTGCAGGACAGATATAGTCAATAAACAAGTCAAGGGGACTGTCTAATACTCACTCTTGATAAGGTATATGCAACGTGCTCGCTTCCAACGTGTTCAGCTCGACTCAAATATGACTCACTCATTTGCGACGTACCCAAGCACATTTCAAACACAGTCAGGGTGATTTTGACGGATTCAAATCCTCACCGCGTCCTCTCCAGGATCCCCAAATTTTACCTTTTGGTAAATATCGTGTCTACGTGACTCATCTAAACCATGAGACTATATTTATATGTAATGTTTACCGCGTTCCTTATTCTTCTTGCTTCCGAAATCCTCATAATAATAAGGAAGGGAAAGGGGTTGGCTTGAAGAACGCAAGATTAGCATTCACCAATACGGTCATAAGCTAGCAGTAGCCAAAGAAGAGACCCACTCCATCGGAAGCCCGTAAAAGTGAAAGGGAAAATACGAAAGCGGGAAGTTATGAAAGAAGAACTAATAGCAAAGGAACGTAAATGAAAAAACACACAATAATTTGTTAGTTAACGCAAGGGTAAAAGACCACCCAAGAAAGAATAAGGAAAAGCAAGATATAACAGTAGACTAACCAAATTAGTTATCGTGTGTTTAAAGGGGCTAGAATTAACTCTAATATGTTGAGAACTACCGATACACACTTATCTACATCTGTATGAAAAGGAACAATAATAAAAGATTATATAATTAACAAAGACTATAGGGTTCCCTTAATGCAAGTCTAACGAGATGAAACCTGAGAATGAGAGTGTAACAGTAAGGCATTGAGTAATTAACTACCACTGCAGGGAGGAGATCAGCAGATTGCGCAAACCCAGAACGGCAGAAGGATGGTGGGACAGTATCTATAATCTCAACATTGTTAAGAGCTTCATTCATGCAAAAGGAAATAGGTAGCTAAAAATAAGTGTACGGTCGTAATTTTTCATTTTTCTTTCTATAAATGATATTTATTATTAATGAACTAGTTATGATACAAAATATGCATATGTACAAGTGTATGTATCAAGTAACCATGTAAATTTATCTAAGAGAAAATTAGGGGCGGGGGGAGGAAAGAGTAAGCGTTGACATCATTTTCGCTCTCTTATGTTCACATTTAGTTTTATAAAAGATAAAAGGTAATATTTTGACAACTCAAAAACATATCCAACCATTTTTTTAGCATTAGCCGGAGTAACTTTCAACTACTACTGAAGGTCAATTATTAAACAAGGTCTGCTGACCAAAGTGGCGTGCTCTCATTAATCTGACTTTTGACCTTACAACCTTAAAAACCTTCAATAATTCCCGGAATAACCTTGGGAGGACATTGATAATTATATCATTCAAAGGAGAATGTATAACAACATTAGATTTCAAATTTCGTTAGAATCGGCTTAATAGTTACAATGTTATTACCAAAACAAAAAAAAAGCAAAACGGACACCGACCGACATAGTGAGATATATACACAGATTCACACGCGACTAAAAATTGCGTTAATTAGTTTTGTGTTCTTCTCGTATTTAATCATTTGTTTACTCGAATGAGATCAGCGACGAGATCAGCAGATTGCGCAAAACCAGAACGGCAGAAGAATGGTGGGACAGTATCTATAATCTCAACATTGTTAAGAGCTTCATTCATGCAAAAGGAAATAGGTTGCTAAAAATAAGTGTACGGTCGTAATTTTCCATTTTTCTTTCTATAACTGATATTTATTATTAATGAATTAGTTTTGATACAAAAGGGAATGGGTAGCTAAAAATAACTGTATGGTCCTAATTTTTCTTTTTTCGTTCTATAACTGATATTTATTAATGATAAAATGACACTGAAATCTTTTACTATTTTGACACTTCATCGTAGCTGAAATTTTAATCGTAAAGTTTGGAACGAATATAAATTCAGTATTGGAGGTTTGTTATCGTAAATTTCTCTTTTTTTTCATGAGGCCGAGTATCAACTTAGTCGCTCAAGGTTGAATTGTAATACATTTTTACATTTGAGATGACATCCATCAATTATAATTCAAGATAACGGCGGACGAGACTCGTATAAGGGGAAACATGTATCGAATTTTTAAAACGAAAACTTTCGAGTAACATACCCGGGCATTTTGATTCTATATACACGACTTCGAAAGTTTTAAGATTGATATACTAAAATACAAAGTCTTCTTCTCTGTAAATTGACTATATTCCTCGAACGTTCATTTTGTTACTTAAAGCGTAATTTTGCATCCGTTCAAGTTAAAATTATTTTACATTTGCAGCCTATTAAATAAACCCTTTTATATTCACTGTAGGGATAAAATATTGAAAGAAAACTCGATTTCATATCTTCGAATCGCAGATGAATTGTAAAATTTTGAGTCAATAGCAACCCAATCCCTTGATATAGATTATGAATATATTGGATTAAACACAGCTACTACTAGTTACTAGTACCCAGTCCGAGTTTAACCAATATAGCAGCGACCAAGTGGAAGAATCATCATATAACAGAGAAAAGAAGCGAAAAAGGACTTTAGCGCCATCATATATTCCTATATCTCAATTTCATATAATTAATAATACGCGATTTGAGATCAAATAAATAAATATATCGATGCAGGAGTCGTATTAAAATATCCCAGAACACGGCTACATTGCATCCCTCTCGAACTTTAATATTTACACTGGATTACTCGCTTCGAATCCATTTATGATTACCTATAACATAGAAAATGTCTCCATCAACATGATGTTCAATAATTAAATAGAGCCTTTGTAATTAGAGACGAAATTGCCAAGAATCTTTTTTTGTTTGGTTGTTTTTTAAGGGTTATCTAAATACGGATGGGTATGGTAGCTGGGTGTAATTATGCATGCGTAAGCATATAGTTATTTATTTTTAAAGTCTTTGCCTTAGAGACATAGGCACGCACTAGGAGTACATGCAAGGATGTTGGTAGCTTGTTTAATTTGAAGCGAAAACCAACGAGGGCATCTCCCTAAGAAAGTTTGTAATGAAAAATCTGTAAAGTGATGAATATGGAGGAAGTGAAATTGTGTGGAAGATAGGCGCAAAACTTCCTATGGACATTGGGGCAGGCAAGGTACGTAACCCTACAGATGCCAGCTATCGTATGCTGATTCATGCTACACCACTCTGCGTGGTTACATGCAAGGATTGGGAGAGATATGTCCGGATGTGTGGAAGACATGAGGATGTTAAGGTAGCCCCAAATCCCTCCACACTGTAAAATATCCTGGGTAAAGCAATTGGTATAGAAGCTGGGCACAATCATGTGATATTAACCAGGCTAACACTGACCATGGTAACCTTTAGTGGTAAGTCATAAATGGCATTTAATAAATATATTTCATTTCACTTATTTGTTTGAAAATGAATTTTCCGAGTGAATATCCGAAAGGAAGATAATTAGGCCAGCAATGGAATTAAGTCTTTTTGCCATTATCCATCAGTAGCTGATTATTATTTATGACCTTTCGTGTAATCTGAGGTAATTTGGGATGATTTATCCTCGTACGCATCGCCCGCAACATTCTACCGCGTCGAATTAGTCGCGACAGCCAGTGGGCGTATAACTCCTTCAAGATGCTTTCCCTTTCTTTCGTTCATTACCTTCAAATCATTTTTAAAGATAAATCCACAAAGGTATTTATGAACCAACAAAGGTATTTGGACGATGAACTCACAACAACGAATCAATAAACTGCTAAAGAGATAAGGAAAAAGCCTTGACGATCTTATTTATATGCCCCGAAAATCCTATGCTCTCACTTCCAGTACCAGACCTGCTTTAATAGGTCCCTTCGCCTCTTGTCCCTCGGACTCGGTTGGTACTGCGGTTTGTTGGGAAAAGGGTTTGATTCTTGGCTTGCACTAGTGAAGAACGTGTCCGGAGATATCTCACCAATGAGGGCCGGGGGATATCAAGGTCGCTGGGAAAGGCTTTCGATTGCGCGGCGAAGGCTTTTAACTTTCATCGGGTTCTCGCCCGCGGAATTGCCTCTCGGAAGGCTCGCACTGGTCCGAGACAAGCTCTTCGTTTCTCCTCATAAGCTACCTTTTACCGGAGCTTTCTCTAGGTGATGGGGGCAATTCTAGAGAGCTGATCATGAATTCTACGAATGTATTGTAAATATTTATATAGATAATACGTGCTTCAGTGACGAACTCGTCGTCAGAAGCGAGCGTGGGCTCTGAAACCAAAACAATTGGTAAAACAATTGAAGTATACTTTCACATCAACAATTTCTACGTCAAGATCATCCCACAAGGGTAATTATCCTCAAATACGTTGGGAACATATCACTCCTTTTATCATAAACTCCCAATAAAAATAAATCAGATATGTATGTGTACATCTAATGCATATGCATACCAGCGTGAGCATAAACAATCACCATCCCATCCGAGTCTATTTTCGTTGCACAAGGAAATACCAAAAATAGACATCCAAAATTCTGGCAAAATATTTACGCATCCACATTTTGTTAACATAAATATGTCCTTCGTTTCCTTTTTTAACAGGTTAATAAGGCCCTTAATTCACTAAAAAAATGGGAAATCAGAGAAAAGGGAGATTTCTAAACAGGTTGGTGGACAGTGTGGGGATAGACTCTCTTAGCGGGAGATGGCTAGGAATCTCTGCACACCTTTTCCACTCTTAAAAGAAAAACAAGAAGTGTCCTGATTAAATCTGAGTCAAAATTAGCCAAACGACAATGAACTTTACTCAACACCCATAGCTGACCCTCCTTGCCCCGATGCCCGCAGGTGCATCTGCCGGTATAGATCTTCCCCACACTTTCACTTTCTCTAACTTCACCTCTTCATCGATTTCTCCTTAGAAACCTTCAACGTGATACGCCCTCGTTACTATTGCGCTTTAAATTCGAGACCACCCCCTCAATAAACTTCATTGATTACAATGAGACACCTATAGAATTAAGTGCCCTACATGCCCCACTGTCAGCAAAAGGATATTCCTTAATTGTGGAGGTTGGTAAAGTTGTGGGCGAATTGAATATCATCCCGGCTCCACATAGACCCTTTAAACACCGGCTGTTTTTCTCCCCACACACTTTTCCCTTCCACCTCTTCACAACCAATGAGGTCATCCCTGCCAGGGGGATGTAAATGCGTGAAAGGTATATAGATCGAGTAGTCGAAAGAGGAGATTACTATGATCACTGGGGAGGTGAGGGCAAGCAAATTTCCCTAGCCAGTTCAAACGTCATTATAAAGGATGATTTCTCAAGTTTGGGCAGTGAGGGCACGCAATCCTTCAGATATTACCTGCAGCACAGATGCTCATTCATTTGCGTGAGCGGGGCTGGAGAGTTGCGCTTCATCTCATTCTCTAGTGATACAGCTTTATTAGGTTTATATACCTTTCACACAGTTTCACTCCCCTAACTCAACAGGTTTCAGCTGTAGGTGCCCTCGTTGGCTTTCACTTTATATTTGTTTTCAAAATCTATACAAATTCAATAATACTCCAGCTTCCGTTTTTCGACTGGACGAAAACAATCTGAACGAGAGAAAATCCTCCTTTTCGACCAAACTGGACCTCAGAATTACCACCAAGACGAAGAAGAGTCATATGTATATATGCAAGAAAGAAACCACAGTGTTAGGATCGATTTATTTGCGAAACCAGTTTCCGACGGAGACCTCCGTCATCTTCATTCATTGTTTTAAACTAATGAATACAGAAAGATGCTTAACTTAGAGGCACACAAATTTACAAGTTGAAATGTAATTATGGGGCGGTATGGGGAAGCCGGGGAATTTGGGGGTAGAGGAAGTATAAATCTCCTCCTTATTAAGGAATTTGTGTTGAATTGCCCATCGGAAGTATTAAAGTTTTGGATTTACTTTATAAGAGCTGATATTTGACGCCTATCTATATAATTGTGAGAATTATAAATTATTTTTGCATTATCAATGTCAATTGAATGGTTTTCATTTGGCATGTGGAGAAAGAAACTAGCAGAAAGAATCCGACGGCACATGTCGCATTTGGAGAATCTGATGCTTTCTCCGAGAGAATGAAGGAACATAAATGCGATATGCGCCGTCGGAGTCTTTTTTCTAGTTTCTTTCTCCACATGCCAAATGAAAACCATTCAATTGACATTGATAATGCAAAAATAATTTATAATATAATATCGCCCTACATTTGATAAGATGGAATAGTCAATTAGATCATTTATTTAAGGCTCCTGGTTGGTCATAGTGGATAAAGTGACAACTTTGGTGCGAATGAGGAGCGTTCCCCAGGCATACCCAATGCAGTGTGAAGTTGGGTAATCATTACTATACTAAACGAATACCACAGCTGCGTAAAGTGGAGTTTAACTGCCAATTACTATACAAGTAACATGGTGAGCCATATTTTTCAAGGGAATGTATGCAAATATCATGAAGTAATAAACGTCTATTTAATTTATATAGGTTTTATAGTGGTAAGTAATAGTAGGTTTATAATATACCGTTGATAAATACGATTTTAGATCTCTATGAAATTTTTTTTCTACTGTGGTAAAATAAGAAGGTGTGGAAAGGAATTTTTAGAACTATTTTATTATTTTAAAGTGAAGAACGGCGTATTTTATTTATCTGACCGTATTTGTAAGAATTTAGAAAATATTGCTAGAGTTAAAATCGTTGTAAATGGATTTTTATTTTTGCTCTACGTGTACAGACAACCACGAGAAGCAGTGCACATAAACAGACGTAGAACCAAGTGCATGGCATCAAGTTTTAAAAAATAAAGTACTTAAAATCACGGAACTAACATGTAACACCTCTACCTCTAGTTTTTTTCTCATGGATTATACTCTAATAACAGCCTTTTATTTACTACGAGACAGTAGTTAACCAATTCCCACCCTAACCCTCCAATTAATGATCACACAAATTGCCCATAATCACGTCCCACATAGTTAGAGTAAATATCTCGTCTCTGAAATAAAGATGAGGGAACTTCACTTACCTTGCTTAAGAAGGTCACGAGTAGACAGGTACTCAGAAACAACTTCATTATCATTAAATATGTAGATTTAAATTAGTTATTTATTTTAAATGAACTTTCAAAATGGCTGCTTTGATTATAGATTAAGAAAAACAACTTCTGGAATGACAAGAAAAAAGGTAAGTGTCAAAGGACTTCCACACATCATCACCTCCTTGGCGTAATCAATGCCAAGAAGGAAATTATGGGGAAAACTACATATTAACATTTGGCAGCATTTATCACTATTCCTTCATAACATCATGGTAATTATTTTCTATGCAATTTTGTCCTATCCTGAAGTATAGTGGTAGGATTTGGGGTACGATATGGGAGAATCGGTATTTAGCTTGTAGTGCCACCAAGGCACTGGAATTATCGGTTCCCACACTTTCTGGTGGGGATTTTTAAATTGGTGATGATAATTGCAATGTTGTGGCAGGAATCTTGCAAAAATAGTAGAGTGACAGAGAACCCCGGATTGTGAGTCGGGATTTAGTGGAAGGGCGGCATCAACAAGGAGGGTCGCAGGCATTTTGTTGGGCAGGCCGCAAAGGCTACACGAAGATAGAAGGGAATGTAAATAACAAGAAGTGTGCTGGCAGATACGCGTCAATTCCTGGAGCTCAAGGGGGGAAGAGGGCGTTTTAAGACGGATTTTTTTAATTTAAGATGAAAACCAACGAGGGCTTCTCCCGTTCAACTTTATAAGAAGAAATCTGTAAAGAAAATGGTAAAGATGGAGGAAGAAAAATGTAGGGAGGATATATATTAACCCACCCCCAGCTGGGGTCGTTGGGAAAGGAAGAAGACGCAATCTTTCTGATGTCATCAGCCCCGTCATCACCAATGGTGCACCTGACACCATAAGGGGTCGGGAGGGGCTTCACCCTTGCTCTAAGACCGAAAGATGGGTGCGGAAAAGAGTGCAGCAGCCCTGCAATACGAACATGATCCATTTAGTAATGGTAAGTACACACACACACACACTTATACTCATACACTGCCCAAACCTCACACAAGCACCCACTGAATGCACTCCTTCCTCTCCTAGGGACCGCCCACCCTAGAGAAGAGAGGTAGGGGGGCGAGTAAGTGAATATATATATATATATATATATATATATATATATATATATATATATATATATATATATATATATATATATATATATATATGAGGAATATGAAGACCCAGGAAATGGCTCTATACATATATTGACTGGACGTTTTGGACCTCAACTGGGACCATCATTAGCGACTAACGAGAGAAGGGAAAAAATACTAACACTAAAAGTTTAACAAATACATTAAATAATAGTTTAAAAGAGGGACAAGGAAAGGTGACTCAATAAAATAGACAAATATTGATGGTATGTAAAACAAAAGTAACATTACATAAAAATTACTTAACAATGTCCAGTGCAATAAAATAACCCATTATATTGTATTAAAAAAACAAAACAATAACGCAAATGTGAACAAATTACAAAGAAGGACTGACCTGTATCGTTGGAGTTGTGATAGCAAATGACTAACGCTAGGAAACTAATAACGAAAAATGTTCGGTTGGTCTTTTGGCGGGTTTATGTACTGGTTGGTTATACGGTGAGTAATTTAATTGAAGAGGTGTAATTATTTAAATTAGGGTTTATTTTACTGATGAACAGCGACTCGAAGATTTTCAACTCCAAAGATGTTGAGGCTGAAGACAAGAGGGTAAATGAGTCTGGATTGAGAGGATGTTGTTGATTATCAGAGTGTTGCCTAATGGATGAAGCTTCCGGGTTGGAAATGGGAATGTCAGTCCTGTGAAACAAACCCAATTGCTTAGCGATTCTGTATTTTAGTTGTAAGCCAGTTTGGCCCACTTAACGACTGGGGCAGGTCGTGCATGTATAATTATAAACTACACAAGATCGCAAGTCAATAGAAATTGACTCCTTATGTCGAAAAAAGGAATGCAAGGAAAGAGGGTTATAATTAACAAAAAAAAATTGGCATAGTTGGAAATGGTTTGTGAGGGTAGAAAGAAGAAGTTTATTAAACTTAGATGTTTAATGTTCCAGATAGGCCAATTTTAGGGAAACCTTCTGCTTGGATACAGTAGTTAGGATTCAATTGTATCATCATGCTTACAGATGCTGAGTTCTGTAAGGAAAGGTCCTGCAGGGGAGAACACTCCCATCCATCCCTCCCCCCAGAGATAAAAAGTCAAAAAAGATTAAATACGCACAAACACAAAACCTACGCTACCTAACGAGCGTAGTGTTAAAATGTTCACCGTATCTTAAAAGAGACCAATAACCCAATTGAGTAAACTAGCCTAACATGACAAAATACCCAATATTGTAATTATAATCCATATCTTGATAACCGACTATGACGTACCGTAGTGGCGCAAGTACCCCGCTGCTCCAACAGCTTGAACGCCATTGACGATAAAGTAAAAAACTGAATACGATATACATTATATAAAAAAATACCTCATATGCCAGAGATACTCTTTCACCAGGGACCAATCTCTCTATCTCCTTTTCAAATTCTAATTTTTTAACATTCAAATGCCAGAGATATCCTTTTACCAAGGAACTTTGTCACATTACTTTTCTAAAAATCATTGTAATCTTACAGAGCTACCAATGTCCAATGAGCCTTGTATAAAGAAAGAGAAATGGTAGAGAAGCCAATAAAGACCAAGTGCTAAAAGGATGCATGGAGAGAAAAAGAGCCATGGATATTTGAAGTCAACAAAATAAAACGTCTTCGGTGGGTCAAAGATCACCAAAATTGGACACACAAAAAATGATATAAACTTATCTGGTTAGATAAGAGTAATTATCATATATATACGAAAGATTATTGTATTTCTGGTTTTACATGGAATTTTTGTAACAGCTAGCAAAGATACCGGGCGTTGTCCGGGCGTAAAAATCTTTCTTGAACAAATTAAATTATCTGCTTGAGTTAAATTGCGCACTTAAAAGTTGGTAGGTATAAAATATAAGGTTTACTTTAATTTTGAGTAATGGGGTAGTGGATCATGAGAGACGAACATAGGACGATTTTCACATTATAGTAGTGCGGCAAAGCGAACAGGTGGTTGAGTAAGCAGGCAAACGTGAGTACGCGGGTGGCAACCACAGACTTTAAAGCGCTCCTCAAGCAAATAGACGGGAGTTTTAACTAAATATCTAAATTATTCGAGTTTTGGGCCTGTTGATAATAGGTATTATCGCGTTTTTTTTAAACATTACAGGCGCATAATAGGTCTGGCAAACCTTACTTTTTTCCCAGGCAATATTGATGTTTTAATTGCAACTCATAGTCGCGATTACTTGACCCCTCCAAACCTAGAAAGCGTAAAATTCGAACCTAACCTAACCTAACAACCAGGTGGCGCCACATTTACCAAATCTGAGTAGCCTTCTTCCCTGCTTGACTGGTACTAACTGCGAAGCATGGATGTAATTCTATCATGGTATGGCGCTTCTTGTCTTCACCAGGGCCAGTAGAGATGTCTTATACCACTAGGGTGTTACAAGTTTTAGAGCCATCTAGCCAGAAATTGTACCCCATAACAATAAATGAAGTTAGATTTCAGCTGGACATTGCTCCATGACATACATCCAAGCAGACCAAGAATTGGTTTGGAGAAATGGGGATCAATTCTATGAAGTGTCACCACACGGCCAGGACTTAAATCTAATAGAACGTTTGTGATAAGTTATTGTAAAAGCAATGAATCACCAGAAGTACAAATAAAATAAAAGTGAATGAAAAATTTCGAGCTGAGTAAGGAAAAATGAGGTCGGAAATTTGTGAAAATTTTGTGAAAGCAACGCCACAAAGAATTATGGCTGTAATTAAAGCAAAATGGGTTCCAAATAAGTATTAAAATAATTATATATATATATATAAATATATATATATATATATATATATATATATATATATATATATATATATATATATATATATATATATATATATATATATATATATAAGAAAACCACTGTTATTGGAGCATAAAGTTTATTATTATTATTATTAAAACGGGACTAGTTTCGATATGTAGTTTACCATATCATCTTTAGCTGTTAACTGAGAGAAACCGACAAAGAAAACTGAAATATTGAAATATACAATAACAGGCAACTGACATTAATCTGGAGGCGTGAGTTTAGGTGATTAACAATATCCTTTAGAATGAGATTTGATATATAGGGGCTACATTTATGCTGGCCTTCTGACAAATTGAAATTTGGAATTTCTTTGATTAGTAAGGATTCAATTATTTTTGTTTTATTATAATCGCTACAATGGTAAATTATTTGAGCACTAGGGAAATTTATTATATGATTGGCGTTTTTTACATGGTCAAAAAGACTGGAAGTATTGCTCGCTCTACGAATTTCCCCCCCCTATGTTCACATATGCGTTTATTTAATGACCTTCCGTTTTCTCCCACGTAGAAGGAGGGGCAATTTGGGGCTTTACACGGGATTAAATAGATGCCTGCATCCTTATTTTGCGATTCTGGCTTGGTGGAACGGAAAGATTTTTGATAGTTAGGGGATATTTGAAGGTGGTCAAGTTGGGATATATAATGGAGTTTAGTCTGTTGAGCAAGGGGGAATATGGTAGAAATAAGCAATTCTTTTTACATGTAAGATTATTTTTTGTTGGGGATGGTAGAATATTGCCCTGGCTTTAGATAGGCTCTCATCTATACAATAAAGTGGATATTTTAATTCAATGAACATGTATGTTATGAAGGTGATCTCATCTTGTAAAAAACAGGGGTCACAAATTCGAAAGGCTCTTAAATAAATAGATATTACAATGCTTTTTTTATCTTAAGATCATGGCATGAAAAAAAATGTATATATAAATTGGAATTAGTAGGTTTTCGGTATACCGTAAAAGATGATTTATCATTAATTTTTAAGACTTTTACATCAAGAAATGGTAAGCAATTGTCTTTTTCCCATTCAACCTGGAGTTTTATAGTGGGATGGAGGTTGCTAAGCTGTGTCAAAAGATTATCAAAGAAGTCTATTTGATTTAATGGCCATGCGGAAATCACATCAGCTACATACCTATACCATACGAAATTATTATTGGGTTTAATAGTTGTGAGTAGGGAGGTTTCAAAATGTTCCATGAACAGGTTACAAAGAATGGAGGAAACGGGTTGCCCATACTAAGGCCATATTTTTGTCGGGAAAATCCCATGTCACTCTTGAATACATTGTCCGTAACGCACAGTTTAACTAGTTTTACAATTTTGGCTTTGGGTAATGGGAGGTTTAATTAGGGTTATCTAATACGTTCACTAACACTTGAAGAGCTTCATCAATAGGATACAAAGGCTATCAACATTGAAATCTTGCATATATATATATATATATATATATATATATATATATATATATATATATATATATATATATATATATATATATATATATATATATATAAATATAATATATATATATATATATATATATATATATATATATATATATATATAAATATATATATATAGAAATGTATATATATATATATATATATATATATATATATATATATATATATATATATATATATATATATATATATATATATATATATCTTATCGTTTTGAACTGAAACCAGCACTGTATTTACATGACAAATAAGAGAGATGGATTGGACGAGACATCTCATTCGTGAAGACGAACCGTGAACTTTCCTGACTGTGGCCCTCGTGTTCCACATGCCCTATAAGTGCCCCCACGTTTCTTGTTCGTGCCCCATTTCAAGTGAATATCGAACAATTTTTCCCCTTTCTCTTATCAGGCTAAAAAGGTCAAGCGATCTTCGCCCTCTGCGAATGCTGGTATCTTCTGAAGACGAGGTGGGAGTAGTGGCATGGATGGGGCTGGGTAGTGATCTTGCAGAGCTTCGTGATGGGGGTATGGGGCTGGAGCTGGGTGTAGACAGTCTATATACGATTGTGAGTCGGAAGACATCTTTATACATCTCCCTGTATTCGTTAGCTCTCTCTGTCCTATCCCTTTCTTTTCCCCTTTACTCCATAGATGATGCCATCATTTATCCATTTTGATAAAAATAATAATAAGGTAAAAAATAGAATGAAAATATAGAGAAACAATTATGCACAAACACCTCAGGGTAAGGAAGTATTGAGAGTGTGGGGGAAAAGGATCAATATGGGAATAGACACAACTTCGACCTATCAGATCGAGGGCTATGATGGGATTGAGTGGGAACGTGACCTTCCCAGTGCAGGGCACTGGGTTCCCTGAGGATCGAGACCGGGGCGTTTTTTGATAATTTCCCCCCAAACCCGAATTTCCTCACGCGTTTTGAGGGAAAAAGGGAAAGGTGGAATAGCTGGCGGGTGAGAAATCCCTTGACAGGAAGATCGACGAGGTCGATAACGAAATCCTCTCCACCTCGTACTCTGAAGGGGATGATCAACGAGGGATAGGAAGAGAGAGGGTGGTTGGAATCTACTTGGTTTCGTTGAGGTATTGCAATGGCATCGTGCGATTTGCAATCTGGGAGCTATCTGTCTTGATAATTCCTCAAAGATGCAGCCCTCCCTTATTTCTCGAACCCGGTTGCCCCATCGCGGGATCGTGGGTCGGAAATAATGGGAAAGAGGGAGTTGTGAGTGATTGGTCTAGATGCGTCCGAGTCTCCAGACTGATTTCAAAACTAGGACTTGTAGTACCTATGGTTAGAGAATTTCTACAAGCGACTATTTAAATGCAGGATATAGGCATCCTCCTGGCGTCATTCCCAGCAGTAATCTCCTCATGACCTTCCATCGTTAGGCAGGAAGCAATTGTATTGGAGGGTAAATGCTAACATGCGAGACTTCTTCCCTCAATGATGCATCTCAGTCAACCTACACTTACCAGAGGCAAAATGGGTTAGCTAACGTTAGTTCCGTATTAACACTAGATCGAAGATGCTACCGGCTCCCCCCCTCCTTCCCTCACACACCCATCACTCTCCCTCGCAAATTTATAATTCCTTCTCTCCTGCAAACCTATGTTTGTTTAACCGTGATTAAATAAAGTATCGGTTTGAAGTCGAGGGTGAAAGTAAAGCTGGTTCTATGTAGGTGAAACTCGATGCGCTCTCTTACATTCATTTATTTACACAAAAAGATGTGACAGCGCATGATAGCCTTTCTCATCTTTCTGAATTTTTGTAGAACTTGTACAGTTTTATTTCTCTTTGGAATAGTTTTGAAATTTAGCTGTCCATTTTATTATTGGTTTTCCTTTAAGTCTAAGGAAGCTTAATCCCCTGAATTTATGCTTCATCTATAGTCTTTGAAACTTACCACATCTCAAGCCCAGGTCGAATTTAAGTTCTTTATTGTTTCTCATATACAATGAATCTTGGTCTGTTCACGTATCTAGGTAGTTGTTTTTCTCTCACGCCAAGAGTTGTTATCACCATGCGCCGATAAACCTTCTGGGCTGGCTTGAGTTTTATCGTGAGTTTTTAGGTCAAGTTTTTGTTTCAAGTTGGGATTTGACATTGATTATAAAGTTTTTTCAGGCAAATTGTCATTTTATTTTTGAACATAGCGCTTGCCCTATGAAATGCTCAGTGACCGATAGTAATTTTTCGTTGGATTTCATGTTCTTTATTGGTGAGCTTTTCAATTATTGATGTAGCTAGGTGTAATTATCTGCAATATTTTTTTCCAAAATAGAATTTAACAATTTGGGTGAGATGGTGCTTTCCTGCTTCACCAACCTATGTAAGTGAAAGATTTCCGAGCGTGTGCACTCTTCTGCAGGCTTTATAGCTTTGGCAAATATTTTCTTTGATGTTGGTAGAAGCTAGTTAATCCCTGGGATTTTACGATTTTTATATTAGTAGTATTTTCGAGCGATAGAATTATTTATAATCCGATTTTGTATTGTGAGGTTTATTTAAAAGGTTTATGATGCTATTTAAGTAGTAAATGAATGAGAATCCCTTTCGGAAACCAGTTTTTTTTCTCTTATTTGACGCCTATTTATCTGGCTTTACTGTCTATGCGCAATGATTTTTATTAAGAGTTTGCAGACACACGAGAGGAAGTTGATTGGTTTGTAGTTTTAAGATTTATTTTTATTCTTTTTTGTGTGTAGTATAATTATCATGGCATTGTTTTAGCCTTCTGGAATTCCGCCTTGTTTGAAGTATTCGGTGAAAAGGCAAACTACCATTTCAACAATTGTTTCTTCGGTATCTTTGAATAGGCCCGAGTTGAGATTATCCGGTCTTAGCGATTTGTGATTTTTTCACTGGTTTGATTGAATTTTCAAATTTTTATTTAAGAAGTGGAGGAACACAATTAAATGTTGTAGATGAAAGTTTTGGAAGTTGTTATTTAAGTACAATTGTGTATAGTGTTTTTTTTCTACTTCTCTCTCCTGAACCGTTTTATCTTAGAATTTATTTTTTCTCTATTTCGTTGTAGTTTTCAATAATTTCTCTAAATTCCTTTAAGAAGTTAAATTGCAGTTCTTCGATTTTATTCGTGTTACTATGTATTTATTCCCATGACCATCTTTTGCAGTGGTCTCTTATGAAACGTTTGAATGAGCTTTATTTGCATCACAACTATCCTCGATGGCATCACATATTATATTTCTTCCTATGTACGATCAGGTGCTTTTCTTGCTGTTTTCATATACCTGTTTGCATTCACCAAAACATTCTCTATCTCTTTAAGATATTTTAGCATTACAAATCTAACTCTACCTATTCTACCTTTGATTTTTTTTTAACTGAGCGCAATCATGCCTCATTTAATATATTTAAATTTAGTGAATGGTATTGTAAGATGCACCTCCTCAGACAGTGTCAAGTACGTGTAGGTTACAACTTAGAGATTTGCAATTTTTTTAACTCATACCTTTTTTTTTTGTAAATATAGGAGGAAAAAGACTGGTATACATAGTGTCCCTAAAAAGACTATACTTTCCATAGCATGATTTATTTTATAATTAAAAACAATAAAAAACACGATCTATTTTTATATTGTGTCAATGAAAAGTAAATTAATAATCTAACTGATTAAAATGTTGTTACGAATCGTTTGCAAATAAAATTTAATAACTAAGCAAAGTGCCCCAAATGTTCTCCGACCGCAGTATGAATAGCTTCTAACTGCGTTCGCTATCTATGGCATTGTGGGGGCTACCGGAAGGATGTAATTTAGGGTATAAGAATCGCAACACTGAGTACCTTAAGGATGCAATTAGGGATAAGGGCGAGACCATCACTGCATCCGCATTAGTCAATGTCTGTGAATTAGTTAATCGACGAATTCAGAAGTGCAAACAAATTGCAAATGAATTGCTACAATATTTTCATCGCTTAGATTAACAATTCACATTTCATTGACACAAAATAACAATATATTGTTCTTATTGTTTTTTTTTTAATTATATAATAAATGATGCTATGAAGAGTACACAGTCGTTTTAAGGACACTGTATGTATACCATTGTCTTTTTCCCTCTCACTCTTCGAAACATATTAAAAACAATTACAATATTTTTTTTTAAATTCGAAAATATATACTGCTATAAAAAGTGCATAGTCTTGAGGGAAACCCTTTATAATTCTACCCCCGCCCCGGAATATAAGCTCACCGGACAAAAGATTAGTCACTTGTAACCATAGTAAGGGCCTCTTGCACGCCACTCTGCTTCACATGTTCATGCTATGGAGTTACCTGCGTAATGCTCTTTCTGAAATGGACCAGAATTGACGTTTTGTAGCAATTCCTGTCTGGAAGCAAATCGATTTGCAATTACAAGCCTCGAGATTCTACGAAGGTCCCTGTCTGTCAACACTTTCTTCCGTCCGCAATTCTGGAGAGTTATTCGCATTTTGGGAGTTCAATCCCTATGACCGTACTCGTTGAAACAGATGCAAATTCCGTCACCTCCTTCACAGGATATCCTTTGGCGCGACCAAATGCAATCACACATTTTTGCCATTCCATGACGTCGCTTTCCCGGCCCATTTTAAGTAGAGCTGATTTGCTATCTACAGATCTTCACGCTGTCCGCAATAAAAATAAAGCCTAACTAACGTTTCGACGTAAACTAAGCTACGCCTCTTGACTGCCTAAGGTTCCTACACGCTTCGGATGTTAAATTATGGTTTTTCTCCCTAGGTGACTAATCTGATGTCCGGTGAGCTTATATAGAAATGTTTACTTGCTTGAATCAGTTAAGAACAAACCGCCTGGCCGGGGAGACCCGGCTAGATTTGTGGTTACTTGAGACAGCCTCCCATTGCCCATGTGTCCTCGCCTTCTCCAACCTTGGATTTGTCATTCAATGCAATACTCATACATATATGCTCGGAACCACCCATACCTTTTATGCACGTCCCCGATAATGAGGACATATTTGGAACTAAAGTCATGCCACTCCCGATTGATTGGTGGTTAATGGAGAAAAATCACCACGTAACAGGTACTGAAACTCATAAGGAAAAAAAACAGGCTTGAATCACATTAAATAGCCTCTTGAGGCTCAAGATAAGTGACAAAAATCTATGTCGATCCAAAATAAAAGGATTAGAAGGAGTTTAGAAACCTCCAGTAAGAGTACAAAAATAATTGGGTGAGTACTTGTTATGGAGTCCTCGCCAAATTACCTTTGTTCCTATCGAAGGACAAAGAAAAAGAACGGAAGAAAAAAAATAAAAAAAATTCTGAAGAATGTATTTAAGACAAAATTAATAATCGAAACCATCAGAGACATCAAAGATTCCCCTGTGATTATTGGCATCACTACGCTTCGGGGCCAAGAGTGTCGTTGCCATTTTGAGAGTCTATTTGACTTTTATCATTGCAACATCTTCTGTTAAAAACGGAGTGCGCCATTCAGCGTGGGCATGAGTTCACAGAGAGAAAGATTGTAGGTGTTTCACCACTGATCTTCACTCGTTTGGGGGCCTTTTACCTCTCTGGGGGACCTAGAGCTTGAAGAATCCGAACCGTGAGCATCTACAGCGTGTAACAGCCCCCGAACCGTAAGGTCAACCGGAACCCGGTGACTTAGTTTTACTGCAATCGGAAGTGGCGCTTCCACTCCACTCGGCCATAGTCCTGAGGTGTGGAGAAATAAGATAACCCAATTCAAATGTCCTTTCATCCCGGAAATGAATAAAGACGCCAATTGGCCCATTTCAGCTAACACTTATCTCTAAGAGTTATGTGATTGGTCTACCAATGAGTAGCCACGTTCAGACTGCATCGGACATGCTCTTCCTCCACGCCAAGCGGAGTAGCTTTATCTAATAGACCCATCTAACAGCATTAAAAATAACTGTATTAATTGGCTAATTTAACCTTTTTGCCGTCCCAGTACAAATGATGGTTTTCATCCCCCTGTGGGGGCACGCTGGATGAAGAGCGTCCCCCAAGCGCCCCCGATTCAGTGTGAAGAAGGCTATTCATTACCATACTAACCGCATACCATCACTGCGTATGGTGCAATTTTCCTTACTACTCTAAGAGTTAATTTAAGGAAAATCAATGATTTTTGCCATAAAACACGTTTTAGGCGTCGAACTTGATGAATATCATCCCTCGAACGCAGGTTTTCTTCAAGTGGTAAAGAAGAGGGGCTTGCCCCTTAGTCACATCATCTTTTTTTGTGATCAAACTTCTTTTTGAATGGGGTGGCAGGTAGAGAGGGGGAGGTGCAAGTTCAGTTGAATTGATCGCGTTCCCTATCTCAAACACTTCCACTTCACAGGGTTTCATTTTCCTCAACTTCACTTTCTTTACGAATCTCTTAAACCTTCGGGTGAAGAAACTTTTGTTAGTTTTTGTGGAAATTTTGAAATAAATCTTAAGTTTAATATTTCGAATCTTTATATTTCTCCTCCGCTCTGTCTTTTTCTTTGGGTGGGAACAAAGGGCCGTAATTATAAGGGGACCCAGAGGCGTACGTACGGAGCATTCGCTACCCTTAATTAATGAGAGCGCCTCCATCAACAATCCTCCCTTTACCTTTCGTCGTCGATGTTGCAAGGCATCCGTTACAACCGGCCGAAAGACGCGGTTTGCTACGTGATGGGAAGGGGAGGGGGAGTTCCAAAGAGGTGTAGATGTCGGAAAATAATGATCGGGGTCCTGGACCCTTAATATGGGGGTCATGCCCGCATGACTAAGCCACCCTCCTGAAAGGGAATCTGAGAAAAAGGTGAGGAGGCCATGAGAAGAGAACATTTCTCCCATCCTTTCCTTTCGATTTGGTAGCGAGAGGAATCAAAACAACAGAAATTAACAATCACTTCTGTGGAGTTGCGAAAATAGGATTCTTAGCATTCATACTCCAATTTCTTGTTGTATCACAGTACTCGAAAAGGGGGTGGCTCTACAATAAGGTTGTAAAAGGGAGATATACACCTCCCGTTTCGACATGGTTATTACTCATCTGTGGAATGATGTTACTTGAGTTAATTTCTATTACGAAAATTTTGCTAAATGTCTGGCGGCGGATTTAGCTGAACAATGGAATGGACGAAAGAGAAGATGGTGTTATTTAAGTGTGTGATATACAACTTTAGAAAGTGATCTACATCAATATATACGAAAAAATAGATATATTCGAATTTAGGTAATGTAAGGTTAGGTTATGACTGTTTGAAATGAGGACCAAGATTGAATTTTTAATTGCGTTGAACTGGCTTATATACCAAATCCAATGGAAACCTGCAATTAATGTGCTAAACATTTTTAATCTCACCAGATTAGTAAAATAAACAATTGTGATTAATTTGGATATACAAAAAATATATATAAAGTACCTCCTTCATGAAGAGGATTAAATGGAGCCACTTTAGTAGAATCGCGCGTATAGATCACACACTTAAGAAGGACCATGTTTTTCGATCACACATGTAACTAGCGCAGCGTAGATGTCCAACATAAGAGTTATATTATCTGGGATTGTTTGCCTTGGGTCGTGTTATAAAGAAAAGTAGTTAGGGTATGTGACAACAACAATTAAGTTCTAGGAGCGAGTTTCAGTCTATGTTTACTGGTCACACTTTCCAGGGAAAACAAATAAAGTATGCTAACCTCTCACTATTTTCCGAAAGGGAACCATCAGAACTATGTAGACAGATATCACATTCCGGCACCATTCACGACATCGATGTGATTCCTCAGTGAGGTTCTCTTCTAAAGTGCCAATATGGACTATGGCACGACTTTATCAGCTTTTTGACACGAGTGGCATTGAAGTGAAGCTCAAGGAGTTACCTTCAGGGTCAAATTTGACTAAATATTTATTTTTACTCTTAAAATCCTTTTTTTTTTTTCACTGGTGACTAAATTAATGAAATGGGTATTATTCACAATAATGATTCACATAGGTATTTGATGGTCATATTTTCCTTGTTGTGGGCAGTATTTCGTGATGTTAAGGACAGGAGAATTGATTTCATGCAATAAATGCTTTTAAATAAGTTTAGCTCAAATAATTTTGTTTTTACAATGTAATTTTCTTGGGCAACAATATCTCTAGAATTTTTTTATCAATTAAACGGAAAAAATTAAATTCCAAAGCTCAAAAGAGGATTTAAACTATGAGAGTACAAACTAAAGCAAAGGGTTGGAAATCAAGGATCTAGAAAATATAAGAATTCCTCTGAAGATCTACACATGGTATGTAAAAAAATATTGGTCAATTATATAATTGGAAAAAGGTTTGTCCGTGAATTGTCTTACAAGGACAATTGCTGACTTTGGAATTTACGCAAGTTCGTGGCCTTGTCTCATCTACAAGGACAACCAGTGAATATTTGATTGAAATTCCGCAGAAAAGTGGTCATCAGTCAGATAAATTTTAGGTAAAGTTTCTTATCGTCCAAAATTATCGTGTCTTTTGACAGCCACAGATTGGCGTAATTATGCCGGATGTGCACGAATGGGCGGACAAGATTCGTCTGATTACTCGTTCGGATTGGATGTACCAGCTTATTCCTGGAGTTTAGGGGTGATGCGTTTGTATGCTGTTGGATTTTTGTGAACTTTGTGGTCTCTAATCAACTTTGTTTTAAAAAGTTTTTAAATTCGTTGTTCTGGCAGAAGAAAAGTGGTTTGACGAGTTTTGTTGCTGCGACAAACGTTATCTTCGGACATGACTTCAATTTATTATTTTCCATTTGATTCCTGATTTGTATCTTACCACTTCTTTATTTATAATTAATAGTTTCCCTTTATATTCGTATTCCATTTATTTCTATTTAAAAAAAAATGAAAATATAAAATTCTACAATAAATCATATCTGCCCTCGATGGATTATATCAGCTCATTTTTCCTTTTTGTATAATTGGAATAAAATACTATATCCTTTCACCATCTTCATTTTTTTGAATCCCTTAAAGTAGTTTCGTTCTTCTACCTCCATTTACCCCCAATTCTCTTCAGCCTCGGTAATGAGGTAAGGTTTCTACTTAAGACGCTAAGGAAAATTGCTAATCCTCCTTTACCATCTGTAGACAGCCATTAGTTACTTTGATGAAAGAGACTGTTCCTTGTATGCTATCAACCTAGCTTTAAGGACCATATAAAATACAAGATAATAGCTTACTGCTCTGGAATTGTAGCCCGGGAACAAAGTTAGAAAATATTTGAATTTTGATCAGGTCATATATGAAGTTTGCGAGCTCCTTGCTTTTCAGATATTTCAATGGTATAATGGTAGGTGTTTGTCGAGGTGATTTCAACGACAAGTAATGAGCCGCGATACAACTATGCGAGTTTGGTTTGCGGTTTTATAATGTGGAAATGGGCGTTGCAGACTCATTCTTTATTTTGCTTCATTGCTGAAGCAAAATTCAGCCGTTTTATTAACATGCGTTGCCATTTGAGACCGAGGACATGTGAATCATTTGGCCGATTGTTGAAAGATCATCTGTCAACCATCACTGTTTTGTTAGCCTTACCTCCTTTTATTCCAAATCTATAAATATTCCATTCCCTCAAACACCCAGAACAACGATACACTTCATAGTTCTAGAATTAGGTTCTCTAGGCTCCTGAAGTTTTCTAGAAAGATGAAGCAACTAGATTCTGCAGAAACTGAATTGGGATATTTTTCCTCTTCAGCTTAACTCATATTGTATAAGAATAGGCGTTAGCTTTTGCCAATCCCATAGGGTGGAAGGGAGGGAGGAGGAGATAAGAGAGAGAGAGAGAGAGAGAGAGAGAGAGAGAGAGAGAGAGAGAGAGAGAGAGAGAGAGAGAGAATTAATAAAAAAGATAGGATAGAATAGCATGAAAAATTCCCGATCGAATCCAATACCAAAGTATACGTGGGAATAACATCTGCGACGTCCAGCTGTCATTACGTTGTTGGCAATCTCGTCTCCCCCCCCCGCCAGCAACCCCCCACCCCAAACTAATGAGACTGTTACTTTTTTAATTATGAGAAAGAAATGGCAACGCGTTTAATCCAATGAGGAACATTTTCTTTGAAGGGGGGGCAGGGGCAGTGAGAACAGTAGAATGAAAATAAAAATAATAGTGACAATAACGAATACTTCTATATAAAACCTAGCGTGAATAACACTGAGTACGTGTATTCGAAAGACGTGCTTTTCTTGCACCTCTCTTTCTCCAATGAGGATTGTCATTCTGATTTTTATGTAAATTTCATTACCCTTTCGGGGGACTTTCTTCACGATTAAAAGGGAACAGGTGGCGCAATTAACTGTCTCGCCCTCTTTAATGAGGCGTGAAAATGCGTCCATTTGCTCATCAAATTGACCCTGTTACGATTGTTTGCAGAAGACCTTGGCATCCTTATGAGGATGCCAAGCTTGACATTTTGTTCTTTTGTCTGGCATACTCCTCCACCCTCCCTCATTTTCCCTCTAGCTCTACCAAAATTGATCGACCTTACTTTCCTCTATCATACTAATCATGAAATTTTACCATTCTCTTTTTATCTCATTAAATTTTGGTCATATGATTAACGACGTCCCATTAGCAGTTAATCTGATCCCAAGTTAGCTGAAATCATAGTGAAAACTTTGTAAAAAATGTTTAAATTAAATGATTTTCAGTTGATATGAAATTCGTTTTTAACGTTGTAATTGTAATTTATCATTTTATGGGATAAGAAACGTTGTTTCGCCCTTCCGAGAGCCTCGTAGAGGTGTTCAAAGCCATATCTTGGACACATAGTTTATACAGACCGCCGTTGTCATAAACTACTATTCCCCTCCCCTCTCTGTCCTTGTTGTCCCTTTTTTGTCCTTTTCCCCGTTCGCTTTGTTCCTCTAGCTATGTTAGGCCGACGTGTGGTTCGGATCTCCTGTTAAAGAGTACATCCACACAACTGTAGGTATCCTACAGTGGAAATGTATCGTAAACCCGATAGCAAAACATAAGATAATGAATTTCGGAAACTGAATACCCCCCAAACCCCTCATAAATTAAGGAAACTCAAAGAAACGATGACACACGTTAGGGATAACCCGTAGGGAAAAATATATATATGCTTGGATAAGAACACAAACATGGGTGACGGAAAACTGACAAGCGACCAGAACTAAGTTCCCCAAATTTATTAGATAATATTTTTTTTTCTCTCCGCTAAATCAAGATGGAGTGAAGTGGAATAAAAAGTGAGCTAAGAAGAAAAAATAATACTCACGAAGTTAAAAAAAAAAGACTACTTCATTTTTGGCCGAGTCCGCTTTTCGACGCTTACATCAAGACAGCCTTGTCTAATAACAATTATTCCCCATAAGCAATTATCCCCCATAAAAATCATGAATATTAATGTGTATTATTACCCTATTATATTAAATTACCCCTCAGGAAGAGGAAAGACCACTCTAGGCAATGCGAGCAATATTTCATTAAAGAAAAATATTATTACCAATTATAACCCACTTTTTTGGCGATCAATTTGCTTTAGACCAAAGCTAATTAATTATTAGCAAAAGGAAGCGACTAAATGGTTGTTTAAGTAAACTTTAGGTGACAAAGAGGTATTTTATACTAATAATATCACTAATATTACTGCTACTACTACTACTACTACTATTGATGATATAAAAAATAATAATAAAAATAAGAATTTCGTAATTGTGCCACCCGTCCCCTTTCAGTCGTGGACGAAGTCCTCCGACCTGCTAAGGAAATATACATAAAGATAAGAATGACAACCGCTGATAAGCCCGAATGAAGCATAGGCATGTTTATTTGTGGGTAAGGTGCAGGAAATATTGTATTAGTGTGTTTTGCAAGTAACCTCCGAGCAGACAACCCTTCGTGGCCCAAGGGAGGGTTACCGGTTCTGCGTCAGGGAAGTATGGTAATGGAAACACCTTCGTCAGATTCCGAAGGAAAGGGGGTGGCATAATTTGTGATGTGGTGATTGACTATGCGTGAGTGTGACGTACGGGACTGGAGCTGTCTGCTAACATGCCGCCGACTCGATGCACAGCCTTTATTGGTTGCTGCGCCCTACGAGCGCATTAAAAAAATTGTCCGCTATCGCCAGGCAATAACTGGTTACCTTGGCCAGCAAGAACTCTAATAATAATAATAATAATGAAAATAATAATAATAATAAAACTGCTATTAAAAAAAATAAAATAGATATTTTAATCGCAAAATAATGAAGGCAAAAAAAAAGCATAAGTTCACTTTTCTTGTCTGGGTGAAGTATGGGAGAAGCTAATCAAAAAAGCCTCCAATACGCCATCGTGAAGATGTTTGAATATTTTTTTTATTATAAAAACTTATTTTAAGTAAAAAAAAAGTGTAGTTAAGATTATACTAAAATGTAAAATAAAGCATTTAAGGAAAATTCACCTTTAAATAGGACAAAATTGACGGATCTTTTGATACATTTGGGTATTTACATGAAAAACTGCGTATCATCAAACGGACACCAAAAGATTCGCTTAGAATTTCTAAGTTGTTTGTGTTTATTTAAAACTAAAGGCAAAAACGAACCAGAACCTCTTCCCCAACTAATTTTCGAAAAGAAGATCATGAACAAAATAGTTAAATTAAGTAATGATGTGCAGTTTGAACACAGTCTAAGTACTTCCAAAAGGACACGATTGGGTGCGGTATGGGAATAGTAGGACAAACAAATTATTTTAGTAAAGTTCCTAGGCAGTTATTATTATTATTATTATTATTATTATTATTATTATTATTATTATTATTATTATTATTATTATTATTATTATTATTATTATTATTATTATTACAATACGTAACAACTTTCACATAAACTGAAGTAGTGTTGATATTAAAATGAAGAAGCAAATTTGATTTATCGCCGTAAACATTTTCAATGATGAAAGAGGAACTTGCAATTTTGAAATCAAAATTCCAAATAAGAGTTAACTGAGTATTGTAGGCCTCTACATATCTGACCAAATGGTGGCATATATTGACTTAATAATATTGATTTAAAAGAGTTAAGCAGAAATACATTGTTTAGGAAAGGACAAATACTGAAGACAAAATCATAACGGATATTAACTAAAATGATAACTCCCCGACTATATTACTACACTTTCTGATTCTTAAGAAAAAAAAAGCCTCCCGAGTGTGGAAAATACATTTATACTTATTTTCACACTGATGTTTCTTTGAATTTAATATTCTAATAATAAAGAATGAAAATAGAAAGGAATTTCATTTATTTTCTATTAAAGCTAAATGAATCTTTTCACTTTCAAACGTTTTCTTTTTAATAAACTCAAGTACAAAATTGTTTTCAAAAACGGAAAGTTCAATCTCATAATATGAATTGTTGTATTGGTGGTTGAGGTTGGACCCTTAAGAGACAATTATCTCTTTCTCCTAGTATGCGAAGGCTAGGCACTATGAGAGAAAAGTTGGAATCAAACGGGAGATGAAACCCACTTAGATCTCTGTTCCAAGGAAAGGATGGAGGCGAAAGACGAGAGAGAAGCGACTTGGAGAAAAAGAGAATGGTGCGTATATATCTCTTTCTGTATGTATGTACATGTCTGTTAATTTCGGTGTTATGCGTATTGCTACCTCTAGGTGTGTATTGTTTGCTCATGTGTGTGGCAATAACAAGAAATATCTTGACGCAAATCACCAAATTAAACGATAACTTATCTTGGCGAGGCACCGCGACACAGAAACCGCCGACGGCGGACGTGGGCGCAGGGTTCAATAAATCGTTCTGATCTCTGAAAGAGAGCCACTCATACAACTTGGGCCACCGGGACACCGTGCAGGAACGGGGGAACAAGTGCCAACCAATGCCAACTAGTGCCAAACGTGGTATGCGGGAAGGCAATGCCCCCTTCTCTTTTATAGAGAGATGGGCGTGGCTAAGGAAAGGGAAAGGCGCGAAGGTGGATTCCCACGAGGAAGAAAGTGAGGTACCGATGATGAGACGTCTGAGATGATCAGGGTGGGACCACAGAGGGAGAAGCCACGAGATGACCACAATAATGGAATTATGTCGAGGGTGAAGGGGTGCATAGGGAGCACGAGAATACCAAACTAAGGCACTATTGGAGAATCACGGGTAGGTCTACGGAGGCGGAACCACGACGAGACTGCAATGAAGTAACAATGTGTGGTCAATGGGAGGGACCACGGGCACAGCACAATGTAAGGATTACGGAGGAACGACGTGGGAAGTGGAAACAACGTAGATACCACGGTGAGACTACAACAAGGAGAAGACAAGGCACTATGTGGAGACCGCAATGAAGTAACTACAGATGGACAAGTTAAGGACAGCAGGGGGAGCACGAGAGGACTAGAAAAGCCCGCGATGAAGGGACGACGGATAAACCATCAAAGGAAAATAGGAGGGACACATGGAAAACAAGGGAAGACCGTGAGGAAGGGAACACGGATTGGCCACTGAAGAAAACATGGCGAGCACAGAGGGGTCACGGGGATCTTCGATGATATGAGTTCATATGGACCCCTGAAGGACTAGAGTGAGAGATGGGGCCAAGGGGTAAACCATAATGAAGGGAGCACAGATTGATCACGGAAGGACCACTGAAGGACAACCGTAGAAACAGACTGGGACTAAGGGGAGAGCGTGATGAAGGGATCACGCTGGATTGCTGAAGAACAACAGGAAGAACACGAGGTGACCACAGGAAAATCGAGAAGGGACCACGGATGGATCACCGAAGGAAAACAGCGGCGACCCAGGGTGACCACGATGAGGTCGCGATAAATGCAGCAGGGATTGGTCACTGAAGGGATGGGCCACAGGGGAAACACAGGGAGAGAAAAAGTTGACCTCGACGAAAGGAGGTCGGTATAAACACTGCAGGGCAACAGTGGGAACACGGGGGACCAGGGGGATGGGCCGTAATGAAGAGACTACGGATGGAACACTGAAAGGAAACAAGGGGAACACCGGGGAACCACAAAGAGACCGCAATGAAGAGATTAGATACGGACCAGTGTAGAGAAACCGGGGTAAACGGAGGGACCAGGGAGCCAAGCGCGGATCCAAGAGGGGGCTAGGGGGCTCAAGCCTCCAAATTTCAGAGCCTTTTATGTTTTTATTTCTTTTAAAGTCATACATGTATTCTGCTATACAGAATGAGTTATGTAATTATATAGAATATATATATATATATATATATATATATATATATATATATATATATATATATATATATATAAAGGGTGTTTCAATAACTTGAACCAATTTTAAATATCAGTTAAGTTTAAGCGTCTAATGATTTTTTTTTTTTTTTCATATTTAACAATTTCAGTCTTTGTCAATTTCAACCATGGAAAGATTAACAATCGAACAACGTGTTAAAGTTATCGAAGCCGATTAGGAAAATGGACGTTCAAACAGAAACACATTTCAGGCACTTCGTGATTTTTTTGGTCAACATAATTGACTAACCAAGAGTGCAATTGGGAAAATTGTTCGTAAATTCAAACAAACGGAGTCGGTGGCAGATATGAAAACGCCATTGCGTGCTCGTTTACGCCGTTCAGCTGAAAACATTGCTGCAGTACGCGAGAATGTGGCCGAAGATCCAGACACCTTTATTCGTAATCGCGAGCAGGAATTGAACCTCTCCACAACAACGTTACATAAAATTTTGACAAAAGATTTGTCTCTACAGGCTTATAAAATTCAATTGACACAAGAACTGAAGACTGCTGACCACTTGAAGCTCCGTACAATCGTCAATTGGGTGCACGAGCAAAGACAAGCCGATGATGATTTTTCGAAAAAATCATCTTTATTGATGAAGCCCATTTTCATTTTGATGGATTTGTTAATAAGCATAATTGTCGCATTTGGGCTGATGAAAATCTCAGGAAGATTGTTGAAAAGTCACTGCATCCACAAAAGGTCACTGTTTGGTGAGCATTTTTTGCTAGCGGAATCATTCGGTCGTATTTCTTCGAAAATGATGCCGAGAATTCTGTTACGGTGACAGGCGAGCGATACCGTGCCATGATAACCAACTTTTGATGGCCTGAATTGAATTCTATGGATGTCGAAGATTTGTGGTTTCAACAGGATGGTGCCACATACCACACAGCGAATGCAACAATGGATTTATTGAATGAGAAGTTCCCAGGTTGCATCATCTCTCGAAACAGCGAGGTCAATTGGCCACCACGATCGTGTGACTTGACGCCTTTAGATTTCTTCCTTTGGGGTCATCTAAAAAAAAAGGTCTATCCCAACAAGCCACAACAATTCAACAGCTGAAGGATGAGATAATAAGGCATATTGGTGAGATCGAGGAGCAACTATGCAGAGACGTCATCAAAAATTTTGACCATCGAGTGGAAGTGTGCCATCGAAGCCTTGGCAGATATTTAGACGATATTATTTTTCACACATAATTGCCATGACTCAACTAACATGATCCAATAGTAAAATCAATAAATTTTCACCAATAACACTGTTTTATTTACTGCTAACTTCGATCCGTCTTAATGGAACACCCTTTATAATATATATATATATATATATATATATATATATATATATATATATATATTTTAAACCATTGCGATCGAATGTATCCTATATGATACACATTTAAAATACAGGTAAATTTAAAAAATAATTATTAAATTCAGTATTTAGATGATGACGTCCAAAAACTACAATTCATAATTTTCTGATGTATGGCGAAAAATCGGATCTGAGAAAGTTAATGCTGACTCCTGTGTGAGATATTGTGATTTATTATCACTGCTGTGTATGATAACTTCGATCCGTCTTAATGGAACACCCTTTATAATATATATATATATATATATATATATATATATATATATATATATATATATATATATATATATATATATATATATTTTAAACCATTGCGATCGAATGTATCCTATATGATACACATTTAAAATACAGGTAAATTTAAAAAATAATTATTAAATTCAGTATTTAGATGATGACGTCCAAAAACTACAATTCATAATTTTCTGATGTATGGCGAAAAATCGGATCTGAGAAAGTTAATGCTGACTCCTGTGTGAGATATTGTGATTTATTATCACTGCTGTGTATGATAACCTTTATTAATGATGATTGCCCTTTTCTCAGACGGAAGAATTCAGGTTAACTCGCCCCTAAATTCTAAATTTTTATTCTGGATCCACCACTGCAGGGAGCTCGGGATGAGGGTGATACGATTAGACCAGGCGAAAACCGCTGCGAAGGGACAACTGATGAGCCATTGAAGAATAACAAAGAAAACACGGGGAGACAGCGATTAGGGGACTACGGATAGGCCACTGATGTACTACTGAAGGACAACATAGGGGAGCAGTTGGGACCCCGCTGGGGCCGTGGTAAAGGGACCACGTATGGGCCACTGAAGGACACCAAGTGTAACACACGTAATCCATGAGAAAACTGCTCTGAAGGGACAACGCATGCACAACTGGAGGACAACAGAAGGAACAGGGAGGGGCCACGAGGAATTCTTGATGAAGGGATCACGGATGGACCACCGAAGGGCACAAATGGGAACACAGGAACACAACAAGACCACTGTGTGACTGAGTTGAAGGGACCACGGATATACCACTGAAGGACAATAGGGAGCATAGGTGGACCACGTAAGACAGGTTTGAAGTGGCACGTATAGGCTACTAAAGGACAACAGTGGTAATACGTTGGATGACAGAACACCGTGCTGATGGACAATGAATAGACCACTGAAGGACTATTGTCTTGGGACACATGAAGACCACAGGGAAACCACGATGAAGAGAAAAAATGGAATGGACCATTGAGGGAGAACAGGGGTAAACAGTGCTAGGCATTGGGAAGTCTATGATTAATGGACCAAGGGTGGACCACTGAAGGTCAACATAGGGAACAGGCAGGGGCCAGGCGGGAATTCTTGATGAAGGGGCCACAGATGATTTACTGAAGGACAACAGGGGAACAAAAGTGTACCACGGGGAGACAGATTTGAAGGTGCCTCCAATGGACTACTGAATGGTAACAGAAGGAGCATGGGGAAGGATGCGGGTCCGTGATGAAAGATTTTACCTGCACCAGTGAAGGAGAATAGGAAGACCATAGGGGACCAATGACGGCCTCAGATGTAATGTGACGGTGATTACAGGAAGAACGTAGTGAAACGACCAAGGAGGGACCAATTAAGGACAACAGGGGGAACACGGGGGATAACTGAGAAGCCGCGATTAATGGAAAACAAATGGACCATTGAAGGAATATTGTTGGGGAACACACGAGGACCACAGAATAAAAACAATAAAGAGACAAGGAATTGACCATTGAAGGACAACAGAGGGGAAACAGTGCTAGACATCTGGAAGTCCATGATGAATGGACCACAGGTGGACCAGTAAAAGACAAAATGAGGGGGATACACGAGGACCAAAAGGAAACCGCTCTAAAGAGACAACGGGTGGACCAATGAAGAACAACAGAGGGAAGAGGGAGGAGCCAGGGGGATTTCTTGATGAAGCGACCACGGATGCAACACTGAAAAACAATAGGGAAACAAATGTGTACCACGGAGAGACCGGTTTGAAGGGGCCTCAGATGGCCCACTAAAGAGCAATAGGAGGAACTCAGGATTCCACGGATAAACCGCAATAAAAAGACAAGAAATGGGCCCCTGACGGACCACAGGGAAATTCCGATGAAGGAAAAACAAAAGGACCACTAAAGGACAGCAGGAAATCGGGAGTCATGATGAATGGACCACTGTTGGAGACTTAAAGACAACATGAAGGGATACAGGGGGACTAAAGAATGGAAACCGTGATGAAGGGAGGACAAATGGACAAATGAAGGAAAACAGGGAAATCATAGGTAGACCAGGGGGAGATCACTGTGAATGGCCCTTAGATGCACTACTGAAGGACAAAAGGTGGGATATAGGGGTGCATTTGGGACCGCGATGAAAGGTTATATGCAGACCACTGAAGGGCAATAGGAAGAACACATGGGGACCACTAAAGGAGAACATAGGGTAAAAGGCAAGATCACGATGAGATCGCGATGGAAAGACCACGGATTGACCACGGGGACACCGCAACGGCGTGACCACGGCTAAAAAATTGAAAGACAACAAGGTGAACACAGTTGGACTAAGGTGACATAACGTTGTAGGTAGCACGAATGAACCACTATAGGACAGCAGGGGGAACAAGGGTGGAGCACGTAGAGACCATGGATAGACCGTTGAAGAACTATAGGATTAAAACAGGAGGGTCACGTGGGGACCGCAATTAAAGAACCACGGATAGACCAATGAAGGAAAGCTGCGGCGGAAACATATGGCAAACACTGAGAGACCGCGATGAAGGGATCATAGATGGACTACGGATAGCCTGTGATGAAGGAACCAAAGATAGAACACTGGAGGATAACAACGGGACAAGAGTGCACCATAGGGAGACTGCAATGAACGGATCACAAATGCACCACTGAAGGACAACTGGGAAAAACATGGCGACCACACGGAGACCGAAATGAAACGAGCACAGATGTACTACAGGGAGACCGGCAGTGAAGGAACCACGGATGGAAAACTGGGGAACAACAGAGCAAACACTTATTCACCACGGGGAGAACGCGATGAAAGGACCACGGATGGATTACTGGATGATAACAAGGGGACTAATGTGAGAGCAGACTGGAGGTAAAATTGCTGACTGCGATGAAGGGACCACTTGGTGGTGATGGGGGCATCACATTGGTGGAGAAGACAAGGACAACGTGGAGACTGCAATCATAGAGCCCCGGGGGATAACGGGCAAGACCACACAAGGATTAATTAGAGACTATAGCCTAAAAGGCCCTGGATAGTGGTGAAAATACCAAGGACACAGCCAAGCTCGCTTGGACCGTCCCGTGGGAAGTTGAGATTGATTATTAGAAACAATACAATATGTGTAATCCAATGGGGAAATACTTAGTAATACTTGGATTGTAACTCCCTCATAGCTGGGACCCAAAATGTTCAACACAGAGCACATCTATTCCAAAGAAAAAACTCGAACCGCTGCTCCTCCTCGCGTGGATTGATCAAAAATGGGGAGAGGGAGGTACAATGAAAGAATAGAGTGCCAAAAAATCTCCTGAATGAGGCTATATATCTTCCACACACTTTCATTACCTTCAACTCCACCACCTTTACAAACCTTTTGCCAGAGGCTTTTCCCCGTTGGGTTTCGCTTTAAATTTTAAGAAAAAAAATTACCGCCCATCCAAATGGATGGAGAGTCTCGTTTTTCTAAAATGACTCGATCGCAAAACTCGCGTGAAATAATCGTTATTTCTTCCCATTAGGTCGTCATGGCAGTGCGCCATTTTGAACCTGTTTTCATCGCCGGATGTGAACTGGTTTTATTAAACTTATTAAGGAGAGTTGTCAAGCGGCTAGTTATGAAAGCCTTGGGTAGTTTTAATAAATGTGAAAGGGCCTATATCAATGAAGGGACCATTTTTATATTTACCCTCAGATCAAAGCTGACTCTTTTTGGTTCAAATAGTGTTCAAATTTGTCCTTTTGGCCTTAATATAATAGACGAGGCGAAAACTTGAAACAGTTATAGGTCCTTAAAGATTTCTTTGCTCTTCTGTTCTACCATTATTCCAATTTTCCTCTCGCCACACCAACATTATTGGTTTTGCCTTTTATATTCCGAAAATTTATTACGATTACTCAAAAAATAAAACAAAAAATACCAGAGTTTGCTGTATCGTTTATATTTATAAACTGAGGTTAAAACTGTAGTTTTGAACAATTAAGATTAAGCTCTTAATCCTTTTCTGGAGCTTTCTTTCGCTCTTAATCCTTGTTTGGAGACTTCTTTACCTCTGGCTCTTAATCCTTGTTTGGAGTGTTCTTTATCTCTTAATTCTTATTTGGAGTGTACTTTAGCTCTCAATCCTTGTTTATAGTATTCTTTAGCTTTTAATCCTTGTCTGGAGTTTTCTTTAGCCTTTTTTTAAAAGTGGCAAATCATCTTTCCCTCCAAATAACGAGTTGTGAATTTGTTCTGGCCATTTGCGGTCTAAAATAGTCAATTATTTTAAACGTTTTACAAAAGTCTTCCACACATTTTCAATTCCTATGTTCATCACTTTTTTTACAGATCTCTCTTTACAAACTTTGTGAAGGAAAGGGTCTCGTTGGTTTTCGCTTTACCTTATTCATTTCTGTAAGACCAACTGATTTCTCAGAAAAGTGTGGTCTGTGCGTTTTAACGCCCCTATAAACTCTCTCCTCTTTAACGCCCTGTTAAGCACCCATCATTTTGTCCACGCCAAAGGCCTTTCAGAGTGATAGTGTGTGGGGGGGAATATGTACCACTGTAGCATCTCCCATTTACCCTTATACAACGTCACTATTACTGCACTTTTCCAGTCCTCAGGCATTTTTCTACTGTCAATCACCTCACAACACAACCACTAGAAACATTCCATTAACACCACTCTTTGCATGACAGCGACTATGACATCACCATCATCTCTTAGCAACTAAAAACCTCTTTGTGCTTATCTCTTCCATAACTCGATACAGCACCCGATTTACACCCAAGAGACCAATCATACTTACATTTACATCATCTTTCAACCCACATTATACCACTCATCAAAGTATTCTTGTCATCTACTTTTGATCTCATTGATCACAAGTACCCTGCCATTCCTTGCCTTGATGTTCACACAACTACTCTTCTCTTGGTTCATCACATTCTCATTTCCTTCCGGAATAACCTCTTGTTCCATTCGGGATCCTCATTCATTTTCCTGTTCCGATCGAGATCCTCATTCATCTCCCCATTACGATCGCGATCTGCATTCATCTTCCTGTTCCCATCGGGATCCTCATTTATCTTCCTGTTCCCATAAGGATCCTCATTTATATGCCGTCTTATTGCTTATTTTCTGCTTTCCTACGCTGTTTAATAACTTGTTTGACTTTCATTTTTACCTCCTATGATACATTCGACTGCATCTCCCTGACAGCTTCCTTTTTGCTTTCCAATTCCCCCTTCACGTCATGATTCTACCATTCAGTATTTTGCTTCCTCTTTCCCGGTCTGGAATAAACTATTTATATTATAAAGAATCAGTTACCTTTATTTTCAATCTGACCACATATGGATAGTAGCATGAATTCTTCCAAGAATGGAAATGTGTTTTTGTGAATCAACATTAAAAAGCTATTAAACCAAGTCTAATGAACACTTCCAAATATCACCTTAACACATACACATGCAACATCAGACCTTTGATGGTATGTCACTTATATCAAATGACTTGGTGATCTGCACACCAAAACACACGCACTGTGAAAACAGCAAATTTTGAGATGACAGGAGAACTATGTTGTGTCACAACCCAGAGAGAGATTCATTTCGTTAGATCATTCATTCTTCATTTTTGTAACTACCTAGAGAAGTGGAAAAATCGCTTCCGATTACAACGAAGTTCAGTCACGTCGGAGTGTAGTTATTAGCCATCTAGAGTCACGATTCGAGTTAACTCCGCAGTAGCTTCCATAGGCTGTGAATACTGATGGTTCAGATATCGTGTAAAACCGTAGGCCTCTACTGGGAAATGAAAAGCCTTAAAAAGTAAATAGTTAGAAATCACTGGTGAAAACTTTGCCAAATTTTAAAATTATTTTTCACCGATTTCTTTTCTGAACCCTATGAACTCTACGCAACACAAAATGTGTCGCAAAGTCTCTCACTCAGCTCAAAAATGTCTATCAACGTTTTCTGAAGAAATATTCTGTAAATATACATCCAATTATTCTTATCGTATTCAAAGTTATTTAGTATTTAGCGCACTATTCTCTATTATTTACAGATGTTGTTCGTAAATAATACACACAATTGGAGAAAGTCCATAAAATCAATCAAGAGATGCTTGCTCTCGTTTCATACAGGGAATTTAAACGTAGCACTTGTAGGTTAAGTTAAAGCTAAGGGCTTAATAACCTTTCTTAATAACCTTGATAGTATACTCCATTCGTTGACCTAATTTAGAGGCTTTTTCTTGGCTTTTTCGAGTGTCAAAAATGCTAATTTCTCTTAAGAAAAAGATTGGTAAGCATGATGAGGTGAGACAAATCTTGGTTCAGTTAATATTTTACTATATTCTTTAAAAAAAAAGTCTTAATATTCTCTTTACACTACAGGTTGTACTTAAAGTCTGGACACATAAGGGATATCGCAATGGTCTTCTCATTCACCAGGCCTTGACTTCTTTCCCTCGGGTATGGTAAAGGAGAAGGTGTAATCAATGAAAATTAATGGTACGAGACAACTGAGGAAATGCATCATAAAGGAATGTGCTCAATTTGACGGAAATTTGGAGTTGATGCATCGAGTTCTTGTGAAGAATCACGCAAAGCGAATCAAACTTTTCATTTCAAATGGTGGAAATCACATTAAAGATTTATTTATTAATATTTCAATTAAATAATAGTTCAAAATAAATAAAATGTAGTCATTTTTTTATTGAAAATATGCATTTTTGCCTGTGTCCAGACTTTAGGGACACCCTATAAAAAGGCAGCCTAAGATTACTCGCTATTTGCCACTGGACAATTTCCCCTCAGTTGATCATTTTTCGTAATAAATAAATTTCTCGAGAATTTTGCGCGTTAGGAAGCCAACAAATTATGGGTTTTTTTTTAATGTCTCCGTGCTGGAATCGTTCATTTAAGCAAGTTTTCAATTTGGTCTATGTATCTTTCACACAGTTTCACTTACCATATCTTCCTGTAAAACCACTCCATAAAAGACTTTATGGTGAAGATTCCCTTTCTGCTTTGTACTTCTTTTTATAATAATTAGCATAAAATCGGACTTATTACGAAATTATAGCATTAATCTGGTTTATTTTTCTGACCTTGGATTCGGCCGCAGAAAGGGAAATTAATTGAGCCCTTCTCCTTCTCCACCCTCTCTCTTCCTTTCCCCAGTCCTACCAACCTCAGTACTTTGTTCAACAACAACACACACACACACACACACACACACACACACATGTTCGCGCGCATAGACAGGGCTGCGTCCTTGCCCTTTCCAGAATTGCATACCGATATGTGTGCAAGGTTGTAGTCTCGCCTCTTCAGCTTCCACACATTTAGTATATCTCCCCCCCTTCCCTTGCACACATAGAAGCACACGCATTCTCTTTTCTTCTTGCTCCCGGCCGTGCAAACAATCCATCTCGGAGCAGGACCAAGCTTGGAACAAGTCGCCCCTGGGAGTGATCTAACTACCTTGGGGAGTCCCGAGGATGATTCAACATTTCCCTATCCTCTATTCTTCTTCAAATGCCTCTCGATGCAATCTTTTCTTTCACAACGACGTGCCTCAGGGCGATCCTTGCGTTCTAGATTCACAGAATCTAGATGTTTTATCATGATTGACCCATCCGTAAGACGTCGCGTACAAGGATTTTAATTCAAATATCTTCGTACCATCTGATCGCTTATACTTTGATTTTATTTTGAGTAGATCACTTTTGTTTCTTCTTCATATGGGTTTGATTAAGAAATATCACCATCTTCGGGAAGGAGGACCTAACCTTTAACTAGTACTCATCCCTTCCCAACCTCAAGAAACTAGGTCAAAATGTGAACAAGCTCTACCCTCAATTGTAAATTGATTACATAAGTTCTCGTCTCAAAGCATCGGTAACTGATACTTCATCCAAGCAGACTGACTTGCGTTACACTACCAAACACCGTATACACGAAAAGGTACAGTTTGTGTCACATACTGTAGTGACAGTTCGTGTCTCTGCTTTTACATTTCAGAAAATGGTGGATGTATAAATATCGACAATGAAAGGAGATTTGCGTAAGCCAAATAGAGCACGGTCAATCAGTCGTGAAAGAAGGGCAAAGAATGTGGACGAGAACAAAGAGAAAAATAAAAGGCAGGTAAAGAGAAAGAGGCAAAATAGTGTGAGACAGAACTACGACGCGCGCTCGAACAAACCTTGCCAAACACAAGAAATAATTAAGACCTGTGCGATATTCGTATGTTTGAAAGAACTAACTTCAAGTCCTTTGAGGATTATTAATGTTGAGGTGGGATGGACAATCCTATTTCAGTTCCTCGTCGAGTCACTCCAAACTCTAGAACCAAAGTTGGAGGTTTAGAAGATACCAAAACGTTTTCCGGTGACAAATATGGTGAGAGATGGAGGAGAAAGTCCAAATTGTGTGTGTGTGTAGGGGGGGGGGGAATAATGCTTATTTCGAGGTTTCGCTGAAGAAGAATAGCCACAAAGATGGTCGCAGAGGACCGAAAGATCAGCGAAGTTAAAAAAATGGATATTGGAATTTAATTTATGACCCCCTCGTAAGACGAAAAGAAAATAATAATAAATGAAGAGAAACAAAAACGAAATTAATTAAGGCTCAGTTTGATACGATCTTCAACCAAATCATATATATATATATATATATATATATATATATATATATATATATATATATATATATATATATATATATATATATATATATATTAAGAAAAATTGTTGCAGTAACACAATTAATTATGCGGTTAAAAGGCTATTTTTGGCAGTCACAGTCTTCCTCAAAACCCTCGGAAGGAGCTCTTTTCACATACACGAGAAGGTAACACTTAAAATAAGCGTTCTCTCAGATATCCAAAAAACTATCTTTCGATTGACCTCTTCAAGAGTCACTCTTGCTCTTCGAAGAGAATGAAAAATTTGTTTTATTTTCCATCTCTGCCACACCTTTATAAATTAAGAAAAATTATTGCAGTAACGCAATTAATTATGCGGTTAAAAGGGTATTTTTGGCAGACACAGTCTTCCTCAAAGCCCTCGAAAATCGCTCTGGAAAATAAAAAAAAATTTCCATTCTCGTCGAAAAGCAGGGATGACTCTTGAAGAAGCCGATCGAAAGATAATTTTTTAGCTATCTGAGAGAACGCTTATTTTAAGTGTTACCTTCTCGTGTATGTGAGAAGAGTTCCTTCCGAGGGCTTTGAAGATGACTGTCTGCCAAAAATAGCCTTTTAACTGCATAATTAATTGTGTTACTGCAATAACACATCTTAATTTATAAAGGTGTGGCAGAGATGGAAAATAAAACAAATTTTGCATTCTCTTAGAAAAGCAAGAGTGACTCTTGAAGAGGCCATGCGAAAGATAGTTTTTTGGCTATCTGAGAGAACGCATATATATATATATATATATATATATATATATATATATATATATATATATATATAATTTGAAGGATGAACGAAAGGACGTATAAAGGGAAATTCATTTCATTTTCTTGATAGATACAACGTTTCGGGTGAACTTTTCACCCATCTTCGGGTACTGGAAATACAATTTGTGGAAAACATTTTAAGTTAAGAGCCAAACAGATAATCAAAATGAGGAATTTATGGAACGTATTTAATGTTAATTAAGGAGGGGGATAGCGATAAATTTACAGGCAATTGATAATTTCCGGATTATTATGTTACGAGTCAAAAATTAACGATTGGGGAAACACAGAAAACACATCAGGATAAACCAACCTTAAACAATCAGCCGTTAGAGGATAATTGAGGAGAAAGGGCGAGGAGAGTAAGAAGAAAGAGAAGGTTAGGAGGTTGGTAATATTTTGGTTTAGAGTAGTAGTAGTGGGTGAGAAGAAGAATCGGAATTTAAGGAAGGAGAAAGGTATTTAATATACATGGATTCAAGAATCCTTAATGATATGGGATCAGGGTTGGTTTTTAAGATTTTAAAATCGTCCGTTGTGATTTCAGTTTTACAATTAATAGAATGAAGCCTAACAGGTGCGAATTCTTTCGTAGAGAGAACCTTTCCTGTCCTGTGGCTAACACCCAAATGGGAACAGAACCTCGTCCTCAGCGAGCGCACCGCACTACCTATGTATCGCCCCAGTTTACAATTGGAGCAAGTAAACTCGTAAATAACGGAGCACTTCGCTTCAGGCGGGATTTTGTCCTTACAATTGAAGTATAATCCTATGTGGTGTCTATTTATGAAAATCAACTTAAAGTCGGTATGGGAAAAAATTTATTTAATAGAGATGTAATTTCTTTTGAAAATCTTTTGTTTAAAAAACCCAGATCCGGAAAGATTATGTAACGGATGGAGCTCAATTCCTCCATCTCATTATTGGATATCCACATTTCCAGTGTCCCAACTGGATTTGAAACAAAAGTTTTTCGTAAGCCAACCTTTACTGGTCAAGAGCAAAACTTTTTCAGTTTTTGTGACCTTTCTTTCAAAATAAGTACAATCAAAACACTAATATTCCGGGCTTTTAATATTTGTTCATCCTACTCCGGATTTCACCAAGAAGTCGTATTTCTGACTGAAAAAATTACGGCCCAATTTTTAAACAATATTTTCCAGCCCAAATTTAAATTCCCTACTGTTTGCAAAGATATCCGTTACATAATCTTTCCGGACCTGGGTTTTTTAAATAAAAAGTTTCAAAAGAAATTACATTTCTATTAAATAAATTCTTTTTCCATACCAATTTTAAGTTAATTTTCATAAATAGACACCACATAGGATTATACTTCAATTGTAAGGACAGAATCCCGCCTGAAGCGAAGTGCTCCGTTATTTACGAGTTTACTTGCTCCAATTGTAAACTGGGGCGATACATAGGTAGTGCGGTGCGCTCGCTGAGGACGAGGTTCTGTTCCCATTTGGGTGTTAGCCACAGGACAGGAAAGGTTCTCTCTACGAAAGAATTCGCACCTGTTAGGCTTCATTCTATTAATTGTAAAACTGAAATCACAACGGACGATTTTAAAATCTTAAAAACCAACCCTGATCCCATATCATTAAGGATTCTTGAATCCATGTATATTAAATACCTTTCTCCTTCCTTAAATTCCGATTCTTCTTCTCACCCACTACTACTACTCTAAACCAAAATATTACCAACCTCCTAACCTTCTCTTTCTTCTTACTCTCCTCGCCCTTTCTCCTCAATTATCCTCTAACGGCTGATTGTTTAAGGTTGGTTTATCCTGATGTGTTTTCTGTGTTTCCCCAATCGTTAATTTTTGACTCGTAACATAATAATCCGGAAATTATCAATTGCCTGTAAATTTATCGCTATCCCCCTCCTTAATTAACATTAAATACGTTCCATAAATTCCTCATTTTGATTATCTGTTTGGCTCTTAACTTAAAATGTTTTCCACAAATTGTATTTCCAGTACCCGAAGATGGGTGAAAAGTTCACCCGAAACGTTGTATCTATCAAGAAAATGAAATGAATTTCCCTTTATACGTCCTTTCGTTCATCCTTCAATTTAAATTGAAGCTCCATAGGAGAAGCCCTATCCAATATATATATATATATATATATATATATATATATATATATTTATACAGGGAGGTGGTCCGTAAGTTTCCATACATAGGATAAAAAAAAATTACTATAGACAACCATTTTTATTTATATAATATACTTTACATGGTTAACATTGTCTTGAAAACACATTTTAATACGTGTTTCCCACTGTTGATGAAGACGTATTAGCACAGTTTAAGTTATGCTTGTAATGTCGTTGGTGATACATTCCTTTAGATGATTTGTGTGTCGTATCTTTACCTGATACACCACGGCCTTCAAGTGCACCCATAGATTGAAATCAAGGGGGGAAAGATCTGAGGATCTGGGAGGCCACTCCACAGGACCACGCCGACCAATCTAAGCATCGGGAAACTGCTGATCCAAATACCGACGCACGGGAAGAACATAATAATGTGGAGCTCCATCTTGCTGGAAGTAAACTGGAAAGTTACCTTCCTCGTTTAGCAGGGATGGTAAACTTTCGTCTTGCAACAAGTTAAGATACCTTTCGGCATTAAGATTTCTGCTGACAAAAATTGGTCCAATAATTCTGTCACCCCATATCCTGGCCCACACCATCTCTTTACCGGCACCTTGCATCTTCATCGGACTCAGCCAGTTAGGGTTAGCATTACTCCAATAATGTATGTTTTGCCGATTAACCTCTCCATTGGCGTAAAAATTTGCTTCATCAGTAAACAAGATCTTCGTTGAAAAGTTTGCATCCTCGTTCACTTTGGTTAATGTACATTCACAGAATTATATCCGTCTATCCGGGTCATCTTCATTCAAATGCTCTGCTATATGCAATAGGGTGATGACTTTTTGACTTTTTGACTTTTTTTATCCAAAATTATTTCCTGTAGCACGAATGAATAAACTTTTGCCTATTAATGACAAAAATTACTTTTATTCCATTGAAATATTGAAAAAAGGTCACGCACAAACCACTTTGAAATGTAATATAGGCCATTTTAGCATTTTATGTGTTAAAAATATTTATATTAAATATATAAGTCACCAAACAGACTTGTGCAATAATTTATGTACCATAGAATTGTATAAAAATTTCCAGAAAATCATCACGTCATCGTTTGGGCGATTTCGGTAGAGTTCCAGAATTTTCTTCAGCCATTTCGCGTGCAGTATATAAGTGAGTTGTTTAAAACGGGTAGTTACTAGTTCAATTTTAACGGCATTTATATTATTATTGCCTTATTATAATTGCTGTGTATTCTCCAGCGTTTATTTTAAAGAGATCCTGGTATTATTTGTTAAGCTACATTTAACTCTCTCACTAATTATATAATATAATAACATATAATATTTTATTAGTGTCTGCCTTCTCTCTTATTTTTTATAATTGTAATTTTCTTTTTTTATAAAATATTGCCTTATTATAATTGTTGTGTATTCTCCAGCGTTTATTTTAAAGAGATCCTGGTATTATTTGGTAAGCTACATTTAACTCTCTCACTTATTATATAATATAATATTTTATTAGTGTCTGCCTTCTCTCTTATTTTTTATAATTTTAATTAGCTTGTTTTTCAATAAAATATATAAAAGCTCAATAATAGTTTCTTTAATTTGTTACCTATTTAATATTTAGGTTTATTTTCTATTTCAGTTGCTGAGTACAAAACATGTCGTTCAAGAAGAGCTTTTTTAACACGGAGAAGAACAAGAAAACCTGGACAAATAACTTAGTCCAGTTTCAAGCACCATCAAGAAGAAGCAACGTGGCAGTTTATGAAGCACCTTTTAAGTGAACGGAGTCACATGCCCCTGAAAATCCACGTCGTTGGACGCTTCAAATTTCTTGAATCCACCTCCAAAGAACGGAGGGAGAGGATCGGCCTAATTGTTGTGGAGCTAAAAGCCCTATGGAGCAAAACATTGAACTTCCCGCATGTATCTGAGCAAGCCATTTGTGCCAAACTAGAAAACCTTCTGAAAGACTATAAGTACTGCAGAAAGAAACAAAACTTTAATTCTTTGAATTAACTGTTTCACGTAACCAAGGTGAAAGGCAACTGGTTGTGCAAAGAAGATGAAAACCTCTATAAACAGCAAATTTTGACCAAAGACCAGGTTATTATTCGACTGGTAAGCTTGCTAGTGCCAAGACCATCCACGCATCCAAGCGAAAGAAGGCAATGGAAGCGACTGTGTCCTCACTTTCCAGCTCAGCACCACATGATTGTTCCGAAACTAGCACGAACTCATCCAATAACAGCGAAGACAGTTCTTGGGAGGATGAGAATGCAGCATCAACGAGGAAAAGGAAGCATAACCCAATAGGCTTAGCAAGACTCCTTGCTACAAGCTCAAAGCTGTCGTCCCACAGAGCAGCAAAGGTATGTCGCCAGCTTTCTGGTGAAGGCATTGAAATCCCAACCCCATGTCAGTCAGCAATCCATAAGGCTATCTACACGAGAGCTGCTCAGGTGAAGAAGCACTTGGTGAGCACGCTTCATCAGGAAAAGTGGAGCTTACACTTTGACCTCAAACGCATTGAGGACTTTGAATATCGGGTCATGGTCCCCAAGAATCAAGCGAAAGAAATAAATTTAGCTGCGCTCAAATTGAAGGATTGTAAAGCTGTAACAATTGCAAAAGGGCTCCAGGGTGTGTTAGAGGAGTTCAACCTGTGGGGATCAATTGTTATGCTTGTCGCCGAACAACAAGCATGAATACCGGTAAAAAGACAGGCGTTGTTGTTCGACTGCAGCAAATGTTCGAAGATAAAGGTCACCCCAAACCCAAGTTCATCAGTTGCCAGCACCATGTCCTGGATCCGATTCTTCGCGTTGTCATGGACGATCAGCTCCATGGGTCGACTAAATCACCAAAAATAGAGTACTTTTTTGTGCAGGATTTGATAAGCAATTATCATAAATTGAAAGCAGCTTTCAACAACGGTAAAACTGAGATTAAGGAAACAGGCGGCTGGAGAGATGACATGAAGTTTCTTTATCACCTCACGCGTGTCTTATTTCACTTCACTGAGATGAATGAGGTTCCCTTTGTAAAGTTTCAAAAGATCCCAAACATCAGCAATGCACGTTGGAACTCTCGTGCCATTCTAGCCCTTCTTGCATTCATTCTGATGCCTAACACCCGGAGCGGGCTGCGTAAAAGCTGTTCATTCATTTCTTACTCATGGGCTAACCATTGGTTCAGCACCCACTTGTTCCGTGCTGAAGATTTTTTATGAACTATCTGCAGCTTTAAATGAATACCCAACATGTCTCAAATGCTTAAAAATACATGAAAAACAGATGAATTTCCAATCAATATTTCCCGAAGCAACCAGTGCTGTGAGCGTGCGGTCAAAGTTATGCAAAATTTGCACAGGTCCTGCCGCAACAAGGACAACCTATCACTGAGATTTATCCTGTCTAATGACATTATTATAACTAATTTACTTCCTTGTGTGTTTGATGACCCTATATAATGTTATATATATATATATATATATATATATATATATATATATATATATATATATATATATATATATATATATATATATATATATATATATATATATATGTGTGTGTGTGTGTGTGTGTGTGACTCATAAGCTTGTGTTCAATCTTGTATATGCTGCTAGTGACTTCAAAAACTGGACAAAAAAGCTGCCAAATAAAATTTTTAAAATCATTTTGTGCGTGAGGTTTTTTTTTTATCAAATCACCTTGAAATTAGGATTTTATATAATCTTTAATTAAAGCTCATCAAATTATGACACAGGGATATGAAGTTGTAAAAAAGTCATCACCCTAATATGCAATTTGTATCGATACCATTTGTTTGCTTTCAAAATGCGCCTGATACTCGATCTGATGACACCACTTTCTGCAGACAACCGCTGTGTACTTTTTCTGGGACTCCGTGTAATTGCTGTAAGTACCGCAGCTATTGTGTCTTCATCAGTGGCTGTACGTCTTGGACCACTTCGCGGTTGATCTGCAACATTTCCAGTTTTCTGAAACTTGTCAATAGGTTTTGCCACAGTCTCGTGTGTGATGTTCGTTCCATGTTTTCTGTTAAAGTTCATTGCCAACAATTTTTTTTTCCTATGTATGGAAATTACGGCCCACCCTATACGGTGTATATTATTACTTTCATGACTTTTTCCTGAAAAGACACGGACTTTGAGACTAACAACATTCAATCAAGCTGATTTTATCTTTAATATTTAACTCCCCTTCCCTTCTTTCCGGCCCCAACTTTACCTGCCGGATTACGTGTCTTAAAATGTGTAATCCTAAGCCATGAATCGAGTACCACATCGTCCGAATTGCAGTTTGGAGTAGAAGAGAAGTAGATCAATCGGGAAAATCTGTTGCAAAGAATGTTGCATAGCGACTCTTGTTAATGTTTTGGCAGATCAAAGAGATATGAGGGTGATTATGAAGGTGAAGCCACACCCCTTTCCTCGTCCTCTTTCGGGGTTTTTGAGAAATGATATGATTTTTGTGCCCTTCACATCTATGTAACAGTCATGACAAAAGGTATTTTGGTAGATGAAAATTTACCCTTAAGAGGACCCATGTAAACAAAGTTGAGTAAAAAAATGTCCCCTACCACCAACTACCACGAACATTGAAGGTGAATTTTGATAGTGGTCCAGGCGTTTTACGGCTTGATAGAGAGCCAGTTGTCATCGAACACAGGTAATGAATTAACAACACTCACAGCACATTTTCCCATGGGCTGGAAACTCCCGGGTTCTTAATCCGATCTAGAACCTATGAGGGGTTCTTAAAATGACGGGTTGTGAGGCGGAGCACACATATTATGACAACCTCCGACTGTTATTAAGACGCTACGAGAACATGTAAATGGTGCAACGAAATAATCTGAAGCGATAAAGCTTAGGAACCACAAAGTTTTCTTCTGACCAAATCCTTGCCTCTAATTGTATGCACAAACGTGCATGATTAATGAACTTAGTTGCAGTGATTCTTTACTAATTTTATTCCTTCCATACATTCTATCCTCTATCTTATTCTCATCCAAAATTCGCTCCACTGAGCGATTGTGGCCGAATAAAGAGGTGCATTTTTTACACAATTATTGGAATCAAATTCAAATGAAGAGCCATTCGTTGATTTATACCCTAGATCATTACCTCAAATGACTATGCCCTGGCTAGATGCTGCAAGGAAAACGCCCTATCCTCTTTCATAAAAAATAGGTCGCTTGTCTCTCCAAGGGGAAAGAACCGGTCTGTCAGCTGCATGGAGAGGGGAGATAAGATCAATTAATGCGCAGACTTTCATTTCTCCGAGCGCAAAAATTCCCACTATTCGACCCCATTTACCACCTAAATTCCACCGACACCTGCCCTTCTCACTCAAACCCCCCCTCACCCTAGACTTCTTGGGTGAAGAGGCACGTTGCAACCATTAGTGGAGGAAGAGCCTCTGCTTTTAAAAGAAGGAAAGGAAGTCTGTGGAAGAGAAAATAAACGTGATTCTTATACCAAAATTTAAGGACCTCTTCACCTGAAAATTGCGCATCATTAGAGATGATTGGAAGGAAAAGGGCAGTAAGAGGAACCGAAAAGGAATAGATAAGATCAAAGTAGTCGAAAAGATCGAGTGGTGACAAGGAACTAAATAGAAGAACACTCGTCATCCCCAAAGTCTGAAGATTCTAAGAAAAGAAGAAAGTTAAAATTATCAAATAAGCCAAATGAACAAAAAGACCTTAAAAATTGACTGAAGAAGGAAAGTTATAAAAGAGTAATGGAGTAGGCGAGCTTACGAAGCGTAGGTTTGGTGTTATTGAGAGAATGTAGATAAAGCAGACCAGAGCATATTATTAAAAGATATATAATTTTCCCTGTCTTTGAGCATTGCTTAACCTAACCTAACTACCTACCAAAGTTGATTCAACATCTCTCCTAGCAATTTTTTTGTTACGCCTCTGCCCTTTTCGTCTTCTCTTTTGATAAGCAAACCCTCATTATCTTGTCTGGCCGCGCTTTTCCAGGGTGATTAGCACTTAGTGATATATAACCTGCAAAGCCGCATAGAAACGTTACACAAAAAAAACATTTATTTCCAGATTTGGGGTTAGTTTTATTTTCTCGGGCGCCCGAGATAACTCGAGATTTAAGGTACACAGGGCAACCCTCAGTTTTTCCTCGTTCATCTTAACCATAATCACTGATAACATACCTAAAATTTACCTTTTAATTCTCACGGCAAAATAATAACCGCTGAATACTGTTATATTCGCACATGAACGATGAATTGTAGGAAAGATGAGAGGGCTCCAGTGAATTGAAGCCTGTTCCCGGTGCAAAAGGTGGACTCAGAATGATAAGTGTATCAACACTCTCTTACCTTAATAACTGGTCGCGTAACTCTTCTAGTAATGATGATGAAACTGAACAATAATTAATCGTTACTAGTCTAAAAAAAAGGGGGAAGGTGAGGAGATATCCTCCACTCTCCCGTCTGAACGCTTTGCTTCTATCAAGGAATTATGTTTGCGTTGTTTAAGCTTGAATGCAGAGAGTAGTGCCTACGTTAAGCAGAGGGAGACAGTACTTATCTAGCTCCGCTCGGCGTAAAGTAGAGAAAGATGAAATAGGTGAGAGAAGAAGGGAGAGATAGTTAGAATATATACTGGCTGATCTTCTTTCTTTGGAAAGTCTTCCTTCTTCAATTTCCTGTGTGTTTTTTCTCTTTGTCAGTTTACTTCTAATTCATTTTCCTTTTGTATTTATTTTTTTTAGGGTTTTAAGTGGGGGATGCCTTCTCAGGTAACGTTAATTCTAATTCTTGTATAGTTTATTTGTTTTGCATGTATGTTTGTGTTTAGTCATTTTTGTTTTGTTTGCTTCTAATTTTGTTTTTGTTCTTTCTTGATTATTGGTCTGTTTCTATTTCAGGCATTCAGGCCTTTATTTGAAGTTATTCTTGGTTAATTTTGTTTTCGGTCTTATTTGGTTATTGGCTCTTCCTCTCTTCGGAGGTGATGCCTCCTGCTTCGGAAGGATTTGGGTTTGGAGTTTTGATTTTCAACGATGAGTTGTCTAATATTTTGTTGATTGGAATTATTCCGGCCGTGTCAATAATTTCCTCCATTCTTTTCCTTTCTCTTCTTCTAGTGTTTGTAATTACATAGGCCGCTTTATTCTGAACCCTTTGCAATTTCTTTTTATTAGTTTTTGTTGTGGTGTGAATTGGGATCGGATGATACACCAATACCAATTCTACGAATGCTTTATATAGTGTCCTTTTTCGTTTCCGATCAAGATTTCTAAGGGTATATAATAGCCTTATTCCCATTTTGGCTTTGCCAATTCTTTCTTTTATATGTGCTTGATATCCTCTTTTTCCCATATGTAGGCCTAGTACCTTTCCTTCCGATGTGTATGCGTAGTCTACCCCTCAATGGTTAACCGGTCTTTTTTGCGTCTCATTATGAGGATGATTTTGAATTTGTTCATATTAGTTTTAATTTTCCATTTTTTCTCGTAATCATTTGTATTTTTTATTTCCCGTTCCGTAAATCTTGCCTGAGGTTCGGGGTGCGTGTGGAGATCACCTGGCTGATGTCATCGGTGTACTGAATTTTCATACACTATGACGTTAGTATGTGTGTGTGGTGGGGGGGGGAGGGGCGGTCGTATAGATGGCATATAAGGTGGGTCTCAGGTACCCTCCTTGTGGACCCCAGTTTGGAGTTGAAAGGTGGGTCCTTCGTATTCCTCGTTGTTGATGTTGATATGTAATCAGCCAGTATTCTCTCCGTCCGGATGCCGAGATCGAGTTGAACGAGTTTATGTTTCAGTCCTTCCACCCATACCTTATCGAAGGCCTTCTCAACATCCCGTAGTACCACGTCCACGTACCCTTTTCCAGATTTGGCTTGGGCAATCTTCTCCGTTATTATTGCGATTGCCATGGTCAAGTCCCTGTCTTTTCTGAATCCGTACTGATATGTGTTTAGTTTTCAATTTTCTTCTAGGTGTTTGGCTAGTCTGTTGTTTATTATTTTTTCAAACACTCTACCCAGAAAGTTTAGGAGCAATCTTAGTTTATAACTGGAGACCATGTTTGGTGGTTTGCCTGGTTTGGGTATAAATACCATTTTTGCTACCTTGAACACTTCCGGGAAGGCCCCTATAATAAGGTACGCGTTGAATATGTCCGTAATATTACTTAATATGTTTTCTGTTGCCTTGTCCTAATTCCATCTAGGTAGTCCTGTTTTCTATTGAGCTTTTTTTTCGAAGGAGCCGATGGTGTCTTTAAGTTCCTGCAGTGTGATCGTCGCTCCTACTCCCGCCTGTTGATGTGTTCTTAGGTCAACTCTTCTCTCCAGGGTTAGCCTATGTATATTTGTTCTTATATTCCTATTTACTATTTTCTCCGTCTCTCTGTCGTATCTTTCATTGTCTTCTTCTTCTATTGTGTAAATTTTGCTCCAATGGTTTCTAAATTTATGTTCTGTTCTTCGCTATTCCTTAAGTATTCACCTTGTTCGTTTATTATTCTTATCGGCTTTCTTGGTGGTTGACATTTTATTTTCTTGATTAACCTCCAAGTCTCAGTTAGGTTTTGTGTGTTTTTTACTTTTTTTGTAAAGTTGTCCCAGTTTTCTTCTTGTTTCTCTTCTGTGAGGATGATCATTTCTTTTTTGACTCTTATCAGTTCTTTGCTCCTTTGTCTGTTTATTCCTTGTTTTCTTATTTCTGTATATTTTTCTTTAATTTTTCTAACTTTTCTGTTCATTTCTTTAGTCATTTTGGATGTAGAAGAGTTCCGTACCTTATCCTTGGTACACTTGCATCGTCTGCCTAACTGATGCTCCTCTCTATTAATGATTTGAGTGTCTCTTCCAGTTCTTCATGGGCTTTTCCGTCTAGGTCTTGCTGCGTGTGACTTTGCAGCATTGTTTTGAATTTTACCCGGTCTACTTTCCTGTATGATTTTCGTGGCTTAATAGGACCTGTATTGGATTCTGGTTGATGGTGACCAGAATGCCACTGTGGTCGCTGCGTGGAATTGTTATTAGTTCCATGTGCATATTGTAAGGGAAGTTTTCGTTGGTTAGTACTATATCTGGTTTTGTGGATGCTTTCGGGTGATTTATATGGGTAATTCCGGGCCGGCTCTCCTTATTTTTTCCCTCTCCATTAGCAGTTCGAGGTTTCCTCCCGCGTTGTTTGTTGTTTTATATCCTGATTCCCGTATTCTAGCGTTCAGGTTCCCCAGTAATATAGCTGGATTTTTGTTGTTGAACAATTCCATTACTGAATGGACAGGAATGTACGAACGCCGGGGTGGTTGGTAGGCCGCTGCAACCGTCAATGGAGTGAACTCCATTTCTAGTCACTGCGGCATAAACCTCGTCCACCTCCCATTTCTGTGTGTGTTGGAGGTTCTTTTTTACTTTGATGGCTGTACCATCGTACCTTTCTCCAGTAGGGTTCTTCCTAATAAGTGATAATTGAATATTTTCATTGTCTTCTAGTTCGTGCTCTGAGATGGTGATGAAGTCAGGGTCTATTTGACGAAATATATTCCCGTACTTTGATTTGTTTTTTCATCCGTTCGTGTTAATATGTAGTATCTTTAAACTTTATATCCTGTTGTCCATTGTTTCTTATTTTAGTGTGATAATTACCTTTCGTCTTTTGGTTTTTCCATTTTCCGTTGTTGATTTTTTCGAACGTCTCCTTCTTAATTATTTTCACGTCGTCGGAGTAGTTTCTGATTTTATTCTCTTCTATCAGTTTTTGTATTGTTTATACGTCATGTTCTGACACGTAGTTCCACTTATACGTGCCTTCTCTTTCTATAGCTCACAGTTTTATAAGCGAATCATTTCCCGTTGGAGAGCTTAACTTCTAGCGAGCGTGGGAAGCGGGCAATCTTCCCAAAGCGAGAGGCAGGTTGAATTCATCTGTGGATTACATTCACCATCTTCCGTTTGAAGTAAGAAGAATATCGCAACATATGTATATATTTACTACATTTTCAGCTTATTAGTGTCTTAAATGCATGAAGGACGTTACACAAAAAAACTGCATCTATTTCCAGATTTGGGGTTAGTTTTATTATTTGCATATGATCCATAAACACAATTTATAAGGTCAAAAGAGCCTAGAGAAGAGGTGGAAAAATGTTATACAGTTAGAAGGAGAGAATAAGAATTAAAAAAAAATGGCTCTTCGTTAAAAGTAAAAATGTTAGTTGCTATCTAATACTGTTTATAAAGTTATTTTATCGACAAAATTAATGGAAAATCGAATACTGACACCACCTCCGTGATATTGCTCTCAGCGTTCAATGGACGAAAGGATTGGGGAAGTTAAATATAAGGACAAAGTACTAATAAACACAAAGCATGGTGACAAGGAGTAGTTTCACCAGCATGGTCGCTATTGGTTGAGCTCTTTCATAGTAAAGAAAACACTTCCTCGCGGAATTTGTGATTGTTCTTTCTTAGGCAAAGCCGAGGGTATTCCCGTTCAAGAGGAATAGGGCCCCGCAAAAGGCGGTGTATTGTTATCTTAGTATTTGAGACTCGTGGTTGTGTAACGGGTGTTATGATGTTACTAATAACTAGGGTTTCATTTAAAAATTCCCTTTTGCTGGTTACGCCATGCCGCAACTCTTCTAGAATGCAACTGTCTCTTTATCCTGCATTCTTTGTATATGCATTATTCAAACATTCTTCAGTTATCTGAACATCTTGTGGCGTGCAATGAATCCTACACTTATGGAATAGACCGCCACATTAGTACTGGCAAACAAGTTCATCCATGTGTTTATTTCTTATTTACCAATAACAGAAAACTGGTATAATACATCGTACACATGGTCACATAAAAGAAAAAAGGAGGAATGAAAGGGAAAAATGAGATGGAAGCTAATAAAAGGCCAAACCATAAAAGATAGAGAATGAAAAGACCTCCGCTCTAGGAACTCTTATTAATCTAATTTTCGTTTTGAAAATATGGAGTTCGAAGTCTCCAAGAACAAATCTTAAAAATGGTTAATGTTGCCTCTTAAGAAAGGTTCTTATTTTTCTATATCTGAAGATCGTTGAGGAGAGGGGCTGGCAAGCTGGGTAGAGGTTCAAGTTTCAGGTGTGAGTCTAACGCGTTCCAAAAGATAAAAGTGATTAACTATAGAGTAAAGAATCTAATATATATATATATATATATATATATATATATATATATATATATATATATATATATATATATATATATATATATATATATTCATTTATTTATATAAATATATAAATATATATATATATATATATATATATATATATATATATATATATATAGAGAGAGAGAGAGAGAGAGAGAGAGAGAGAGAGAGAGAGAGAGAGAGAGAGAGAGAGAGAGAGAGAGAGAGAGAGAGAGAGAGAGAGAGAGAGATAGATATATATAAAAAATGAAAAACTCACAAAGTATCACGTGAGGGTAGCAAGTGAATGCAATGTCCCGCAGGAGAAAATAAAATGGTGTTTCCGAGTACTTTCGAACTTTATTAAGTTCCTTATCAAGGATAACTACAAGAAATAATATTATATTAGAGGTATATATACGAAAGAAAAGTATGAAAGACCGCCTCAAAAACAAGAAATCACCAATGAGGAAGACGGAAGGGGGAAGGTAAAGATTCACATTAAGAATGACAAGAAGCAGGTAGTAAGGTTAAACTGAGAAGACGAAAGGGTAACAGATTAAAAGAAATGGAGATAGCCTAACGAGGAAGATTGTAAGAAACGAGGAGCGAAAGAGTGAGGGAAATACAATCTACATAACAGAGCAGTGACATAATTAACCAAAAAAATAACAAAATGGGTACACATAACTAAAGATTATATATAAAACTAAAGACAAAAGTCATAACAAATTTCTTTAAGTATTAGTTTTTTAATTATAGCATCTATTTTATATAAGCCAGGGAAGAGGGTTGAATTATCACATTGGATAATAAAAGCACATTCAATGATATTCCTTTTTATAGGGTCATTGGAACGATAAATAAATTCTGACTAGTTCCAGTTAATTAGATAGTCCTTATCTGACATGTGGATAAAGAAAGCACTGTTATTTTCCCAATCTTCGGACATTATATTTATGTTGATTTATGCGAACAGAAAGTTGTTTACCTGTTTGTCTATAATATTTACTTAGGCAACCAGAGCACTCAACTGAATAACCCCCCCCCCCCATCCACACACACACACAAACTACTACAATTATTACGTACTAATAAATTCTTAATGGTCGTCTCATATTTAAGCAACATAAATGTTAGTTATTCAAAAGACGGGGAAGATCACTAAAACAAAGAGAAAATGGTAGAACTAAAATGTTATTACTATTAAAAGGGAGAGTAAGGACAGTTTGATAAAATATCTTTTTCAGCAGAAGAAAGTCAGTTTTGAAGAAACGGGTAAGGGTAACAAAGCTTATGGCCAATTTAAAAAATATTGGAAAATTCCAAATCCATATATCCCGGGCTCACAGCTCGTAAAGCCTGTAGAAACATAGAAGAAAAAAATAGAACGTTTAACTTTGGGGCTGTGAGAAGAGTAAAAATGAATATAAGAATTTGAATTAGTAGGCTTACGAAAGATGGAGTATTTAAAACCTGTATGAGTTCTATGAATAAGAAGATCAAGAAAGAGAAGGGTTCTATTATTTTCCATCTCGTGGGTAAATTTAATTGAAGGGATGAGAGAATTGAGTCTGGTAAGAAAAACATTAACATCTTTGGAATTAGGCCGCAAGCAAATGACATCATCAATATACCTGTACCAAACGATCGGGAGTCAAGGATAGTAGGGAGAAGTTTTGTTTCAAAAACTCCATATATAAGTTAGAAATCCGAATTTTGGGGGGAGGAAATATTTGCTTTCGAACGAAAACTTACAGTTTTTGGTACAAATGGAAATGAGGTTCATGAAAGTAGTAACGGGTACCAACAAGTCCTAATTTTGCAAATGATCATTAAGGAAATTGAAAAGATCATCAACGGGTACTTTGGTGAATAATGAACAAACATCAAAACTAACAAGAGTAAAATCATTAGAATAATAAATAGCATTAAGTTTAGAAATAAGGTCGTAACTATTAATGACATGAGAATGAGAAATGGAACCAACTAGTGGAGTAAGAAATGAAGTAAGCCATTTAGACAGGGAATATGAAACAGACCCAACAGAACTTATAATAGGGCGTAATGGAAAATTTGGTTTGTGAGTTTTAACTAAGCCGTACAAATAAGGGAGGTAGCGTTACTAGACTTGAATTTTGAAATTAAATCAAGAAAGTTTTTAAGTAATCGCCGTACATTTTATGGAAGTCACTGTTAACTAGAATAGTGGGGTCTTTTGATACAGGTAGGTAAATATCTTGGTCATTAAGCATTAAATTCATTTTATTAAGATAGGAATTTTTATCCATGATTATGATATTACCAGATTTATCGGTCTTAGTGATATGGAGGGAAGAATTTCGAAGAGTCGATAAAGCACGACGAAAACGAAGGGGATAATTGAGGTGGACAGGCTTAGCCAAGCATTGATAAACACAACCTTTTACAATAGAAATTAAATCACTGAATTTTTTTAAGTTGACAAAACTTTTAGCAATGGAAACACTTGAAGGGGGTGATTGGATAGAGAAATTTAAACCATATCCTAAAGCGGTGACAACATTTTCATCCTAAACTACGGAGGAGAGGTTGGTAACAGTTTCAGACCGTCTATTTTTAGTCCAACCGCTATCGGCGATGAGGGTTTGAAGTTTTCGTCTGAGTTCATGATCTAGTTTGGCAGACTTGATTCTTAGTGTTTCAATTACTAAAACTTTTGCCAATTTAGAAAAAATCAGTGATGTACCTAGTGATTTAATTTTACCTATCCTTTCTAACTTATATATGGAGTTTTTGAAACAAAACTTCTTCCTACTATCTTTGACGCCACGATCGTTTGGTACAGGTATATTATTGATGTCATTTCCTTATGGCCTAATTCCAAAGATGTTAATGTTTTTCTTGCTTGACTCAATTGTCTCGTCCCTTCAATTAAATTTACCCATGAGTTGGAAAATAATAGAACCCTTCCCTTTCTTGATCTTCTTATTCATAGAACTCATACATGTTTTAAATACTCCATCTTTCGTAAGCCTACTAATTTAAATTCTTATATTCATTTTTACTCTTCTCACAGTCCCAAAGTTAAACGTTCTGTTTTTATTTTATGTTTCTACGGGCATTACGAGTTGTGAGCCCGGAATATATGGATTTGGAATTTACCAATATTTTTAAATTGGCCATAAGCTTTATTACCCTTACTCGTTTCTTCAAAACTGTCTTTCTTCTGCTAAAAAGACATTTTATCAAACTGTCCCTACTCTCCCTTTTAATAGTAGTAATAATTTAGTTCTACCTTTTTCTCTTTGTTTTAGTGATCTTCCCCGCCTTTTGAATAACTTTAACATTTATGTTGCTTTTAAATATGAGACGACCATTAAGAATTTATTAGTACGTAATAATTGTAGTAGTTTGTGTGTGTGTATGGATGGGGGGGGGGGTTATTCAGTTGAGTGCTCTGGTTGCCTAAGTAAATATTATAGACAAACAGGTAAACAACTTTCTGTTCGCATAAATCAACATAAATATAATGTCCGAAGATTGGGAAAATAACAGTGCTTTCTTTATCCACATGTCAGATAAGGACCATCTAATTAACTGAAACTCGTCAGAATTTATTTATCGTTCCAATGACCCTATAAAAAGGAATATCATTGAATGTGCTTTTATTATCCAATGTGATAATTCAACCCTTTCCCCTGGTTTATATAAAATAGATGCTATAATTAAAAAACTAATACTTAAAGAAATTAGTTATGACTTTTGTCTTTAGTTTTATATATAATCTTTAGTTATGTGTACCCATTTTGTTATTTTTTTGGTTAATTATGTCACTGCTCTGTTATGTAGATTGTATTTCCCTCACTCTTTCGCTCCTCGTTTCTTACAATCTTCCTCGTTAGGCTATCTCCATTTCTTTTAATCTGTTACCCTTTCGTCTTCTCAGTTTAACCTTACTACCTGCTTCTTGTCATTCTTAATGTGAATCTTTACCTTCCCCCTTCCGTCTTCCTCATTGGTGATTTCTTGTTTTTGAGGCGGTCTTTCATACTTTTCTTTTGTATATATACCTCTAATTTAATATTATTTCTTGTAGTTATCCTTGATAAGGAACTTAATAAAGTTCGAAAGTACTCGGAAACACCATTTCCTTTTCCTGCGGGAATTTGCATATATATATATATATATATATATATATATATATATATATATATATATATATATATATATATATATATATTTATGCGGAAATCTCTCTTAGATATTATTTCTCCTTCCTTTGTTCTTTTTCTGCTTATATTGGCATTGACCCACGATGGAGGAGTGAGAAGTTTACGTTTCCTTTTGCTGATGTAAAGATAGTAATACAGGTAGTGAAGTGTAACTCTGGTATGCTTAATTATTTTCTATGTATATTTACTTTATTTTCATACTTGCAAGATTCGAACGAACTTCGAGCCTTTGCTAGTTCTAGTTCTGTCTCCTGATTCCCCTTTCTCTTGTAATAGGTAGCCATTTTTCGGTTTATTTTATGGCTTAAGTTTTCAGCAAAAGATATTTTGTTAATGATTGAGGATAAGAAGAGAGAGGAGAAATAGTAAATTGTTTTGGAAGGAAATAAGAAAATTAGAATCTAGAGCACAGAGTAAATAAATTTGCAGGTACATACAAGATGTAATTGGTTGAGTGTTTATGGATGAGGGTGATGTTAAGGCTGAACAGGAGTGTATTTTGACCATCTGTGTGGCATGTCCGCGCAAATTAATTTGATAAGTGAAAAAGTTGAAGAATAGAAAAGTTGCTGGTGGGATGATATGAGTGGTGGAATTCAAAAGGTGGGAAAAAACAAAGAGGTAGCTGGGGAAAAGTAAAGTGTGGGTTGAGTTTTTTTTTTCCTGACAGTTATTTGAAATGACTCTTAAGAAAAGATGAAAGTTATTTGATGTTGTGAAATTATATGGTACTGGCAGATAGGTGGCGCCATTCTTTTCTCTCATCAAGGACGAGATATCCCGGCTTGATATTAAAATGCACACAAAAATCAAAATGACAATAACTGATGAGCCCAAAGATACGGAATGTCGGTTCTCGTATTATGTGTTTTAACCCAATTTATCGATGGCGGAACCCTTCTTGAAACCAGGGGTTGGGGGGAGCACTCTTTCCGCATCAGGTGTATGCGGAATTACGTGCCCCCATAGGAGATACTAGTCCTCCATCGGTAAGGTTCTGGACCAGAAGAGCGAGAGGTTATGTCGTGCTGTGAAGGAGGGATTGGAAGTGATAGCGGTGTTAGGATTGTGTATGCACAGGATGATGCGTGTAGAGCTACTTACCCCACGAATGTGAGTATCAGCGTTTCTGCCCAATGGGAATTATGCTCATGACGCCGAGGAAAGTTTCGTTCCGCGTTGACCAGGATTGAACCCCCGCCTTGACGTCAGAAATCCAACGCCGCATTACTAGGCTCCCAAGAGCTCCTCTGGGATTATTTGATGCGTTTAAGGGTGGATGGTTTAGGATACAATGTAGTTCTTGAGAGGTTTAATGAGAATAAGATTGGTAGATAAGTTGTGACAGTTATGAAAGAGACTGACTCTTAGCCAATGAGACCCTTCCTGTGTATCATTGATCTCGAGTTAGTGAATGTGAAAATGAAGTGAAGTGAGTGACTGAAACGATTGAAAATGCGTTGGATGTATGTTCTGGAAATAAAGACGAAAAATGGTTGTGTTGTTGTTGCATTGCTGCCCAGAAGCAGGTGACATCTCTGCTCCCTCCCACCCCTTGGGAGATTAAGGCAGACGGCTTTGATCTTCAGCCTGTGCTGTAAGCCTATGTTTCAAGCCTCATTAACGTTACCTCAATTAAGCGGGGTGGCGCCTTCTGTGAGACTGTCTTGAGGGAACAGGTTAGAGGCGAGGGAGGCTGTTGCATGCTGTGGGAATTTAATCACAGCTAAGAAGTGGAGGTTCATTTGCAACTTAACCTCACACAAGCTACATCCAAATGGAGTGGTCTCCCTCCAGAATTATATCCAAGTGGGGGTCATGTCATAACCACTCTTCAGCTCTTTTCTCTTGTCCTCCAGGGTGGCTACAGTTTAAGAGACACAGGCTTGCCTCTTGGCCATGTGAAGCCGAAAAAGAATAAGGAATTGCAATCCAATGGTGATTGGTAGGTACCATCTATTTATCTAGAAATAGCTTGGAATTAGACTTTGGAATGAATTTAGGTATCTTAGGAACTTTGTCAATTGCTTGGTAGCGACCGAAGCTAATGAAAATCTAAAGTATGAAAGATAGTAGAGGCAATCGCACCACTTGTGAATGGCAATGTTCTGAGTGTTGAGTGTGGTAAAACAAATACAAAGATCACAAACGCCCAAAAGTATTTACTTTACCCCTCCAAAGTGTGAAAGGTGAATTATATCAAAACCGAATTAGTGTATCATTGTAGAGTCTAACACCCTCTTTCTCTCACAGGTTGGCTCTATATCCACGTATGAAAGAATGGAAGAACGAAGAGAAAATGAAAGAGAGAGGAACCGAAAAGTAGCAGTGTAAAAAATATTGATAACACAGACTGCTATAGCAAACCTAATCAGATGCTGGGGCTAGAAAGGCGCGCGGGCAGCCTAGAGGAAAAATATCGCACAAAAGAACATACTTAGTCAGAAATACGGGTTGGAGACCACCAGGGGAGCGAACCCTCCCTGGTCATAAAGAACCCCCTCCCCCCATTCTTGTCTACCCCGGCTCAAGAGGGATAAATGGGCTTTGTTTAAAACTTAACGAAGCGGCACCGGCATTAATTAGTAGAAGTAATTTAAACTCCGATCGACAAATCTACTTCTCACCACGGTTTGCGTCACCTGTGCAGAATTTATAAGTTAACATCCAGTGCCCTTTCTTGGATCTTAAAACTGCCCATTCATTCCACGTAATAAAAAGGATTAAATACAAAACGTCCGATAAATGAGGCAATTCCATTGGATTAACGCTCGGCTGGATAAAGGGAGCTGTAGGGGACAAGGAAAAGATTTTAGATTTGGGCGTTAGTGAGGAAATGCGATCGGTAGTCACTGGTTCTCGTTTCTGCCAATCAACTTAGAGCCAAAGAGACTTGATAAAGCTCACCGGTTCTTTTATCTGAATACGTATTTGTTCGTACACATGTACTTTCACATGCAATTTTCACGATGGAAGCAAAGTGAAGGGGTATCGAACTAATGTCTTGAGCAATATCGGAGAGCCACGCCTCTTCTGGGGTAACCAAGAAAGAGAGGTCGATAAAGACACGAATATAACCAGGTTGGTTTCTCCTTTTACGCCGGAGCAGATTTGGCCTTGCGTCAAGAGGGGATTCTACGTCATAATTGCCGGCCCTAACCTTTGGGTTACGGCTTATTAATTTTTAATTGAGATAATAACAGTGCCGATGTAACCTTGGCAACTTCTTCAGATTTGCGCCCAGAGCTCAATAAGGAGACATCTCTTCCATACAAAACGCACACGTTACCATTTGGGATGACAGAAGTAAAAATGTGAAATTCAAATTTCATCCCATCACAAACTTCATAGGGTTACATAAAAGGGAGTTTGGACGTTAATTGAGTTTTTTTTAGGCTAGAAACGTCGAACCTTCCTAATTAGAAGTGCTAATCTCAGCAGGATACATGATAAATAAGCTACACACATATATCCTTAATCCGTCAAATCGAATGCTTATAACAAACTTAATCAAATTATTGCTTTAGAGTAGGATGAAAGACCTCAAATTATGCCATGACTGGTGTCTCGGTTGCAATTATTGGGAAGATAAAAAAAATTATGTTTAACATCCTAAGCTCATTTGTAGATATCGTTGCTTATTTCCTTAAGAGAAAATAATACATATAACGAATGTTTTCATTCAAGTTAATCTTAAATGTTATTAATCCGAACAGGGTTTATTCATTATAAGTGTTTGGAAAGAAAATTTAAACGCACTTTTTTTATTAACATTGTCCATTACTCTCGGTTCTTTCATAACTCTCGGTTCTTTCATATCTATTTCAATAAATTAAGCTGTTGTAAAATAGGAAGTATGTCATACAATATACTCTATTTATTGATTTTATCGATATTTTTTGAAAAATATACACCTTCACTCTATTTGGTTTTGTAAACAAAACTGCGGAAAAGAGTAATAGACATATCCGTTTCTTATAACAATAATTCCCCCCCACCCCCCAAAAAAATCAAATGGAATCCTTAAATTCTAGGAAAACAAAAGATAAATTCCTTTAACACAAAAACTCCCAGAAATTATATTAAAAAAAAAATAACATTCATGTTTATGGCAGTCAAACTTTTTATTTTTCCTTTCCATAACTTGTATATTTGCATCGCTCTCCAAACAATAGAGTTGTCCATTTAACAATTAAAGAATTATGGCGTCTGAAATTCAAATAAAAAATGAATAAACAAAGAAACAAATTGGCAACATTGAATACCATTTTCGATTACCTGCATTTTGCCTTCTTGAACAGTTCTACCAAAGGACTATATGGAAGATAAAGTTCTCGGAAACGCCCATGTACTGTGGTCAAATTTGTTGCATTTTGATGATACGATCGTGAAATAATATTCCGACCACCTTGAGAGTCTGAATCCCAAGATGATCTCGCCCAAGCAAATTATCCATTCGCAGAGATAATGGAATAATTAGGGTGCAGTCTAGAATAAGGCAAAGTCGGCAAGAAAAGATGTATTGACACTGGTACATTAAACAAGGTATACAAAACAATCAAAAGCAACAAAGAATATAGTAGTCACAGGTGGCTCAAAAAGTACTGAAAAATTAATTAACTATGGAATTACAGCCACACGTAGTTGGTCGACTAAATCCGTGGTGATGCAATTGATAATGAAGTTATGAAAAAGATTTCGACATTTAAGGAGCAGAGAAATCGTTCTTCTTTTAAATCGGTGTCCTTGGGTGAGCTGAGCATCTTGCCTTCCCTGGGCAGCGAGCGACAGATGGAGATACTGGCTCGCGAAGCTTTCCCGTTACTATCTCTCGTAGTTTCGGAAGGCGAGCGGGGAGGGAACGCCCTCATTATTAAACTCAGGAAGCTGTTGAAAGATGGAGGAGTGGAGTGTAGAAAGCAAAGGTGGAAGGCATAAAACTAATATATCTGATCTATAAACATTTCACCTATAACTTTAACTTAGAGTTTTTCCACAAATAGTTGTCAAACACCAACACCACTGAAATATATTTTTACTTTCGTTTAAAATATATATAAAGAATCTAATTATTACACAGGCCTACGTTTGAAAAAAAAAATGATGTTCCTCAGGATTTCTTTGTGGTTTCTTAATGAATCCAACCTCCTGAGCTCAAAAATGAATGTATATTTGTTCAATCAGGTCAGATTTTTATAGTACAGCATACATCATTTTCATTGAGATTACCTCATTTTTTTCTTAATTTTTTAAAAAAAAACCTTTCTCTATCTAATAATGCATTATTATTGTTATATCATAGAACCTGGAATAAACGTATGTAGTCTATAATCCTTTTAATAAAACAAAAAATTAAAGAATGCAACATAATAAAGAAAATAATTCGAATTTCCAAGAAAAGACGGCCTTGAAGATTTTCGTTCGTGCCTCTCATCTGGTGCATCACGCTTCAAACACCAACAGTAGTCAGCAAGCATGTTTACCTCCCATTTACCCTGGTACCTGGATTTCATTGTTTTTATGTCCTGGTGGAATCTTTTTCCCTGTTCTTTACTGTAATCCCCGCAGTTGTCTGGAAATTAATTCAGATGGGACTGTAAAAAGTGTATCTTTATAGACATTCGAGCTCCCAAATGTTTGAGACTTGTTAGGAGCTGATTGACCAGGGCAACATATTCTGGGCTTCTTTTATTGCCTATGTCTGTCATTGATGCCTCAAACTGCTGATCTCTCATCAAGTTCCTGATCTGAGGTCCATCAAAAATTCCTGCATGGAGCTTAGCGTCATTGATTTGTGGAAATTTTTGAAGAAGAAATTTAAAATCTTGACCCTCTTTATTAAGGGTTTTGACATAATTTTTCATTATGCCAATCTTTATATGCAGTGGAGGAAGCAGAATTTTGTGAGGAGGCACTAAAGGTTGAGCTATTACAGTTATTACAATTATAAATGCTTCTCGTGGAGGTCAAACCTTCTTCTCATAGTGCATATTATCTGCACGACTCTCTCATAAACATAAGAAACAGGGATGATCCGTGTAGCCAGTTTGCATACCAAGTATAAGGGACACTACGTGAATAGAAATTTAGCAGGGTGTGTAAATTCAAAGTGTAATATTTCTAAAAACAATTTCAAAGTTATATTTCTTAAAACAATAAGAACATGAATATGTAAAGAAAAATCCTATATGCCGATGCATTAAATCATTGTATTGTAACTAATTGGATATATGTACATCTTATTTTGAGTTTATAAGTTATGTTGTATACCTTCTCAATTAGGATAAGTTCCCCATTAACCCAAAAGGATGCATTAACCTCTAGGGACACACTTCAACAAAAAAAATATAACTCCAAAATGACACATGATTTCCAAATATGCATTCTTGTAAAATGTAAGTTGACCAAAAGGTGTATACAAGTATTAACAATTAAAAATCAAAATGTCGATATCAAAGAGCTTAGAAATTCGAAGTGTAAAATGCTCTTACCTTTAAGTCACCACATATCCTCCAATTGTAGGTAGAGTAATTTATTGCATCCAGCAATTTTTTCATATTTTTATAACTTTCAGTAAGTTGGATTGAATGGCCTATAGGAACGGAAGCTATCTTGTTACCAATATTCAGTAACACAGCTTTTAAACTTCTACTGGAGGAATCTATGAAAAGTCTCCATTCTGATGGGTTGTCTGGAATTTCAAGGGCCTCAACAAGTCCTTTAATATTGGCGCAGTAAACTAAAGAGCTTGAAAAATGCCGTAAAAAATAGCTTCGAAACTCTTGTTCTCTATTTCTGTAGCAAAGAAATGTTGTTTCTTTAGCGAGAAGATTACATTCACTAAGTCGAGAGCCAAGAAGTTGTGCATTCCCCTTTGAAAGCCCCAGATCCATGGCCAGGTCATTTACTGAACTTGAGTGAACGGTCTTGCGACCATATCATGTGTGGAAACCTGATAAGACTCAGATGTGTCATAATCTTGATCAACTTCCATATTAATCTCTTCATGGACCTCTATATGTTCAACGGGAGAAGGTATAGGAATTCCTGGACCATGGGGCAAGGTTTTGATGGCAGAAGGAACATCTGGATATGCCACACTATGTTTATTCTTCTTATTTATACCTGCGGAAAATATAATTGGACATTACATAAAGGAATTGATTTGGAGTTGCAGATAGTACATAAATGTTTAGTAAAAAATATGTTCATGCTGAAGTTAACTATGTTAGTTTTTAATTTTATGGTAAGTCTATGCATAATAATGACATTTTCAAGAGCCAGTATAATAAAGAAAGCTTAAATACCTGATACAATGCTCACATTTAAGATTTCTCATGCAAAAATAGCAGTCCGTAGTGTGGTCCTTGCCCTCTCTCCACACCATGGGAACACCAAAAGAGAGAGACTTCTGTTCCTCTTGACTTCAGCGTCTTAAACATATGTAGCTTTTCTTGAAGCAGATATGTGGTGCAAAACTTTTATCTTGATCTCCTAGTCTTACTCCAACATATTCATGATACAAAGATTTCATTACCTGAGAGATTGTACATTGCTGCTCGAAAAAACTCACTTTGCCGCAAACATAGCAAAATCTGTCGGAGCTATTCTTACATTTTCTGTTCATTTTTAACTCAACCACTATTATTATTCTTATTATTATAATGCTAAGAAATTTCTCACCTGCAAAAATATAAACTTATTAACATAATTACTTAAAATGTACACAAAATTTACTGCAAATACAGTAGTGCAAAAACTATTGAAATTTTGATGTAATAAACTATAAAATTATTATCACCCCCTGTATCACAAAAACTGGACCTGATAGAGAAAAACGGATAACAGATTCGGATTTAGGAGGTCAATTTTATTAAGAAACACTACAGAAAACCTAAGGTACATTTTTGACGCAGACCAGTGTTATAAATACAGACAAATAAAGATCATAATGCCTGCATTTCTATCTCATCTTCCCTTCCATAACTTTTGCCAGACAAAATCTAAAGGTTCTAAAATTGGTGTACGATAACCTAGGTATTAATTACATATGAGTAAAGGTTATACACATTTGGAAGAATAAAAAGAAATTTATCAACAGATAAGCAATTTATTAGAAAAATGAAATGTGTAAAATGATCTGAACGCTTATGATTCTTATAGAGAGTACCGGCATTGTTTGCATACCACCTACTGTAACTTCAGCTTTATCTGTGCCATCAAATGCTCTTTCAATTGGAGTCATTGCAGAGACTGTTAAGCCATTCAAAAGTTTAGTCAATAATATTCTGTCAACCTATGACAAAACAGGTTAAGGTAAGGCTGGTAATTCAATAGGTAGGCCAAAAAAGACTTAAAAATGGGGAGACCGAGCCATTACCCAAATTGTGAAGAAAGACCTTTTCAAGCCTGCTACAGAAATTTGAGAGATTAGTAAGATTTTGTTCATCATTGTGTCCAGGCAGACTGACACGCTGGCTGTAGGAAGACGATCTTAGCGCTAGCACATCCGTGATCAAGCCATTGATCATTGATCAATTTGAAGAAAAATAAGGTTCGTTTTGCCTTCATCACTGAGCATCTTACCGGGACGGATGGCCAATGGAGCCAAGTCTACTTCAGTGACGAATCTGAGTTCAATTTGTTTAGATTCAATGGCATGATCTTGAACGTGATTTTGTTTGAAGGTACCGTTACACCTGTGAGCTAACGGGCACAGTGACTGCAAAAGTGTATAATAAAATGCCGCTGCATTATTTTTCTCATCTGCAAGACTACAACGCCCAACTTGCAATTCCCATGCAAGAGATCTTCCCCTGCGACACGGCCAAATCGGTGACAACCTTTCTGGAGAACGAGCACATCACTGTTATGAAATGGCCTGCACAGAGGCTGGACTGAAATCCCATCGAAAATGTTTGGAAGGCCTTTTGGAGGTCTTTATTTTCGATGATGCTTTAACATCTCTTATCACAGGAATGAACCAATTGTCAGACAGTCTTGCGCATTAATTTTGCTTCATTCATCTTGAAGAATTTCTCAAAGTTCTTAAAGCATTTTCAGATTCCTCGCTTTAGACCTCTTTCCGAGTGTCTTCCAAACATTTTCGATGGGATTTCATTCTAGCCTCTGTGCAGGCCATTTCATAACAGTGAGGTGCTCGTTCTCCAGAAAGGTTGTCACCGGTTTGGCCGTGTCGCAGGGGGAGATCGCTTGCATGGAAATTGCAAGTTGGGCTTTGTAGTTTTGGAGATGAGAAAAATAATGCAGCAGCAATTTCTTATACACTTTTGCATTCACTGTTCTCGTTAGCGCACAGATGTACCGGTACCTTCAAATAAAATCAAAATCTATGAAAGGTTTCCGTTATACAATATTCGTAAAGGAACGAAAAATTATCCAGCAACTTGGGCCAATAAGAACAAGTGTAGTAGGTGTAAAAGACTAACTGGCATCTCTTGTCAAGAGTACAGTACAGGTGACAGTCAGATCGGTCTCTGGCTAATGTTTGTTGTGCACGCCGCTGTCGTTATTTGATTTTTATTATTCTGTGTGTCTGTGTGTAAAGATCAGTTGTGTTTTGCAGGGTTGCTTTATTTTTACCCTTAACTTAGAAATGGAGAAAGACAGTGCTAGATATAAAAATAAGCCATTTGGGGCTAGAAATATTGCGGGAAAACGTGAAACGCCATCAAACCCAAACGACTGGAGTTTATGTATAAATAAAGTGAGTATTTTTATATTAAAACTATATTTCTGTTTTATTGTTAAGTTATCAGTGCACATATAAGTCTGTGGTGTGCATTACGTCTCTTAGCTTCTCTTATAGATGTGTCCTATGCAAAATCTGTGATGATCCCGAGTCACGCTGATAACCTAGAGTCGCCTCTGATATATATATATATATATATATATATATATATATATATATATATATATATATATATATATATATTGGTGATGGAGTCGTTCCTTGGGAACCTTATTCGTAGTAGGAATATGAAGACAATATGCGATTGTTACGAACATTTAATTTTCGTAACCATCGCATATGTCTTCATATTCCTACTATATATAAGGTGTTTTAAAAAAAAATTGATTTCATTTGAGATGTTGATATCATAGAAACTACATAGTCAAGGCAAATGAAACTAAACAGCCTTAATGTTAAGCAACATAAGATTTATTTCTCCAAATTTGAATGAGAAAATCAAAGGTATGTGGATTCCATGAACGATGTCACAAATGTCCAATATGCGCACCGCCTGAGACACGGCACACGTTTAGTCGGTAGTCCAGCTTTTCCCAAACACGCTGCAGCATGTCTTTGGTAACAGTCTCCAATGCGGTAGTGATTCTGTGCTTGAGTTCCTTTAGGTTTGCACGAAGAGGGGGAAACTAGACCAATCCCTTCACATAACCCCAGAGAAAAAAATCGCAAGGTGTCAGGTCAGGTGAACGTGACGGCCATTTCAACAGCACATTGTCTTCATCACCTGCACGCCCGATCCATCTCCCGCTCAGATTGGCATTGAGATAAACCCGCAGAGTGAGCTTCCAGTGAGGGGGAGCCCCATCCTGTTCAAAAATGAAGTCTTCTTGTTCATTTGCAATGATTTCATTCATTAGCCAGTTCTGACGCATTTGCAGATAAACATGGCCTGTCACATTTCCCTCAAAGAAAAACGGGCCATGAAGATGGTTCTTGAAGATGGCGCAAAACACATTTACTTTCGGTGAGTCTATCACGTGCTCAACTGTGGCATGGGGATTTTATTCGAGCCAAATACGAACATTATGCTTACTGACTTTGCCATTCGTATGAAATGTGGCCTCATCACTGAAAACAAGATGTTTCTTGAACTCGTCTTCTTCAAGTTTCTTTTGCATATCAACACAGAATTGTTTGCTCTTTCGCTTATTATCTGCCGTTATGGCCTGAACTAGCGGCAGCATGTAAGGTTTTATTAGCAAGCGTTTCCCCACGACGCGCCAAACTATACTGGTAGGAATCTGGGTTTCCAAACTTCTTATGGACTTCTTGGCAAACGTTTTTGGTGAACCCGCTCGACCGTCTCTTCCGATGTTATTGGTCGTCCAGATCCTTTTGCCCTGCACAGGCATCCTTCCTCTTTGACATTTTTTTTTTTGTGCCATGTCCAAATCTGCATTGCCATTGGTGACTGTTTAGAGAACTCTCTCACAAATACACGCTACACAGTTTTGTTCGACTGCGTTCAAGCATACTCTAGCGCACAAAACGCCTTTTAACTTCCAGTGAATGGCATTTCTATACTTGTAAAGATAAAAACATCAAACAATAAACCTAAAATTTTGGCCTGTTTCTACACATGCTGTTAAAGTTGAAGTCATTTGAACGGGAACTGGCAAAGTTATTAGATTGCAAAATGATATATATTTTTTTTAAACACCCGGTATATACATATACTCGTATATATATATATATATATATATATATATATATATATATATATATATATATATATATATATATATGGAGGAATAGAGTCTAATAGGATCTGAAGGTCCATCTTGAACCCTTAGAAAAGCCATGTGGCCTTAACCTGGAACAAAAGCGTGAGAAGCAAGGAAGGAATCGGGTAAACATTGCTTTATCAAACCAGCTGTGTTTATTTTGTGAGGCCTATTTCCCGTGCCAGTGGCGATTTAAGCTCGCCTCCCATACTCGTCACACGAGAAAGAACCCGAATGGCTATTCGACCTGCACCCTCATCTCGGATCCCTCCCCCCGCCAGGCGAAAGCCCCGGTGACTTCAAGTCCCAAGAGAGCACGCCGTGACGCGAGGCAATTTCGCCGCCCGCCGACCACCTATATGGATAGGGAGTACAGCACGCCCGCGCACGAAGACACATTACGTTCTCGAGTCGGATCCTCCGTGGCTTATTCGGGTACCGATGGCTAAAATCTCTCCGCCGTGAACATCGCCCCAGTCAATTGGCAGCTCCTTACAACGGCCGTTCTTCCGTGAATTCAAGCCAGTACTCGCTCATCAAGAAGCCTGAGGTAAAACCAGTCCTCCTTCATCAGCATCATGAGGTAGAAACAGTACCTGTCCCTCCCCATCGAAAACTATGAGGTAAAACATATTCCCTTGTTGCATCCTCGCCTCCCTAGGTTACCATCCCTTCGACGCTTACACTGTGCAAGACGTCGACCTCATTATATTCCGGTCTTCCAAAACCAATTATTATTATTTGCCGAATGTGTCAGTTATTTATTTGATTTCGTATCTCACTTAACCTCGTTTATATATATTTAATATTTCTTTTTTTGCTATTAAACTTTATTTTGGTAACATCCTTTAAATAACCTTGAACGACTCTCGGCCATCAATTAACCTTTAAACCAATCTGCACTCTCTTATTTTTGATAATTATTGCCCACACACTAGGGGACGAATTTCTCGCCCATTCTCATTATCCCCCTCCCCAACTGGTCGGACCGAGCCATTAACGTGTAATTGTTCCTTATTATATATATATATATATATATATATATATATATATATATATATATATATATATATATATATATATATATATATATATATATATATATATATATATATATATATATATATATATATATAAGCAAATTTTGTCGAAGACCATTGTGTATTTTGCCTTAATTAATTTCCTTTGGCAACTTTCTCGCTTTCGATCTTATTCGATCATCTTCGGAGCGAATAAGTTCGAAAGCTTAGAAATTTTGTTTGTTTTTTACCAAACACATTCATTTAAAAAAGAGATGAATACTGGACAAGTAATCCACTATCTACAAGATGGAATAAAAAAGATAGTTAGAAGAAGAGAAAGTTGCCAAAGAAAATTAATTAAAGCAAAATACACAATGGTCTTCAACAAAATTTGCTTATATATATATATATATATATATTGTTAATTTGGGATTTATGATCACCCTCGAATTTTGTGGGCGCTTTATTAAAAATATCACTATTTTTAAAAAATACCTAAATGCGTATATCATAGATATACTCTATATAGCTTCTTCATTACTTAATGTGAGCGAATTTCTAATTATGATGTTATGACGAAAAATAGATTGGCCGCCATCTTGGAAACACATTTTGAGTTGGAATCACATCATGGTGCATTATATATCATTTTGAACTGAAGCTTTTTCCAAATTAAAATATAATATGAACATTTCATGTTAATCAATTTTAAAGAAAATATGATTAATTTAAATATCATTCGTGGTTGAGGCTTATATATACTCGTATGTATGTCTGAAGTCAAGCACGGTAGAAAAACGACATTAATCAATCGACTTTTGAATTTGAATCTAATGTTAGGCTTTCAAATTCGGAATTTTATGAGTTTCTTTAAAAAATAATGGGTCCACCCCCGACAATTAAGTGGGTGGTATGGGGGGCGATTCGCCCATTTTTAAATTGCCTTAAAATGATATGTAATGCAATATGATGCGATTGCAATAGCCGACCCCCCATCCTCAAAAAGAGCACTCTTTTGGAAGTTTTTAAATATATATATATATATATATATATATATATATATATATATATATATATATATATATATATATATATATATATATATATATATATATATATATATATATATATTCATTTTTTCAAGTGATAACTTCCCTTTGAAACAAAATAGACGCAAATGAAGTTGGGAGAAAATGCGATTGCATTATTGCAAAGTTATTAAAAGGGAAGTTCAGTGCGATGACTTATAATGAAAGAGAAACTATTATTAAAACAGGTAGGCCTACGCCAAAACAGTGTTGCACTCGCAAATACAATGTAGGCCAATATGATAGAACATCTTTGCTAGATGGTTGTGCATACTTACAGAATCTATTTTAAAATTTAGATAAAGTTTTAAAGAATAATATTTAAATAAAGTGAGTAGCTTATTTTTATGAACAAAATATTTACTTCAATTAACATATTTATTTTTGAAAAACTTGAATTGCTTCATCATCTTCAAAAGTCACCGCTGTAAAAGTAGTTAGTTCGTGCCTCGATTACTGTTTTTTTATTCAAATCTTTTATTCATCTTTATATCTTCCCTGTTTTTTCTTAATTTAAATATAATTAAAAATTAACATGTGTTCATTATGCTATTTTTAAGTAAGTTATTTTAAACTTTTAAGACTACATTGTTTATATTTCTCATTATACAATAGGTGTATCCCAAGGCTGAGCGTGTTAGCACGAAACGTAAAAAATAAGTCATTCGATGAATCAATTTCTGTAGTCTCTTTCCTGGGTGTCTGATTTTTGCAGAATATAAAATTGAACCTTTCCAGAAGCAACAACTTGGAATATATACCCATTCTTTTGTTTTTTAATGGTTGAAGTTTTACTACCGATCTGCTCTCAATTAAGATGCCTTTATACCTCTGAGTGGTTACCTACTAATTAACACCAGTATCTACAGCGTATGGCAGGCACCGAGTTGGCAACCCGAATCAGGAATACATCCTTTTGCGAGTATTGGTTGAATGCCAACGAATGCGTGCTTGCCAATTCCTGTAGGTTATCTCACTTTGAGCTACTGAGAGAGGAGGGAGCCGCCTACTGACGCCCGAGGACAAAAGTTATTCAGGTTTCAGAACGGACAATAGGAACATTGCAGAGACGAGCAGAAAGGATCAATTCTAGTACCACCAATAAAGGGAAAGAATGTTGCACTTGTGAAAAACCAAGACATTTCAGAAAAAGAAGAAGGGACCAACTACAGAAAGAGAAACTTCAAAGGAGAACCCCAGGAAACAAAATTTATAATTAGCAAATTACAATTGATACTACTCCCTGTGGACTCCAAGGAGACTAAGAGAGGAGCTTTCAGGGCTTGGTGTCAAGAAAGACACTGAGCAAGAGAGTGCCCACAAGCGGGAATTTTCCCTTGGCCAAGCGGAAGAAGAGGACTAGGTAGCTGCAATATATTTCCGTCTAGAACGTGAGAGTCAAGGCTGTGTTAGCGAGAGTGGATACTGGAACTAGTGTCTCATTTATCTCAAAGAGACTCCAAGAGAAATTGGGGTACCGCTGCTAAGGAATATATGGATAAACGTCAAGAACATTACATACAAAACCAAGTGAGCTTGGGAGAGATAGCAACTACGATACGATTCGGTAGGGAAAAGTACCTATTAATAGCTCATGTAATGCCCGAAGCCCCGTTTGAAATAGTGTTAGGCTAGAATTTTTTAAACCATTTAGCGTGCTGGTATATGCGGAGGTAGGTAAGCTCGAACTCGCAGAAGGAGTTAGTCTGCTGAGCAAACTGTCTTGCGAAGAAGGAACTGTCGCGGCTGTAGAGATTATTTAAAAAACACCCGTTGTTGTGGTGGTGTTACTGGCCTAGGAAAAACTGCTCCTCGGATCAGAAGAAATGCTCTGATTCAAGTAAACAATCTGATTGGAGGGGTAATAGAAGAGTATAAAATGTAACTCAGAATAATTACCGGATATGTTGAGGAGAGAACGATGTATATGGCAATCATGAGCCGTGAAACTTGCAATGTAAATGTCGACAGAGGTAACGTGTTCGCATTAGTTAGAGGTGCAGAGGTCATCGTTACAGTTGAGGTCGTAAAATTTAAGTGTTTTGTTTAATCGGATAAACTGCAAAAGTGGCAGGAAGACTTGCTGAACTACGAGAAATGGACGCCCGAAGATAAGAAGATAGTGGATGGGTGGTTGAGAGAATTAGGTGAGGTGTTCTCATTAGATGTAGATCTTCTTAACTATAACAAGAGTTAGAAAATGCATATAGGAACCGGAGATCATCGACCCATATTTGAGAAGCCATATAGGATACCTATTGCCCTAGAAGAAGATGCAGACCGACGGTTGCAGGATATGGAAAGGAATAGTCATAAAACCATCAAATTCACCTTATTCATTTCCGTTAGTGTTTGTCAAGAAGAAAAATGGTTCGATACGTCTATGTGTAGACTACTGTGTTCTGAATGAAATTACAACACCAGAAAGGCTTCCGATCCCTAACATAGACGAAATAGTTTAGAGGTTCTAGGGCAACTTTTATTACAGTTTCTTGGATTTGAGGTCAGGCTATTGACAACTGTCACTTCACCCATATAGTGTTGAGAAAACGGCATTCAGTATAGCATCAGGACATTTCCAATTTACAATGGTACCTGTCGGGTGAAAAGGTTCTCCTTCTGCATCATTTCAACGGTTTATAAACGTCCTTTTGAAACGTAATTGAACTCGTATATCTAGACGACAAACTTGTCGTTTGAAATTTTTTGGGGGAAGATCATGATCAACGAATGGAAAAGACGCGTGAACACTTAAGATAAGCCAATTTGAAAGTGAATACAAAATAATGCATCCTACTGAGGGGAAATGTATAATATTTAGGCCACGTTTTATCACAAACGGGATAAAGACTACAACAAGAACAAAACCAAGCAATGGAGGAAGCAAACCACCTAAGGACAATATAAAATTAAAAGGATTCATAGGACTTGCTTCCTACTGCAGAAATTTTATACCCCATGTTTCAAATATAGCTTAACCACTAAATGTAGTATCACCAAAATAGTTTTGGAAATAGGAGGAAGAGCAAGAACTCAACTGGGAAAAACTGAAGAATGCCTTAAATAAGGTGGTAATGTTGGTGTTCCCGGATTTCTTCAGAGAATTTATACTAACCACTGGTGCGTCTGGACGAGACATTGAAGGAATGTTGGCACAAGAAGACGGAGGTAAGGAACGTCCTATTAGCTTATCTCTCACGAACTCTATAAGCAACATAAAGAAATTATGCCATTCACGATTTGGAGCTAATGACTGTTGTATTCTTTTTTAAAAAGTGTCGGTCAATTATATATGGCCAGCATATTGTCGTCAAAACAGAGCATAAACCAGTGATGTGGTTATTCAAGCAGAGCCATAAGAAACTAAAGGAAGATAAAGTAGTCGAAACTGAAGCCTCTTGATACAAGTCGACTAAATTTGAAAAATAATATAGTAGCCCTAGCCTATCTCGGGAGAGGAGGTCTAATAGTAATTCCAAAGAGTCTACGAGACAGACTTGTGTGGGATGTTCATCTCGAGTTAAATCGCATTCATCATGGAGCAGCGGAAGTAACGAAAGTCCTGAAGGAATAATATTACTGGCCAGGGTTGGCAAATCAGCTCAAAAGCCTACTTTCTAACTGTGATGTGTTTGCTCGGAACAAATCGATAAAGAGAAGTAAGGTGGAGCCACTGCCATGTAACCGAAGATCTTTCTCTTGGGAAATTTTTCATTGAGACTTAATCGGTCCACTACTAAAAACACCCTTTGGGTAACCAATTTATTCTAGGTTCCATAGAGAGTTTCATCCACTATGTAAGACTAATTCCATTGGCCGATAAGGCGTTCCTAGAAGTGGCCGAGAAAGTGCATAAGGAAGTTTTTGTGCTATCAGAGCTACCAAAATGGTTTTCTTGGATCAAAGACGGGAATTATATTTCAAAATAATGGCATAGCTAATAAAAAAATTGGAAAATAGTCAGACTCACACTGACACATACCACCCATAAAATAATGGGAAGATAGAAACAAGCAGCCGATATGTGGAGACAATCTAAGAATGTTCTGCAAGGAGACGGGAGGACTTTGGGGGGAATTATTGAGTTCCGTCGGATTCGTCCTAAATACAAGAGTATATTGGGCAACGGGGCATACTCCTTTTATGTTAATGCTTAGCTGTACCCTCCAAATTCTTTATGTCTTGTTTAGTTTATCAAAGTATAAAACATCCGCTTCTACGATCAGGAAGACGATGCTAAAAATCGCCAATGCCAGATGGCTAAAATAACAAAAGATGTAGAAAATCGTGAGAGAATATGAAAAAAACATGACATAAAGGATATAAATCTAGATCGAGATAATGAACTTACTAGATCATGTGCGGATCCAAGAGGCGTGTGAGGGAGCTGAAGCTCCTCCCCTCCCCCAAATTTGTCCTTCCATTAGCCAATAGTAAAAAGCGAAGTGACTGCATTGAGCCTTTCCCACAATGACACGATTAACTCATCTTGTTCATCGAATTCCTTCCGGTTTTTGCCATCTTCCTCGAGGATGAGAGTAGCTTGGAGGCAACGATGGGACTCCTACTAATGGCAATCCGAGCGCCGCGCTTTCTTGATTGGCCTCGTCTTCAAAGGATTGGTTCTATCTCATACCATGGAGCTGAACCGAGCCCTGTTGTCTCTTACGGTATACCTTCTTTCAGCATACACCATGATCAGTGAAGAGGAGACGTATCTCAACCAGACAGGCAAAAGTGCACTGACAAGCTTCTACAGCATCTTAAAGAAGGCAGAGAAGCTCCTTCGGGTGATCGACTCGTCACATGACATCATTCCTGGACCTCGAGGGCGAACGCAGCGAGCGAACGTACTCTATCAGACAGCTGAAGAGGATTACCGTCGATTTGTCTATGTCCCGTTCATTGACCAGGTATTGAATGAACTCCAGAGCTAGTTCAAGAACCTTGATATTCCGCTCTTCTTCAACATTAAACATCTGCTCAGCTGCGTCCACGGAAATGTTGCTGCTTTACTGGCGGCGCAAAAGTCTACGAGACTGACATCGAGGCCTTAAGCCTCGTTAAGGCGGAAGCAGAGTGCTGGTTTACGTCAACAATCAAGTTTGATCCCATGGGAGGTGCTCTTGCCCACACCCAAATCCTAATGGATCTCAAACTTACCAGGCTCCTTCAACGCCTGATCACTCTCCCAATCTCGAACGCTGAGGCCGAGCGTTCATTTTTTGTTCTGAAACGACTGGAAACGTACTTAAGTAATAATAAGGGTGAAGAACGCCTCAGCTGCCTGGCACTCATTGATGTTAATAGCGAAGTTGATTTAGAATAGACAGTGTAATAAATGAAATTGCCTGTGTGTAATACTGTTATTTGTTATCAATGATGTGTAAGATAACCATTATTAATGATCAATGCCCTTTTCGCAGACTATCCAAGAAGAAGGAATTCAGGTTAGTCCCCTCCCAATTTTTATTCTAGATCCGCCACTGTACTGGATTGTATACTTGAGCTATTCAGATTGTATACATGAACTATTCAAGACTAGGGTGACATATGGTGGATTCAAAGTATAAAGACCTCTATCTGGGAATCAAAAAGAAAACACCAAACACCTTCCTTTTAGAACGTTACTACTGGGCATCAGATCGTTGCAAATCGTGACAGGATAGATTGAGACATTTCTACATCTGTATTTCCTCCAAGAGATAACTACTAGGAGATCAAAAAAATTATGATACTACTAGGCTGATAACTACTAGGAGATCAAAAAAATTATGATACTACATTAATGAGAGCCTGAAAATAATGGGGACACTGAGGGGCCAATAGACGGATAGGAAATGAGACTGCTAAGGGCAATAACGCGTGAGGAATAATAAGGCAGAGGAAAAAAATGAACAGGAGTAAGGTAGCGGCTGGTAGGTGGAATCCACGAGAGTGCGTAGTTCCACAATCGAGGACAAGTGGTGTAAGACGCTTCATTTCCACAAGTGGTATTAGAAGTGAATATATTCGACTTCATGGCGGAATTGGAGTCCCTAGATAACCATTTGCCCAGAAGACGCCGAAAAATGAATTTTAACGTTTTCGGATTCACTTAAATTATATCTTCGGGAAGTGCTACTGAACATCCATGATCTTGAGAGGCAGAGGTGTTATCACCGTCATGGAAATGGAAATCGCATACCTTGAGCAAGATGGGACTCATTAATGGTTTGAGATATGCTGCTTTATACTTGTTTGGATTGGTAACCGAGGAAGACCTAACACACTCAAATTAACAAGTTGGAGAACTGAAAATGCTAAAAATCAGATCATCTCAAGTGAATGAATGTGTACATAGATAAGGATACTCCGTCAGATCAACAAACGGATAGCAACAGTCCACGATGCTGTTCGAGAAATAAATTATCATCTTGCAAACAGGAAAAAAAATAATGGACATCGACTTAAAAATTTAGCTGTTTTTGCCCCAAGCCACAATGAATAGGCTGGCCTCAAGTGTAAATGGCATAGATATACGATTGACTAATATGGATGCGGGAGAATTAGGCCGGTAATTGTATCACTAAGCTCAATAGGCACTGTCCTTAACAACCTGAGAAAGAGAGGGGCGAGGGCGATGGGTACTTATATTTGACAGCGAGGAAACCCTTTACTTTATACTCAATTTTGAATAGTAGTTGCCATGCTTTCAAGGATAGCTGGAATTTTAAGGTATATTATTTTACTATCTTTGAAATGCTCTTCTTACATTTTCACTTGGCGGAAATAATACTCATTCCTAGGTGGAATGCCACTCTGCAATTAAGCATGAGATATGCGCAAGAATCCCGATACCTAGCACTATTGGAAAGCCTCAAGGCTTACTCAATCTCAAGGGCCCTGATGGATGTAAATCAGCAGACGAAAGGTTTTCGTGTCCAGTCCGAGAGCCGATATGTAAGATTCAGCTCTACCCTAAATCACTCATGTACAAGCAAGAGTGGCCTTCTGGGATCAGAGTCCATTTTTGACTCGGATTACAACAGGATACACCTATTGAAAAACTGTCAAAATGCTACGTAACTGTAGATTGTTAAGCCATCCACCAAATATAAAAGATCATACATCGCTGGGCATTGGTCTTTTGACATTGAAAGGAGCTCACTGCGCAATACGAGACGGTACCTTTTTGTTATGACCGGAAGAAACCAGCGTGAATCAAGAAACCATGGTAGTGTGATACCTCACCAACAACTCAAAAAGTCTTTGCTCGGAAGAGGAATTTGAAGCTCTATTAAAGCAAAACGAGACCATCAAACAATAGCTTCGCATAAGGACATAAAAGTCTCAAGCACTACTCCAGCTATGGACCGGACTGCAGTAAATAAGGGAGCTCCGCCCAGAACATATCTAGTGCACCTATGGAAAGGCCAGCTCAGCTCTCATCACTATTATAATAATAGTCATCGTCAGAATTAAGTTGAGAAGAATTCGATCGAATTTTCATCATGGTATTTATCCTCTACTTATCCTCAATAGCCAATTAAAAATGGATGTGGAGGTAGGATGATGGGATTGGTTCTTGGTTGGTCTTGACATTGAACGCTGATAATTCTTCACTTGGGAAACAAGTTTTGGAATTGACTGGTTCCATCAACACTCACTACCAAAATATGTATCCTAAGTAAAGAATTATAGTGTTTTATAAAAAATCATCCGTAAATCTTAAGGACGAGTACCCCAGGTTCGACTTGTGAGCAGAATATCCTTCTGAAGGCTTGGTAACGTTAATGGAACAGACGAGATTAATTTCGCTACGAATTGCTTGAAAATATACTACATAATTATTACGATTAAAAACATCACTTTGAAATCTGCGGATCCTAAGGAATACTTCATTAAGATATACATTTTTAAATTCGAGATTCCCGTGTGACATCAGGTGTAACGTTCGACTTCATTTTCCAGTTTTCAGGATGCTACTAAAGCCACAGGACAACGATTAAGATAAACGTTGGTATCGGAATCTTTACGCAGAAATTTTACCGGTGAATGCAAGAAAAGGAATAGTGCCACGTTAGCAGTAAAAATACAAAGTCTATTAAAATGTGTTGTCTATGATCTTGATGTGCTTTGATGTTCTTTGATGTTCTTGATGTTCTTGTTAAGTCTAATTCTCAACAGAGTACTTTTAAATCTGCCACTTTCTTTTTCCCGTGTGTTTAAACCCAGCAAAGGGTGAAAGAGGGTGTTAACGTTCTATTAAAAAAACTAAACTATGAGACGTTTCCAAAGACAGAAAGTAATGTTTTGCATTTGTTAGGTTGTATAAGGAGTTATTTATCACGAGATCCTCAATAATAACCAAATACAAACTGAAAATTCTCACCTACATGACGGATTAATATTTTTACCCTCTTTTATTATCTTCGTTCCTAATATTTATTTTTCTTTCTCTATCATTTCTCTCTCCTTGCTTCCATTTCTGAACTTAGTGAAAATATCTCCAGTCGTTACTTTTAGTGTGGGATAATTCGGGAGAGTTGTATGCCTTTCTGGACTATAATGCCATTTTCCCCTTGAAACAATTCTGTTTATTCCAAATTTTGAAATAGAAATTTTGAGAGCTTTTTGTTTTCAAAAATTCAATGTCTGAATTTGGCGTCCATTAATTAGGCTCCTGCCTCAAAATATATATTTTAAAATAATAAAATTTGAACCTACTCCAACGAAGAAAAGTTCGGTCAAAGATTAAAACAAGTGAAATAGCATGTCTCGAATTCTTAATACATGGGTAGGGAAGGGCACATTTTTAGACAAAAACATCGTTCAATCATATATACACTAATGACATCACGTTGTTCATTTTCATAAATAATATTGTTTTTTCTCGCAAATGATAATATGGCACATGTTTTATTTTTTGGCGTCTCTTTAATATTTTTTAAACTGTGATGTTTGTCAAGACATGTAAATGACAGCATCTTCCATCCTTCATCAGACAGCCGGGATCGAGTCACGCTTCAATGAAGCTGGGGGTCAGCGCGGACTGTTAGAACACAATCAAGTTATAAATTCCCTTTCAAATCAGAGACCATTTCTTATCCTTAACGTGTAGTTTATCGCTCATGAAGCTGTTTAGGGTTACGTTAAATAGATTCTCGGTGAAGATAATTTTGAAATTAATGAAAGGTCATTTGATGGTTCGGCGATTGGAAGTTTGAATTAATTTCGAGAACGTCACGACAGGAGGGAAAAGCGGTAAAGAATTAGAAATTTCTCCTCCCTTGACTTATCGACAATCAAAAAAGAATCTCTCGCGCATAAAAGCATTTCTATCGAAAAACAAAGCAAAAACCAACGAGGGCATCTTCAACTGAAAGTTTCAAGAAAAGATTTGCAGAGGTGGTTGGGTTGAGTACAAATGTGTTAAAAGTATCCAGTCAGGGGGAAACGCAATTCTCATAAACTTACCTTCATTACCCTTAAAAAAAATAATAATAATTGTCATAGAAGAGAGTTATGAGGTGTCTCCATGATAGAGAGAGAGAGAGAGAGCGGCCAAGAAAATACCCAATCTACAGCCCACAAAAGCATTTCCGGAGATAAGACGCCGGGCTGGGTATGCCAGGGGTTGAGCGTCGTGAAGAAAAGGGGTCGCGCAACTCTCCCGATCGGATTCCACTCCGAGGCAAGAATCCCGTTCAGCTAATTAATAACCTAGTATCTAGAGGCTATTTTCTGAATTTTGGCATCGCTTTTAGCTCGGTGATATACTCCCTCGGTTCCTACTCTCGAGGTCACCCGAGGTAATCATAACTCCCCGTTGACAGGATTCTCTCTCTCCGTCCACTCCCCGGATACTTTCCCACTAAATCGAGGCTACGTGTGAGTCGTTCGTGACTCAGGACTACCGACTTGTGACAAGCGTGCATTTGTTTACACCTAACTCAATTGTATATTGTATTATTCCCTTGTTAAATTATATCTATCTATCTATATATATATATGTATATATATATATATATATATATATATATATATATATATATATATATATATATATATATATATATATGTATATATATATATTGGTTTCTTAGAAGTAAAGTTTATTTTGTTTAACTAAGTTTTGATACCCCTGAACCACCAAGATGTAGATTGTTACGACCAACTTTAATCGCCCTCTGTTTATGTATATAAATTCGCACGCACATCACGGTTAATCAGTGCACGTAGACTCGCTTCTTGAGGATCAAAGGAGCTGAGTAAAGGTGGGTCTTTACCTGACCTACGACCTATATATAGTATATAATAAACTAGGTTCAAGTTTATGGAGCTAATCTTGATTGATTTATTAGTTAATATTGGTTAATCTTGATTGATTTAGTAATTAATCATGGTTGATTCTGGAGATTTAAACTATAAAGAAATAATCTTGCGTAGATCACGTATAAAACAAATTTGCAATTTACCCGTCCCATTATTTTGTGATTTCAAGTTTTTTGTTTGTGAATTTTTGCCAATGTGTATCGCTGAGTAATTCTCCGTGGAATCTCTATCTTCCCGGCTCAAACCGTCTGCTAATTAAAAGAAACAGTGAGAATTGTATTGTTTTGTGTCATTTACTGTGTATAGACGTGGTGAGCTTGTCTCAATCAAAACGAGGGATTACGTCTTCCAAAGTTTATTCCAACGACCATACGGGATAAAACTCACATCGTGAGAAGTTTTGCATGCTTTGAGTATTTTTTGTGGTGTTTGGGTATTTTATTGTGGGTCAAACAGAATCCATTAGTACCTTTGTCTGTGCACTAAGTAATTCTAACAAATTACGATTGAATCATGTTCGTCAAATCTTACTATAATATTTTTCTATTTTGTTGGATCGTGCGTTAATTTCTTTTGTGTGTCTAAGATGGCGAAATAGACAAAATGTTTTCATTCGAGATATTTAAATCCCAGGGTGAGGCCCTCGGAGTCGGAGGAAAGGACCTAGTAGCCTATATCCAGGAAGAAGAGCAAGCAGTGAGGGCGGAAAAAAGAGAAGGCGAAGAGAAAGAAAGGGAAGAATATGAGAAAATTCGTTCCCACGAATTAGAAATGAGTCCATAAGGAACCAGATCCTGTCTATCAACTCCAGTTCAGAAGTACATCAGACTGCGTCAGTAAAATTGCCGGTGTTTAGGGAAGGGGAAAATTTCGGATCATACCTCACTCATTTTGAAAAAAATCTTTGATGTAAATAATTGGGACATTGAAGCAGATGTTGTACCGAAATTATAGCTTTTATTGAGTTCCCAACTCAGGAATATTTTTATATCACTCCAGGCGGAGGCGACCATCGATTACACAACATTAAAAGCAGAGCTATTTTCCGCCTACAACATCACCCGGATTTTTATCGTGCGAAGTTCCGACACTGTCGCATTCAACGGAGTCAAACATACCGACAATTCGGATACACCCTTCAGCGCCACTTCAATTTTTGGCTTGACTCCTTTAAAATCCCACATGAATTCGAGGCCTTGGTGGACTTCGTCCTGAAGGACCAATTTCTAGCATCGCTTCCCTCAGAGATCATATCTTTTGTCAATGATCGAAGGTACCACACTTTCAAGGAGTGCATTGCAGAAGCAGATGTATATGCTGCTAGCTACAATTGCTATCCAAAGGAAGGAAAAAAGGCAGAGCCACCTTCTCCCAAGGCAAAGGCCCCTAAAGGTAAATTCTTCGCCGTAGTGGAAATAAATTTATTAAAGTAACAGGTCTCTCAAAACCTAAACCACCTTTTGGGTCCGACCACCGAGACATCAAACCCTTCCCTTCTCACCCCCCCCCCTCTCACTGCGTCATCGTTCCCCAGAAGAACCACCATTTGTTACTCATGTGGAGTTGAAGTCCATGTCAGAACTCATTGCCCTCAGAACTTCCAGCTAAGGAATACAAATCTCCATCAAGTACACCAAGTCAGTGCCACTTCTGCGCTCCAACCATCGCAACCAGAAGCCCCTCTTCCTCCAAGCGCGCCGAACCACGCCGGCCACCAAAGTAAACTTCCTGTTTGATAAAAGTACTCCTGCAGGGGTCCAGTTCGAGACTGGGTATGTGAACGGTTGTCGGACCTCCGCTCTTGTACGTGATACTGGGTGTACATGTATCGTAGTATCAGACAAGCTACTTCCACCCGTAGCTCCGGATCACGATAAGTTTGCCACCGTTCACCACTATTTGGAGCGCACAAATCGTTTCCCCATCGTCAAGTGTCACATCGAGTGCGCTTATTACAAGGACTGGGCCGAAGTCGTCGCCGTGCCTATTAAATTTTGCTCCGTATTCATTGGCCAGTGTCCGCGGATTTCTCCGCCTACCATGGCTCAACCCGTCATTACTCGTGCCCAAGCAAGGCAGGAATTAGAAACACCTGCACCATTGAAACCTCGCTGTATTCCTGACTTCCCGAACGTGATGAGCATAGATTTCAGCAAGAATCAAAAGGAATGCGAGTCCCTTCTTCCCCTTTGGACAAAGGCCTGGAATAAAACACGTGAGAGCATTAGATGGAATAAAGTGGTCTCTTTCCTCATTAAAGATAACCTGCTTTATCGCGCGTAGGTTTAGGAAAATAAAAATGAATTCCGAGCCCTGTGTTCCCCGCTCTCACGTCTATCTCATTTTACAAACCGCCTATGACAGCATATTTTCCAGATGTTTTAGACATTCCAAGTCCACCCAAAGGATTTTTAAATATTTTTTTTCTGGCCAGGGGCAGCCGACGAAATTCTGCGCTATTGTCACTCTTGTCACATTTGCCAAAAGACGGGAATAAAAGGGCAAGTTAAGCCTGCCCCTTTACAGAAGGGTCATTTATTCTCCGAGCCCTTCTCCCGAGTCGCTATCGATTTCTTCGGTCCAATCCACCCCCCGTCCAGCGGAGGTCATACTCATGTATTGACTCTGGTTGATTTTGCCACAAGGTTCCCGGATGCCGTGCCCCTTAAAAAAATTGATAGTTTTTCCTGTGCGGAAGCTCTAATTACTATCTTCTCCCGCGTTGGTTTCTCAAAGGAGATATTATCGGATCGTGGACGCCAATTTACCTCCGAATTAATGGAATACGTGGGCAAGCTGCTGATGGTAAAACCACTATTTACCACCCCCATTTTACTCAGCGGCAAACATGATGTGCGAGATGATAAACGGTAGCCTCAAGGGCATTCTCAAGAACCTTGCTCAGAAGTGCATCAGTAATGGCACCGTTATCTCCCGGTAGCCCTCTTCGCTTACCGAGAAATTGCCCATCGTGCCTTGGGTGGGATTTGCTCCTTTTGAATTATTTATAGTAGGAATGTTAAGGGCCCCTTAAACATCCTAAAGAAGCTCTTTACCAACCAAGAATTGGATCAGGAGATCCAGTCTTCTTATTCGTATATAGTCGACTTAAGTAAAAGGTTGGAGAAGTGCGCATAAATAGCCTACCAAAACACAGATACAAACTTAGAGAAGTACAAAACGTACTTCGACGACAATTCTAAGGATAGAAAATTTACTACTGGCGAAGAAGTTCTATTGCTGCTCCCCACCGATAACAATAAACTGTTAAGCTAATGGAAAGGTCCATATCGAGTAGTTGAGAAACGAGGCCCCGTCGACTACCTGATTGAGTCTCTCCCCGAAAGAAGCTTCATCACATAAACATGTTAAAGCGATACCACCGCCGCGCAAGAGCTAATAGTATTGTGGTGCTAGACGAGGAGTCGCCCATGAAGTCGGATTATCACCTTGACTCAGTAGACGTGGTGCAGGTTGCGTGCGTCCCACAGGATACAGAATATTCTTTATACGTTTCCCCAGGCGCAATAGCTCCCTGGACGTCAGATATGAAAATAAGAGACCAGCTCTCACCCCTTCAGAAGGAGCAGTTACAAACGCTCTTAAAGAATTTCGATGACGTCATCACCGAAATTCCGGTTCTGCGTCTCACTTCGAACACAACATCGAATTTACAACCCAGGAACCCATCCGTTCCAAACCTTACCCGTTCTCTTTACAGATCAGAGAGGCGTTTAATAACGAGGTGGAGAGTCCAGTTATTATTCCCTGGTCGTTATGGTGAAGAAGCCTAATAACTCATATCACATGTGTATCGACTTCCGGAAATTGAATGTGATCACTGTATTCGATGCGGAACTCATCCATCAAAACCTTCATCTTTTCGAGAAGGCCAAGTATACCACCAAGCTGGATTTGTGTAAAGCCTACTACCAAATTCCGTTAAGGAAGGAGGTTACGAAATTCACAGCCTTCCCCACGAAAAAAAAGGTCTTATGCAATTCCGTCAGCTTTCTTTCGGTCTGGTAACGGCCTGCAGTAATTATAACCGCATGATGAGGAGAATTTTGGACGGCTTACATCACATAACCTTTTACTTTGACAATATTTATGTGGCCACCCAAGATTGGCCCCAGCACTTGTTTACCCTCCAATCCCTCTTACCCAGACTCCGGGAACATCATTTAACGATCGGGCCCAGCAAGTGCCACTTTGCGTTCGAGACAATAAATTATTTAACATTCCATATCGGGAACAACCATCTAGCTCCCCAGGGTGAGAAAATACTGGATATCGTAGCAATGCCCTTGCCCTCGAATAAAAAATTATTTTGGTCCTTCATGGCCTCTGCCTCTTTCTCTTAGCGATTTAATAGAAACTTCGCATCTTTTTCCGCTTCCCTATGCGAGTAATTAAAGAAGAAGGCCACTGAGCACATCGAGTGTACATCCTTGTCTATCAACAGTTTTACACAACTGAAAGGGAAATTCGCGTCTGCGAACGAATGCGAGTAATAATGGTGTAGGGTGTGTGTTAATACAATATGGAGACAATGGCGAGAATTTTCACATCGTTTACGCGAGCCTAAAATTAAGCCCTCGAGAACGTAATTACGCTGTGATTGAGCGCGAAGCACTAGCGATAATTTGGGAGATACAACAATTTAGGATGTACCTTGTAGGAAAAGAATTTGTAATAGAGACCGACCACCAGCCTCTGTCATACCAACGTAATATCAAAAACAATGATGGTAGATTAATGAGATGGAGTTTGTTCCTCAAGGAATTTCAGTTTAAAATCCTATACATAAAGGGTACTGATAACTGCATTGCGGATAGCTTTAGCAGGAGCCCAATGGGTTCCTTCCCATGCTAATCCTACACCATTTGGCGATTCTAAGACTGATTTTTTTTTTTGTAAGTATTCAGTAGTAACTTCTTATAGAAACATGTATCTTCTTGAGCTTGTATTTGTGCAGTTTGAATTCTTTTTACTATTGTATAATTTAGGTTGAAGCTAACCGAGACCGATGATCTGCATTTAAAAGGTATTCAAGGTTACTGTAACCATTGTCAATCATTTTCATTTCATTTTTTTTATGTAATAATTTGTAGGTATATTGTGCCCCTTTGTTCCACTAGTGTTTAATTTTGTATTTTTCAGACCCTCCAATTGTCTGTTTGCTCGTGAAACTATAAGGTGCAACCCTTTTTTTATTGTCTGATATCACTTTCCCCTCGAAGTGCCATCTTGGGAGGGAGGAGATGTCATCGAAGAGAGTTACGAGGTATTTCCATGAAAGAGAGAGAGAGAGAGAGAGAGAGAGAACATCAAGCGGCCTAGAAAATCCCCAATCTACAGACGACAGAAGCATTTCTGGCGATAAAACGCCGTGCTGGGTACGCCAAGGGTCGAGCGTCGCGAAGAAAAGGGATTCCGCGATGCCGTGAACCAAGCGAAGATTTGCCTTTCCGGCGACCCGCTTGATGACTGGGAGTCTCTCTCTCTCACTGCCCAGGGCAAGCCGCTTCTGGCTGAATGATATAAATACCCAGACGATGGAATTAAGAATTTACTAAGGTCCCATCTCCGCGAGCATCGCTAGTATTCGCCCGTTTTCGCTTTGACCGAACGCTTCGGGCAACTCTCTTGATCGGACCCCACTCCGAGGCAGGAATCCCGTTCAGCTAATTAATAGCCTATTATTTAGAGGCTATTGTCTGAATCCCAGGATCGCTTTTAGCTCGGTGACACACTCCCTCGGTTCCTACTCTCGAGGTCACCCGTGGTAATCATAACTCCCCGTTAACAGGATTCTCTCTGTCCACTCTCCTGAGACCTTCCCGCTAAATCGAGGCTACGTGTGAGTCGTTCGTGACTCAGGCCTCCCGACTTGCGACAAGCGTGCATTTGTTTGTATTTCATTGCCGCATTCAAACTTTCCCCTGTTCCGTCCCCAGTTTGCACCTAACTCAATTGTATATTATATTATTCCCTTGTTAAATTGCATATATATATATATATATATATATATATATATATATATATATATACATATATATTGGTTTCTTAGGAGTAAAGTTTATTTTGTCTAACTAAGTTTTGATACCCCTGAACAGCCATGATAATAGATTGTTACGGCCAACTTTAATTGCATCTGTCCATGTATATAAATTGCCACGCACATCACGGCTAATCCGTGCACGTAGTCTTTCTTCTTGAGGATCAAAGGAGCCAAATAAAGGTGGGTCTTTACCTTAATTACTGCAATAATTATAATATAAGTAAGTATGCCGCCCATCAAGACCTTGAGCCTTCTCAAAGCGCACGTCCGTCGACTAGGAAAAGGCCTGACAGAAGAGGTGGGCTTTTAGAGCCCGCTTCAAAGCGCCAGGGGAGGAATAGAGGCATATGACGAAAAGCAAACCATTTTACAGCTTATGGGGCAACTACAGAGAAGGAACGGTCGCCCATACAGCAATGACGAGTGCGAGGAACCGAAATCAGTAGAAACTTATCGAGCAAAGGGCTCTTTGATGTTTGGAACTAGCCGTTGTGGAGGAAAGGGTAAGGAAGAGTTGCGGTGATTAGGAATTTAATGTGAGAGGTAAGGACTTATAAAGTAATTCCAAACTTAATTGGTAGCCAAAGCAGATCGCGGAACACAGGTATATTACGGGAGAACCCTCCTTGATGGAGTAGAACTCGAGCCGCAAAGTTTTGGACAAGTTAAAAGGAACGAATTGTAGTCTTGGGGGCTTCTATGAGAAGATAGTTATAGTGATCAAGGCAAGAGGTAAAAAAGGCATGGATGATTATCTCTAAACTGTTTCGTCCAATGTGGGATCGGATACGACTGAGGTTACGGAGAAAGCAGAGATGATTTACTGATATTTGCAACATGTGATTTGAAATCAAGTTGACTGTCAAAGGAAAGACCCAGGTTTCAAATTTTGTCAGAGAACGCGACTTGCGAGCCACCTAGATTAAGAAAGGGGCCTACATTTTTACAGCGAGTGACATTCACTGAGGTGCCCATCAAAGAACCTCAGTTTTTTCGTGGTTGAGTTTGAGGACGTAATCCGATAGCCATTCAGTAATCGTGTAATATGTGGATAAAGTATTAGTAACGGTCACGCTGAACGAATTTGGGAGGAGGAGAAAAATGATTCCATGTCATCGGTATATAAATATCAGGATAGACCCAGGCAACACAGAAGAAGTCTAAGGGGAGGAAAGGGGTTAATACGAAAGAGGAGCGGGCCAAGGATAGAGCCCTGAAGAACACCGTATGATTCAGCAGCTGGCTGAGAGACCTCACCTTGATGTAAACAGAATGAGTATAAAATGACAAAAAGACCGAAACCAGTTTAGATTAGTTCTACAGACACCCAGGAAGTCATGAAAGCGGGGGAGAAGAACGGAGTAGTCAAATGAAGCTGAGAGATAGAGAAGCATCAGAATTGAGGATACCCCAGCGTCGGCCTCGCGTCAGAGTCGGCCAGTCACATGTAGGAGAGCCGATTCAAATCTATGACCTGCCTTGAAGCCAGACTGGAAGGTATAATCGATACTGGAAGAGGTCGTTTGCTCAGTGATACAGGCAGCTACTACCATCTCAAGAGCCTTTGGTATGATTGGAAGTTTAGAGATAGGACGATAATTTGAAGAATTACTAGGATGAAGCTATTGTTTCTTTAAGATCGAACGGACAGCATCATCTTTAAAGTGGGAAAGCCCCTCACCTAGTGACAAGGAGGTGTTGACGATACCCAGTAGGTGTGGTAGGAGGACAGGTAAAAATTGAACATAGAGAATAGGTGGTAAAGTGTCATGCAGAGAGAAGTTTTGTTCGATGAGTGGAGTACTGAGGCGAGCTCGTCAGGGGAGAATGGGGTAAGGGAGGTGAGATTTGGAGGTGGGGTAAAGAGGTTATAGTGTGCAGAGGATAAGATGAAGACGGCATTCCAGAACGACTATTAACTACCTTTTCATATAAAATGGCACAGAAGACGAATGGGGGAAAGGAGTTAGGGATAGACTGGGAAACGAGAGACGAGTGGGGAGCTTATAAAGTGCACGAGGATTTTGTTTGTTTTCGTCAAGGATTTTACGGCTATGGGCTACGATGGTGGGTCGTAGAAGAGCTGTGTATGCATGAGTTTCAAGAAGATAGCAGAGAGAACCATGTTTTGTCCCTATGTCTCAGCTGCGGGCGGAACGAAGGCGTCTCTCCCGTGTTCCTTTGAGTTTTTGGCATCTAGTAGCGTGTTGTAGAACTAAGGGGCGTGGGATCTGCAAAGGCAGGAAGAAGGAACATGTGAACTTCTAGGCAGGAGCATCGTGACTGAGAAAAGGAGCGAAGGGATAGGTTGAGATCAGAAAATGGGGAGACAGTGAGGCTATCGGGAAGAGGTGAGGAGAGATCCCGAGACATCAGCCCAGTGTCATTGGTGCAGAGTATACGGCGGTGTGACTGTGTGAGAAGACCATTGGGGGTTTAGTTTAAGAAATTAGAGTTTAAACGAATTAAATAATAAAATGACCGAAAGTTGTTTAACTGAGAATGGGAGAAAACGAAATCAAGAATGTTGCCGTGGGTGTGGGTGTGGGAAGAACGAATTGGGAGAGAAAAAAAAGTTCGAAGACTTCAAGTAGTCGTCGATGTGAACTTGTGTTTTGGGTGATATCGCAGTCACGGAGTACCGCCACGATGGCGGAGGAGTTTGCAAAAGCGACATTAAAGAGATCACCCAGTCTGTCAAAATAGAGATCTGATGGATGACCAGGGAGTCTGCAAATTTTTTTGAATTTGAGCGAGTGGCTTAGGGCAAGAGTAGCAAGAACTACTTCGAAAGTGTCGAGAGAGGGGTCGATCAGTGGGATTGAAGGGTCGAGAAAGTCAGCAGCAATAATATTGACTCCACCGCCTCTCCTGATAGTTCTATAATTTAAGAAAGTGCATCCGGTCGGTTTTGTGCTACAAAAATTGAGTTTATAGAAGACCCTTCCAACGTCTCACTGATGGAGGCCTCCTTAAATCTGTTCCGATATAATTTTGTCTTTTTTTACCTCATTTTACGGAAATTTAAGGGTGCCATAAAGACAAGTGGGGGCTAGTCATCACTGTAGGGGTGGCACGCAAGGAGGGGGGTTAAGTCAGAGTTAAAAATCGAACGCAGCAAGCGACTTAAAAGAGTAACTCCTATAAGTCATTGCAGAAAATTTTGGAAAGTTCTGGGCCTTCAACTTTCTGTAACCCCCACTTATCCACTCTTTACTTCCAAATTTACTGTGATGACTGTCTCACTTATCTTTATAGCGTCCTTAAATTGCCTTGTACTGAGTTTAAAATGGCATATTTTATCTCCCACAAAATGATATCGGATCAGATTGAGGTGTCTTGCATTAATGAGGCGTAGAGAGGGTCTATTAAACTATTACATACTCGATTTTCGCGGTTGCAACATCCACCGGATACACTCAACCGAAAAAAACTGGGGTGGTTTATCTTCAGGAGTAAGTTTCTGGGTGGCTTATTGGGATGTTCGAAAAGTAATTACGTATTGTAAAAGTGGCAAAAATACTAGTAAAGTTTTATTTGACCACTTGAAAATAAACCAACACAAGTTTTCTTAAAGTGAGCTATCTCCAGGTGATTTTGCGGTGGCTTATCTCTAGTGATCTTGTGGTGGCTTATCTTTAGAATTTGCTTGCTGAGCGGAATTCCTATCAGATTAGGCCAAACCTAACGTAACCAAAACCCTTGGTTAGGGTGGGCAAGTTTTAGGTTAGGTACAAAAAGGTCCTAATCATCTAACAACCTTAAACATTAACCTACACCTCTTCCTCGTCTAATAAATTGCCAGCAACCTGACAAAAAACTACAAAATACAACTGTTATCGTCTAATAAAACCACTAAACCAAATCTACCTGACTTACCTACGAAACACAGGAGACAGCTCTTTATATTTTAATAAAACCAAAGAACTACCAAAATCTGACGTACTGTAACGTAAGAAACAGTAGATACCACTGCTGAGTAAAGTTGAGGTGACCTATCTTCACCTGTAGGTTTCTGGGTCTCTTATCTTCAGGCGAGAAAAGTTGGAGTGACTTGTCTTCAGATGGAGGTTTTGTGGTGGTTTATCTTCAGGTGGAAAAAGCTGGGGTAGCTTAAATTCAAACGAAAAAAAAACTGGGTTGGTTTATCTTCAGGGGTAAGTTTAGGGGTGGCTTATCTTCAGATGATCCGTTTATTAACTTATTTAATAATATGTCTGTAATTAGGAATAGTGGTGGGCTTATTTGATCTCAATGAAAATTCATATATAAGTTCTATCTTATCTGTATATTGGTTCTTTGTGAATCATGCGTTATGAAAATTACGCAATCATAAGTTATGGTAGGTTGGGTAGGGGTAATATTTGTTAGGTTATGTTAGGTGAACCATCACTATAATTTCAGTGATCTAAATATCTAACAATGATACTCAAAAGATCAAAACCATGTGGAGAAGCGTTGAATCAAAAGTCTGCAGAGCTGGTGTGAGGCAGAATGCGTTGCGAATGAATTTATACACTACAGAATGGCAGACCTGCAAATACCCTATTACCCACTAGATTCATTTAAAATTTATTTCTAAGTACATGAATTAATTCAGTTGATCTCCGTTGAACACATTCCAAAGTTAAGATAGCTTTTCGCAGATGAGACCAAAGTGAACAGCATATTCACAATGAGGTGTGACATGCCCTTTCGGCTGCGGCCGAACCGATTGAGCAGTTTTGAGGAGTCAATGCTCGGGGGGAGGAGGGGAGAGGGAGGTGTTCCCTTGCCGGTTTCCGACGAATGGCTCGCTCCCCTGGGCAAAGCCCCACAGGGCTCCCCTCGGGAATGTACCCCCAAATATGGCGTACCGTCTCTATACACCCCACTTACTTTTTTATAACTCCTTAAAATTGCTCAATCGGTTCTGCCGCACCCTGTATAAGGCTGGAACAATATCTTTTGATTTAAATACAAAATACATGGCTATGTAACTCATAAGTCAGTTCGCTTTTTGAGATGCTAAAACGCATTGAGAGTGTAAAACGATGGCGTGAGTATGTTCAGAGGGTTAATAAATGTACAGTGATTAAAATAAAAATAAAATAAATTAGTAGAGCTCACCAGTTAGAACTACCACCAATAATATAATCACTCTTGTCAATGACTGCATCCCGAATAGGAGGCGAATTGGAGACTATTTTCAACGTCTTCTTTGCTTCTGCGTTTTGTGATTTATGGAATTCTTATGAAATAATCAAAATTTTGATAATTATTGAGTGATAATTCTGCTGAGTATGGTGTTTTTGCGTGTGGGGGCGCAGAGCATTTAAACAATAATAGCCCAACTTGGGGGCTCAACAAGTACGTAAGGAGGCCACATGCAGACTTTGTGCGCGCCCACATAGATTTAACCTCTCATAAGTCTAGCCGGGCTTTGGCGAAAAGAAGCATGACGCTAGTTTTACCTTGCGCAAGAGGATTAATAAGAGTCGTCCTTGCAGAAGACGACTCTTCCTCAGACGACCGCAGTATCCACAAGCTTAACCTTCTCGTACGCCTCTCTGCCCCCTCGACTTCAAAGGGCACTGCTTCCTCTTTTTGTAGACTGCTATGTTCGTTCTTCCTTTATTTAAATACATCCAAAATCTTAAGAAACCTTTGACCGCTTTTGAAGAGCCATCTGTTTCAGGAAGTCACAGCCTACGTACCGGCGCGTATGCTAGACTTAAAATGACATTCTATTTATGCAGTCCTGTCTGCAATGTTGAATCCGTCAGAGCCTCTTGGTCCCGAGGCCAAACAATTTGCAAGCTACTGGACAATGACATCTCCTGCAAACTTCCCAAAGAGAAGAGTGTCTGAAATCTCGTTAACAAAAGTACGAGTCATTCTCATGACAATGAATACCGGTCATTCGACAGTTCTTCAAGCAGTCTCCTCGCCGCACTCTTCCACAAACATCTGCTCAAAAAAAGCATGTTTCCTTATTCTTAACTTATTCATTTCTGCCTAATTCAGCAAACTACCATTTTAAGGAATTCAAAATTATCGTAAATCAATCAAAGTAGATCCAAATCAATTGATAAATAGTGAGGGCAATTTGGGAAAATAAAACACTTTAGTGTTTAACTAATTCAATCGCAGTGCAAATTATTAATGCATGATAATTTATAATGAAATGTTATAAATAAAGTAAAGAAAAATCAATCGTTTATTGCTGCACTTTTCCACATACTCGATCAGAGAGTAATTTCATCAAGGTACTGATTCAAATCATATTGATAATTTTCTCTAAAAAATGTCTGGCAGAGATAACTGTAATTGAACTCTGATCGTTATATGCGAAACAACTTACCACCCTAAATATCTTATATTTTTCTAGATTTGTATTGCAGAGTGAGTGAGCCCTTTCATTTTTCACCTCAACAAAGCTGGCAACTGGCTATGTAATGTTGCGTTTACACACTAAAGTTACTGTCAATAAACGTCTGTAGTAATGGTCTTTCCTTATTACAGTACCTCAATCGACAACCTATTTTATATTCCACCAAATGTAAAGCAAGGACGTTTATGGATGAAGTCCTCGCCTTTGGTGTTGTTTTTACCGGTTTTTCATTTACCGATAAACTACTGTTTATTTCGTTTTCTTTTCACATGCTGCTCACATTTTTCGCTACCTGTAATAAATAATATGGTTCAGAAATGAAAGATGTTTATTCCTGGTAAAGGGGCTGTTGCAGACGGTGGAACGAGAATTTGGTGCTCAAGCGTGATGGTATGAGAAAGATAAATTCTTTTCTGGCATCTTTTTCCAATTCGCGTGAAATGCTCATGGACAATTGAACATAGCACATTCAGGAATGGTATTTGTTACATCTCTGGAGCTCTGATGAAGATCTTATTCAACAGTTTCTTTGAAAAGATCGTAATCTAGTGTAGTTTGTCTTTCAGAATGAGGCTTATCAGAACTTTCACAATTGTTTTTTTTTTTAAATCATACTTGGCATTTAGAGCCTTTACTGTATCAGAACAGATAGCCCAAATGTTTTTCTTTTCTTAGGCAGCAGTACTACCATTTCGAAACTCATAAAATTGGCATAAGCAAATATGTTTCTCTTTAAAATATTCATCTTCCATGTAGTTAGAAGATTACTAAACACTATCGTCATTTTCTACTAGTGAATCGTGATCATGCCTTGGTTGCATTATAATTTAGAATGGTGAAATATGAAATTACCTTTCACATAAGTAATAAAAACAATGGGAAAAGAATGGCAAAAAAGAGAATAAAGAGAAAAATAAAACACCAAAGGGAATCTTGAGGTAAGTAGGCAAAACCTGTATCAACCTTAAATTTGATAAATGCGAAAACAGAAAATTTAAAAAACTATTAGAACATTCTATAAGTATTTAGAACCCTTTTGAACGATCTATTTAACCTGTTTAACCTGAGTGATCTGTTTAACCTGTAAATCTACATTTACAGGTTAAATTATACTTGTGTCTCATGATTGGATAGGCTGCAAAGGGACTTTCCTTCATTGTGAAAATGAGAATAGTGAATGAGAGTTGTGCACCTTTTAGGTTCGTAGTGTCATAGTAGTCTTCCTTTTTGGGTAATAATTACTTTCAAAGCAGTTTGATATCCCTAACTTTATTTTCTTTAGATTATCCTTTTTTCAAGTACTTTCGAAGGGCCATGTTCGCGTTAATTTTCGCTTTTAAAAATAAAAATAACTATGTAACAAAATTTTACTTTTTTTTGTTCTTGAGTTACAATCATATTGCCCAGTTGATCGTAACTAAATAATTGAAAAGAGTCTATTTTGATACCAAAACTTTGCTCTTGTAGGAAGGGTACTGAATTTCTAAATTTGCTTATTTAGAAAGAATGCTAGACTATTATTAATGTGGGGGAAAAAATGAGAATATAATTATAAAAGGCTGTAATCTTTATTTCTTTTCAAAACATGGTAAAAAATAATAAATATTATCTTAAAAAGAAATTGGAATGTGTTAGAATAATATTTGTTCTAAGGAAACTTTCCAAAACATTGTAGATTTAATTAGAAATTTGCAGAATTTAGTAGAATTCTATGAAGTTTCAAGAATGTTCCGTATCTTGCCAGAACACGCCCCTCAAAACTTCTGGAACCTTCTGGAATATTAACTCATAAATATTTACACTGAAATTCACAGATCTGCTATCATTTCAGCTCTAGCTACCATAGTGAATACATCAGGATAGAAATGACGTCAAGAGGCTGCATTCATTCTCCAGGTCCATTCTGTTATATCTGCGGGCAGTTCATCAAAACGAGAACAAAAAGTATGACAGCATCTATGAGAATGTGTGAAACTTACAAAGCATACTTTGGCATGTCAGTTGGGGACAAAGACAAACCCTGGGCACCTCATTATACTTGTAAACGCTGCAATAAAACTTTGAAAGGTAAGAAAATTGTTTGTTGTAAAAAGTAAACAAATAAATGCCAAAAGTATTTAAGATATTATGTTTGTTTGTAGGCCTAAAGAGTAATCATCATCATCAATATTTTAGGAACGGGATTTTTAAAATTATTTTTTCTCTTGATTTGGATGGCCTCCACTCGTCGTCACGGTGACCACCTTTACCTCCGTCGTCATGGTAACCACTTCACTTCCGGTGTCATGGTAACCACCTCTACACAACGTTGTCATAGTAACCACCTCTACACAACGTTGTCATAGTAACCACCTCTACACAACGTTGTCGTGGTAAACACCAGTATCCCACCGTCATCATGGTAACCACCTCTACCCCCTTCCTGTTGTAGTGGTAACCACCTCACTCCCAGTCGTCATGGCAACTACTTCTACCACCGACGCTATGGTAACCACCTCTACACAACGTTGTCGTGGTAACCACCTCTACCCCTCCCCCGTTGTAATGGTAAACGCCTCTACCCCAGTCGTCATGGTAACTACCTATATCCCCTGTCGCCATGTTTACCGCCTCTACCCTTCCCCAGGATTTGGATAATTATCGCCCAGGACAAAGGTAAGCAAAGGGGACACTAAAACAAAGCAAAGAATATTTTTACCATTTTCACACTTCCTCTCAAAAAATCACGTTCTAAAAATATTGAGTTAGGGTTATATGAATATATATATATATATATATATATATATATATATATATATATATATATATATATATATATATATATATATATATATATATAAGAGAAAGAGAAATTTGACGCGAATGAGCAACGAGACAAGAAACGTGAGTTTTTTTAGAGGTAAGAGAAAGGGAAATTAGAAGAAGACGATAATCAAAGAGAGCAGAGGGTGGCACAATGAAGGCAATCCTTTACCGAGAAGACAGAATAACGCCAGGGGAAAAATAGTAGCATTTTTGATGAGTCTCCAGTTAGGTTTTACCAAGTTTCTATGTCCTCTGTGTCTTTGGGACAATAGGGATACCATAGCAAATTACCATAAGAAGCACTGCCCACAACGGACTGAGTTTTCTGTTGGAGGGCATGATGCCAAGCATCATGTTGTTCCTTCCATTGCATTTAAGACTAGGTCTCAAAAAACAGTTTGTTAGAGCTCTTAACAAAGAGTGTGCAGCTTTCACATACCCTCAAAATTCCCTCCCCGAACTCTCTAAGGCAAATGTTAAAGCTACTGTCTTTGTTAGACTACAAATCAAGACAAATCATAGTATTCAGAATCGCTTGAAAAAAGTTAATAAAAGGAAAGAGTAGCCAGTGAAAGTTTTGTTTTGGTGTGTCAGAGCTTTTTGAGCAACCTCGAGGATGTCGCTTATGTGGAAATGGTTGAGAATTTAGTGAAAAGCTATGGCTAAATGGGCTGCATAATATTCCAGAAGGTGCATATCCTTGATGCCCATCTTGACAAGTTCAAGCGAGTGTTACATAGAGTTATATAGAACAACAGGCCACAACAGACCTTGCGGTCCAAACTAGGTTGCCTGAGATAAAAGATAATGAAGGAGATAGTAACTACCTTAAGAGACCGTTCGGTCCATTACAATGGAAGTACCTCTATTTTTATCCTAAATTCTAACTAAATACAATTCTTCGTGTAAGGCATAGGGTAGCAAAGATGAAGTCTCTCCCCACCCACCTCTCCCACCCGTTTCCGGGCTTGGAATAGTGAAAATATATACCTGGTAGTGTTAGAAAATAGACGCAACCCGGAAGTTTTAACAGGAGAGCAGGAACACATTAATATGTACAAAAAAATGAACGAAAATATGACTTATCTTAATAATCTTATATTAGAACATGCTCTTTTTTTTAAAATGCATTTTTTTATATTTTTGACGCTTATTATCTATTAGATCCATCTACTACTTCTGCTCTTATTTTAAATTTTTTTGACTTATTAGACACTGGTAATACCGTTTGGAGATGTAAATTTTCTGTAGGATATTTTCAAATGTACTTATTCATGTACATATTTAGGATTTATGTGTTCTAAAAAAGATGACAGAAACGTATTTACCTTTTATATAGATGTAGAATCAAATTATCTTATTCATCTAGGCTTAGAACATGCTCTTTCTTTTTCTTCTTATCAACACAGAGTCTTGTCAGAGAGAGAGAGAGAGAGAGAGAAAGAGAGAGAGAGAGAGAGAGAGAGAGAGAGAGAGAGAGGAGAGAGAAAGAGAGAGAGAGAGAGAGAGAGAGAGAGAGAGCTGTACAGGAAACCTTGGAGAGATTCCGAAGTGAAATTTATTTAGGGGAAATTGGGTTAACCTGACACCTGAATGCTCGGGAGTTAGTTAATCGCTATAAAAACGCTGTTAATCGGGGATTTGATTCAAAGTATTTATCTATACGGCTTTGAAAGTATCTACGGTGTTGCAGTCTATTACTTTACGACTTTACGAGGAAGCCCATTCCATAAGTTGACGATTCGGTTAAAAAAGAAGTTCTTAGATTCGTGCGAGTTAAAATGATTACCTATAATTTTACAACCGTTTCCTCTCGTGTAATTTGACTGGTCGATAGTGAAATATTTGTTGCGGTCTATATTGTCTATGCCTTTGATAATTTTAAAGACCTGAATTAAGTCTTCTCTTAATCTAGAGTGATTTAACGGAAGGAGATTCAGTTCTCTAAGTGCTCTTCGTAGGTTTTGTTCCTTAGACTTGGTATCATTTTTATGAGCCTTCGTTGGACTCGTTCTAATTTCACTATATCTTTCTGATAGTACGGGCACCAGGCTTGGACGCACTATTCCATAATGGGACGGACCAAGGAATTATAGAGACGAGGATTGTATTTTTGGACTTATACTCGAACGCTCTACCAATGAATCCAATTATTTTATTTGCTTTTTTAATGACGTCTGAGCATTGTTGAGTGGGCTTTAGATCGCTCGATATTGTTACTTCTAGGTCTGTCTCTCTGTCCACGCTTAAGAGTTGAGTACCATTTAATGAGTAATTTGCTTTGACATTTCGGTATCCGATATGGAGCACTTTGCATTTGTCGCTGTTAAAAGGCATTTGCCACGTTTGCGCCCAGTTCGATAATTTATTGAGGTTATTCTGCATTTCATTAATCTGTGCGTTAGTGAGTACTGAATTCGCGATTTTGGTGTCGTGAGCAAACTTCGATATTATGCCTGAAATGCCTTCGTCCAAGTCGTTAATGTATACTAAGAAAAGAACTGGTCCTAGAACAGACCCCTGAGGTACCTCGCTAGTGATGTCTATCCAGCTAGATGATTTTCCATTTATAACTACACGTTGCCTACGATTACTTAGCCAGTTTTCTACCCACCTTGTTATCGCGCCTTCAATTCCGTGCGCTTTTAATTTAGTTAGTGAACGTTTGTGTGGAACTTTGTCGAAGGCCTTTTGAAAGTCTAAGTAAATTATGTCTACTGCTTTACTTTCGTCATATTCATTAAAAATGTCATTGAAGAAGTCTAATAGATTCGTTAGACAAGAGCGTTTATTTCGAAAGCCATGTTGGGCGTCTCTAAGTAGCTTCTTTTCTTCCAAGTGGTTAAGAGTTCGTCGCGTATAAGTGTCTCTAACATTTTATAAACGACCGAGGTTAAACTAATTGAGCGATAATTACTAGGTAGAGATCTACTTATTTATGATTGAAATTAATATTAAATATGATTGCACGGTGGTCGCTATTACTAAATTCCTCTCCGACATTAATATTCTCTATCAAATCTTCTTTTGTTGCAAAAATTAGGTTGAGTATATTATTTCCGCCAGTAGTGCATAGTACAAACTGAGTTAGTGAACTTTCTTGTAAGTTAGTATTGAGTTCGTTACCACTTTGGTACTGGTAAATTAAAATCGCCCAAAATTACGGTATCGTGCGCGTTACCTATTTCACTGATTTGTTCAAAGAAATCGCTGTCGGTTTGCGTTGGCTGAGCTGGAGGTCTGTATATTAGAGCCAGTACTATTTTCGTCCCGTGGTTGTTTTTGAGAAGTATGTACCTTATGTCTATGTTTGCGATTTGTGGCTTTGTTTATTGGATCCGGTTGAGATTTTCTTTGATGTAGAATAGGACACCGCCTCCTTTTTTGTTAGTTCGACTTTTTTCAAACAATTTGTATCCAGATAGATTAGATTCTGCTAGAAAATCTCTATTTTCAATATTTAACCATGATTCTGGAATGCTGATTATATCATAATTATGTGTTAACGCAATTTCCTCTAAATCTGAAAATTTGTTACGAATGCTACGAGCGTTGACATAGAAAACCTTCAGTTGTGACGGATGGGTGTCCTCGTGTTATTCCCAGTTCTTAATCGAGCAGATCCTACGTTACTTGTCCCTGTGGAACGTGAGCAACCCCGTTTTTTGCCCTGTAATCCTTTACTCCGTCGTTGAGTAGCCTACCAAGGCGGGCAGCGCCTATTTAATTTAGGTGGACCCCCTCTACTGAAAACAAGGATTTGTCATAGTAAAAACTGTTCCAGGTGTCGACAAAACCGATATTCTCTTCACTACAGATGTTGGCTAGTCGGCGGTTGACACTAGTGGCGATGTTATAGAATCGGTCGTCAGCTTGTCTACGGAAAATGATACCTGAAAGAATAATTTTGTTAGATATTTTTTTAAATCGTCTTATCATTCGACGGTAATTCGCCAGGAGGTCCTCCAATCTGGTCAAAATATACTGAACTTTAAACATAAACACCAATGAGTATACGATGTAAACATGATGGCAGACTATATTTGGCGGCTTGTACGAGAAAGTGTTTTACATTACAAACGGAAATCGAGGAAAACCTCACTTCTATTTTTTACTTATTTTTATATATTTATTTGGGAATCTTATATACAATTGTATGAATATAACTGTTTTATTTTTAGCACTACAATGTATAACCTCTCCCTCAAAATTTGCCTATTTTTAGTAAATATTTCATCATTCAAGCAACAAAAGAAAAGTTTGAAACAAATAATGGCTATTTTTTATTCTTTTGCAATAGGACTGATTGTGAGAGAGACTTGGGTATTTTGGTAAGTTCAGACCTTCGTCCTAGAAAGCAATGTCTAAATGCTAAGAATAAAGCTAATAGGATATTGGGATTCATTAGGAGGAGTGTAAGCAATAAGAGTGCTGAAGTCATTCTAAAACTGTATCTGGCGCTAGTTAGGCCTCATCTAGACTATGCAGTACAATTTTGGTCACCATATTATAGGAAGGATATTGATTTGCTTGAGTCTGTGCAGAGAAGGATGACAAAGATGATTGGTGGGCTAAGGAACTTACCCTATGGTGAAAGGCTCAGAAAACTAAATCTACATACATTGGAAAGGAGAAGAGTCAGAGGGGAATTGATTGAAGTCTTCAAATGGGTAAAAGGATATAATAAAGGGGATCTGGGTAAGGTTCTTATACTTAGTGAACATGACAGGACACGTAGCAATGGGTTTAAGCTTGATAAGTATAGGTTTAGGAAGGAGATTGGGAGGAATTGGTTTACAAATCGTGTGGTAGATGAATGGAATAGGCTCACTAGGCATGTGATAGAAGCCTCCTCTCTGGGTAGTTTTAAGAATAGATTAGATAAATATATGGATGAAGCTGCTAGATGGGACTGACTTTTTTTTATGTACATATGTATATATTTTTCTAAGGAGTGGGAAGATTATATTTTGCGGTTGCATGAATGGACATAATCCTCTGGATGCATTTTATGTATATTGTAGATTAGATCTGACAAACTCCTGTTAAGGGTGACAATGTTGATGACTTTTCTCTGGTAAGAAATCTTTTGTGTGTTGAATGGAACAGGAGCTGCCAAGTGTAGGCCATGAATGGTCTTTTGCAGTCTCCTTCTTTTCTTATGTTCTTATGTTCTTAAAAGGAGTTGGAAAATAACACTTACTGACCAGGAACAAAAATTATGTTCTAATCAATGATTTTTGTCTTTGTCAAGGCTGTATTACGAGTATACAAGATACGTTCGTATTTCAGACCCCACGCCGTCTACTTGAGTCTTTCCATATTTAAAGGTGCGATCTCTCGACTTTTTGAGGCAAATTTAGTTTAAAGAATTTTGCCATAACATTCTCTCTTGCCTTTGATTTTGTCCTTTCCGTTTATCTATTGTTTCCATATATTCACTCAGTTCTCTTTCCATCAAGCTTCGGTTTTCCTGTCCCTTTTAATCAATCATGTGATCCGTTAATGAGATTTTAGCTTCTTACCAAATCAAAATTGATTTAAGTGCACACTTTTCACTTTGGTTTTTCAAGGCACCTTTATAAAGTTGTCAAGAAATTAATGTCGTTTGTAAAGACATAAAATAATGCAATTATTTTCTTTTTCTTTTATAAAAAACGACATTAATTTTTTGACAACCTACTAGTTTTTTTCTTTTATTTCACTGATTATTCTTAACTTTAAAGTCTCACTTTTCCCTTTCTTCGGTATTCTTCATTTCTTTTCATTCTTGTTCCTTTCAGTTCTTTGTTTTTTTTTATGGATCTTTAAACGGTTGTTGGTCAAGGACATTTTTTTTTCTCGTTTATAAACATCAAAGATAAGACAAAATCAAGTCTTTGCTCAAGCAGTTTTGTCCACCCTGATCTACTATCACTTGGAGATAACCGCTTGGAATTCGCTTGGATTGGACTGTTGAAGTGTCATCAGGGCCAGTCTTCACACTAGTCAGTGCAATGGAAGAATAGAGGCAATCACCCATCTGCTTCTATTGAAGCTCAAGAATGCCGTCAGCTTTCCAGGAAAGGGAATCTGACGCGACGTACGATTAGTAATCGTGTTATTTACTTAGAGTTCGGAAGATAAAATTAACGAGAAGTTCTTCACACATTCGATTACTTCGCGTCATTTAACATATCACGTCGTCCGTAAGGTTGCTTACTTTCTTGGTGGAATGGAGGCCAGTTCAGGACTGTTATGCGTCCTCTGGGGCCTTATCACCCGAAGCTGCCTGCTCGGGATGTGTACATAACATATTTTCACTTGTTCTAATTTCACTTTTGCATCAAACCTATCTTCAAAAAGGTTAGATGTTTTAATTAATGATTCGATTCCTTTCACAACTGGAACCCGCTTTTGCATGCAGAATAATGTGTGTGTGTGGATGGGGGGGGGGGGGGGTCAGACATTACCTAAACGTGTTTCTATTACATTCGCTTCCCAAGAGCGTCCGGTTTCTCTTTCCGGGTTGTTCTTCCATTGCAGCTCGAGAATGCCGTCAGCTCTTCAGGAAAGGGAATCTGACGCGAGAGAGAGATTCGGCGTTTTCCTCCTTCTTCGATGTGATTTACGAGTGGTGTTTCTCAAGTGATTTACAAGGAGAGGACCAGGCTCTGTTTGCCTCTCTCTCTCCTTTTACATCGATGTATTTACACATCTGTTCGTATGTTCTCCCAACACTCTTTTCATGAAGGCATGTCCATTTTCTTCTTTCACTGCCCACTCTCTTTTTTATGTCTACTCGTTTTCTTCTGTCTGTTTGTCTGTCTGCATCTCTCTCTCTCTCTCTGTTTCTGTCTGTCTCTCAATTCACTCCATTTTCTTTCTCTTGTTCACTCGTTTTCTTTTATCTTTCTCTCCTCTAATTCGTAGCTGTATAAATACTTTTTTTACATTTTAAACATAAATTTATTCATTTAACAAACCACCCGTTGATAAACATATCCATAAGATCACCGAAAATAATTAGGTTGTATATTTTCTATACACCTCCCTTCATAGTATTATTTCACACCACCATATTCCCTATAGTAGTGATTAGTAGTGATGGTTGGGCAGCTTCGTGTGGTGTGATGTGGTCTTACTTTGCCCAGGGATGTCGTGTTTTTCCGCTTGTTTCATATTAGCACAAATTAATATACAATTGATCATCGTTCAGCGAAACATGCACCGACAAACACATACACTCATGCACATACACACCAATATGCAAAGCATTTACTTACATGCAAATCTGCCCCCAAACCCCTAAACATTAACGCTTTCATCTGTATTTTGCTATTACAATGAAAATAAACACATACATTTCAAACTCCAACACCCATCACATACACTAAATAATACTTAAGCGTTGGCATACAGATGGGTTCAGCAACAAATATTTTAAAATTTGATACATACATATTCGTGTGTGTATTTTAAAATATACAGTATTCTTTAGCAACCACACAGATAGAAGCTCCCGTTAGCCTAGTAATACAACGTTGGATTACTGACGTCAAAGCAAGAGTTCGAACCCAGTGAGCACAAACACAAAACTTCCATTGACGTCTTGAGCTGGCCGCCCATTGGGCGGATAACCTGATACTCACCTCCGCAGGGATAAGTCGCTCCACGCGCATCATCATGCGCATAGTCAATCATAACATCGCTATCATTTCCCTCAACGCTTTCATAGCACAACATACCCACTCACTTCTACATTCCGGAGCATTGCCGATGGAGTACTGTCTCCTTTGGGAAAAAGCATATCCACATACCCTTGATGCAGAACGCATGCTCCCCCCCCCCTGGGGCCTCGAAGGGTTCCGACATCGCTGGATTATGCCAAATACGCAATACTACCTGAGAATCACTCCTCACTCCCCTCAAAGAAGACCGACCCCTAGCTTCTTCGAGCTCATCAATAACTGTCATTCTGACCTTTATATGTATTTCATTACCCGTTCGTGGATTTCTTCTGCAAGGCGAGGGAAAAATGGTGCTACCCACCTACACCCATTTATATTCCAGTCAAATGCAGTTTATTTGTACAAGCGGTTGCGTCCTCTCAGACGAGTATGTCAATCTCAAGTCGGAATGTTTTCATTTCGGGAGACGCCAAAATAGGGCAGCTCCTCGATACTCTCTCGCCTTTCTCAGTTGTCACTAATCCGCGAGGTTAGTTCCGTTCGAACTGAAAAGATTTGCCATCTCATTTGACCAAACATCTCCCCTCCCACCAGACATTCACTTTCTCTAAAAATAAATGAAATGGTTACTCATACATGCAAGGTAGGATAGGGGTATATAAACACGCGCCAGTAATTTAGATCCATCCATGGCTAGGATCATACTTTAAACCTGTGTAATGTATGTTTTTCAGTGGGATTTGGAGTCTCTCTTGACCTTCGAAACAATTGGAGGTTTACTGCAGACTTTTTTATTATTATTTCTTTTCTTTCAGCTTTTTTGCTCATCCTACCTCTTCTCTCTGTCTGAATTGGTTTCTGGGAGATATTAAGACCTGACTTAGTCTGAGCATTCATGATTAAAGAGGCTTTTCTATGGTAGGCTATGTATGCTTTATTTTTTTCATAATTCCTGTTCTTTCAGCTTATTCTTTTCTGTCTGTTCTTATTCTATTTTTCCTGGTGAAAATAATATCCTGGCCAATTACTGCCAGTTTCCCCATTTCTTTTCAATAAATTAAGTTCATATCTATTCATATCTAATGCAACGAAAAGATGGAGGTGTGATAGCAATCGTAAATCAACGTGCAAAGTTTTTTCCCACCAGAGTTCTCTCATCTTTTAGCCGCTAATGAGACCGCTCTGCAAGGGTGTGAAAGAGCTTTAATAGAATTGAGAAATAGGTGATAAAAAAGTTTGAAAGAATATTAATAAAAATAACTACAAAATAAACACCAGTAAATTACCTTAGCATCCATTCAAGGTGAGCCCGAGAAAAAATAAAGTGGAAAGCTTTAGCACTATATCAGTCATCTAACCAAATTAGTTATTTTACAATTAGTGAATCACAAATGACATTTCATTAACTAATGTTAGGTCGTAAACTACTGATACAAACTACACGTGTACCAATATAAAATCATGCTTATTTTTATTGACCTTTTTTACTAATCTAAATAAGCACTTATGATTCATGAAGGTTAAATCTAATGGAACTCCAAGCAATTGACCTCTCAAATGTACATTCGCAACACAGAAACGAACACGAAAGATCATCTTGCAGATCATCGCCTGCTATTAATGCATGTATATTTTTATTCGTTTTTAAAATTTAAGTGATAGGAATTATTATTATAATATTTAAATGATTGAGGTTTATTAAAAAGTCAGCAATTAAAAATTAATAAGAAAAAAATTTCCTTCGCTGAATCCAAACGCGCTCTGGTCCTGCTCTTGTAAGTGTCAGTCCCTGGAGCTTTGCTATTCGAGTAAAAATGTAAAATAATGACAAGTATGGGTGAAATGAATGATATTGTGTAACTTATTTTTTAATTATTTAGGGGGGTAAAAATAAATGTTTGAATCTATTTCAATTCCATGAATGTTTTTTTTTAAAGAAAAGCGTGCAACCATTGTTGCTCTGCACCAGTGGCCTGAAACGAAAGGGAATAGAGCACCATCTTTAGAATCATTAATGTCTATTAAAAGACTAGTTACACTTCTGTGAAGAAGTCTTCTGGACCTCTAAAAGCCTTCAAATGAACGCCAAGATCACCTCCTGGTAAAGCTTCAGCTCAAGGATCGGGTTGCATCCAGTGCCAAGCTTCCTCATGATCGGAAAGTTGGTGTGAACCCTTCAGTAAGCACAGTGAAGTGGAGACTTTTCGGCAAAGGTTTCAAGTCGAGACGATGCGAAGAAGCCCCATGTCACCAAGAAGAACCTTATGGATAGGCTTCACTTTTGTAGGACATATAAATAATGGACTGTTAGAGACTGGGGTAAAGCGATATTCTCTGATGAACTTTCCTTCCGCTTCTTTGGAGCTCTGGAAGATCTCTCGTTAAGAGGGGAAAAGTGGAGCGCTTATACTAGTCCTGTGGCGTGCCAGCAGTGAAGCATCCGCACACTGCTTGTCATCTGAGGGAGCTAGAGGGGTAACAATTTTGCCCCAAAACTCAAAATAGTACCAAAACGTGATTCATCAGCACATTTTCCAAACAGTTCCTGACCAATTCGGGGATGATAACTGTATTTATTAGCTTAATGAACGAAAATGAAGCCATATCAATCAAGATATCATCACAAATTTAGTCTCCAGCGTGCCAAAACGAATTGAAGCGGTCCTGAAGAACAAAAAACGTCATTATAAATATTGTAGATAGAGGGGACTAGGTAAAGGGGCAAATAAAGAATAATAGCGTAGGCGAGTTGCGAACAGCTTCCCGCGTCACTGGACCACTGTAAGTCAGCGGCAAATCCACTCGGCCATCCTGAGTCTCAAAAGAGACTCATTCAAACGAAGCTTTTAAGCCGCTCAGCCGCACTTCTCGTACGCTATAATATTGACTGCGCGCATCAATTGACTGTATTCTCTCTATTTGTTTTCATATTTCACCGTCAATTCTGCTACAAACATACTAAAACAAAATGCAGGGTTTGTTTGATTAGTTCTATTAATCTTCATATATGAAAAAATATAGTACTCTCAAACTTTTGGGAAAGGAAATAAGGTAATTGAATTTGTGTGTATAATTTACATATATTCCTAAACCCTTTATAGTATTTTAAATGCTACATTCAGTTGTTCACCTAATCTTTTACATACTTACCAAGTGGTGATATGTCTAAGGATCGATGACTTTCTTGGCACGGTTTATTCCTAATCTTGTGAATTACCTGTGAAGTAAGGGAATACCAAAATGAAGACCTTAAGACTCTTTTCTACGATAACCATCTCTAGAATTTGTCCGTTCATTTGGTTATCTGTTTTTAAATTTTGATATCATAAGTGCGTCAACTCGCATTTACATATGTTCAAATTCAGCTGTCATTTACCTGACCACTGGACAGTTTCTAGCTTCGTGTCATTTCCGAATTTGTAGATTTTACTAAGTAAATCATCACCAAACTCCTATATGCATACTGTGAACAAAATTGGAACAAGTACTTGCATATCTCTGAAGGGCTCCGCTAGTAACTGAGGCCCAGTGGGAAGTTGATTCGTTTATAACAACCTGCTGAAAACTATTTGGGAGCGAATTTTGTAGTCATTTAAGAATTTTCTTTCATAGTCCGTGTCCTTTAAGTTTCATTACGAACCTCTTATGAATATGTTGACGGTATTGATGTATTATTTAGCTCTTCTTTTAAATTTTGCCTTGGCCGTTGTTAAGTAAGGATATGTTCATACCCAGCGCACATATACGGGGCATAAAATTTAGCGTTTTCAAACACCTCCGACCTTATTCGGTAACGCCACTGATCGTTAACCTGAGATGAGTCGTGGATTGAAAGTAGAAGAGAAATGTAATGAATAACAAATTCCACTACTAACATTTTTTGCTGCCTTTATTGCATTAAGAATCACCCCTGATTATTTTAGCGTTACGTTGGCCTGATTCAGGTAGATTACATATTAGAACACCTATATCAATTTTCACTTAATGTTTAAATCATATCTAAAACTTTTATTAGCGACTAGATTTAAAAGGTTCCGACTTAAAACCAAAGCCAGAACCTGTCGAAACTAGTCCGCGAATAAAAGTTTTCACCATATTACTGAATTATAGCCAACTCATATAACCTATTTCATAACACAACTATTAATTAATAGCTCCGATGGGAATATTTCAAGGTGATCCTGAATATTAAGAGTCCACTAATTTACTTCAGTTGCACCTTTCTTAGGAGCCTGCCCCTAAGCCGACGACTTCGAAGAACCGCCGAGCGGGCGGTGTTCTCCCCAAAATCCAGCTCTTCCTGTATCCATAGATTTTGTCTAAGATATGAGAATATTTTTTTGTCTCTGTGTGCGTGTGGATATGTGTTGAGTTGTGCCCGATTCCTGGTGACGGCGGTTGTAAGTGTCAGTGTTGGCCAAGTCGATTCAATGTTCATATGTGTTTAGTTTAAGATGGTGACTATCTGAAGCGACTCGGGCGACGCACGTGTGACGGGTTAGTTGATTTTTCTGTTTCTTCTTCTATCTGAGAGTAATAGACACCGTTAATTACCCATTTGAACTGCCTGGCGTGTATCGCAAGCAGAACAGCCTTTTCGAATTTTCTGGAGGATTTAATTCAGCCATGGTATTGATTCTTCACAGACGAAGAAGAGAGAATCGATGCCAACGACGACAAATTACCCTGTAGATTATTAGTCCTGATTAAGTAGCATGTTTCTTTGTTTTATCCCATTTTCATTGATGTAGCTGGCAATAATGAACATACATTTTATTAAAATGAAACCCTAAACCTTAAGGTGAATTTTAGAGCCCAACTCCTCTAGGCTGCTTTCAGCTTCGCGTGTCAAAAAAAGAATACAGATGTTCTGCTTTTGGCACCCGAACCATAGGTTTGCACCCCTAACCTAGAACCTTCTAGAAAATGGTGGCGCAGGGAGCAAGGGGGCAAGGGGAAGGGGAACAATCGAGAATACGATGGAATTCAGCATCATTTATTTGACATTGTAAAAATCAGCAATCTGGGGAAGTTTCATGTAAGGTAGGGCAGGTAAAGTTTGGTTGGTCAAATAAGGTCTAAAGTCTACGAATATCTTTCATTCTTGCGCAGACACTGGGCTGGAATCCCGTCTCGCTTGTATAAGAATCCTATGAGTGCCCTCAATTACCCTGAATCCGGTTGGATCACTCTCCAGTCACGGTTTCTGCTTTTTTCTCATCCTAGGGCACTGTCACAGCGTAAGGGGGAAATCACAGGTGCAGTATAGGCGACCATCCAGCTGTTGACATTTAGTGTCGTAAGTTAACCACGCACACCTTACACCAGATTAATATAGATGTCGTAAAATAGGGTTAAGTTCACCCTCTCTGCTTTACGAGTGCTTGGGAAGTTTACAATATAAGCAGAGTGCAAATCAACTGAGAGTAAGTTGGCCAATCGTCGACTATCTTGGAGTTCCGGGATAATAGAAAAACGGGTACAAAATAACTTTACTAATATGCAAATCAATATTATTTTACAATGTTAAAAGGAGTTTTAGAATGAGCTATACACATATTAAATTTACACGGGTCTTGGCAGCTAAGGAGGTGGGGACGTAGTGAGGACGGTAACCTTAGAAACAAACGGGCAATATTGACCGAGGGACGCTCGAACGACCTTGAGCGTAAACTAAGTCTATGATGAGGCTTACACTGGGGAGGGGGCAGAGAGAGCACTTGCACAGGAGAGTTGCGGGTTGCTTTTACTCCGAAGATTTGATTCGAGGGAGTAATCCTTGCCTTGGCGCAAAGTTCAAACAATAGTCTCTGGATACCATACACATACACATACCATACACATACACAAGGTTATACAATGCTATGTCATGGTTGCCGAAGGATATTTTTCTCTGTGATACCATTAAGTGGGGCTCACTGGCCCGAGGGTAGGTTATCCTACGATTATACAAAAAAGTTAAAGATATAAAAAAAATTATTGTACACATATAAACAAACAATATTTATATATATATATATATATATATATATATATATATATATATATATATATATATATATATATATATATATACATATATATATATATATATATATATATATATATATACATATATATATATATATATATATATATATATATATATATATATATATATATATATATATATATATATATATACAGGATGCACGTTTCTTATTATATGGTTAAATATACAAATTTATTTCATGAACAAAATTAATACATGGATTAAAAAAAGGAAACGGCTTGGAATTAGTTTGGAGAAGGATCTAACAGGTTCCCACTTAAACTATCAGTCATACAGTTATCGGTGCCTTCCTTTTAAGGACAAAATGCGGAATTGGAATTCCTGGAGGAACAAACTCCAACGCATCAAGCCACCATTATTGTTCTTGACGTTACGTAGGTATAATAGGGGATTGTGGTCCGTTTCCACTACAAATTCTTTGCCTAATAAATTCATTCTAAATTTCCAAATTCCCCAAATGATAGTGAGGGCCTCTTTCTCAATTACGCGCAATTTTTATCACGCGCGAATAATTTTCTGCTTGCTTAAGCGATGGAGAAGCTTTCGCCCTTATCCTCGTATTGCAGGAGGACACATCCTATACCGCGATTACTCGCATCGGTGCGAATGCAAAACAGTTTGTCCGAGTTAGGGAGGCGGAAGATAGTGGCCGATGCCAACTTCTCTTTGAGTTTGCTGAAGCTGTGAGGTGAAAGTAGCTACCAGTCTAGGCGTTCGGGGGCCTGCTTCTTTAATAGCTCGCAGAGGGGAGTGAAAGCAATCGCAAAGTTGCGTATGCAGCGACGATAGAACGATGCAGAGCCTATGAATGATCGCAGCTGATTTTTATTAGTGAGCAACGGCATGTCCACGATGACCCAGATCTTTTCTTGCTGGGAGCTAATCGATTATTTCGGATATGGAAGCCGAGGTAATCGATAGTTCCAAAAGCAAAGTGGCACTTGCCGGGGCCAATTGTCAAGTTGTGTTCCCGGAGTCGATACAGAAAGGTTTGGAGGGTGATTAAGTGTTGATCCAAATCTTCGGTGGCGACATAAACATTATCAAAATAGAAGGTGACGTTAGGTAAGCCTTTATAAATCCTCCTCATCCTCCGGTTATAATTGCTGCAAGCCGTTACCAGGCCGAAAAGGAACCTCCGAAACTGCATAATGCCCTTCTCGGTGGGGAAAGCATTAAATTTCTTCACTTCCTTCCTCAAGGGGTTCTAATAATAGGCTTTGCATAAATCCATATCGGAGATGAACTTGGCCTTCTCAAAAAGGTGGAGGTTCTGATCTATGGTGGGGATTGGTTCGGCATAAAATACGGCAAACGAATTAAGCTTTCTAAAATCAATGCACATTCGAAAAGAACCACCGGCCTTCTTTACAATAACAACCGGGAAACAGTAGCTCGACTCCGAAGGTTTGATGACCTGCAACCTTAAAAGTTTATCCACTTCATTATTAAATGCTCTCCGGAGGTGTTTAGGCAGGGGGTAGGGTTTGGAACTGATGGGTTCCAGGGTGGTTAGCTGTATATTGTGCTCAAAGTGGGTAGCACAACCAGGGATCTCGGTGATGATGCCATCAAAACGACTTCTGAGCGCTTGCAGTTGATCCTTTTGACGAGATGATAACTAGTCGCATATCTTAATTTCCGCAAGTGGGGAATTATTAAAGTCGGGCAAGACATGCAACAAGTATTCCTTGTCATGCTCCACGCAGGCAACTTGGATTACGCGAAAGGGGACCAGAGGTTAGTTAGATTCTATAGGGGATTCTTCGTCGATTGCAACTATCTGGTTGATGCTCGCGCGCCGGTGGTACGGCTTGAGTAATTAATATGTAAGAGCCTTCTTCCCGATGGGATTTCAATAAAGTAATATATGTCGATACGCTTCTCTGCTATGAGGTAGGGGCCCTTCCACTGGCTCAACAATTTGTTGTTGTCCGTGGGGAAGAGAAGCAAAACTTTCTTATCCGGGGATACATTTCCTTTCTTTGGACTTGCAATCGAAGTGTGTCTTATATTTGTCAAAATTGATGTCGGCGTTCTTTAACGCAATTTCGGCGCACTTTTCCAGCCACTTTCTTAAATCCAGTAGGTACGAATGAGAGGTCTGGATATTTTGATCCAGTTTCTGATTTGAATAAAGTTTCTTTTTGCGATACTTAGGGGGCCTCTGACGTTTCTACCATATAAACTTTCAAAGGGGGCGAAACCTAAAGTACGATGGGAAATTTCACGGTAGGCAAAGGGGGCTACCGGAAGGAAGCGGTGCCATTCCGTGTGCAGATCTGCTCACAACTTCCTGAGAATGGCTTTGAGGCTTCCATTTAAGTTTTCGTACAATCCACTTGGAGGTAAATTGACGACCACCATCTGATCCGACAGTATTTCTTTGGGCAGGCCCACACGGGAAAAGATGGAAATAAAGGGCTTCGGTGCAGGAGATGCTATCGATTTTCTTGAGGGGTACGGCCTCTGGAAATCGAGTGGCAAAGTCGACTAGCGTTAAAACGTAACTATAGCCTTCGCTCAACGTGGGGTGGATCGGTCCGATTAGGTCGATAGCTACTCGGGAGAAGGTTTCAGAGATTAGAAGTCCCTTCTGCAAGGGCGCAGGTCTGACTGAGAGTAGGTCTGACAATAGTCGACTATCTTGGAGTTCCGGGATAACAGAAAAACGGGTACAAAAATAACTTTACTAATATGCAAATCAATATTATTTTACAAGGTTAAAAGGAATTATAGAATGAGCTATACACATACTAGATTTATACGGGTCTCGGCAGCTAAGGAGGTGGGGACGTAGTGAGGACGGTGACCGTACAAACAAACGGGCAATATTGACCGAGGGACGCTCGAACGACCTTGAGCGTAAACTAAGCCGATGATGAGGCTTACACTGGGGAGAGGGGCAGAGAGAGCACTTGCACAGGAGAGTTGCGGGTTGCTGTTACCCCGAAGATTTGGTTCGAAGGAGTTATCCTTGCCTTGGCGCAAAGTTCAAACAATAGTCTCTGGATAATGACTTTTAAGGGGGATGTACTTAAATCTTGCTTTCGAGTAAAAGGAATCAAGATTGAGCGCGCTGCGTTCAAGGAGCGGGGAAAGCGGGTCGATGTAGACTCACATGAATTAACGAGAATACCGGGAGCTTGAGGGATTCTGCGAGTCCAACGGGACGCGAATTGCGGCTACCGACAGGGGCGGACAGAGGATACTGACGGGGCAGGGAGGATGGCGGATACACGGTGGATACTACCTTCCAGCTCTGTTGCCGGAGGATTCATAGGGGTTGAATGGGGTATTCCACCCTCCGTCCAAAGGGGAGGGTTCTAGGGTCAGACGCACCGGTAGACGATAATAGACTCGGCTTTTTAGCGCGAGCGCGAGGTTCTTAAGCCAGCGAGGCGAACTTTAGATGAAACCTTCTGGGCTCTCATACTTGTCGCAGCTTTATGTGATGACTGCTTTTCAGGTCATCGCAGCATCTCACGGCGTGTCATAAATTCGCACCTCTATTAGCGCAGACAAAAAGGGTCGCCCAGGTGTCTGTTGTCTCTCTCTCTCTCTCTCTATATATATATATATATATATATATATATATATATATATATATATATATATATATATCTTTATAGCATAAGCTACAAAATAAAATAATATTACAAAAAATATAACTCTCTTTCATGTGTATGTAACTGGTTTTCATATTCATCTTATTTAACTACGGAGGGAGCGGAGGGTGGGGAGAGCCTAAAACTTTTCTATCCTTTACTTCTACTATTCTATGTGTAAGTGGCAGTAGATTTAAGGCCAGATCACCTTCGTCTGGGCCGCAAGGCGCGTGTGATCTATGTATCTATGTAACTCTTCCTCTTGAAGGGCGAAGCGGCGCGTATCTTCCTCTCTCTTTCTCTGTGATCTCTGAAATGGCGGAATCCCTTTCTTACCTGCCCCAACAGCTTCGGGGCGATTTGTAATCTAGTCGTTTGGCAGGGTATGGAGAGTTGTGCACCCGCCCAAGTGGCTCAAGTAGTTGCCTCCTTCGAGTCTCTTTAATCATTTCGACACCTCTTTACTTCTCTAATTTCACCTCTTTCTTTGGGTACTTCTATGCTTGAAGATTCCCTCGTTGGTTTTTAATGATGATAAACTATCCTAATTCATGAAGTTCTCGTTGAACTAGTAGATAAGGCTTTGGACTTCTAACACCTAGGTGTCGGTTCACCCACATTGCGGGAAAGTGTCTCCTTACATACACCATCACGCACATAAACAATCACAACACCCTTCCCTTTACACACACATAACATTTCACTCTTCCTTCCTGGAACCTGCCCAAGAAGTATTCAAATCCATACTGACGCGGAACTGCCCCCATCCCCTTAGGGTACGAAGATTCCCTGTTGGCTTCATTGTTGTAACCCCCTCCCCCCAAAGATATCACCACTTCCCCCCTCCAATGATAACTTGCCCCTGTTACCCTCTGGTTAACCAGCGATTGTCATTCTGATCTTTATTCAAATTTCATTGAATGGTCGATGTATCTATTCTACGATTAAAAAGGGAGTGATGCCGTAACTTATATATTAAGGCATTGGTGCATTTTAGGAACCAGTGTACGGATGACACGATCCAGATCGTATCCCTTAACCTCTCTTGACCAATTGCTGCTTCATTTATTGCTCTTTAACATGTTAACGTCGCTGTTAACGGAGTAGTTAACGAATGGTGCCCTCATTGTGTCCAAAGAGTACACAAAATACGAATAATATGATCTTATTGAATTATTAAGGATTTAAAGGAATGTTTTCTTCATAGGGTACACCTATATAATTTACTCCTTGTGCCTTTTTAGTGGAGATTTTATTTATACCATGGGTAGATGTTTGGTTACCTTCTTGGATATAGATTAAGGGACTAATAGTTAGGGAGTGAGGTGCCGATGTCCTTGTTAATTGTCGCTATTAGAGGATTTTATTATTTAAACAAAAATAACTTGAAGCTCTGTTAAGAAACGTGGTGATTTCTTTGTCGGGACACCTGGGACGTTTTCTTATCGATGACACGTTAACATTTCAACTGTACCCACCTTTTTTAAAAAGGGGAGATCGGCATGCATCAATGCCACTAATAACTACCTTCGCCTCCAGCCCTCTGATATGTTATAGGCGGTGTTTGAAAATCTTCGGATTCACCACCCTTCAATGTGCTACGAATTTGAGTATATGTGTTTTTGTGCAGAAATTTGATCTTGGTGGTAATAAATAATTTGCCAGCGAACTGTACTCGTTTTGTGGCTTTTTTTTATCTCAATGAGGACTTGCAGTTTAACGCGAGGTCCGAACCATGGGTCCCTCTAAAACGTATGGCAGCCGGCGTGAAGGGAGCCCAAATTGGGGTCTATCCATACGATATCTAACCACACCCGATGTTACTTAACTTTGTTGTTCATGGAATACTTCCACTCGGCTCTACCCTGTTGTTCCCAATCTAGGCCAAGCATTTTGAGCTCGATTTGGATAGTGACTTGTATGGGAGAAACATTGCCATGGTGACGCAACTGTGACGTGGGTTGGGTGAGGGCGATGGACAACGTGGATTGCTCATATGAAGTGCCTGTGAGCAGCTTTCCGCTTCCCCTAAATTTTTCTCAATTCTTAATTTGGGGATGGAGGTCATTTGCCTTTTTTATTCGTAGAAATTTCCACAATCTCTTCCAAGCCTGCATAAACCGAAATAAGGGGTAACAGATGGCGTTAATACCCCATAAATGGCCTCATAAACTTGTAAATATGTTGCCAGTTGATCTCAACTATTCGCCTTGCCTACGTTCCGTGTAAATACATAGGTTGAAGTCTTATATAGGTTGGAGCAAGAAAAATTGGCCCGTTAGTGAGGTGAGATTACCCGGTGTTACTCTGTTCAACCCGACCTCCCGTATGCCACGCTCCTGGTCGGCTGAGTCCCCTTACTCATTGCTCTCAGACTAGCCTCCTTATTAACCCGTTGGTGAAGTGCCTGGTCCCCATAGAAGTCGTCGTGATCTCGGAGAGTTAATACAAATTTCCTTGCTTGTCCCCTCACCTCAGATCAGCAGGCAAGTGAATTGGAAAGCACGAAGGAACCTCTTTCGCCACAAATCCATGGAAGGAGCGCCCAGACCTCGAGACAGGCTCGAGATCCAAACGGCAGAAGGTCGCCCAGTCGACCCCTTCCCTCCTCCACCCCTACCCTAATAAAAAGGCCTTTATTTCCCGGCAAATTATTACTGGAATGGTTTGCTATCCCTCCCCTATCTGCCCCACCGTGATTTTACTCCATGAACGTGACTCACACACATAGTCCCGTCATAACTATGCCGTTCTACTTAGAATGGGCATAATTGGGAACTTTGTGGAAAGGAGGTTTGAGGCTTAGCCCATTGTGGAACGCAAAGGAAGGAACAACCTAGATTGGAACTCGGTTACGAATGCGGGGAGTACTAACACCCTACCCTGTGGTACCATCCAAGACCACAGAGGGAGACAATACCGCATCTGTGCTATGTCGGATGTAACTGAGAAATACCCAAAACCCAATAGAGGGGGCGGCAACCCCGACTGGAGTCAGTTGATTCGAGCTCCAGTCATCATTAATTCCACCATGTTTTTACACCCTCTGAGGAGCCCATCCAGGTCTATACTCCTATCATGACTATGATCACATCCCGAGTCATGTTTATGGGCCAGTTATCAGCCGGGGACTCACACCTTCGAGAGCTAAAGAAGACCTCACTTTAACTCACGCACAAAACCAACACACCATGAGTGGTGAGGCCACTCTCCACCTCACAAACACTGACAAAAACAACAAAAACATGCACACTACCAATACCCGAAACACTCAGAGTTTCTTACACACGTGATACCACAATCACAAACATCATTAACACACCTACAGCACAAATATTCATATTCAGGTCGTCTGACGACGCTCTGAAATTCCACTCAAACGCACAAACAACACTGGCAGAAAGCAACACCACACGTTACTGCCAGACTCAATTACACGCAAACATCAGGTGCAGATACGCCACAACAGTCTACTGTGGCTGGAGTTCGCAGATGAAAATCTCCTTACCAAACTCAGATCCGAATACAGCACTGAGGCGATAAAAGAACTCCACTACAATCGTACCAAGCAATGGGCTGTCTTAACACTTTCCGATAAAACGCACGCGGATAAACTAATTAACCAGGATATCCAATTCATGGGCACACTCACATACATTCACACAATAGAGCAACAACATAATATACGCCCCCAATAGTGTCTCGGCTGTTATAAAGCGGGGTACAACGAATACTTGCCTATCAGAGCAATCTTGTTCGAGATGCACTGTGAAAGGCCACTTTCACACTGCCTGCACCAGCACAACTCTCATCTGCGTCAACTGCCGGGACAATCACCGCTGCCTCTTGCGGTGCCTCGGAGATCACTCAACACCTTGACCCCCTGCATACATGCCTACCGTGTACATGCATACACACCCTGAACACACACACTCACTACACGTACACACACACTGCCTGAAAACACACACATGCAGACCGAACATACACACACACACACCGCCCGAAAAAACACACATGCAAACCGAACACACACTGCCCGTACATACACCAACACTTTCTTTACACACACACATACACTTCACACACACACGCACACATCTAATGTCAACGCACCAACCTTGCCCTTACCCACACGCATACAACAGGTTAACTCCAAAGTGCACTTGGCCGCTGTGCTCTCCACGGTGGCACAGGACATTTCTGGAGGCGACCCATGCCTCTACGCCACCTCCTAAACTATCTCTTCGCTGCAAACGGACTCTGGCGTATTGTCTTTCCGGGTGCGGTATTCGCCTTCATACATGAGCACAAGAACAGAAGACCAGACCTCCTTCCCATACCAACCAACACACTCCTGGCCCATTACACTCGCAATACACCTGCCCGCCCACTGTCCACCTACCCACCTCTCCTTTCCAGATCCTCCGCGGCTCCTATACCATCCACACCCACTCTCCAACCCCCTGCCCTAGTGTCCCCACTCCCATTTCTGTCTCAACTCCTAGAGTACTGGTGAAATTATTATGGATTTTTTAAAAATTTAACTTTTTCCACAAGAAAAGCCAGTAAAACCAATTTCATTGATTGCAAATGGATTTATTTTAGGCACCAACAACGAACAACTATTTAACTTTCATTTTCAACAGCCTTGGTTACTTTGAAAGTATAATTGGTAACACTGAAGGAACAACACTGCATTGGAACATTTCAATGAAGTCACATCCAGTTGTGTGAGTCAGTTGGTATCTTGGCTTTAGAGTGCAAATAAGATAGTTCTGTCATTTATAGTGATTTCGTGTGTTTCATATAGTTTATTACTTACTTTAATAGTTTGATTTTATGTGTTTAAGATAGTATTATGGCTATAATACTACCTTAAACACATAAAATCCAGAGTCCGTTTGCAGCGAAGATATGGTTTAGGAAAAAAATTGGACAAATAGACGACGTTTTATTGAGAGAAACTAAACTGAAAACAGAAAGAAATAACATGAAAACTAGGTGTTTCAACTCAAATAGTCAGTGTTATTAAGAAAAAAATTAATAATAACGGTCAAGAGGTAAACTCAAAAGGGTTTGAAAATGTAGTTGAAAACGAAAAACGAACTTCAAGAACAGATAAAAAATTAATATAACAGTCTCTTGAGAACAGAAGAATATCTTGCAAGAAGATTTCTATTTAGCTGACGGCAGAGGGCGTTAGCCTTGTTCGAAGAAGAGTGAATGATAGGGTTTTGGAAGCTGGTTTGAAATCATATCGCCGAGAAAGAAGCCTCGACTCACTGAAAAAATGATAAAGGCACGCTATGGCTGAGCAAAGAATCACCTTCAGTGGACGTTATAACAATGGGGAAATGTAAGAATGACGCATCTAGTTAACCAGTTACCTATAATTCATAAAACACTAATACCTACTCACTTCAACAGAGCCGCATTTTTGTAATTGTTCCAATCATTTCAAACCATAAAGCTAATTTGATGATTTATTACTTAAATGGCTTTTCCAATACTTCCATGGCTGTTCAACTACTTACGTTGTATTTTCTACTGTTGCAGGTAGTTTTCTCTGACGAATCAACCATTGCAGTGCTAGATTATCTCGTGCAGAGTGTAAGAAGGTGGCCTGGAGAAGAATTTATGCCCGAAAGTCTAAGGGAAACAATACAATTTCCAACGAAAATCATGGTGTGGGAAGCCATGTCGGTGCATGGAACAAGTCGTTTGCACATTGTTGAGAAAACTAGGAACCAATAAAATTATATAGAAGTTCTTAAAGGTCGTTTATTGCCCAAAATGAGAGAATGATATGGCGACAGACCTTGGATATTCCAACAAGACTCGGCATAGTGTGCAACAAAAGGAAGTTCAGCTGCTTCCATGGCCAGGAAAGTCCCCGGAGAGGAATTCGATTGAGAGTTTATGGTCTGTGTTGAAATATTAAATACACACAGCGCCCATTACGAGCAAGCAGCAACTTATATGCTATCTCGTTGAGGTTTGATTCAGATCTAAGCGAATCCAGGAAATGTGCAAAATATTGATCAATGCCATGCCAAGACGTGTTAAGGCACTCATGGATACTAAGGGTAGATGACTTAACACTGTGCCAATGTGTCAAAATAAATATATTTGCAATCAATAAAACTAGTTTTATTAGCATTTTTGTAGAAAATTTTCAAATGTTTAAAAATCCATAATAATTCCGCCAGGACTGTACCCTCAGCCTTACTGTCCACACTCCTATTCCTACCTCACCATCAGCTCTCACTCCTACCACCACCCCTTCTTTCCCCACTCCGTCTCCTTCCACTCTTATGAACCCCACTCCAACTCCTGCCTCAACTAATAAAACAATACCCTCAACTACACCGGCCTCCGCATCCACACCTACGTTCACAACTACACCTCCTACTCTCAACACCTGTCATCGACCATCCCCGACCCCTTCCAGGTAAACACACCTAATACGTATCCAGGCTCCAAAAACCGCACCATCTTCTACCCTTACCACACTCACGTAACGGACATCCCCGTCCTCACACACAAACCACACATCCAACACACAGCGCTAAGAAGCCATTGCGATGCCCCCGAGTGTCAGGAGGTAGTGAACCGTGCACTGCTTTCTCGCCCTGAATAAGTCGCTTGAGAGTAGTGCAACCTAACATACGCAGTTGGCACGGGGTTCGCCACATCCTCTCCAACTGGATACTAAACACACAACACTGACATAATACTCCTGAACTATACCAGCCTACATCCCCCAAATTTTAGGCTTCGCAAGGGAAGATACCACACTTGTCTAACCCCACATGGGCGACAGCTAGACTCAGCGATTCTGGTTAAACGCTATATACACCATACCCTCATAACCACAAAAGATGACTCCTTCATAGCCTGCAAAATCGATACAGACACTGGCCCAATCCTAATTGCCACACAATACAGACCATCCCGCTTATAATTACACATAGATGTCCCAATCCAGGCACTACGAAACCATAATCTCCCACTCTTCTTCATTGGGAACCTAAACGCTCAGCATTGTACACTATTTCAAACATAATAAACGATGCGGGAAGATACCTGATTCGCACCTTGCAGCGATTCCCCTGCGAGCACATCGGCTCTGCCTTCCCCCAACGTTCTTCGGCCCGCTGGCGAAGACTCGTCCCCGAACGTGGTCATCCGTAACGACCACGCCACAAAATTCCACACTAACATCAAAACCACACGAAAACGAACCCCCTGCCCTTCCGGCCTTCCATCTACAATTATTATACATCACCTGCATTCCATCTACAATTATTATACATCCCCCTCCCAGTACGACTTCAGGAGGGCCCAGTCCACTGGCGTGGGGGCCACCATCGTTCCAGACATCATACAAAAAGAAAAACAAGCACGACAAAAAACACTCACTATCAGCAAGGATGTCGAAAAGGTGTTAGATAAAGTGTGGCGTGGGGGCCTCCGTTGGAAACTCAACACCACCAGAAAGCTTCTATCGCACTACTTTGCAGATAGGAAGTGCTACATACGATACAACAGCACATTATCACGCCCATTGACGCCACGCGCTGGAGTACCCCAGGGCAGCGTGCTGGCACCTACACTTTTCATAATCTACACAAATGACACTCTACGCCCAGAAGCAAACTGCACTTATGCGGATGACGAGATCATCTCGTCTCTAGCCAGCGCCCTGAAATACTCGCGTACCGTGCACAAATAGTACTCAACGAGAATACAGAATATGATGACATGTGGCTAATAACTACTAATCCTAAGAAGACACAGGTGATACTATACGGTGCACAAGACCACTGCATGCAGATCATACAAATAAACGATCACATACCCAATCCACAATCCTCAGCCCCCCATAAGACTTTAATACAAACCCGCAACAAATATACTCGGGGCAACATTTGACAAATACTTACGCTTTCACACAAACCAAAACAGCATACAAGCCAAAGTTTAACCTATAAACAACATACTGAAGAGGTTTTATCCCAGCAGTAAAAAAAGCAGGTACATCTGTACAAAACACTCGCCAGACCAATAATCGCATACGCACCAATTACACTAATGGCCGCAAGCGGAGTGCACAGGAAGTTCAGCTGCTTCCATGGCCAGTAAATTCCCCGGAGATGAATTCGATTGAGAGTTTAGGGTCTCTGTTGAAAGATTAAATACACACATTAAGCTCATTCAGAACTCTGCTCTGAAGCGCGCCTGTCACTCTCAACAGTACACGAGAGTTTTGACACTACACGACATGAATAACCACTAAATAACTACACGTTTACACGACTAACCCGAAAACTGGGGAAACTCGAGAGAGACTCCATATACAACCACGTTCACCGCATACAATACGCTGCTGCTTGGGTAGGCAAATTCCCAGCAGCACAACACCACTAGCCACCTGAACTATTATACACCTAATAGCAGCATCGCGGGACGTTTTCCTTGAATGTGAACGGACACTGACACGCCGAAGTGTTCATGACACTAAGCCACCACGTTTCGGCGATCTAGGCAATCCCATCGAACTATCAAGAAGCCTGTCCCTAGCCATCCCTCCAGCATCGCCAGTCAAACACCACTTTCGAACACCACACCATCATATACCTGGCACCGATGTATAGCCACCGGCCTATTTCTCTCTTTCTATCCCATCTTAGGTTATTTCCCAAACTCTCCTCGCCAACTGCTAGTTTGCTGCAACTTGACGACGGCAATCCCTCTACTTCTCTTTGTATTCTCTTCTCCCACACCCCCTCCCACCCACCATACACAATGCTCCTTCCTGACCGTGACCTTCCTTGAGAGGCAAGCTGCTCTTACCAAGGACTTGATTGGTCTAACGGCCGGCCAATCTTGCTCTCTCAGTATCCACGACCGCGGTTAAAGGGGGATAGAGCATCCTCTTCATCGTCCGCCACCACCTCTTCCCACCTCTCTCTTTCTCCCTCTCTATTTCTCTCTTTCTATCTCTCTCGCCTCTCTCTTTTTTTCTCTATCTCAATGTTGAGGCTTCATATTCTTTATGCGAAATTTCCCGAGGCTGGAAAGTGATAAAAGAAGTGATATTATTTCCAATGATTAAAAATAATAGTATACATCTACGCATGTGCATTCATACACGCATTCAAAGGAGACGGACGTGTCTTACGGAGCTCCCGATTTAAGATATTAACCAAAGAGTTAAAAGTGAACCCGCCTCTTAATACATGAGTTCACTCATAACCCGAATATGCCTCGCCAGTGCAACGAGTGCCAAAGATATTTACTATTATCTCTTTTGGATAGAAAAAATCCTAAAGACGCCGTTTGTATTGTGTGATGTTTAAACATCATAGCCTACACTGAAATAAAGGAATTTCGCAAGGAAGTTCAAGATCTTAAGGCAATCGTAGACAAACTCTTAAGGAACACTCCAAATCTGGATATTACGACAATATTGAAAGAAGACATAATTCCACCACCATTGCCTTTAAACGATCTAGACGACGGATTTAGAACCCTAAACAGATATAGAAGGAATGACAATGTTATTAATCAGATCTCCGGCTCTTCTGTCCCTCTAAACAACAAATATTCTACTTTGGCAGAGGAAATTGGCGATGACACGCCCCCAATCGCTCTTTACGGAGATTCGTTTAGAAGACACTTGGACGAAGAGTTCTGCGCTAGAAGACATTGTAAGAGAAGACAGCCTTTCATTCCGGAACATGACATAGTCGATATTGCGGCAACCGTTCACGCTGAAATAACCGTTAACGAAGAGGAATTGGTCATCGTATTGGCTAGCGAAAACGATATAGGAGTGCAGAAGCCGTTGAAAATCTTTAGTAAGTACAAATTTCTTCTAAAAATTTAATAGATAAGCGTATGGCAGCAGTCTGTTTTGGGATAGTGCCTAGAATACGATGGATAGACTACGAAACAGACCAAGCAGTTAAAGTAAATAATATTTTACCCAATTTATGTTCATCATTAAACCTAAGATTTATTAACATTTCGGACAGTTTAATAAACAAAAGGGATTTCTCTATGGAATGGATGGTGTTCATCTCAATGTTTAAAGATGGCACGGGCGGGTATGCTTTTAGATAAATTATAAACGGTTCATCAAATTTTCGCAATGGCGCAATTCGAGGAAAAATTCTTAACTCATGGTCGCACTAACCGGATGAAAATAGCTCAGGATAATAACAGCTCCGCACAGGGTAATGTAACTAATAATAATAGTATAAAAATAGATAATGTAAAGAGAAGGTAAATGGCCACAAAAAAATAAAGAGCAAATAAAAAACATATTAAGGTGTACTATTGCAATGCTCGGAACATCCGAAATAAATTTAATGAACTAAATTTAATTTGTGGTAAATATCATTACGACATTCTAGCCATTACTGAAACGTGGTTGCATACAGCAAACCGGGACTCTCTATCGTCATTTCAAATTCCCGGATACACACTAATAAACAAGGATAGACCTCTAAGGGAAGGAGGTGGTATCTTGTTTTAGTTAAAAAGCGAAATAAAATTCGAAGTTCTAAATCGACATCACAGCGAGTCAATCTGGTATAAAATTCTCAATAAAACATTTTCTTCAGTTATGGGACTAGTATACAGAACGCGGAGTAGTCCATATAAAGAGAACCCTACATTAATTAATGATAAAAATTTGGTATAATTAAAGGAAACTTTAATTATGGGCTTGAAGTTCAGGAACCACTTGGAAATTCCGATCATAACTCATTGGATTTACCATCATAAATATGATTCCATTAATCAGAGAAAAGTGCAAAAGGTACCTGGATATAAATTAGCAAACTTCCAAGCGATTAGAGATGAATTAAAAGAATGGGATTGGCATAGAGAACTCAATAATAAAACACCTTCCTTTTTCAGCTTACAGCGTCATCATTGATCGCATTGAGGATCTTCAGACTAGATATACATCGTGACAAAAACAATTTAAAATATACAAGGGACAAACCTCGGATTACCCAATTTCTTAAGACTGATAGTACATAAACGATCACTTTATAATCAGTTAAAAGGCAGTCAGTCATTAGGGCAAGAATTTATCGACCTCCAAGGCAGATAAAGAGAGAATTGAATGCAGGTACGAAAATAGATTAGCGGAAAGGTCACGTAATAATCCGAAACCATTTTATACATACTATAGAATCAAAAATAAAGTCAGTTAAAATGTTAAAACATAACGATCGATTAGTTCAAAATGATCTCGAAAGGACGCCTATCTTGAATAATTATTTTGCTTCAGTTTTTAACAAGGATATTCCGAATTTAAATGAGGAAAGCCTAAAACACATAATAACATTCCAAAAATGAATGAAGTAATAGTTACGGCAGATGATATAAAAATGCAATTAATAAATTCAGTTCTGTTAAAGCTAGTGAGGTTGACGAAATCTACGCGCGAAATATTAAGGAAGTTAAGAACGAAATTTCCGCTTTACTCGTTTTTCTATTTAATTACTTTCTGGAGGCAATTTTTTTTCCCAAGGAATTAAAACTGTCCAATGTTGTTCTCATATTCAAAAAAGGTAGACGTGAGGAAAAGGAGAATTATAGGCAATAAGCTTAACTTAGCTTATATGTAAAATAATGAAGTAAATTATTGATTTAAAATTATGCAATCATTTGGAGAGAAATCAACTTTTAGTAGATAGTCAACATGGTTTCAGGAAAGGGAGGTCTTGCGTCACTAGTCTGATTCAGGTTCTAGTTTCGATGTGATATAAATATCTAGAATTTTTTAAAGCCTTTGATAAACTTCCGTTCAATATCCTTCTTTCAAAGCTAAAAGCTATGCTTATCCACGAGAAAACGATAACTTGGATTAAAAATTGGTCGACAGATCGTAAACAGAGGGTAATTTTAAATTGAGCGACTGTTTCTAATTTTCGTAAACAACTTAAGTTCTGGAATGAATTGCCAAGTAAATTCATTTGCTGACGATACTAAACTTGGATAGATAATAAAGGATAAGGAAGATTCAAACTGTTTACAAAATCGCCTGAGTATGTTAATTAAATGGTGCAACGAATTAGCCCGATTCTTAATAAAAATTGTGAAATATGTACCACCTGTGGTACATGTGGCATTTGGAAGGAATTCTGTCTGTACCACCGGTGGCGCATGTGGCCTTGAACGTGTAAGCCTACCATACATGAGCTTTGATGTCTACCTGTAGTTGCTAATAAATTGTTTGTTTATATTTTGTGAAATATATGCATGAGATTTATAAATAAGAGCAGACATCTACACATATGTGCACATACACGCACACACACAATATACACGCAAAACAAGGATGATGGCATGAAAAGAAGTGGCTTTGAATATATTTTCTGTCCACGTATCAGGTAAACAAATCTGGAGTATAATAAATGCATTAATTATTAATCCATTTAGAAGTTAGAAATACTTCCGTAATGCGTGTGGTTTGTAGTGTATCTACTTTATTGTAGAGATGAGTAATGGAAAAAGCTACTGTGATTTTCTCAATCAGTTTGATTACTATAATGCTGAAATGAATGACAATTTAATTATCAATAAAGTTTGCAGGTTTTACAAATATGATTTGTACATTCCTTTCTGAAGTTTAATTTCAGCCTTACCTAATAATTAGTGTCGAAAAATACTCCATGGCCAGGGCTGATCCAAACAGGATAATGAAAACAACAACAAAACAACAAAAAAATGTCAATGGTAGCTTTTTTTGGCTTTTTTTTTTGTAATCACGATAGCCTAGGACTAGGCGTCAATAGTGGCAAAGTGTATAAACACATACGAGTAATATAGACTTACTGGTTAAATAATTTCACGACTCCCCGATCGCCGAATGATTGATACAGATCTTCAATTTCACAGCGTGATTCAAATTCCTTGCTTGATAGAGGGAGGATAGATCCTCCCTTTTGATAATAAGAGGGAAAGTACCTCCAAAGACCTGCGGCGTTTTGTGATAAGATGATAAATGGTTTCCCATGGTTCAAATCACGTACAAGTGCTTTTGAATGACTAAGTAAGGCTTCTGCCACTAGATGGCGCCAACCAGCGCCAAATTCGATGGCAAATTTGGAATCTCCAGGGTGAATAAGCCTCTGTTCCATGGTCATATGGGTCATTTCATGGTTCTAAATAGGTACAATTGAACTTTACTCCTTTTGAAAATTGAACTTTAATCCTCCTGTAAAAAAGCGACGCCTAGGCCCGGCGCTTCGCCGCAGGTAAAAGTTACTAAGATAGACAAGTCTGTTCCTCGCACTCTCTTGATATAATTTCTATAGGCCAAAGTAGTCGCTTGCACGTTACTCTATGCCGGTCCGTAGGTCGCTCGGACGGATGGCAACCATTTTATTCTTCAATGAGCTTTTGAGAGTTTTGAAGGTCGTAAGGTCATATGGTCATAATTTAGAATAATTGAGAGCACGCGACTAAGGTGTGTTGACTTTGTTGTAGCTTTAGTTTCCTCTAGTTCGGGGGAAGTAATCAGAGCAACCAATAGTGCATGACTCACAAAATAAAAGTCTGTAAACCAAGATGACCTTCACAGCCGAAGACGTCGATAGAGTCAGGTCAAATGAGCAAGAAATATCAGATCATTGGTCAGGATTCATGAAAATACCGCATAAAAATGTACTAACGTTGATATCTTTATTACACAGATAAAATATTAACACATTTATATAGTGTGCGTTCTTGATTTCTCACGCTGTGTAAAATTATTCGTTAGCGAGTATGTTGAAAGTATCACACGATTGATCGAATTATTAAATAGTTATATGCAAAGAATTAGTTCTGGTGAATTTCAAATATCTAGAGATATTTATCTTGTATTAACCAAAATATCGAATAAAGCTTGTAAACAATAATTCCTTCGCACCCAGAGACAAGGGTAGGGTCAGGTCAAAAGAATGGGAAACAAGATCTAATCAATGGTAAAGATTCATGAAAATACGGCATGAAATTGTATTGCGGTGTGTATTTTATATTACACATAGAATATATATATATATATATATATATATATATATATATATATATATATATATATATATATATATATATATATATGAAAATTAACCCACAGGAAAATGAAAAGATGAATCCAAGCACTTTCGAACTATATTTGCAAGTTCATTTTCAAGAAATAGCGTGAAAATAGAGAAGACAACTTTTTTAGGGTACAAAGATACGTAGGGAACGCCCATTATATAGTACAGACCAATGGAAAAAAACACAAAAACAAGACAAAAAAATACCAGGAAAAAGAACAATAGGCCACTAATAACAGATATGTGCATCCATAAAACGATATACACACAACGCCATGTATATGAATGGAATATGGTTCGATGAAAAAAACATACTAGCAACGCCTCTCTTCCATATATGTACGGTTTGGTAAAAACTCATAAACCTAATAATCCTATGCGCCCCATTATAAGTTCGTTAGGCTCTGCTTCATATTCCTTATCAAAATGGCTTGTGAATCACTTATCCCCGCTTGTGGGGTCCATCTCCTAATCTCATATTAAAAATAGTTGTGAAATTATACAGAAGCTTAATACAATACCTTACTCCAACAATTTCATTCTTATCCGCTTCGCTGTTTGTTCTCTGTTTACTAAAGTTCCTTTAGACGATCTTCTTCCTCTCCTTTGCGATAAATTACATAATTTAGATCTCCCTGTACCGGTCAATACTTTCCTAAGTCTTATTTCTCTTTTTGCTAAAAATTATAAATTTTCATTCAATGATAAATTTTACCTTCAAAAATTTGATCTTCCGATGAGGGGTTGTCTATTTCCCACCCTCTCTAATTTATATATGGAATTCTTTGAAATGTTATTCTTGCCCTAAATCCTCGATTTTCCTATTGCATGGTACCGTTACATTGATGATATTATATGCCTTTGGCCTTCCTGAAAAGATATTAACAATTTTCTATGTAATCTTAATTCTCTAGTCCCTTCTATTAAATTTACCCTTGAAATTGAGGAAAATGGGACTCTTCCTTTTCTTGACCTTTTGATACATAGGACGCCGTCAGGTTTTAAATTCTGTTTATCGCAAACCGTCCAACTCCAGTTCATATATTCACTTTTATTCTTATCATAGTGTTAAAATTAAACGGTCTGTATTCACTTCTATGTTTCTGCGTGCATTACGCCTTGTTAGTCCGGGAATTTTGGATAAGGAATTGTCCAATATATTTGAAATAGGTAAAAAACTTTGTTACCCTCGTCAATTTTTTCATACTTCATTAAAACTTTGTAAAGAAAACTTTTTATAGAACTGATAACTCACTGGTTATCAATTACAAAAATTGTCTTATCTTGCCATACTTTGAACCATTTTTTTGTCTCACCCGTATTTTTAAGCAACTTAATATCTCTGTAAATTTTAGATATGAATCCACTTTATATAGAATGTTAGTCCACAATAATACAAGGAAAAAAGGTAGAGTATATTTTATAGAATATTCTACTTGTAATTTACCTTACTTCGGGCAAACTAGTAAATCTTTATCTACTAGAATTTACCAACATAAGTATAATATTAGAAGAGGCGAAATAAACAGCGCTTTATTTTACATTTATTTGAAAATAACCACCCCATTGACTGGAATTCCGAAAAATTCCTTTATCATTCCGCTGATTTCACAAAGACAAATACTGTCGAGTGTTCCTTAATTGGCATCTTACCCAATAGGAACATTACCCCTGGCTTATTTAAACTCGACCCTGTTTTTTAAAAAAAAACTTGTACTAAATGAAATAACTTCATAATGCAGCTAGTTCTCACTCTTTATTCGTGTAATATCATTCGCATTGCCTCCCCCACCACGTGTCTTTGTTGTGCCTGTGGATTAACTCTTAGCCCTAAATGTTTTCGCTCTAAAGATATTCCTTTAAAATGTTTTTTTTTTTCATCCTCGATATTCTATTCATATCATTAGCGTTGTGTGTATATATTTTTAGGGATGCACATGTCTGTTATAAGTTGCCTATTGTTCTTTTTCCTGGCATTTTTTTGTCTTGTTTTTGTTTTTTTTGCCATTGGTCTGTACTATGTGGTGGGCGTTCCCTTCGTATCTTTGTACCCTATATAAGGTTGTCTTCTTTATTTTCACGCTATTCCTTGAAAATGAACTTGCAAATATAGATCGAAAGTGCTTGGATTCATTTTTCCGATTTTCCTGTGGGTTATTTTTCATATATATATATATATATATATATATATATATATATATATATATATATATATATATATATATATATATATATATATATATATATATATATATATATATATGTATATATATATATGTATATATATATATATATATATATATATATATATATATATATATATATATATATATATATATATATATATATATGTATATATATATATATATATATATATATATATATATATATATATATATATATATATATATATATATATATATATATATATATATATATATATGATAGTGAAACCACTGTATATGAGCCAAAAGTTTAATTTATTAGACTAGTTTCGTTATGTAGTTTATCATACCCTATTCGGTCGTATACTGAGAATGCGATTGTTACAAAAGTCTATAAATAGCGTACAGATCAGAAAAAAAACACAAAAACAAAAAGAAACACAAAACGGGGGGGGAAAAGCCATTAATCAGGGGTGTGGGTCTAAGATCGTTAACTAAGCTGTTTACGATGAGGTTACGGGAATGGGGGCTGCATTTCAATTGCCCATCTGACAAATTAAAATTGAAAATTGAAAAATAAAACCGAGATCTTCAACAAAACTCTCACAAAATTGCTCAAACGATCCAACTTAGACCTACTTCATCGTTTTAAACATACCAACCCATCACTTCCCCGTATGTATGGTCTGCCAAAAACCAACAAAAGAGGAACGCTACTCCGACCTATTATATCGTGTATCGACTCTCATGCATACAAACTCTCGAAGTGGTTAGACTACCTTTTTGTTGACGCTGTTGGATTGACCTCTCCTTCATACATAATCCATTCCTCTGATTTCATTGAAAAGTTAGGAAAATTAACATAAAATGAAGCCGCTTAGTAAGCTTTGATATAGACAGCCTGCTCACTAATGTCACAGTCAACGAAGCTCTTAATGTTCTATCAAAAATTAAACCTCCCTCTAGGCAAAAATAAAATTATGAATATGGTTAAACTTTGTTACTGACAATGTATTTATCAGCGATATATTTTTTTTACGTCAAAAATATGGGCTTAACATGTGTAATCCTTTATCGCCCATATTATGTAACTGTTATATGGAACTTTTCGAAGTATCATTACTTCCTTCTGTGATTCTCCATCATAATTTTGTATGGTATAGGTATGTAGATGATGTCATAACGGTTTGGCCTATAAATAGTTTAAACTTATTTGACAATTTCCTTAAAAATCTTAATCTTAATCCCACTAACAATTTTAAAGTAGAGTTGGAAAAATATAATTGTATATCTTTTCTTGATGTAAAAGTTGTTAGTCATTGACAAAATTAGCTTCACCGTGTACCGAAAACCAACCCATTCTAACTCTTATATCCATTTCTTTTCTCATCATGATGTTAACATTAAGCGAGCCGTTACATCAGGTATGTTTTTGAGAGCACTTAGGATATGTGACCCTTGATTTATAGGAGACGAGATTACATATATAACCTGTAGTTTCATTGAATTAAATTATCCCCTCCACGTGATCAATAAAAGTTTATCTAAAGTAAAATCTACTCATTACCATCCCAACGATAAAAACAAATTTAGTAATACGAAGTGTCTATACCTCCCTTTTTCTTCCCTTATTTATCAAAGGAGCGAACAAAGTTATTTCTCCAGGCCTAATCACATTTAAATCCCCTTTTTCTATCCTTAAATCTTTCCCTTCGACCAAGCCCGTGGATCAGCCAAGACAAGATTTGCACGGAATTTTATAAATGCAGGCCATTTTATTTGGTGGAGAATTTTTAATTACTAAGTTTTTTAACGTGAATTATTAGAGAATACATTAACATTAAAATATCTTAATAATTTCGGAACATGAGACAAGTTTTAATGTTAATGTTGTATTCTCTAATAATTCTACGTTAAAAAACTTAGTAATTAAAAATTCTCCCCCAAATAAAATGGCCTGCATTTATAAAATTCCGTGCAAATCTTGTCTTGGTTTTTACATAGGCCAGTCAACAAAAAGCCTACATGTGAGAATTAAACAACATAGGTACTGTTGTCGAACGGGGCAAACTTCAAATGCTCTGTTTATTCATCAATCTATTTTGAACCATCAAATAGATTGGTCTAAGGCGAAATCCATTATTTTTGTGCCCAATTTTATTGAAAGAAATTTAATGGAATCGGCCATGATCAAATTCTCCCATAACATTAATTTCAATCTAAGAGAGTCTTTTTAAATTAGATAATTGGATCATGAATAATATTTGTTTACAATATAAATTTAATTTGTTTAATTGATTTGTATATTGTAGTTCTGCGGATGGGCTATTCATTTGTCTTTGTTCTTCAGTAGGTTTGAATGACGTCACATTTCTCTGTTTATTGCCTGTTTCTCTATTCCATTGTTCTTCTGTCCCTGATGATGTAAACACGAAAGCGCTTGGGCTTATTCTGTGTTATTTTCCTTTGGGATATTTCAAGCATCTAAGATCACGTGTTTTTTGTTGATTATTTTTGCATATATATATATATATATATATATATATATATATATATATATATATATATATATAAGAGAAAGGGACATTAGAAAAAGACGAGAATCAAAGAGAGCAGAGGGCGGCACAATGAAAGCAATCCTTTACTGAGAAGACAGAAATAACGCCAGGTGAAAAAAGTTCGAAATTCCTGGCCGGGATTCGAACCCGGTTCTGCTATCAGGCACATTGACTCTACCTTGCCCATCAAACCCCATCAAACCCAGTATCCCTAAGCTAGGAACCTCCAAGGAATTTTAATACCACATCTTTTTACCCGCTCACAATTTAAAGGCTCATTATCCATGTCACATACAAAGTCCTAGTGTTCTTCTAATGTCCCTTTCTCTTACCTCTAAAAAACTGCTGTTTCTTGTCTCGTTGCACATTCGCGTCAAATTTCTCTTTCTCTTGTACTATATTGTTATATAGTCTGCAATACAAGGTTTCTGCATCTTTCTTTCTGTCTTCAAAATTGTTTTCTTATTGACGTTTTACAATTTATTATGTGGTCTCTTACAGATGAATGTTCTTTTGTCGAAAGAACAGACCCTGTTCGATGGTTAATTCCCATATGCGAAGAATAACGAGCCCCCAATGATCGCAGTGCTGCCGATGTATGAAGCCGAGAAATATACCTACAGTCCCTAAGCAGATCCATTATTTTAAGTTTCCAGAAATGGGAACTATAAAAAAATTGTGCAGACGAAAATTCTCACTACTTGTTAAACAATATTTCTCTCAAATTGAATCTAGATTCGTATTTGTAAATGATAAATCAATACAAATTTTTCTCCCTATCATGATCGAACACTTGATTATTAGCGCAGTGGTGTTGTCTCAAATTTATTTGTCCACGTTGTTCCTCGGTTTCATATATAGGAGGCACTATGCGATCTTTGGGGGCTCATTATTCTTAACATATGGAAATTAGCCATCGAACAGGGTCTGTTCTTTCGATAAAAGAACATTCACCTGTAAGAGACCACATAATAAATTGTAAAACTTCAATAACAATGAATAACTATAAAATCATAGCCAGCAATAAATGTCCGACCACACTCAGGATCGCAGAATCAATATATATTGTCTTTAAAACCTACTCTTAATTATGATAATTCGTCAGTTCCTCTTTATGTTCTGTAAAAACCACAACCTACCAAACCATACTCAATAATATTGTTCAAATATTCGTCAGTTGAAATATTTCATCGCTTAGTGTTAAGGTGTGTTCTTCAATATAGTTACGAAAAACCTTTTGTATATCATAACTTTGCAGTATTATTTATTTAAATTGCATTGAGTGAATTAAACATTCACCCTAATTTCCACAGTTATTACAATCAATTCATGTAAGCAATCTAAAGCTATATTTCTCATTATTGTTAAATTTCTAAGAATTGTCATATATTCCTAGTAACCAGAAGATGAGCGCACAAGCTCGGAACGTTGTTTTGAATAAATGGATTTAGAAAAATGATTGGATTATTTTTCGTCATTGGCTTTATATTGAATATATATATATATATATATATATATATATATATATATATATATATATATATATATATATATATATATATATATATATAAGTAAAAGAACTCAATGGCGAGTTCTAGTATATGATAGTGAAACCAATGTATAGGAGACAAAATTTTTATTAACGAGACTAGTTTCGGTATGTAGTTTATCATACCCTCTTCAGTCGTATACTGAGAATGCGATTGTTACAAAAGTCTATAAATAGCCTACAGATCAGAAAAAAAACAAATCCCACAAAGAAAAACAAAACGGGGGAAAAAGGTTATTAACCAGGGGATGTGAATCTAATATCGTTGACTAAGCTGTTTACTATAAGGTTATGGGAATGGAGACTACATTTCAATTGCCCATCTGACAAATTAAAATCCAGAATTTTTCCTATTAATATACCTTTACATCAGCAAATATTTGCCCGTTAAGACTGTAACCTGCTACTTCTCGAGGACTGGATGAGTATAGTTAATAAGGTCAGTTTCTTTGCACTTTCATTTAATTTGGGTAAATGAAAATAGACTAAATGAAAATGTGCAACCGCGGTGGAACAAACGCAACTTCCTGGAAAAAAGAAACTTGCTCTTAAGAGATGAGGAGAAATATCACACGGGGTATATTTTCAACATTAGAATTAAAACATACAATCACCATATCACGTAACATAGGTGGAGTTCATAAATATGTAAAGATTGCTTTAATAACGAACGTCAACTTTACAAATTAAGAGTACCATATTGTATATTTCAAATAATAAATAAATCAATAAATTTTTGCACGTTTTCAATTAAGCCGCAAAATGAATTATTTTCTTCAAGAATCTCTGCACACTGGACTTTTATCAAACCAATCTGGCTAACGCAGGCCTGTCTAGGTTGAAAATAAGGATAAAACCAAGGATGACATCCGCTGACTTTATTAATCAGATGAGGGAAAGTGACAGGATATAGAAGAATGATCAGATCTGAAGGTTCAGAAATACGAAGGAACTGGATAAGGAAAATTCCTGCAAAATGATTCAGAGCAAAATAATAAACGCACACGAAATAAATTTCTTATTCCCATCCTTTAAGTAATTAATATTCATATTATTAGTGAAAGTTCTTCTGTTCAATGCGAGGTCAATCAAGAACAAGTTTCTTGAGCTCCGTGGCCTCGTAGCAACAGAAGGACCTGAGATGGTGGCCATAACGGAGTCGTGGATAAAAACCTCAAGCCGAGATTTTGGGGGTGAATTCACGATTTCCGGTTACCAGCTCTTCCTGAAAGATAGGCCAGACAGAGAGGGTGGCGGTGTGATGTTGTATGTCAAGGATACTCTCAACTCGACGGATTGCAACATCGTATCCGACCATGAACTACTAGGTGTTGACCTAGAGATAGGTCCTGCCAGATACAGGACCCTGGTGCTTACAGACCCCCTGCCCAACTCTTAAAACAGGACAGGAGTCTGTACCAGCTGTTGGGCGAACTTGTAAAAGACAGAGTGTGTATCACCATGGGTGACTTTAATACCCATGTTGATAGGAAACCGGAGAACCCTGTGGCGAGAATGCACTACTCCTGGAGTTCGCGAACAACGAGTTGCTGACTCAATGGGTGAGAGAGCCAACGAGAAAAGACAATATCCTTGACTTGGATGACATCGTTGAGGACCTTTCTGTTGGCGAAGAGCTCAGTGGCAGTAACCACCGACTAATTAGATTTGTAGTCAAAGTCCCCAAGGCAGAGCCTGTAACTAGTAAATCGAAGAAACTTGATTTCAGAATAGCAGACTTTGCAGGTCTTCGTGTTGGACTGACTGACGCGATGCTAGAAGTGAGCAAGTCTGTTGAAGACTCGTAGAAGAGTTTCAAAACCACATTCATGAGTCTTTAATCGCGTTTTATCCCTCTGAAATACCCCGTCGATCTTCTGTTCAACCAAAGTGGTTTAATCGAGAAATCGGCCAACTGCTTAGGGAGAAGAGAACTGTGTACCGGCAATCAAAGATCTCGGGTGACTTTGACGAATACTGGAGGCTATCCAGGAGAGTGAAGTCCAGCATAAGGGCGGCTAAGCGGTCTGAGGAACTCCGAGTGGCGAGACTTTGTAAAGAGAATCCCAAGGAGTTCTTTGGATTTGTAAACAGCCGTAAACCAATCCGTCGAACGATTGGCCCTTTGAAGAATAAGGAGAGAATATTAAAGCACTCAGATTCAGAAAATGCTAACCTCCTCAACGACTACTTCTCTTCAGTGTTTACTGAAGAATGTAGTCCCGTCCCCCAGCCAACGGATTCCTACTCGGGGAAAAAGCTGGAGGATATGGAATTCACCGAAGGAGAAATAGAAAAGAAGATCACTGACCTAATGACGAATAAGTCAACTGGAGCGGATGGGTTTCTACCTAAAGTGTTGAAAGAAGTGCGCGATCAAGTGTCACGACACCTGATCGCAATCTTTAACATGTCAATCTGGACCGAATGTGTTCTTAGAGACTGGCGTGAAGCGGAGGTGGCTCCTATCTTCAAGAAAGGAGACCGTAGCCAACCGTCGAACTACCGACCTATCAGTCTGACTTCGATAGTCGGTAAACTCATGGAAAGCATGATGGTGGAAAAAATGACGTCGCATTTAGAGTCAAAGCTGCTACTGAGGAGTTCCCAGCACGGCTTCCGAAGGCAACGGTCATGCCTGACGAACCTTGTGGAATTCTTCCACTTCGTCTTCAGTGAGAACGATCGGGACAAGGCGGTGGATGTGGTGTACTTAGACTTTCAGAAAGCCTTTGATAAGGTACCACACCGCCGCCTTCTCCGGAAAGTGCGAGCGCTGGGCATAGACGGAAAAGTAGCAGGCTGGATAGAGAACTGGCTAAGTGGCAGACGGCAACGGGTGGTGCTAAATGGACAGGCTTCTAAGTGGGTGCCCGTTACTAGCGGGGTGTCTCAAGGTTCTGTGCTAGGACCACTACTATTCATCATCTACGTCAACGACATGGACGGTGACATGGTTGCCAAGATTTCTAAATTTGCCGACGATACCAAGCTTGGTATGAACGTTGCCACGGATGGAAATACTGCCCGCCTGCAAGATGATCTTGGGAAGATTGGGGAGTGGTCGGACACGTGGCAAGTGCCTTTTAACGTGAACAAATGCAAAGTGATGCATATCAGCCACAGAAACCCCCAATCTCAGTATATCCTTAAGGGCACTGCTCTTGAATCTACCGACACTGAGAAGGGCTTGGGTGTAACTATAACTAGTGACCTCAAGTTCTCGAGGCAGTTTATGGAGGCGGAGAAGAAAGCCCAAAGGATGCTAGGTTATATAAAGCGCCAGTTTAGATATCGGAACAAGGAAATAATACTCTGTTTGTACAATTGACTTGTCCGACCGCACTTGGAGTATGCCGTACAATTTTGGAGTTCTTCATTTAGAAAGGACATCGCGAGATTGGAACGCGTGCAAGCCAGGGCAACCAAACTGATTCCCTCTACCAGACATAAAAGTTATGAATATAGATTAAGGGAATTAGATCTGTTCTGGTTGGGAACCCGTAAACTCCGTGGTCAGCTCATCGAAGTTTTCAAAATATTTCGAGGGTTCGACAATGTTGATTACAGGGATATTTTCACCCTTAATGAGAGCAGAACAAGAAATCACGGCTTCAAATTTGAGGTGAAGTGTTACAACCGCGTCTGTGTGGCAAATTTTACGTACAGTATATGCAGTAGCTGGAACGTACTTCCGATGGAGGTTGTCAACAACAATTTTGTTGACCAGTTCAAGACAAGACTAGACAAAGTCTTGAAAAGTGGCCGTTTAGGGAGGACGTAAGGCAATTGAGTGGGGATGTGCCCGCTCGACAGCTAGTCCAAAAGTACCCTCATTGAATGGACCGTAAGGTCTTCTAGGGTACTTATTTTCCTTGTTACTCTTTTTATCTCTCTCTCGCGCACGCTTTCTCTCTCTCTCGTCCCTCTTCCCTCTCTCTCTCTCTCTCTCTCTCTCTCTCTCTTTCTCTCTTTCTCTTTTCTCGTGAAAGAGAGAGGAAGGGATGCGAAGGAAAAAAAAGGAATGAGAATATAAATGAATATTAAAAGGAGAGACAAATCATTAGCAACTGCTTAAATAGCCCAACTAATACCAATAGAACACACGATAAATGACGTGCACCACCCCTTAGCCGGAGGTGGAATGCCAACGTCACAACAACGCCATAAAGCTAAACCAAATCATGTTTCTTTTTCTGTTCACGGCGGTGGGCGTGAATTCGTGCATGAAGCGTGCGTGAGGCAAGCATGGAATGGGATTCAATGAATCAGTCGATTTTCATTATTCAGGAATCGCATCTTTTAGGTAGTATTGTTTACCTTTTACTCTCCCTCTACCAATCTTCATCAATGGCCCCAATTTCTCCCTCATTTCCTCCTATCTTTGATCTCTAGAAATTTGGCTTTTGTGCCAATTATATCTTAATTTTTCCCCACGAAAGTTACCCGCCGATGCTTTTCTTCTTCCTCCTCGATGACAGATGCTCATTACCACGAACACCTCATCGAGAGACCTTGGTTGAGAAAGACTGGGATTGGCAATTCTGAGATTTATTCCGACAGGTCGATTACTTTGAGGTGATGACATATGATGACTCTAACTAGAATTCTAATCAATATCTAAAACATTATTGTAATCGTGCGTTTGCCCCTTATCTTCTTCCTATCTTCACACAGCTACAAGGGCAAATACATGATTTTGTTTGAAGACCTAAATGACAAAAGTGGCTAAAATCTCGAGTGATTGCTGGAAATCAGGATTTTCCTAAACTAAAAATGTCCCCGCGTTGAATCGGGGGACGGAGAGGGAAAAGTTGAAACCCGTTTCGAGAGACACTTAGAACAGTGCAAGTATTTAACTCATTCCGAGCGAAAGGCATTTAGCATTGTATAAGTATTTTAGTAAATCCGGGCGAGAGATGGTTCTAAGTTAATTAAAACCACCTGGTTTTCGCCGGGAGCTTATCACATAGGAATTAAAGGAGGGTCTCAATACTAAAATAAGATTTTCCTCAAGGGGTTTCCGCTCTCAGCCTCTCTGAAACTGGATACAGCACCACCACCTGGATGCATTTAATGTTGCCAGAGGAGATTTCGAGGATCAAAGTCAAAATTTAGTGGGTCGTGGCTTGCTGACGTTAATCTCAAACCAAATAATAAATCATCCACTAATTGGCAAGTGTCTCATGCATTTTAAATTGCGAATTTCTGCCGATGCGCCCCACCCACCCCCTCCTTTCAAAATATCCCCCCTTCAACCCCAAACACCCCGAGACGCGCCAAACGCACTATCACACCCTTCATCATACCAACGACACTCCCACCCTGGATCTTTTCTGAGTTTAAAAATTCCAATGGAGACTCGAATGTGTTTGCGGGGACATCACCATCCATCAATCATCACCGAGGAACGACCTGTTTTATGTTAAAAAGGCGGTGGCTGTCATGAGAGAAAGAACATGATCTTGAATTTCCTCGGTTGTCAATGGGGACCGGAGGCAGAGCCACCTAGTACCAAACACTTCTATTTGTCTGCCCTGGATGACGACCATGAGTGTAGGAGCAGAACTGAAGAGCAACTTGACGATGACGTAGGCAGGAAATTGTGCAGATGTTGCCCCAAGGTGGTTCTGAGTCAATACACGTGCCTCAGGTAGCGTAATTAGCTATAGCCCAAAGTATTTACGATTAAGGATGACTTTACTCGTCTCTCATTGTTCAATATTCTACTACTTCTCTAACTATTACTACTTATATCAATAGAATAACATATATTATTTTCATTCATCTTCCGTTCTTTTCTAGCACTCACAGCTACTTTCTCCACTCCACCTCTTTCTTTCATTATTAGTACCTATATGAAAGTTTTCGATTATGTTTGTTAGAATAAACAAAAAACTGAAGCAAAGAACTAGCGAGTACATATCCACCAGAAAAGCTTTTGAAGTGATGTTCGTATTAAAAATGGTGAATTGGGTAAGGTTAAGCTATGCTTAAAGTACATAACACGAGTAAACAACTTAACGGGCAAGGTGCCGGCAGAATAAAATGGATTCCTACATTTGTCCCTTAAATTTGGGGTGTTTAATAACTTTCAACACGTCTGTAATGTATGACCAACCTTACTCTTTCATCACACCTCATCCCCGCTTCATTACCATCGACGACACCAGGCAGAAAGGAGAAGAAATGGAATTGGAAATGGAACAGTGGAATTGCTATCCGGCCAAAAGAAGCTATTAAAATAACTCTCGTTGTTCAAGTCGTGGAAAACCTAAAATACACTTAGAACTTCCAGACGCAAGCATGTATAAACTTGCAAGAAATCAGCTTCTTCATTGATTAGCTTCGGAAAATAAAATAAAATCCAGCCATTAGTGATTTTAAACTGTTTTTTGCTCATTTTATTTCTGAAATATCGAAATAACACTTTCCGGCAATTTAATTTAAATCGAATTTCAACTCTGAATTTCAAGTGGAATTTTTCTTTTTTTAGGGTAGAAAGAATACCTACATATATCGTGTTCCGGCACCTGTCGCAAAAGACGACTAAACCCGGATAGCGGTCGCTAACCTGGAAACCAGCACCCGAAAATTTTTGTGTGTGCGAGGGGGTGGGGGAGCGTTGTCACGAACCCCGTCCAATCATGCTGGTTAATCCACGTTGATGTGTAAAGAGAGTGGATGTATCGAATGTGAGGGCTGTATGTGACGTGGGAAAGAGATGGGGGGGGGGCTTAAAAGAGAAAGATAACAGATGTGTGTTTTGCCAGACAAACATGGAAGGGAATTAAGAATATAATGGAGTTGATGGAGTGCGTTTATGTGTGGCTCAGGGTGTTAGGAGTAAGTGGGTGTGGCAGTATGGCAGTGCTTTTGAGTGAGAAGTGGTATGTTGCAATGGCTGGGTATGAATGTATGAGCTAAAGACATTTGAGTGAAGCTGAATGTTCCAAGGGTGAGAGAATATGTGGTTGTATTGTATGAACCGAGTAATGAGAGAATATAAACTGAAAAAGAGAGGTTCCAGAATGACTTGAGAGGATTGGTGGATGGAATTGCGAATGGGTGTCGGTTGATGGCTGTAGTAGATATGAATGGACGAAGAGATGGCAGGAGAATTAAAATAGAGCAAGGAGTAGGGTTCTGTGTTATCCTTCAGCACAAGGGTGTGATGGAGAGGGAAGAGATGTTTAAAGTATGAATGATTTATGCCTTGTAAGAAAGAAAAGGTTGCGAGATCTATTTGATGTGAAAGCTGTAAGAGGCATGAATGTGGGATTGTGTTGTGCAAGGTTAAATTGGTTGGTGTATGAATGAGAAAAGGTGTGAAAGGAGTAAAAATCAAGAGTTAAAAATGACAAATCAGAGAAAAAAGAAGGAGTATGCGAGAATGATTGAGAGTAAAAAAGAGGAGCTAAGTGTGAACCTGGAAGAGATAGAGTAAATAAGGTAGCAATCTAAAAAAGTGATACTGGGTAGTAATAGAACTGGAAGGGAAAACAAAACAACAATTTATGGAATTACGATGTAACACGTACAGTTGCGATTAAAAAAATAGGTATATATATAGAAATGCTTATTATTGATGATGAGAATGTCCGAGAGATGCGGATGAATGAATATATATATATGAGTGTGAAAAATGCAGCGAGCTATAGGGGGGGCGTCGTTTCCTTACGGCCCATAAATTTGCATACACATGCAGTTGTATAGCTAGCGAGCAAGAAGACCATCCTTTTGAGTTTCATTCCTTGATCTAAGTAGGAAAAGGAGTCATTTCTCCCGTCGTTCGCCTCTGTATTTTCTATCCGATCTTGGCTTTTGCCGACCTCATATTTGTTTGGGGACAAGTTCACCAAACAGGAGAAAGAACAAAAGTCACTCCAAGTGAGTAAACAGAGCATCAAGTCGTAAATGATTCACTCAAAACAGACGAACTGCAATTATGTTATGTTTCTCCAAAGGCGCAGATTTCCGGACGATTTCACATCCAAAGAGAAGAACAATTTTCTCTCACTAGCCGCCTCGATCTCTCTCATCACCCGCTCCAAATCTTCCTAGCTATTTCCGAGTACCTTTCCCTCAAGTACTTTATACGTGATGCATTGGCGTGATTTAATTTTTGTCTGAATAAATCTAATTCTTAAAATAATTAATTTCATACAAAACCGCTTCTAATAAGTGAAAACGATTATTAAATTTGTTGGTGCATTACAATATTGAACTATTTAAATTATTTGTAATACCATTGCTATAGCGCATTGTTACTATTGATAACTTTGCGTATCCTGTATTGCAAGTTTTATTGTCTCACTCATATATTATAACTAGCGTAATTAATTACTAATATATATATATATATATATATATATATATATATATATATATATATATATATATATATATATATATATATATATATATATATATATATATATATTATATATATATAAATAAATATATTGTATAGGAATAGAATAATAAAGTACCAAAAATCAATCTCCCAGAGACTCTGCTTAGTCAGTCGATGCCTCAGTTGGCTTTGGAGTCAAATTAAATTCATAAGTTGTGGTCAGTCTGACAAGTATCAAGCCTCAACAAGTCGTGGCCGAACCCCACGCTTGGTGTTAAGTGTGGAAGGCCACAGAATGATTGAACAAAGTAAGAAAGCCGCAAATGAAGTATCTAGACAAAAGATGAATGAAAATTCCGATGGTAACTGTAAATTATTCTGTCTGAACATCGAAAACTAGAGGAACATGATCTAGTGGACCTGTAGCGAAAATCAATCAGATTTGGACTCATAAATTCAATTACCTCTTGGTCGATTTAGCACCTCTAGCCACTAGGTGTCGCCACCTGGTGGTCAACTTATATTATATTTGAACTCGGAGACCTCAATCGCCTTTGATAGCATTGGTTTTAGCTGGCTACAATGAGCCAGCGACTCGTTCCGCACAGAAGATCAACACAACACGAGATTTGCATGACTCAACCACTGCTTGCATCGCCGCAGTTACTAAGACTGGTAGGATAGTTGTGATCAATGGCGATACCAAAAGGATATGGTGGGAATAGTTTAACAAATTGTATAATGAGGAGTATTTATTTTTGAAGTTATGCGAGACTTCGGCTAAAGAGTAGTTTTATTGAATGCTTTGACATACGTTGGAGGCTGGGATAATGGTGTATGTTGCCATCATAACTGTTTAATATTATTATGGGTTGAGTACTGAAAGAAGTAAAAATGGGAAAGAGGATAACGGGCATGAGAAAGACGAGTAATGGCGAAGGATGAATTATTTTCTGCGTTGGTATATCCTGATGATCTCATGCTTCGAGCTGAGATCGAGAGAGAGGATTTTAAATGGGAGGGAAACAATTAGAGCTTGAATGAATGCAGTTTTTGAGTGTGTAATATGAGAGGAAGCTGCATGAGTGTACATATTAAGGGAGCAGAAAGAGAGATTAAAACCGTCACGAAGAAGGACGAGGAACGCTGGGCCAGACTATGAGAGAATCGAGCTACTTACGGTTATAAAACAGAAGCATGGACCATCAAGAGCGCGGAGAAGGCGCCGCCGCCTCACCGCGCGATATCGAAAACCTCGCAATGATTCACCCTCGCCCGGCGCTGTGTCTAATTAAGAAGAAGCCCTTGCGGGGCCTGAGGCAAATCGCTAACAGTTGGGCTATATTTAACCCCAGTTACAGGCCGTATAAATTCAGTATAGGCCCACCTTTTAGAACGAGGCACGACTATTTCTCGAGTTTATTTTTGTAATGTAACTTTCTATATCCAGAACCGCTAAGCATTCATCATTATCCTAACAGCCAACTGCACTCGTTCCTGTAGTTGTTCAATTTCACGCACTCGTCTGGAATCTCCATTCCCCCACTACTTAGCTTCCCCCTCGTCTGGCTCGAGCAGAGACGAGCGAAGGCCACCCACGCCCCTGACCTTGACCATCCACCCCGGGATAGATATAGTATATATATATATATATATATATATATATACGAGGGACGGTCAATGAGTTTTGTGAATCAGTAGGGCAAAACAGAGGAAGGGGGATGGATGTTTGTGGGGGTGTTAGTACAAGTTATGACAAGTTTGGACCTGCAGCCGCACGCTCCTGCCTCGTTTATTTAAGAGGCAGTAGCTGATCGCAGATCGTCAGTCACAAAGGTTTCAACAATGGAGAAGGTTGAGCACCGCGCAGTGATCAAATTTTTGACCAAGGAAGGCAAGAATGCAAAAGAGATTCCATGAACGCATGGTTGCAGTGTACACCAACACTGCCCCTTCCTATGCAACTATTGCTCGCTGGAATAGGAGTTCCGCCATGGTCGTGAGTCCCTTGAAGATGACCCCCGTCCAGGACGCCCGTCAGACGTGACCAACGAGGACAATGTGGCCCGTGTGGAGAGGATGAACCTCGAAAATCGATGGGTGAAGGTCAATGAAATCGAGCGAGTACTTGGAATATCACGTGGAAGTGTTATGAACATGATCCACGACTATTTGGCCATGACTAAGGTCTCTGCCCGTTGGGTCCCTAAAAACCTCACGCCCCATGATCGACTTCAACGTCGTCAAAGTCCACAAGGCCAGAGTTGCTCAAGCTGCCCTGCGCGAGTGCGGATTCGAGGAGCTTAACCATCCCCCCTACAGTCCAAATCTGGCCCCTAGCGACTACTTTTTATTTTGCCAGCTCAAGGCTACACTGCGTGGACGGCTGTTTGGGGACGATGAAGATGTCCAGCTCGCCGTCCAGGAGTGAATTGAACAGCAGTCGGGAGATTTCTGGTTGTCGGGAATTCAAAGCCTCAGGGACAAGTGGCGCAAGTGCATTGAAGTCGAGGGTAGTTAGATTGAAAAATAATAAAACACTTTTCCTCATATCTCGTTTCCTTATATCCGAATTGCAAAACTTATTGACCACCCCTCGTATATATACCACCAGTCAATCTACGACATCTGGCAACGTTGATTTTTAGGATTTGAACTATAACACGTAAGTAAATAAAATATTTCGGATAAGAGCAGTGCAGATGGACGATATGAAAGAGATACTTAGTAAGCGGAGGGATGATAGGGTGAGGAACAACTGATTATGAGACTCCTTTGGTGTGAAGAAGCGTATGAACGAGGTTGTAATATAGATTTTAAAAGAATGGGTTAAAAGAGACTTGTGAACAGAATATATGAAAGTAAGTGTCAGGGTTTGGGTAGGGTCGGCAAACCACATAAGAGGTGGGTTGATTGCAAAAAGGTGGCTTGACGTTACGAATAAGTGTTTTTGAGAGAAAGAGATTAGTGAGGAGCAATCGGATGATATTGTGTATGATAGGTGTGTGTGGTGGTGGTTTGTGAATGCACGTGCTTTGGGAGCATTCTACCCAGGGATGAAGCCGGAGTGTAAGAGATGCTACAGCACATTTTATCCCATCGTTAATGAAGGCTTTTCGGTTTGGACAAAATATGTGACTTTGTGCTTGAGAAGGCATAAAGGGCGGGGTGGAAACTTCACTTTGTAGAAAGGTTGTAAAAATTAAATACAAGTTCAATGCAATTATCACATTTAATATCTATTTTAGACCTTGAACCATTATTTTATGTGATTTCTCTTCCTAATCATTTGAATGTGACAAAACAATTAGCCGCGTGATCTATTAGTCAAATTGGTTTGCTCTTGACAAATAGTTTTCTTTTAGTCTGCATTTGTATTTATTCTGGCAGGTTTAATATTTATGATACTCTCACTCTTTTGTGTTTGGCCTAATGTTTTTTTTCCTCAAAGTCCCTTGGCAGAAGGTCTGTTGACCTTTCTCTTCCTCGATGTTTATTGCATATATTAGTGTTGAAGCACGAATTTACTAGTCAACAATTTCTGAAAAGTGTGTGCTTCTTAAATAAGATTAGTTAACTATTATGTATTTTCATGCACTGAATCCAAATATTCCATTGGAGACTGCCTATTGACTATAGGTTTAAAGATACGCGGCATGTAATATTTTATTATAACTTATAGTATGTGTCATTATGCTCCATTTACCCTGGTACTACTTTTCCATGGTTGAAATACCTTGGTGAAACCTTTTACAATGTTGGTCATTAACTGACCCAGAGTTCGCTGGAAAATAGTCAAAATATGAGTCCAAAAAGTGGATTTTAAGTGACATGTTACATCCCATGTTCTTTTTGTGAGTCTTGAGGAGGTTGTCCACCAAATCTTCATAGTTTCCTTCCCTTCCGTTTCCGAGAAATCCCTTGGCCACTAACTTGAATGCTTCCCAAGCAGCTTCCTCCCCATGAAGGGCTGATTCAAAGCCACCATCTTTAAAAAGCTCTCGAATCTGAGGACCAATGAAAATTCCATCTTTTATCTTAGCATCGCTCGGTGAGGGAAATTTTATTCTAAATACTTGAATACCTGACCAGGTTTGTCCATAGTTTGTCCAATTTTTGGTATGGTCTGTTAGCTCCCGCCACGTCATTGACACAGAAAAAGGCATTATTACTTTACTCTTCCTGTTCAACCATTGGCGAAGGTTAGTAGCACAAGTGTTGTAGCATATGTGAGGAGCCCAGTTTTTATCTTGCATCCCAATATAGGTGATATGCCTTTTTAACCATAGCAGTTATACGGCACTTCTGTGATGCAAAGGTAACCTCACCACAAATGTAGCAGAAGTTTTCTGCCTTATTCCCTCACTCAAGTACGACGCATCTGAAAGAAGAAAACAACAAACAATTAGAAGATAAACATAAAAAATGATTTATATATTTATTATTATAATGCATTGCATGACAGCTTAGCAGAAGTATTTATATCATTCAGTAGGAAAATAAATTTAATATCAAATGCCTCACATACATATGAATAGTTTGCTCAATGAGTATTTATTATAAGTTTAAAAAGTGTTTGACTAGGAAAACCACCTACTTTTCACTTCAAAATGTAAACTTGCACAGCACAACCATCATCTATGATTGCTGAAACAATACTGAAGGGCACTGAGACTGTGAGTGTGGTAAGAAACACGCTGCCAAAAGCCTGTTGGAACCTGTTGTGACACGTAGGTGTATCTTGAAAGCTAGAGCTAACAAACAATTTTAACCATGATATTCATTATAGCACCTAAAATTAGTTGGAAATTTCTACTCTGGTTTCGGAAGCATTTTGGTTGTTGACCAGTGAATTATTTACAGTCCCGGAAAGCTACTGCTCGGTTATGTTCAGACAGGCATTGAAGTCTTCACCTTCAAATGACATTAGTTTTTTTATTATTAGTAGTAAAACGTTCTGGTCGATCATGACTGGAATTCGACGTTAAAATGGTGGTTTCCTCTGGCTATTAAGAAAATTTTATAAATAACATGTTTAAGATAGTATGCCAAATTGTTGATTGATCAAGAACTATTATCGTCATATTCATTGTAGTTAAAGTAGTTATTGAACTCCCTAGACTAACATTTTCGTAGATTATATCTACTTGTACGATTGCGCCTTTTCCATATGGAGTTGGGGTTGCGTAAATTTCCAATCAATTGCTATGTAATGATCGAGTTCATTTACATATTTCTCCATAGCTCGAAACACCCATTTTGGAAAAGAAAATTGCCAATTCGAACTTGATTATTTATTCCTTGATCTTTACTCCTCTTTTTATTCCATTGAGTCTGTCTTACTTTCTGTGTGAAAAGTTAGTAACGTACATAGGTGGGCGTTATCGCGATAACGATATCGTGTTATCGGTTATCCGATATTCCCCCCCATCGCGTTATCGATTCATCGGTATCGCCGATACTTTTGGTTCCAAACTAGCAATAATCGATAATTTCAGTTTTTGGTTCCAGTTTAGCACTGGGGAGAGCCGCGCGTACCTTGAGGGCAGAAATAGATAGGTCCAAGCTGGGAACCAGCTGTCGGACGAGAGGTCACGATGTTTTGCTCGTGCGCGCTACCGGTTTTACGCGTTCTTGGATGATTTTTCCCTATGTTCACGTGCTTCTTCCGTTCTATATTTCGTCAATAATCAATATTGTATTATAATTTTGGATTTATCAATTTATCGGTTATCACCTTATCGGGCGATAAATTTATCGCCAGTTATCGATTATCGGTTATCACCGATAAGGTTATCCTTATCGATTTATCGGTTATCGTGATACATTTTTTCGTTATCGCGCCGACCTGGTATTAAGGGATAAAATGCCCTAAGATGTTACGTTACTAACGTAACATCTTACGGCATTTTATCCCTTAGTACTAGCAGGATATCTGGTATTAACTAGAAATGAGCTAAGAGTACGCAATTCACTTAGACCCTTCCCCTACCTCCGTAGAACAAACGTCAATTTATATGATTTTCATATTCATCCCAACCTTTCTGTAAATCAAGTTAAATAGTAGAAGAATAAAACCTCTCTGCGTTTGTACATAATGGATTTAGGTCGATAATCATATTATTTGGGCTGATTGGTAATCAATAAATGACGCCATAAAAGGATCATCGCCGCCTCACCCAACCCTGGCCCAGAATCCCACAGAGAGCGTATCTTCAAACAGGGCCTTGGGCCCAATGGAGCCATGCCTTCATCACCTAATATAGGTAAAGAGAAAATCCATCTATAAGAGTCGTCGTGAATCCATCCCGAGATTCACCAATAGGGAAATGACAAATAAAGAAGAATGCCGATATTTGCCATATTCTATCTCGTTCCTTCGCTTCAGAATAAAGTTCCACACCCACCTGCTAGGTGTAGTAGAATGAATGAGCAAAGTTTCCAAATATAGAAGACTCGGCGCATTTGGCTGTTTGTTTACACGTTCACTTATCACCACTGTTAAAGGCGATGAGACCAACGAATCCTCGAAAGAGATCTGACTTGAGCTTTGCTTTGTTTTTCACTTTCTCGCACTTTTATAACTCGGCAATGAAAAGAGAAGAGAAGTTAAAAATATTGTAATAAAATGAATGCTTAAATGACTTCTTGTCAATTTTATTTTATTTCCATTCTGAATAATAAAAATATAATGATGATTCAAGATGTTTAAAACGTCTATGGATTAGTTGCAAATCCTTCCAGAAGACTATTCAACTAATTCACTTAAGATAAAATAAAAATAGCTAAATTAATTCCTTAAAAATAACATAATTCACCTCATCAAACTTTGTTAACACTTCTACTTTCTCTTAATAATCAAGTTCGGGCATTTTGCTGTCAGCTTATAGCTTAAATACTTTAAAAATTAGAATTTTCATTTAACGACAGTACGTTGCTGGTAACAGCCGAAACAGTGACACCATCTGATATACATATGTATCTCCATGGATACTTAATTAACAATTATACTCGATAATATATTTACTGGAAAGTAATTAATCTGCTTGATTGTATTTCTTGAATATGTATAACAGCTCGTGGTAGATAAAAAAACAGTCAGAATTCTCCATCAAAATGTATTATATCATTTACATTCTAACATCTGGAAATCAATTACAAAGCTGAGACAGGATTATTATCCTCTGTTACGAGTACATTAGATTCAAGGCATGCGAAGATGATGGAATTAAAGCAAACAATGCCTTGACTTCGTGATTTGTGATAGCAACGAGTTTTTTTTGTGCTATAGTTGTGAGGGTTGTAACTGAACCATTAGTAATATTTAGAATACCTCCCAAAAAGAATGAGTAAACAATAAGAGATAAAAGAATAAAATAAAATTAATAGCCGAAAATCTTCGTTCTAAAGTTGTAATAATGCTAAAAATCGAAGAAATTAACTTATTTTAGCGTTGTGAAAAATATTTAAACACACTCATACACGCGTTATAACAAAACCTCACAATAAATGAATTTGAAAATCATGACATCTTTATTGCGTGACGCAAGGCCAAGGTCAAAGCTCTGGCAAATTTATAGCGAAAAAAAAAATGAAATGATTGTGCTTGCCTAACGTTTATTATCGCTGATATTTTGTCATTTGTGAGAATGGGGTGTGTTAGCGGCACAAATACACGTGCACTTTTATATACACGTATACATTCACGTGACTTTTACTCATCTTCACAATATTCCAGCTTCGAAATAATTCGTGGAAAAAATAGTATGTTTTATTTCATTAGACATGATTTGGCCTCAAAAATCATATTTGCTCACCACAAAAAGATGCTTACAATAATAATGAATTAAATGCGTGAATCTGATTAAATGATGAAGAAAAAAACGATGAGGAAAGATAATGCAAGGGGAAAATATTCGCAAAACTTTCCGCCCATGAGCAGTGCAAAAAAGAAAAGACACGAGTATATAAATTAATGCTAACATATTTAGAGTAATATATTAATATTTGATCAGCACCTCTTCCCAACAGTTCAGGACCAATTATGTGAATGATACCTGTATTTTTCATCATGGTGGCTCATCTTGTCATAAAGCAAAAGCAATAACAAAGTTCTTGGCTGCAAATAACATCGAAGTTATTGAGACCTTGACCCGGGAAATCGCCAGATTTGAACCCAATATAAAGTTTTCGGGCCATAATGAAACTGGCGGTTGATAACCAGGAACCATCCGATTGTGAGCAGTTGCAGGTACTCATCCAACACACAATGGAGCAATATCAGTTAAGGACAAATTTGGTCTCCAACATTCTAAAACGAATTGAAGCGGTCCTAATAATTTTCTTATATGAAAAAAATATAGTAGTCTCAAAACTTTCTACGACGGGTTTAAAAGCCCTATAACTTTTTTTATTGTTTAACCAAATCAAATAATATTTAGACACAACCTAAGTGCATGCATAAAAAACTTAAAGATATATATTTAATCACTTCTATAAAAGTCGTTGTTGGTTATGTACATCCAGGTCATTTCCACCATTGTGCAATGAATAAAGTGATCTTTACACTCGATTCCAAAATTAGATTTTGTTGTATTACGACTGTGACTTTATTTTGTAGCTGCTGGAATTTTCCCTTTTAGTTGGTTTTGTCCCGGAAGCTTCGGACTTAATAAACTTGTAATAAAAAGACCCCTCAACAGGAATGAGTTTTACAGATCGCAGATACCTTAGGTATATTGAATGACCCACGATCCATCCTTGTTTGGGCACTGTCAAATTGAGCCAGTGCCGTATAAAGGTTCCCCAATGGAGAGGAGCGAAATCGTCTATAATTAGCAATTCATGACGTAGGCTCTAGCTTTCGCAAAGGCCAGAATTGTTCCCACAACATAGTTATGTATCCTACACTCGTGGCATTTCACTAAAAAGTATGGACTGAAACACCATTTGGGCCAACAGGAGCCAGGACTGTAAATCTTGGAAGATGAAGAGATTCTTCTTTCACCCAGTTTGGATTCTCACTTGCCCAAGTAATGATGATTAGGGTGATTAATATCCTGGTTCAAGTAAAATTAAGCTTCACTGGACCACAAGATCACGAGCAAAACACATAGACTTTGTTCCATTTCTGACAATTTCAGTAATAGAAAATAGCACATGTGTGCACTTATCTTCTTCATGCGGTTTCTGGGTAAGGCAAACTTAGTACAGATGTCATTGCTGTCCCATCAAAATTTATGTGCGGCTCGACTGCATTTTAAACGAGGCACGGCTTGAAGTGTGGGATCCTTATCAAAATGGTTCACAACCAGTGTCACCCTTTCTTCCCTTCGTCTAATTATTTTTCTCTATTTTTGCACACTACCAACGATACTCCTTTTGGGGAGGAGGCTTTTGACGGAATTCTGGATGGAATTTGCATTGAATTGTATAACACTGGATGTCACCTCAAACGAAACTACTCGTTTTGGCTTTCACATTTACTGAAAACTCCATAAAAGTTATTAATTACATGTGTTTAAGTTATGAAGAAACTAAAGAGTGCAAACTTATGTATACAAATACGAGAGCTTAGTTAATGGACGTAATCTATACAAACCTCCCCACACAATATTAGGCCCTGCTAAAACTAGGAATTATGAAATAACTTTGGGGTATTTTATGCGATATTTTGTTATAAACCATTTCTTTTTGTATTGTTCCAAGGGTTTTTCTTCGCAATTTCTTCAATTCTAAGCAGATTAAAAACAACTCAACCGCGACAAACTCTATGTATATATTTTGTGTCTAAATTTGATTTGCTTTCGTTAAAAAAATTATAGTATTATTAAAAAGCTATTCAAACAGTATGGGTTTGAAGGGCCATCCTATACTAAGGAATATGGAAGTTCCCAGTTTTACAAAGGTTAACGATCGCAGCCATGGTCGTCTTACAGTGTACCTCTTGGCATCATTTAGAAACTCGCTTCTGTTCACTCTTTTATACTGCAGTAGTTTTGTAAGGTTTCATTTTTAATTTAATACAATAAACTTGTCAATGTGATTTAAGTTTACGTCAACATTAAATAAGGTGGTAATAAAGTCAATATGACGAAGCAGTAGGTAAGGCAAGTTCTCTAATTTGTTTTATATCCGTGTAAAATTAGACAAGGCAACAGAGAAGCTTATTGAACATAACAGTATAAAGATGAGTGGTGTAAGAACGTTCGGGAATGGTTGAAACGCTTGAAAAAAGGGATATCAATGAAATATTGTAAGCAGAACCAAGTCTTATAGATACTTGATCCTATATTTGAAAAGAAAGAAACAACTGAAGAATGCGCACACTTCATTTATAAGCAACTGAAGAATGCACTAACTTTACTCATTCTTTTTATGTAAAATAAAACCTAAGATAAGTGAATACCATATTTGGAGATTTCGGTTCACCTTCTCACTTCTGATAACAGGTGGGAATTGAAATTGAAAAATGAAGTGAAATTAAATTAAAACTCTAAACTATAGCAAATGAAGAAGGCGCACTGAAATTTTCCTCAAGTGCAGAATCCACACTAAATTTTGTCCAAATGAAGAATTGGCACTTAAATTTGGTCACTAACAAAGAATTTTCACTTAATTTGGGGTAATTAAAGAATACACAATTAAATTTTGTCCAACTAAAAAATGAGTACTTAATTTTACCCAATTGAAGAATGCGCACTGAATTTTGAATCACCGATGGATGCGCAATTAAATTTTGACAAACTAATGAATACGACAAACAAAATTTATACAACTGAATTATGCTCATTAAATTTTATCAACTGAAGAATGCGCACTTAAATTTACCTAACTGAAAACTCCCACTCAAACTTTGCCCAGATGAAAAATTTGCACTTAAAATTTGTCCAAATGAAGAACTTGCACTTAATTTTGCCCAACTGAAGAATGCGCACGTAGATTTTATTCAACTGAAGTATATGCCCTAAAATCTTTCCCAGCTAATAAATGCGCAATTCAATTTCCCAACTAAAGAATGCGCATTTATTTTTTCCTAAATTTAGCCCAGCCGAAGAATGTGCCCTGAATTTTTCTCAAGTGAGCAATCTGCTCTGAAATTTGGTTCCAGTGAAGAGTTTGCGCTTTGATTTTGACAATCTGAAGAATGCACAATTCACTTTTGCCAACTGAAGAATGCGCACGCAGATTTTGTCTAATCTGATAATGACGCATGTAAAATTTGGCGATGCGCAATTAAATGTTGCTCTCCTTAAGAGTGCGCAATTAATTTTGCCTGACTGAAAAATGCACAATTAAATTTTCACGAACTAATGAATGCTAACATAAATTTAGCGAACTTTATAATGCGCAATTAATATCTGACTAAATGAACAATGTGGACTTATATTTTGCTCAGCTAAATATTGTGCATTTTGATTTTGCCATTGTGAGGAAAACGAAATTAAATTTTGCCCAACTGAAGAATGCACGCGTAGATTTTGTCCAGCTAAAGAATACACATTTAAATTTTGCCCACCTAAATAATACGTAATAATTTTTTCCTAAGTGAAGAATGTGCACTTAATTTTTCCCAAATGAAGAATGCACGCCTAAATTTTGCCTATCTAAGGAATGCGAACGTAGATTTTGTTCAATTGAAAAATGCACATTAAAAATTGCCCAACTAAGAATGCACAATTCAATTTTTCCCAAGTGAAGATACTGCTTATCAGCTAGATCAGGGGTTGCCAAACTTTTTTTTACAGTGAGCCAGATAACTGAGAGGATGAAGAGCGCGGGCTGCATAACCATTTTGTTCAATACAATATATTGAATACACAAAAAATAAAGACAACCAACATATTTATTTACCAATACGCAAAATATAAAATAGACCAAAAATAAAGACAACAAACATATTTATTTACCAAAAAGTTATCAAAGAAGGCGTCGTTAGCAATAAGATAGTATTATCACAGCCAGTGCGCACATATGCGAGTCTCACATACTAAGCAGCAAAAGAGGTTAGTAAGATTTGTGAACCTGGCGTTTGATTTTAAGATATCATCAATATTTGCTTTGTAATTGTTGCATCCACACTGCAGTGATGGGCCGGATGAACTGACCTCGCGGGCCGTAGTTTGGAGACTCCTGATCTAGCTGGTTCAGTTGTGCTAATCGCTACGCGGTACAGTGCTTTACTTGCCAAATTTTATCAGTTCGTCATAATTTTCGGGAAGTGGATTGTTGTTTCGCGTTAACCATGAGTGTCGAAGGTGGCTGCTTTCATACTTTGCTGGCCTCGATGGAAGCTAGTGAAGGCAGAAGGAAAAGAGGAGGATACACACAATGAACTTGAGAGAGCCACTCAGGTACTCGTTGGCAACGGATTCTCTAATAAAGAAATACAGACAGCTATAAGAATTAAAATGGACCGATGGTACCTGTCAGAACCCCAGAAGAACCGAAATACAGAAATTCTTTTACAAGAACAGTATGAGCCCAGAACACTATATAGACGAGAGAGCAATCAAGGACATTATTAACAGAGGAATAAAACCCACGAATGCCCCCAAAAGGATCAGATTAACCATCTACTATCAAAATAAACGGACATCAAATCTTTTTATCAAAGGTAATCCAAAACCTCCACTTCAACCCAAACAAAGGACCCATCTGATATATGAATACACATGTACTTTAGGAGACTGTGAGCTCTTACCTAACTCATATATCGGAATGACCTAAACCACACTCTCAAGAAGAATATCATTCCACCTCAACAATGGTGAACCTAAAAAACATACACAAGAAATACATACATGGAACTTCCCTTAACAGAAAAAGGATGAAAGAAAACACCAAAACTTAGATTATACTCCCAACAGACTCCAATTACTCCTCCTTGAAGCAATATATATTCAAGAAAACCAAACAAGACTAAATATACAATCTAACTCCAATGAAATCCTGCCAACTGCAAGAAGAGGAAATCGAAGGAGCAATCGCTTTCAATAAAACCTGCTTTAATTAATATATATATATATATATATATATATATATATATATATATATATATATATATATATATATATATATATATTATATATTATTGTAGATGGGTAGCAGTCTTTCTTGAATGCAAATTTTGTTGAAGACTATGGTATATTTCGCGCCCTAATCAATTTCCTTTGGCAACTGTCTTTTTTAGTCCATCTTGTAGATGTTAGATAACTTGTCCTATATTAATCTCTCTTTTTAATAAATGCGTTTGGTAAAACCCAAACTAAATTGCTGAGCTTTCGATCTTATTCGATCATCTTCGGAGCGTCTTTAGGTATTCTTTCCTCCTTTACCGATGAAGTATGGTACAGTCAGAATCAGGCTGAATGAAAAGAATGAATGAAATGAGTGAAAGGGAAAGTGGGAGAAAAAGTTTTAGATCCCCTTGCCCCCCTTCCTGACCATTGCCTCCCAGAGGAGGAACCCGGTCGGAGGGGTGGGGGCGAAGCCCGGTTCCTCCGACGTCCTCCTCCCTCGGGGCCTGAAGGCAGCGAGGGAAAAGAGCTCGGGAGAGGGAGAGAGAGGATGGAAGGAAGAAAGAAGTAAGGATAGGACAGACTGAAATAAAGTCAAAGACTTGAAAGTTGACCAAGTTGGCCTGAGGACCTTCTTGACGTGGGACCCGGACCCCGGTGTTTTTATGTTTTCCTAGCTTTTAATTGTTGCTATTTGCTGTACCTTTCCATGGTGTTAGTGTTTGGTCCATCTTTGGATAGCGGTAAAGTAGGAAGATGATTGAAGCAGAAGGAAGTTGGAGGTTTGCAGAGAGGTGCAAGTTTGCGCGGAGGTCACGCTAATCTATGTACTCTAAAGTAATTTTAGAGTTAAGTTTGAAATAAGTTAGAGTAAAAATGTGTATTTTTGTTTGTTTCTGTGTTTGTTTTGTTATTATGTTATATGTGTATGAGATAGGCGTTAAAACACTTATTAGCATTATTTGTTTTCCTGCTATGTTAATAACTCGAATTTCTATGATTTTTTGTAGCATAATTCTCGTATCTGTATCTGTTGTGTGGGCTCATGTTCTTTGGTTATTTATTTGTTTATTTTTCTCTTCTTTATTTATGTTGTTTTCCATTTCCGTTCATTTGCAATTTTTGATTAGTTTTGACATTCCTTGTGGGTATTAAGTCCAATCCGGTGAGTTTTGTCATTATTCGTGAAATTTTTGTTACAATCGGGTTTCCTTATTTGGTTTACATGTAAATCTCCTCTTCTATTTGATCCGCTTTGTTTTTCGCACTAAGAAACAGCATATGTTGTCTCCATCCTACTCCTCCTGCTATTTGATTATTTAATTCCTCTCCTATTTCTTCTTGTATTTATTCTATGATCTGGGGGGGGGCTCTTTTTTCAATTATTTTATTTAATGGTTTAATTTTCGCTTTGTTTTGTAAGTATCTTTGTTTTTGCCTCTCTAATCGTCGCGTGTTCGTAATGATATTTACTGCCTTATTCTGTATACGTTGCATTCTTATTAGACTGCTTCTTGAAACTGTATACATGGCAATTGTTGGATATATCAAAGTAGGCTGTATCATGGCCTGGTAGATCTTTTTCTCATTTTTCATGTTTAGATTTCTTAATCTGTAGAGTAAAGTTAGCATGCCTCGTGCTTTGTTTATTCTTTCGGTCACGTGTATCTTGTAACCATTTTTGGTAATAGTTAGGCCTAAAATCTTGCCTTCACCGTTATACCTGTATCGATCTCCATCTACGTATAATTTTAAATTTATCTTTATTCGTTTTAATTTTCCATTTGCGTTCATACTCGTTCAGATTTTCTATTTCTGTTGCCGTTACTCTGGCTTGCATCTGAGGGTTCCGATAAACACAGGGAATTAATTGAATGAAATCATCTGCTTATTGTATGTTCACACAGCCCTCGTTCCTGATTGGGAGAATGTCCAAGGTATACACTGAATATAGCGAAGGACTTAAGCACCCTCCCTAAGCGAGGCTCGCAATAAGCTTGAATATTTCACCTTGGTAATTTCCCGTGTCTATGCATGCATATCTTTCCATGACGTAGTCGCATAAAATTCTTGCTAAATAGTTGTTCATTTCTAGATTTAGGATTTTATGTTGTATGCCTCTTTGCCAGACTTTATCGAATACCTTCGATACGTCCCGGCATACAATGTCCATACTGCATTTCTCTTGTTTCACTTTGCTTATTTTTTCTGTAATCATGCTGAGGGCCATCTCCGTATTCCGGTTCATTCTGAAACCGAATTATTGATTGTTCCTGAGGTTGTTTTCTGTGAGATATCCATTTAATCTTGTGTTCAGGATTTTTTCAAACACCTTCCCGATAAAGTCGAGAAGGAATATAGGTCTGAAGTTTTCGACCTCCGCAGGCAGTTTTCCCGGCTTCGGTATGAATATCATTTTGGCTATCTTCAACTCATTGGGGAAGTATCCCGTGTTTATACAGGAGTTAAACACGTTCCTTATCCCTTCGGGTATATTATCCGGTGCTTCTATATAGTTTCTCCTGGTAAGGCCCGATTTTCAAAGGGGTTTGGTTTAAAATGTGGGATGGTATTCTTTAATTCCTCGATTGTGATTTTGGTGTTAAATCCATCCTTCGCATACCGTTTCTCTTCTATGTAGTGATATGGGAAAGTCCTCTCAATCCGTTCATTTACTTTGTCAATTATTTGGTTTTCGAAGTCTATATTATAGTTTTCGTTTTCTTCTTCGCTGATGTTGAACACTCTTTTCCGGTGTTCCCTGAACAATTTTTCAATCTCGCGTTCATCTTCGATTAATTTCCCGTTTCTCTCTTTACTCTTTATTTTCTCATTACTTTTAGTATTTCCCATTCTTTTTATCTTTTTCCACAATTCTGTGGGCAATAGCTCGTTGTTAATATTTTGAACGGCTATGTCCTAGTATTCTCTTTGTTTGTCCATTATTGCGCTTAGTATTTCCCTCTTCTTCGTTCTCAGATTGCGGTATTTTTCCCTTGACGTTCCGTTTATTATTATGTCCTTGTTTATCGCTTTTATTTCTGCATTCTTAGTTTTCATTTCGTCTGTCCATATAAAGTATTTAACTGTTAGTTTAGGTATGTGTTTCTGAGTATTGCATTCTCGTCAGCTGTTTGTATTCGCGTCCTTATTTTTTCTAACTCACCGTCAATTTCTTCTAAAGTAGCTTCATTTAGTCTGTTTGGTGCGTAGTCATTCAATTCTTGAAAAGAAAATGTTTTTTAGGAGATATTTATTCCGCCTCGCTTAAGCGTAACGTCAAAGGAAACGAGCCAATCCGGCGAGTGGAATTTTTAAGACAACTTTAATGTTCGATTCCAGCTCGTGGCCTAACTGTTGAGGGCCGGCTTTTCTTCGTTTATTAAGATGGCTTCTAAGATGTTCAGCCTAGCTTTATTTCCCTCTTTTCTTTTAATTGTGGTGTTGTCAACTAGAATATCTCTAGTTAGATTGATGTTGTGCGCGCTCTCCATATGATTTTTAGGCCCTCCGCTTTGCAGACGCATGGTTAAACGCCTCGAAAGGGTGGCAGTTGTCATGCCAATATATTATGAGATATTATAAAGCTTGCAGTCTTCATTGGGGCAGATAAGCTCGTAAACTATGTTGGTTGACTTTAGATTCGAGGAGTTTTGGCAGCTGTTGTTTTTCATAAGGAGATTTTTGGCTTTTGTCGTTTTATAGTATATAATAAGTTGAATTTTTTTCATTTGATTCTTAACCTTGATGTTACGGTTAACAATCTCCTTGATGTTTTTTTCAGCAATTTTATAGGTCGTGGACATCTGATTTCTGTAATACAGTTTGATGTTATTTACTGCTTCCTGATTACTTTTCGTTTTATCCGTATCTTTGAATTGCATATTTAAAAATGATTGGTGTTGTTTTTAGTCATGCTGTTCGAGAAACTGTTGTTCACGAGTGTTTGTTTACGCGTGAGATCTCTTGATGGAAAAGTTCCTATGTAGAGCAGCATTTGTATGCTCGGCGGATGTATGAGCCGATTACACTTATTTTGTACCTCTCAGGGCATTCACTATCCGCGTTGAGGCATCTTTCCATGTGCGTACTTTTTCTATATACTTTTGTGATATAGCTACCATTGATGTTTTGTAACTCAACGTCCAAAAAAAGCAGTTTATTGCCCGTGCTCAATTCCTAAGTAAATTTTAGCACGGAGTTCTCCTCAGATTGCTGTTTGATGTTCTACAGATGTTCTTCGTTAGCGATGGTCGGCCCCATGGGTGACCTCATAGCCACTCCATCCACTTCCGTGTATAGATTACCGTCCGATGTCCTGAACGGAGCCTCTGATGTGCATGAACGTAACTTATTCCTTAAGATGTTTGGGTGAAGATTTGGAGGAGACATTGTAGGATGGTGGTACAAATTTTGTATAATGATGCCGATGGTATGAGCGATAGGCACATTTGTAAACAGGCTATCCACATCAAGGGATACTATTAGTCCTGCTGGTCTTGTAGAGTGGAGTATATCGATAGATTCCTCCGGAGACTTTATGCTGTACTTTGAAGAGATGTACGGTTATATTACTCCCTTTCGGGTTTTAGCTAAACGGTACGTTGTTGTCGTGGCTTGAGAGATGATAAGCCTCAATGGGTTGTTCGGCTTATGATTTTTTACATTTCCATACAGATATCCTGGTGTGTAATCGCTGATGATCTTTTGGAAGTGAAGTGTTCCAATGAGTGCATTAGCTTTAGTTATTTGTCCATTTATTTTCTTTTTTAAGTCTTTTGTTGGATCTTTTTTCATACGTTTACATTTAGTGGTGTCGCTTAGGATGATATTAATTTTGTTGTTATATTCTTCTCTGTTTAGAATGATGTATATGTTAGATTTGTCAGCTTTTTTTTATGACTATTTATCTGTTGCTTTTTAGAGAGCTGATGGCCTTGCATATCTCTGGTGTTATAAGTTTGCTACCATTAAATCACCTTTGTTTGGTGGCTTCTGTGTGTAGTGGGTCTTTTAAGTTGGAGTTCGAACCTGTGTCATTGAGCGCGCCTTGTTTTTCCGAACACCACGCTGACCCCGGACACCATCTACAGTCCCCCTAAAAGAGTGCTTCAAGTGGCCTTATAAGCATAGCAGTATAGTAAGTCCCTATATGTTGAGTATTGAAATTTTGCTCAACTGAACAATGTGCACTGAAACTATGCTCTGAAATTTAGCTCAACTGAAGATTGTGCACTGAAATTTTGTTCATTTGAACAATGTGCTACTAATAAAACTAGCAGCTTTAGGGTTCCTATTGTTTAAATACCGCCGACAAATGACCTCATGGTATCGTTCAACAACCCCTGCCTAAAATTTATTGGCTGCAAGATATCAAAACTTTCAGAGCGGATCCTGTGTGAATTGTTTGAATGTAAATAAGAACCAGGTCAAGTTAACTCATGATTCTTATTATTTTGTGTTGGTTAATTGCGCCACCCGTCCCTTTTCACATGTGGATAATACCATCCGATCGGATAATGAAATTCCCATAAAAATCTGAGTGGCAATCACTGGCGAGCCAGTGGTAAACAGGCGCGCCGGTCCTCGCATTGGATGGGAAGGAATAACAGACGGTGGTACAGGCTTTTGCAACCCCTCCCCAGGGAGCAATGAACCCTTCTTGGACCAAACAAAGACCACCTGTTCGCATTGGGAGAGTGTAAAAATGAGAGCCCCTTTGGAATTCTCTTGGAGGAAGAAGGCTCTGTAGTCATTAAAGTTTTATTTTATTATCATCGACAGCATCCATTTTAGCCATTGACAGAAAATTTCCTCTCCTGAACTATCGGATTTTCTAGTTTGATCCATCGGCTCTATGATACACCCTACGCACTAACACATGTACGTTTTTCAACTTTGGGTCACTACTACTGGGACCGAGGAGTGTAAATCCATCGCTTCATCTATCGGAGTAGGTCGCTTAGCTTAAAGCTCTTTATTAACCAGGAAAGACAAGTTCCTCCCCTTCCCTTTACATCGTGGGAGGTTTGTACTAACAAATTGGAAAAGTAAAACTTGGTTTTATACTCCAATTGATTTGGATAATCTTTCTATCCATTAAATCTCTCGTTAGTCCCTCCTTTTTCCCTATCCTGACATGGTTATCCTAAGCTATTTCGTATGCTACCTTCACTCCCAAAGGTTTTTCGTTATTTTTCCTACACGAGATGCCGAATGGCTTTATTGCTGATCTAATCCATGTTACTTGGACGACGCTCACTGATTTTAATTCTGATATTCATTTTCTGCTGTCTGAAAAGGTTTCTCGAATATCAGACTGAAAAAATACTTGATGTGCCATAACTTGTTTCGACTTCGTTTCATATATTGAAGTAGACATAGATAACTTTGTGATTATTTGTGATACAAGAATATAGAAATTCATTACAATTTTTTTTAGCAATCAGTCAAATTCTAAGGATACTTCTTAACTTTGATTTTTCGCTTGTTCAGCTTATTCTCTTCACATTGTAGCATCCAGCTCTAGTTATGCATCTTGTTGGGATGAATCGGCCTTGATATCTGCTCTCAATCATAGCAATGTCGTGGCGAAACCTTTCATCTTGTTCGTCTCTTAGGTTATCTGGGAATTAATCGAAGTAGAAGTGGAAGAAATAAAGTTTCAAGGACATGTGTAAGCCCAGAGCTCGATACTCCTTAACAGGGCTGCCACAATTTCTTCGTAGTTTTATGAACGGTGGCTTCCAAGATAGTTTACTAAAACATTCACAAATGATTCACATGCCTCCTTTTCTAGCCTGCGTAATGTCTTGATGAAGTCACTATCATTATCATTGACCAAGATGCGGATCTAAGGAATATTCAAGTCCCCACCTTTAGCTTTGCTTCGTATACCACCTCACCGAGCTTCATACACCCATACTGAAACCCAGTACGCATTTGACCTGTGGTAGCCCATTACAAAGTGAAATAGGATTAACAATGAAGCCTCACAGATGAGTATCATATGAATCCTATGGAGGCTTGGAATGGGCACGTACATAATTATGCACATGCAAGTATTCTAAAAATGTATAACACTTTGTCATGCAAATAATAATATGACATTTTGTCATGTAAATAATAATCTATAACATTTTTTCATATAAATAATAACATGTAACATTTGGTCAAGTAAATAATAATTATACTGTTCTTGTAAGGTCTATAATCAAAATGAATTCGAGAATTTTTCACATGCATACGCACTCACACGCATATCACTTACTCGCGCATACGTGGTCACACGCAGAAAGGCGCCTCTCGCGATATTTTTTCCAGAACTTTTTTCTCTAGCTAAGCCAATATTCTGAGAGGGGCCAAAAAACATTTCTGTTAATATGCTTATCAAAACGCACCGAGTTGGGAAACGAGAAGACGCAACTTTTGTTTATTCTCACAGGGCTGTGAAACACAAAATCTTATTCTCGAAATTTGAGATAAAGATTGTCTGGAAGAAGCTTGACTCCCTGCTTACCTTCTCTCTATCCACGTATACACACGAATAAACATCGAGTCGAGTAAGCTCCGACACAACCGCATCATTGGCTAACAGTGGACCACACGAACAATTTTCGACACATTAAATACCATCTTAAGTAGCCCCCAAAGAGTCAGTCAGACAGAGAGTAAAAAAAAAAACAGAAAGGACAGTAAGACAGTAGCATTTTCGAGGAAGCGTAAGCCAAAGTAGACCCAATCATTAGTAGGCTTGCCTCAAATACCTGACATACGTTTAATTGAATTTATTGGGCCTAAGCTTACCAAGTTCTCCGCCTAATAAAGAGTCCTTGAATCCATCTTCCAAGATTTACTTTTTCCTTCGGGTAATCAACAAGTCCTCTTACCCACCCTGCATCGCAAAAAATCAAACGAGAAGATAATCTTCCCCAAATTGGAGTCAGCCCAAGGTCAGCACCGGGTAACTCAGTACCCCTAAATCGCTACAACGAAGTTAAGCAACATTGGGCCTTGTTAACGTTTTGATGGGAGACCGCCAAGTTGACTTCTACCGGTGAACATTTAGCCAATAAGAATCATATAGACCCATTGCTCTTATGAATATTTTCGCCCAGCCCAGCTTGAGATGCAATGGAGAGAGAATATCTTTTTGGGCCCCACATAAGGTTTGTAAAGACAGTTAACCCTTCAGGGTGTTTCCTTTGATCTTGCCAGATATTCTTTTTTTACGTAGTACTCGGCTTCAGTTCTATTATTTAACAAGCACAGAAAGCTCGTGTACTTCGTAGATCCGCTCTGAAGGCCCAGACGTAGACTGATTACTTTGAAGTCCAAGCATATTTTCCACTGCTGCTTCTAATACTCGATAGCATAAAGCACAATCTTCAAAGTTTCCAAACCTTTCACTCATCTTCATCGCATTTGCTATTCGGATGGGTGGAAGCCGATTCCCGCTATGTAGGAAGATTGATTTCTTGAATCTACTATGAACGCCCTCCAATCATCCGGCGTGTATAGGTCAGACTTGCAGAATTTTTTGCCTGAAGGACACTTCATCATCACAGTAGCAAATATCGTTTTCCATTTAGAAAAACGCCGACAGTTGTCTATACCGATGACGCTTTGCAGTAATGCGCACTCTATCCTACAGTGGGTTACTCTGCTTGAATCTTGATCCCAGGAGCAAGAAAATTTACTTGAAAATTGAAATAACAACTGACTGCAGTGAAAACGAGTAAATAGAATAGAATAATAGAAATCGTTATTACGTCTTTGGCAATAAACAGAGAAGGATCAATCTTTGCATTTGAGTACAAAGACGAGATTTTAAACCTTTTTTTATCTCATTTTTATTGAAATTTAATAACGCATTGGGTGAAGTTTGAAAGGTAGAAAACCATGGTACATTTTCTCTTATTAAGGAAAGATTAAATTCGTTAGATGGTTTGCATGTGAAAATATCAAAGGTGACGGAGAACGGGACAATTGCTTGAAATCTGCTCAGATCTAAAAGCAGCTTTTATTCCTGAGGTTAAAGGTTACATGACTCTCTTGATAAAAGAATAACTTATTGCAGAAAAAAAATCGTGAAAAAAATAAGGATAAACTTAGGCGGAACAGAAATAGAAGAATATTTTGAGAAACTAATAATGTAAATATTCCGGAAAATAATGCATCTGATAATTAACGAGACATGGCGATTGAAGTGGTCAACATAATCATTTCGTTTAATTAATTTCTCGCAATTTATTAATTCGATTCAACAGTTACTTTAATTTCTCTTGAAACTTTCTTTGTTTGTACATAATATATCGTTAGCTACGCCAATAGAGTTGGTTATCTAATCACCGGTATATGTTGTTCTGTTTAGCTCTCTGTATTTTTGTGTATAAGATTTTTTGCGAAATGTTAGAGCCGGATTTCGATTAAATTTTATGGAGGGAGGGGGGGCCTTGTGGCCAATATAGACTTAAGTAGATTTGGGGGCGATCCAGATCCGAATGAAGGTTCTGGAATACTTAATCACATTCTTTAACATTGTTATTTTATATGAGAAGAATCATTCAACAGTATTGTAGTTGTTTTTTTTTAAGGTCACATTGGGTGTGTCCCTGATAAACACTATCAGACGCTTTCGTCTTGGCTTTGTCTGGAAACTAATTCATAATTATTTCGAGTTCTAATGACGATGACTTTGGCGGAGGTATCCACTCGGAGAGCGTTTTATAGTTTACCGAAGTTACCTTCTAATTAGCTTCTCCTAGTGTTCAAACAGTCACATGTATTCCTAATGTGACCCAACTCTTGAAATGCATGGACCAAAACTATATTTAATTAATTCGATCTGTGTTGAAACCATTTTTTCGATTAGAAGGAAATCCACCATTAACTACAAAGTTCTAGCTAAACACTAGCCAATATGTATCATAATTAAGTGATCACCTCTTACATTGGGAGAAATAATGAGGAATTTAGAAGAACTAAGCCAAGTTTTACTGGAGCTGCTTCGTTGCCAAAGAGTAATAGTTAAATTATTTCAACCTAACACGTTCTTGCGTTTGTAACTGAAGGCTAGAAAATCCAACCAGATACTCATTAGTATAAACAATCCCTCTCAAAAATGACTGGTAAAGATATTCGCTACGAAAAGTGACCAAGAAAATACAATACTTCCCCAGAATGACGAAGAAAAGACAATGTCTCCTCCCAAAATGACCAAGTAAAGACAATCCATCTTCAAGATATCCAAGGAAATACAAGAGTATTCAAAATGGCTAAGTAAAGACAATCCCTCCTAAAAATGAGCAAGCAAGGACAATCGATCTTCAAGATGGCCAAGTAAAGACAATCCCTCTTCAAGAAGTCCAAGCAAAGACAATCCATATTCAAGATGGTCAAGTAAGGACAATCCCTCCTTAAAATACCTAAGTAAAGACAATTGATCTTTAAGATGGCCAAGTAAAAACAATCCATCTTCAAAATGACCAAGCAAAGATAATCGCTCTTCAAAATCTCTTAAGTAAAAATAACCGCTCATCAAAATGACGAGGTAAAGACAATCCATCTTCAAGGTAGCCAAAGAAATACAAGTACTCTTCTAAATGGCTAATTAAAGACAATTTCTCTTCAAAATGACGAAGCAAAGACAATTCATGTTCAAGAGGGCCAAGTAAACAATTTCTCTTAAAAATGGCCGAGCAAAGACAATCGCTATTCAAAAAGTCTAAGTTAAAATAATCGCTCCTCAAAATCACGAGGTAAAGACAATAAATTTTAAAGGTAGCCTAAAAAATACAAGTTCTGTTCAAAATGGCTAAGTTAAGACAATCCCTCTTCAAAATGACGAAGATAGAACAATCCATCTTCAAAATTGTCAAGTAAAGACAATCCCTCCTTAGAATGAATAAATCAAGACAATTGATCTTTTAGATGGCCAAGTAAAGACAATCCATCTTCAAAATGACCAAGCAAAGACAATTGCTCTTTAAAAACTCTAAGTAAAAATAACCGCTCCTCAAAATGACGAGGTAAAGACAATCCATCTTCATGGTAGCCTAGGAAATACAAGTACTCTTCAAAATGGCTAAGTAAAGACAATCCCTCCCCAAAATGACCAAGCAAAGACAATCCATTCTCAAGATGGCCAAGTAAAAACCATGCCGCTTCAAAATGACCAAGCAAAGACAATCCATCTTCAAGATGGTCAAGCAAAGACAATTGATCTTAAGTAGGCCAAGTAAAGACAATCACTCTTCAAAATGACCAAGCACAAACAATCCATATTTATCATGGTCAAATAAAGACAATTCCTCCTTTGTTTTATGGTAACAAAGCTGCTGGCAAAAGAGGGACCCAATGTAGAACCCCCAACCATGCCTTCATAGGGAAAGTTAAGTTTGTTGTTGAAAAGAAAAATGGTATCATTCACAGCCAGTTTTAAAAACTTAAGGGAGAGCCTTTACATTCCTGCGATATATATATATATATATATATATATATATATATATATATATATATATATATATATATATATATATATATATATATATATTCGTGTGTGTGTGTGTGTGTGTGTGTGTGCAGAGTGAGGGAAAGAGGGCGGACGTTTTTGAAAGATTTCACAAAATCATTAATTTTAGCTTCAAAATTATTTCATTGACATTAATGGGCTCGTATTTATTAACCTTTGACAAAATCAAGTGTGGAAAACAACATCCCTGATATAGTGTGCGTTTTCATTGATGCATTTCTGATGGTGTTATTGGAAATTAGCCTCCACTCTTTTCAGCATTGCTCTATCGATTTGGTAGACTTCCACGCAAATAGCTTCCTCCAAATTGTCCAATGTACGGTGCTTATGCTCATTGTAGAAGTATAAATACCTCCATGCATTAGTACATACATAAATACACCGAAACAGCTGCGTGTCCCCCCCCCCTTATTACAAATTCGCTTTTTCGCATCGAATCCCCTTCACCCCCTTTCGCGCCTTTGAGATAACCAAATTCGCGGCTGGCCACACAGGAAAATGTCTGCCTCAAAAGACACCTGCCACTCGACGAAGGCCCGAGTTTCTTCGCGCCGTCATAAACCTGCGACTTGAGACGAGGAAAGCTCGGATGGCACCGAGGTGTGAATGTCTGGCCTGTCCTGGCGGCAGACTAAAGGTCTTTTCGTGCGACGATAAGAATTTTATGAGAATCTGGGGCTCTCTCTCGATTTTAGCTCTTGAAGGAAATAAAAAAGGAAATTCTCCCTGGAGTCGGGCAGAAGATCTTTGGCCTACGTTGTGTGTGGGGCTAGTCCTACAAAGGAAACAGTTCGCCCGTTGCAAGAAAGAAACTTCGCAGAACTTTTTGTTGCCGTCACGGTACTTGTAGGTGCTAAACTTTCGCAGACCCTCCCCCCTTCAGAGTCAGAGGTTACACAGGCCCTTCCTCTGCGGATTACTATGGACGCAGCTAGGTAATCAATTTTGGCTACCCACTCCAGGTGCCAATAATCGAAACGGACACTACGAGGAGAAGAATTCCGATTTGAGTCTCAGTTTGACTCGCCTTCGCGATCCGGCCTAGGATCCTTATATCAGGACACCGATCTAGGATTACTCCCCACATTCGGTAACCTCGGACGACCGGGCTAAGTGCGAACATCGTCAGAAGAATAAGACATTCACCGTCATTCTCCAAATACTTACGAACTCAAAGGTATCGTTAAAGTGAATTATACCCTCCCCTAACTTCACCAGTTTAATCGTTAACAAAAATTTCCATCCCGAGCTCATAACCTCGAATATTACAAGTGATTAGTTCAGTGCTTAATTCCGTGCTATTATTCAATTCATTTTGTCGGGTGCAATTAAGACGCAAGCATCCTAGTAAGTAGATTTCAAGTGCAATCCCCACGACATTATATAGTCTTACCAATTCAGTACGAAGACTAATCTTATTCATACATATATATGCTATTTCCAATTTATGTATATTAAAGTTTATTTTTATATCTGTGTGGTTTAACTATTTTGGACGATCCTTTGGCAATTGACAAGCAATCCACGCGGCTCAATTCTCGATATTACATAAGTCCACCCATGACTCGCTTGACTGAGTGAAAACACACTCAGGGGATCATTATCTTAATTTTGATCAAAAGGGAAGCACCGGGGTTATTCTTATTCACCGAAAGTGGCTATGGTAGGTGTATTGGCTACACTTCACCCCCACTTTACCCTGGTGCGGAATTAAAATAGATGCCAAGGAAGTAGGATTGGGATTACCCATTCACTAACCATCGACACTCATACCCACGAGCCTTGACGTTTCTCTAAAAAAAATAATCACATAGACAAATCAGGGGACCGAAGGGGACAAGGAGTGTCAGCAAACCTGGAAATGAGGAAGTCACCGAAGACAGGGTGAAGAACGTCCATTGATGCTCTGGATGTGTGGGCGATCGCACCATCATGCTGAAACCACACACTTCGGATTGGAATACGTTTTCATCGTAATTCAAGCACCAAGAAGTTGTTTATTATCTCTAAGTTACGCTCGGGGTTCACAGTAACAGCATTTCTATTATTCTCTTCAAAAAATAAGGACCAATGACGCCAGTTTTTTCAATAGCACGCCGAACCGTCACTTCTGGGTTGTGCAGTGGGCTTTCGAGAGGTTCTCTTGGATTTTCAGGAGCCCAATGACGATAATTTTGTTGATTCACGAAGCCATTGAGATGAAAATGAGCTTCACCACTCATTAACTAAATGAGGTTGTCATTTGCCTTAAAAATTGCTTTCATCTGACGTGCGAAGTTAAGCTGCTGTGCATAGTACCCTGGTCTCAATTGCTGCGCAATGACAAATTTGTAGAGGTGAAAATGCAGGTCTGAATGTAAAATACGCCTTATCGAACGATTCTCGATGCCAAGTTCAGTATCATGCGTCCGAGCAGAGCGATTCGGACTGCGCAGGAAAGCTTGTCTGACGAGTTCCACATTTTCCTGGATACGTACCGTTCGTGGGGCCCCCACCGGACTACTCTTCATTACTGTACCTCGTGTACAAAGTGCATGAACCCAAAGTAAGATTGTGTTCCGAGTGAGAACAGCCTGATTAAGGAGGATGTTGAATCTGTGATGAAACTTACGCTGAACTGCTTTGACAGACTCATTATCACAGGCCTGCGTTTGAAAAAGTATTTCCTGTTCCTGCGGTTTTCTTTAGTGATTCCTAACGAAATTGTTTCTCTAAATTGAAATATGACATTCATTTGGCTCAATCAGGTCTAGTTTTTGAGATACAGCGCACTACTGTTTTTAGAGGGCCATTTTTGAAAAAATCCCTTATTTATATAAAAGTTATTTAATAAATTACAATTACTTTTAATAAAAAAATACCGACTTAATTCTACTTTCTTTCAATTAATTTTAAACTTAAAGACTACTTATGAGCTTACCCAGGAGTGCAAAGAAACTATTTTCCAAGAAAAGAAGTCCTTGATGACTTCCGCTTGTGAAGCGATGTTGGTTCGTCGCGTTTAAGACACCAGCAATAGTCAGCTAATATGTTGATGTCCCAGCGTCCTTGATATCTTGTCTCCATCGTCTTTATGTCTTGGTGAAATCTTTCTCCTTGTTCCTCGCTATAATCTCCACAGTTTGCCGGAAAATAGTCAAGATGTGACTGGATAAAATGCATTTTTATCGACATGCGAGCTCCCATTTTTTCGAAGCCTTTCATAAGCTCATTTACATGTGAGATATATTCTGAGCTTCTTTTATTTCCCAGAAAACCGTCGATTACTTTACTAAACGCTCGCCATACTTCTTGTTCACTGGCTTCCATATTGGTGTAAAAATGCTTGTCCTTTAACAGAGTTCTAATTTGGGGACCATCAAATATGCCTGCATGGAGCTTGGCATCACTGATCTGTGGGAATTTTTGCAGTAGATACTTAAAAGCTTGGCCTTCTTTATTCAGTGCTTTGACAAAGTTCTTCATCAGGCCAAGCTTTATATGAAGAAGAGGCAGTAAAAATTTTGGGGAGGAACTAGAGGTTGAGCTACCACATTGTGGCAGCCAATTTGGAATGCCTCTCGAGGATGGCCAGTCTTTTTGCTTATAGTGAAGACTATCCGCCCGGCTATCCCATAAGCACATGAAGCATGGATATTTTGTGTAGCCTCCTTGCATCCCAAGAAGAAGGCACACAACCTGAAAGAAAACATATTGATGCATATTGATGTACATGGTTTCTAAGAACTTCTGTTTTTTGCATAGGCAATTTTCACTAAGTTTATTAGGGGTAGGGAGAAACTAATATGTGTATAATATCCTTCTGTCATTGGTATTTAGAAACAAACATTCCTTGAAATATTTAACAAGTTCAATAAAGTAAAATATATCTTACCTTGAGATCACCACATATTAACCAGTTCTGGTTACAGTACTTGATTGTATTAATCAATACTTTCATATTTTCGTAGCTTTCTGTTAACTGAACTGAATGGCTAACAGGTACAGATGCCATTTTATTGCCAATATTTAAGAGTACTGCCTTCAAACTTCTGCTAGAAGAATCAATAAAGAGCCTCCATTCACTTGGTTGGTAAGGAACGCCAAGTGTCTCAATTAAACCCTTTACATCATTGCAATACACCAAAGAGCTGTAAGAATCAACTGCAAAAAACTTTCGAAACTCTTCGTCTCTATTTCTGAACCAAAAGTATGTAGTTTCTTGAGAGAGGAGGTTGCTCTCACTAAGACGGGAGGCAAGAAGTTGAGGGTTCTCTTTAGAAAGACCAAGATCTCTAGCCAAGTCATTTAATTGACCTTGAGTGAGTGGTCTTGGCAAAGTCATTGTAGACGTAGGCTGATATGTCACTGAAGTGTCAGTGTCATCCACTTCTATATCTTCTATATTGTCTTGTAGCTCAGTATTTTTAGGTGTAGAAGGAACTGGAACTCCTGGACCATGTGGTTGTGGTTTGTCGTAGAATGACTCCCGACGATACCATATATCACTATTCGTTGAGGGAACTTCCTTAATTATCTTTAGAGTGCGTTACTGTCTGGCGGCCGATATTATGTATCTTCGATATGCTTAAGAAGTGGATCTGAGCTCAAGGATAATAATATTGCTATCATTAATAAAATAGAGTTTTATTAATAATAACTATCAATAAACACAAGACGGAAAATATTGACATAAACAGAGAATGAAAAGGATCGTGGGGGCTCGGCTAATCCGAGGATTTAAAGGATTTAAAAAAGGTAAAACAAATATCGAGTTAAAGAGATGGGATGGTTCGATAAACCATTTAAAGCACAGGATAGAATTGACAAAAGGGTTAAGTACTAAAAGGTGACGTTTGGCTTACGTAACTTTTGCACTAGTGGTGCAGTGGAAGGTGGCACGAAGGAGTTTCGGTCCGCTGGCGAGTTCCAGCCGAAGGGGGGGGATAAAAGGATCCTGACGAGGCGTCTTGGGAAGGAGAACCGTTTCTCGACGAACGGCTTGAAGAACAATGGCTGTTCTAGGTTGTTCTCTTCTGAACAAAGGGGGGATGAGAACCGTCTCTTGTCTACGGGCTCAAGAACAATGGCTGTTCTAATGTTGTTCTCCTCTGAACAACAGGGAGGGGGGTGAGAACCGTTTCTTGGCGAAGACCTCAAAACGAACAATGGCTGTTCTAATGCTGTTCTCCTTTGAACAACAGGGGGGGAAGCCTTGGGGACTTGGCGTCACGAAAGGTTCGAACCTTTGGCACTCAAGGAATATTGTCCTCCTTCGGGACAAGTGATGGTGAATCTCGAGGTCGAGGTCCCTTGGCGCACAAAGGGAGAGAGGGTCGTGGTGATGTTTCGCGACGAAAATCTGGATCTCCAATCTGATCTTAGTGGTAAAGTTTCCATATAAATAGCCAGGACATCTCCTTGGCGTGGGGGAAAATGGAGTGGAAGCTTGGAGGGAACGCACAGCCGGGCCGGAGAACAATGCCTTATCTGCTCATAAGCCTAACTCGATCTGGCGAGGTCGGCGTATGGGGGCGAACGGGGGGACGATAACCTCCTTGTTTAAACATTGACATCCGGTAGCTGTGATAAGACTCCAAGCCTCGAATCGAAGATGCACGTGGGCAGCATCGTGGTTTTAAATAATATGGGATAGGAGTTGAAATTAACGCAGCTTCAACTCGTTCTATCACACCCCTCCATTCCAGGGGAAGTTGTCACTTCGAAAAAAAGAGAGAGAAGGGACAACGATAGAGCTCCGTTGTAGGGAACTCGTTTTCTTGTACCAACCGTACCTTCCTGCACCTAACTAGTATTACCTCAATACATATGATTATTTTGATCTTTAGATTACAGGGGAAAATAACCCTTAATACAACTTAATTAAAAAAAGGGGCATGGAACAATGAAATGATATAAAATTAGTACATACGGGACAAAATAATTTATACGTAAATTAATGGGTACAAATATATATACATACAAAAAATTAGACATTGAGCGTTACAAAAGTCAGACATATACATTAATTAATTATATTATAAGACAATCTTAATTTAAGTCGTACAAGACAGTATATACCTACAGGGAGATACTAATCCTATGAATACACTTACTCTACGCTATTCGGTAACGCATTCCTACTGAGTGCGTCAGCGACCTGGTTATCGGAACCTTTTATCTAATTTATTTTAAACTGATACTCTTGCAAGAGTAAACTCCAGCGCATGATGCGGCCGTTTGAGTGTCTCACATTCCTAATATAGGCTAACGGACGGTGGTCGGTTCCTATTTGAAATTCTTTACATATCAAGTACAGCTTGAATTTGTCTATGACCCAGATAATTGATAGAGCTTTCTTTTCTCTAGTGGCATATCTCTCTTCGCGTGGTAATAATTGACGACTAGCATATGCAACTGGATGACTCGTTCCGTCATCCACGTATTGAAGGAGTACACCTCCAATGCCCTCGTTGCTCACGTCGGTCTTAATCCCAAAGGATTTTTCCGGGTTGGGCAACTTTAAAATGGGGGCAGAAATGAACTTACTTTTGAGCTGATTAAAATGGGAAACAGCGACATCATTCTAACGTAAACGATCGGGGAAATTCTTTTCCTGAAGGGGGCATAGGGGGGCCGAAATTGCAGCGAAATTCGGAACAAATCGCTGATAGGGAGAAGCTGATCCTAGGAACGATCTTAATGGCTTCTTTGTAATCGGGAGGGGCATGTCGGCGATTGCCTTAATCTTGTTCTCGTGGGGACCTAACTTGCTTTGTCCTATTTTGAAACCCAAATATTTGATGGTTTCGTGGCCAATGGTGAGGCCATTTTCACGCAGTCGCTCGAAAAGAGCTAATAGGGCGGGTAAATGGTGACTCCATTTAATGAGTTCTTGTAGCTGACTCTTCTGACGTGGTGTCAGCTGCGCGTCACTATCCAGGTCAGAGGGTTCCAAAGACTCGCCTGGTAGGGAAGGAGGAGGGTAATCGGCATCAGGTTGGATGCACACTGTCTGGATTACATTAAGGGACTCCGCGGGGCAATCCTCTTCAAGCGCCGATGCTTCGTCCAGTTCTACGAAGGTATCTCTATGGGCGCGTTGGGGGTTCTTTTTTTCTTGGGGTCCAGGGACAGTCCCCGTGTCCTTGTCTGGGGCCTTATCACCTAAGGGTGTTAGTGATTCACACTCCTTTTGTGCCGTCCTAAAGTCCTGGTAAAAGGTTTCCGAGAAATCGGACAATATCGGGGTTCTGATGGGGACGGGCTCCTGGGCTTCTTTCTTATCTCGGCCTTGAGGAAGGGCGGCCTGAAACACAGGGTCGAAACTTACTTGGGGGCTCTGCCCTATAAGTACGGAACAAAATTGTAGGGGTGCTACAATGACTTCAGCCCAGCCATTATAATATTGACACTGCAGGTAACATCTAACGACGGGGAATCGGTTCGCCCGCCCAAGGTGGTCATGTACCACCGCAAATTTTTCGTGGTTAGAGGCCACTGGGAGGAGTTCGTCGGACACGATGAAACACGTACATCCTGTGTCCCTGACGAGAGTCGATACTCGACAGCCGTCCACGCTGCCCTCCTCATATTTCAAAGTTCCCGATGAACTTTTATCAAAAACAAGATTTACCTGGTGGCCTGACGGAGGGGGAGAAGTTTTTGCTTGGGTCTGCACCACCGGGGGAGCCGGGGTTGCATTAATCTGGTGAACTTGGTGGGCTGGTCCGCTTTTAAGCCTAGAATTTTGGGGGCAGTTCCAGCTCATGTGGTTTTCTACACCACAGGTGAAGCATATTATTGGTCGCTTCGGGAAGAGAGATGGAGGAGAAATCTTAACGGGAGGTTTGGAGTCCCGTTGTTGGTTTTGGGGAAAGAAGTTTTGGGGTTTTACGGGGCTCGGAAACTTTGTCAGCTTTCCTGGGAAGGAGCGCGAATCCGTTCTTCTTTCTTCTCGTTGGATTTCTTTTTCTCGTTCTTCTCGTTGTATTTTTCTTTCTCGTTCTTCTCGTTGTATTTCTCTTTCTCGTTCCTCTCGTTGTATTTCTCTTTCTCGTTCCTCTTGTCGGATTACTCTTCCCCTTTCTCTTTCTACCTTTTTTCTTTGAAATTCTGCTTTAATCCGAGCTAATTCAATCTGATGGTGAAGCTCAGCTTGTCTTATCCATGCCTCTCTTTCTCTTTATTTTTCTTCTCGTTGGATTTCTCTTTCTCGTTCCTCTTGTCGGATTACTCTTTCTTTTTCTCGTTCTTTTCTTTGCTCCTCTTGAATGTACTCAATTAGTTCTTTTCCGGAGTGTCCCAAGGATTCTCCTTGCGCTTTAAAGATTTCAAACTGAGTCATCTTTGCACTTGGGGGCGCACTAGTCAACCAACTAAAATTCCTTGCAACAAGAATTATGCCTCTATAGAATTAGCCTACCTAAATATGGGCACTGACCTATTCGTACTTGGTTTCTCAATCTAAATAACCACTGACTAAAATCACAAAAAAAACACAAACAAATTATTATAACTGTGGAGAAATGGCTACATTAAGCCTCCTGGAGGAGTATAGGTACATTCAAGCCCCCCTCCCTTCATGAGGAGAAGCGTGGGAAAGGTAGCCGGCGAAAATGCTTACCATGTGTGATCTCCTCGCCGCTGTGGGCAGTTGGAGCTAACATATGTTTGAAGGCGACCACCTAAGGTCCTTAAACGACGCTCTAACGATCGCATGACCTACGAGACCCATAAACCCGTGGTTAGGAAAAAAAAACGGTGCGAGTCAGAAGGCACGCCAAGTAGCGGTGCGGTTACGAGCCTATAATTTGCGAGCTGACTTGGGCACCCCAGTGCCACCTCAGGAATTCTCGCTCTCCCCAGATGCTAACTCACCATTCGCTGCCCTTCCCCTTTTGCATCTGTGGCCTGGTCACTTCCCCCTTTAGATGGGGCGGCAATCCGCCTATAAATAAGCCCCGCAAAGAAAGAGAAGAGGATTATCTGAAGTCGATACGCCAGAGTAGGATTAGGTCGTGAAGATTGATCCATCGGCAAGACAAGAAGATTTTTAGAAGTCGATTCGCCAGAAGAAAGATTAGTTCGTAAAGATCGATCCTTCAGCCATACAAGACTATTTCTGTGAGAAACGATAGGATCAGATTGAGAAAATCGATATCCCCCTTTCAGGGCCGTATTAACCTAATTAGTCAAGTTTTATATCGGTGCCATACCGAAGAAGCCTTTTCCGTCTGCAAAGAAGCCCGACTGAAGAAAAGCAAAGCCGCTCACACTCGAGTGAATCTCACATCTCAAGCACCGAAAGAGTGAGAGGAGAAGAACCCTGCCCCAACGAGCTCCCGTTCTTTAATTACGATTGAAGAATCATCCCCCGGAGCAGGCGACAAGCAATCCCTCCTCGAAAATTCAAGCAGCGACCACACCACTTCAAAGCGAGAGATAAGTCCTCCAGCGACATCCGGCAATCCCTGTTACCTACCCGTAAGTTAACAATAACATTTATATATCTATTGCGATAGTAGAAGTTTAGTACGTCCCACGTTTTAAAGGAGAGTAGAAACCATTATTCTTGAACCGAGGTCATATGTGTTTGTAGATGACAGTACATTAATTTAATGTTTTATGCTAAACAAATAGGGTCGTGATAAAAATACTAATTGGCAATGGTTTGTTTATTGGAGGCCTACTTGTTTATGTTTTGTCATTGAAAATCTGTGAGGCCAAATATAGAAATGTTTTTACTGTTGGTTTGTAATATTTAATTTAAAATACATGTTTATTTTTGGTAGATTCTGGTGTTTCCTCTTATCCTTATGTGTTTAAAAATAGCTCTTCCTTAAGGACTAAACCACAAAAATAGCACTCTTAGAACAAAGCCTACTTCATCATAGAAGTAACTCACGCCCCTTAAAGCAAACCGCTACTAAAAGGGTGTCAAAGCGTAGAGTGATCAAAGCCAAGGGTCATTCTACGACATATTATAAAAGTGGTGTCAGGTCTAGAGGTTTTATATTAGAAAGAACCCAGTAGTGTCTATTTAAGGAAGAGCTAACACATAAAAGGAACACCAGGAATAATAGGATATTTGACGAGTGGGAAATTGGTAAAGTTAGAGGTGGATACCATCTAAAGGTAATTGTTAGGCCAAGTGGTAAGTTTCGGTGGTGGAATAGGTCAGGCTTGATTAAAAACAAGGTAGATGACTGACATAAGCGCGATGGCATTGTTTGACCTTTATCGGAAGCAAGGTCAAAGCCTCGGACTGGAAGGAACCGATCTGAGTTCGTTTATTCAGGAGAAAGAGAGAAACGAAAGAGAAGAAAGAAGAGAAAAGATGAAAATGGAAGCAGAAAAGACGAAAATGGAAGCTGAGGAAAGAGAGAAGATAAGGGCCCTCGAAAGAGCTCTTAGCAAAGACGAGTTAGAGGTGCGGTCAGTGTCATCTAGAACAGGAGTGTCACCAGCGGCCAGCATGAAACTCCCGGAGTACAAGGACGAAGAAAATTTATGCTCATATCTCTCCCATTTTGAGAAAATATTTGAAGTCAATAATTGGGACCTAGAAGAAGATGGGGTCGCCAGACTGTTACCGCTACTCAATCGTAGGATGAGAGAGATATTCGTATCTTTACCCTCAGAAGCGACTGTGGACTATTCCACTCTCAAAGCCGAACTTCTCTCAGCTACAAACCTTAACCCGGAAGAATATAGGATGAAGTTCAGGCAGTCTCGTATAAGACCTGGACAAACGTACAAACATTTTGGCTTTGAGCTTCGTCGAAGCCTACAGTTTTGGATGGAGTCAGAAGGGGTAGAGAACGAAGTCGCTGCGGTCGTCGACTTCATGCTTAGAGATCAGTTACTAAGTACACTACTCCAGGAAATCCGTGCATTCGTTAAGGACCGAAAAGCTTCTACCTTCAACGAGTGCCTGGACGAGGCTGACCTCCACGCGGTAAATCATCGGTTATATCCTAGGGAGTACAAGAAAGAGAAGGCTCCCTCCCCAAAGAAAAATGGGCCGCCACCCAGGCATTTACAGAAGAAGCCCTTTAAGTTCTCAGCAGCAAAAGGAACTTATAAACCAAATTTTGGAGGAGAAAAAAATCAAAAAGAAGTTAGGATTCCACAAGGATCATACCCTAATACCGGCACGTATCCCAGGAAGCCCGTCACTTGTTATACCTGCGGGATAATAGGTCACCTGAGTTTCCAGTGCCCACAGAACTCCCGACTGAGGGAGACCTCGAGACAACAGGTGCAAAACCTGACTGCCGCGATCCCAGCAGGACAAGCTGATGCGTCCTACGTCCCCGCGCCAACATCCGAAGGGCCCCAGCAACAGGTAAACTTTCTATTCAACAAAAGTTCGCCAGGCGGCCTACAATTTGAAGAAGGCACTGTTAATGGGTGCCGAGTATCCACTTTAGTCAGAGACACCGGATGTACGTGCATAGTGGTATCCGACAAGTTGCTGCCCCCAGTAAACCCTGCCCATAAGAAATTCGCAATCGTCCACGACTTTTTAGGACGCGACAATCGATTCCCCGTCGTGAGATGTCACATACAATGCAGATATTTCACCGGTTGGACGGACGTGGTAGTAGCCCCGATTAAGTTCTGCGCAGTACTAATCGGACAAAACCCCCTAATTCCCCAGCAAGAAGTGGCCCAACAAGTAGTCACCCGGGCACAAGAAGCCCAGAGGAAAGAGCAACCTGCTAAGTTGACCCCGAGGATTACCCTCGAAGACAATGGGTTCAAATTGACTTCCTTCGCCAGTGCTCAGAAGGAATGCCCCACTCTTAAACCTCTATGGGAGAAAGCTATTAAAGGTGAAATTCTCCAAGTGAAAGGAAAGAAGCCTATCCAGTAGATCGTAGAAGACTCACTTCTCTACCGTACTATCAGCGAGGAGGATAAGGAGAACAAGAAAGCACTGTGTGTACCTCAAGAATACACGCAAAGAATTTTGAATACCGCGCATGATGGAATATTAGCCGGACACTTTGGGCACAACAAAACAGCGCAGCAGATATTCCGACACTTTTATTGGCCCCAGGCCGCCAGGGAAATTGTGGCCTATTGCCGATCATGCGACGTGTGTCAGAAGGATCCCTCCAGAGGACGGGTACCTCCCGCTCCCTTACAAAAGGTGCCCGTTATAACCGAACCATTCTTTCGAGTGGCAATTGATTTGGTGGGACCAATTCACCCCCCTTCAAGTGGAGGACACTCCTACATCCTCACCCTAGTGGATTGTGCTACCCGGTTCCCAGATGCCGTGGCCCTACGGAAGATTGACACTATTTCCTGCGCGGAAGCATTAATTTCAATTTTTGCACGAGTAGGCCTGCCTAAAGAAATTCTATCTGATAGAGGGCGCCAATTCACCTCAGAATTGATGGAGTATTTTAACAAACTTCTGTTAGTCAAGCCAATTTTTACGAGTCCATTTCATCCAGCCGCTAACGGAATCTGCGAGAAATTAAACGGGACTCTCAAAAATATATTGAAGAAGTTGTGTCAAAACAACCCTACACAGTGGCACAGATACCTGCCTGCTGCCCTTTTCGCCTGCCGAGAAATACCTCATCGGACGTTAGGATTCTCGCCCTTTGAGCTATTATACGGGAGAAATGTGCGAGGTCCTATGAGTATTCTTAAGGAATTATTTTCCAACGCGAAGCTCGAGCAAGAAATCAAATCGTCTTACGCCTACGTGATGGATATGCGCGAGCGCCTAGAATACTGCTCTGGCTTAGCTCGAGAGAACGCCGAGAAAAATTTAGCCAAATACCGGGACTATTTCGATATGAAAGCAAAGGCTCGAAAATTAAACGCAGGAGATGAAGTCTTATTATTACTCCCGACCGAAAATAATAAGTTATGGGCCCAGTGGAAGGGACCGTTTGAAGTAATCGAGGCACGGGGTCCAGTCGATTACTTGATAGATACCCCAACAGGGCGAAGAACCTATCACATAAACATGCTAAAAAAATATCACCGCCGCGCGTGCATAAAGAATATTACCCTTCTAGACGAAGAAGAACCGATGGATGCCGTTTACCCGGGTACGCCCCTGCAAGTCATACACACCGTGTGTGTGGAACAAGACGAGGAATACGAACTTCCCTCGCTCTCACCTACCCCGGAAGACCCTCGGGTGGATTTAAAGATAAATCCCCACTTAGAAATTCAACAAAAAGCGGAAATGTTGAACTTGCTCATGGAATTCCCAGAAGTCATTTCTGAAAACCCTGGATGTGCCAAGGATTTTATCCATGAAATAAAACTAAAAACTAATTCAGTGGTTCGGAGCAAACCATATCCTTTACCAATCCACCTACGAGAAGCCTTCAATAAGGAAGTCCGGAATTTACTAAAATTGGGAATTTTAGAGCCATCGGAGTCCGATTATTGCTCCCCCATAGTAATGGTTAAGAAACCTGATCAATCATTTCGGATGTGCGTGGACTTGCGAAAATTGAATTCAGTGACCGTTTTCGACGCCGAGCCCATCCCACTAATAGATCAAAATCTCCATTTATTTGAAGACGCTAAATTCATCATCGAATTGGATTTGTGTAAAGCGTACTATCAAATACCTCTCGCTAAGGAGTCCAAAAAACTGACGGCTTTTGCGACCGAGAGAGGTCTGTTACAGTTTACCAGGCTACCCTTCGGACTACTTACAGCCGGTAGCAATTATAATAGGATGATGAGGTGAATTATCGCTGGACTAAGCGACGTGTCGTTTTACTTCGACAACGTGTACGTAGCTACCCGTACATGGGAGTCACACTTACACGCCCTACGCTCATTGCTGGAAAAATTGAAGGAGCAAGGTCTAACCGCCGGGCCGACCAAGTGTTATTTTGCCTACGAATCCATTGACTACCTGGGATTCAAAATAGGACAAAAACACTTGACTACCCAGCAAGAAAAAGTGGACGCCATAGTCAAGATGCCCCGGCCGAAAACCAAGAAACAACTCCGATCGTTTATGGGAGCGGCCTCGTTCTATAGGCGTTTTGTACCACACTTCGCTTCCATTGCGGCCCCACTGAATGATTTGTTAAAAAAGACAGCGTCAGACCCTGTCACGTGGAACCTCCATGCAATAACTCAGTTGGAGGTTCTAAAAGGAAAACTCGTAACTGCGCCCATTCTTCGCTTACCAAATCCCAACAAGATCTTCGGTCTTCGCACGGACGCTAGTCGGAACGGGCTAGGCGGAGTATTGCTTCAATACGAAGATGACGAAACAGCCTATCCCATAGCTTATGTCAGTAGGAAACTGTTGAGTAGAGAAAAAGCCTACGCTACTCTCGAAATCGAAGCTTTGGCCATAATATGGTCCATAGGTAAATTCAAATATTATCTAATAGGGCGCGAGTTTAAGTTGGAATGCGACCATAAACCGTTGTCATACTTAGGTAAAAATAAGTGTAAGAATGGAAGACTCCTGAGATGGAGTTTACTCTTGATGGAGTACCAGTACTCCATACACTACATAAAAGGGTCCAACAATTGTATGGCCGACTCGTTAAGTCGGAACCCTGTTGACGATTAAGGAGCAGCCCAACTATTGTATTATAGCAAAGTTAAGTGTAAATCAGTAGAATTGTAAGTAAGTAGGGGCGAGTAACCCCCGAGTGGTAGGTAAGAAAATCCTAAGTTGGCACAGTAATATAGGAATTAATGTAAGGTCAGGTGAAATGTTATCGAGGCATTCCCGAGTGAACTAGAATTTATTGTATAATATAATGTTCCGTAAGTTACCCATGTATATTATTGTAAGCGTCGGATTGGAACCCCCCCCCCCCTCCCGTTATTTTCTTAAGAATGGAGGTAGATGTGGAGAAATGGCTACATTAAGCCTCCTGGAGGAGTATAGGTACATTCAAGCCCCCCTCCCTTCATGAGGAGAAGCGTGGGAAAGGTAGCCGGCGAAAATGCTTACCATGTGTGATCTCCTCGCCGCTGTGGGCAGTTGGAGCTAACATAGGTTTGAAGGCGACCACCTAAGGTCCTTAAACGACGCTCTAACGATCGCATGACCTACGAGACCCATAAACCCGTGGTTAGGAAAAAAAACGGTGCGAGTCAGAAGGCACGCCAAGTAGCGGTGCGGTTACGAGCCTATAATTTGCGAGCTGACTTGGGCACCCCAGTGCCACCTCAGGAATTCTCGCTCTCCCCAGATGCTAACTCACCATTCGCTGCCCTTCCCCTTTTGCATCTGTGGCCTGGTCACTTCCCCCTTTAGATGGGGCGGCAATCCGCCTATAAATAAGCCCCGCAAAGAAAGAGAAGAGGATTATCTGAAGTCGATACGCCAGAGTAGGATTAGGTCGTGAAGATCGATCCATCGGCTAGACAAGAAGATTTTTAGAAGTCGATTCGCCAGAAGAAAGATTAGTTCGTAAAGATCGATCCTTCAGCCATACAAGACTATTTCCGTGAGAAACGATAGGATCAGATTGAGAAAATCGATCCCCCCCTTTCAGGGCCGTATTAACCTAATTAGTCAAGTTTTATATCGGTGCCATACCGAAGAAGCCTTTTCCGTCTGCAAAGAAGCCCGACTGAAGAAAAGCAAAGCCGCTCACACTCGAGTGAATCTCACATCTCAAGCACCGAAAGAGTGAGAGGAGAAGAACCCTGCCCCAACGAGCTCCCGTTCTTTAATTACGATTGAAGAATCATCCCCCGGCACAGGCGACAAGCAATCCCTCCTCGAAAATTCAAGCAGCGACCACACCACTTCAAAGCGAGAGATAAGTCCTCCAGCGACATCCGGCAATCCCTGTTACCTACCCGTAAGTTAACAATAACATTTATATATCTATTGCGATAGTAGAAGTTTAGTACGTCCCACGTTTTAAAGGAGAGTAGAAACCATTATTCTTGAACCGAGGTCATATGTGTTTGTAGATGACAGTACATTAATTTAATGTTTTATGCTAAACAAATAGGGTCGTGATAAAAATACTAATTGGCAATGGTTTGTTTATTGGAGGCCTACTTGTTTATGTTTTGTCATTGAAAATCTGTGAGGCCAAATATAGAAATGTTTTTACTGTTGGTTTGTAATATTTAATTTAAAATACATGTTTATTTTTGGTAGATTCTGGTGTTTCCTCTTATCCTTATGTGTTTAAAAATAGCTCTTCCTTAAGGACTAAACCACAAAAATAGCACTCTTAGAACAAAGCCTACTTCATCATAGAAGTAACTCACGCCCCTTAAAGCATACCGCTACTAAAAGGGTGTCAAAGCGTAGAGTGATCAAAGCCAAGGGTCATTCTACGACAATAACCGTTCCTTGAGCTACTCCAGCTTCTTAAGTTTAAAAAAAAGGGGATAGCAATCGTTAAAACAAAAGGGAACTACTATATTCTATTATTATAACGAATAACACTATGCTTTACTCGACTGAGACCAGTGTTTGCAAAGATATAGCGTTAAACCTTACACACCTGATACCAAATTTAAATAGTATATATATATATGTCGTAGAATGACTCCCGACGATACCATATATCACTATTCGTTGAGGGAACTTCCTTAATTATCTTTAGAGTGCGTTACTGTCTGGCGGCCGATATTATGTATCTTCGATATGCTTAAGAAGTGGAACTGAGCTCAAGGATAATAATATTGCTATCATTAATAAAATAGAGTTTTATTAATAATAACTATCAATAAACACAAGACGGAAAATATTGACATAAACAGAGAATGAAAAGGGTCGTGGGGGCTCGGCTAATCCGAGGATTTAAAGGATTTAAAAAAGGTAAAACAAATATCGAGTTAAAGAGATGGGATGGTTCGATAAACCATTTAAAGCACAGGATAGAATTGACAAAAGGGTTAAGTACTAAAAGGTGACGTTTGGCTTACGTAACTTTTGCACTAGTGGTGCAGTGGAAGGTGGCACGAAGGAGTTTCGGTCCGCTGGCGAGTTCCAGCCGAAGGGGGGGGGATAAAAGGATCTTGACGAGGCGTCTTGGGAAGGAGAACCGTTTCTCGACGAACGGCTTGAAGAACAATGGCTGTTCTAGGTTGTTCTCTTCTGAACAAAGGGGAGATGAGAACCGTCTCTTGTCTACGGGCTCAAGAACAATGGCCTTTCTAATGTTGTTCTCCTCTGAACAACAGGGGGGGGGGGGTGAGAACCGTTTCTTGGCGAAGGGCTCAAAACGAACAATGGCTGTTCTAATGCTGTTCTCCTTTGAACAACAGGGGGGGAAGCCTTGGGGACTTGGCGTCACGAAAGGTTCGAACCTTTGGCACTCAAGGAATATTGTCCTCCTTCGGGACAAGTGATGGTGAATCTCGAGGTCGAGGTCCCTTGGCGCACAAAGGGAGAGAGGGTCGTGGTGATGTTTCGCGACGAAAATCTGGATCTCCAATCTGATCTTAGTGGTAAAGTTTCCATATAAATAGCCAGGACATCTCCTTGGCGTGGGGGAAAATGAAGTGGAAGCTTGGAGGGAACGCACAGCCGGGCCGGAGAACAATGCCTTATCTGCTCATAAGCCTAACTCGATCTGGCGAGGTCGGCGTATGGGGGCGAACGGGGGGACGATAACCTCCTTGTTTAAACATTGACATCCGGTAGCTGTGATAAGACTCCAAGCCTCGAATCGAAGATGCACGTGGGCAGCATCGTGGTTTTAAATAATATGGGATAGGAGTTGAAATTAACGCAGCTTCAACTCGTTCTATCACATGGTTTAATGGCAGAAGGAACATCAGGATAGACTACAGTGTGTTTGTTCTTCTTATTGACACCTGAAAAAAAAAGTTTGGCATACTTAATTTACATACTTTTAATTCACTCGACCCTCGTTTCCACATTTTTATACACATTTTTCATACCAGGTAAATTTACAATTTTTAAATACAATCAATTTTTATATACAATTTAACCCCAATTTTTCTACCAGCATAATACACTATTTTTATACACAATTACAATTTTAATAGGCTACCAAAAGATTTGTATAAACATTTCTAGATTTGTCAAGGACTATATTGTTAAAGTAATTATCTCACCTTTAAGATTTGTCATGCAAAAATAGCAGTCTGTAATGTGGTCCTTGCCTTCTCTCCACACCATAGGTACACCAAATGACAAACAGTTCGTTTTGCCCTCACTCCAGCGTCTTAAGGCTATGACACAGGCTTTGCAGCACATATGTGGAGCAAAGTTTTTGTCTTGATCACCTAGCTTTATTCCAAAATATGCATTGTAAAGGAACTTTACTAACGGCGTTATAGTGCATTGCTGGTCACTAAAAGTTACCTTTCCACAAACAAAACAAAATCTATCAGGACTGTTTTTACACTTTCTATTCATTTTTATGAAATATAAGGAGTTTTGCTAATGTATTTGCCTGCAAAAAAATTCACAAAGATAAATAAGTTTTTTTGGAAATACACTTTAAACACTGTTCATAGATGAGAAAAGTCATGGATTGAAAAACCAACACTTAGTTGGAGAGTGAGCAAGCAACACACAACCACTCGCGCTAGCGGGCAGCTAGAGACTGAGCTCTCTAACGACATCTAGGGAGCTTGGTCTGTATCTTAAAAACTAGCCCTGATTGAGCAATATGAATGCTTGATTTGGATTTAGGAGAAAAATTTCATTAAGAATCACCTCTGAAACCCTCAGGAAATTTTCGGTGCAGACCAGTGTAATAGGTCTCTGGCGAGTTTCCCGAGTTGTTTTGTGAGTCTGGTGTGAGCATATGTGTTGAGGGGTGCTAATTTTTTGTTGTCGTGTAGTATGGCCATTCTCGAATACAAGGAAGAGCGGCAGGCACGCTTCAGAGCAGAGTTCTGAATGCGCTTAGCCTTCTGCTTCTACGTGTCACTCGCGGCTACGAATGACACTGGGGCGTACGCGAGAATAGGTCGCACGAGTGTTTTGTAAAAGTGTAACTGTAGTTTTTGCCCACAGGGTAGAACTTGCTCAGTGATGTGTTTGTAAGTGAGGCTCTTGCTTGTGTTATGTTCTGGTGTATATTGAACCTGAGGGTCTTGTTAAAATTTACCCCAAGGATTTTTGTACGTTGTGTGTATTCGAGACTTGTTGGGTTTAGATGGTTCATGTTTGGTGTCATCTGTGTCTTCTGAGGATTCGTGGCAATCAGCCATTTATCCTCGTAATTTCTCTTAGCGTCCAGTATTCTCTGTGCGTGGACCACACATCGAACTTGGGAGAATCTTGAAGAATACTACGCTCTACGAATTAGTCCCACCCGGCAAAGGAGGAAAAGTCGAGAGAGATACCTTAAGGAAACTGACCGATTTTCTGCAAGATATACCGTGGACGGTAATCTCTCTACAGCAAGCCATCTACAGGATTCAGCAAGCCCACGCCTGCTCCCCCACCCCCTGAATAAAAATTCCTTTATTTTTACCTGGTCCCCATAGGGGTATGACGTGCTAAACCCTACCCATCCCTGCTCCGCCGGGACTTGGCTCTGTGAATGTGACTCTACACATATAGCTCCGTTGCATCTATGCTGTTCTACTTAGAAAGGGCATAATTGCAAACTTTGGGGAAAAAAGCTTGGAGGCTTAGCCCACTGCGGAAACCAAAGGAAGGAGCAAACCTGGATTGGGAATAAGTTACCAACGCGGGAAGGATTAACACCCTACCCTGCGGCACCGCCCAAGACTGCAGAGGGAGACTCTACTGTCTCTGTAAGATGTCGGACGTAACTGAAAAATACCCAAAACCCAATAGAGAGGGCTAGACCCAGACTGGAGCCAGTTGATTTTAGCTTCAGTCATCATTAAGTCCGCGATGTTTTCACACCCTCTGAGGAGCCCAACCTGGTCCATACTCACTCATCATCTATCACCACATCCTAGTCATGTTCATAGGGTCGTTATCGGCGGGGCGGGGAGACCCCCATACAAAGAGAAAAAAGGAAATAATAAGGTAAAGAAAAATGGCACTCAGTACTTCCCACCTCACATTTCTACACACAAAAGACAAAAGCTCCACCACGGACAATCAACACACACTTCTAAACTTAGCCACTACACATGACACCCCCATCACAAACATAATAAAACACATACAGGCCATAAACTCGTCTTCCGCTCCTAGGAGGATGCAGTAACATTGCACCAAAATGCATCTGACACACTCGCTGCACGAGACCTTCAAACAAATTTACCGACGGTGTGGTAAAAAGGTACCAAATACGTATCAAAAAGACCAACCCCGTATAGTTGGCCTTCTCCACTGATGACCTCCGCACAAACCTCAGACAGAAGTATGGGGAGGAGGTCATCACAGACCTGTACTTTAACCGTACTAAACATTGGGCAGTGATCACACTGTCCAACGAAAACAACAAAACACTGCTGCTAGACCAAGTTATCAAGGTCTGCGGCACACTAACATACCCACACAACATCGAGTCACAACATAACATAAACCAACACAATGCCACCGGTGTTACAAAACAGGAGACATAACACGAACGTGTAAATCAGACCTATTCTGCACAAAGTGCAGTGTTGTGGGCCACCACTACACCATCTGCACAACCACCACACCCCTCTGCCCTTACTTAAGTAAGGCCTGCTCTGACGCCGTAGTGGCTATACGGCGTCTTCAACCCATCCACACAAACACACACTCCGCCACTCCCTTCCCTCATAAGAGCATTCGCCGCCGCTGCCGGTGCAACGGTGTCCGCACCTCCCCCTGTCCCACCAGAGACAAGCCCAACTCCAGAAACAACCCAAACTCACCAGCAAATTCCCACAAATTCTGGACCACTCTCAAGTCTGCTCTTTTTGGGAATGATTCATCTATGCCACCCCTTCTTAAACCTGATGGTTCCATTACCCTTAGTCCTGAAGAAAAGGCAACACTGTTGGCTGATGTTTTTGATAATAAACAAAGTAATGAGAATCTAACTCTACCTGACACTTGTTTCCCTGAACCAAGGTTAAACAAGATTGCTTTCCGTTCAAGTGAAGTAAAACAGTTACTTCTTGATCTGGATGCTTATGGTGGTACTGACCCAAATGGTATATTCCCTTTATTCTTTAAGAAAACTGCAGAGTATTTGGCTCCCAAGCTTTCCGTTATTCTTCGGAAGCTGGCGAGGAGTGGTAGTTTTTGCGAATGTTGGAGAATTGGTAACATCACTCCACTATGTAAAAGTGCAAGTGGTAGTTTTAACCCTACTGAATATAGGCCCATTTCTATAACTCCTGTTCTAACTAAGATTTTTGAACGTTTACTAGCTAAACGTTTAAGTACATTTGCCGAGCTTAATCGTCTGTTTCCCTTTTTACAGTTTGGATTTCGTAAGGGTCTGAGCACTTGTGATGCACTTCTCACAGTCTCCACCATTGTCCAAAAATCATTAGACTCTGGTCAAGAAGTTCGCTTAGTTGGCCTGGATTTCAGTGCCGCATTTGACCGTGTCAATCATAAGGCCCTGATATTTAAGTTGAAGCAGTTGGGAGTAGGTGGTGTATTTTTAAATATTATTGAACAATTTTTAACAAATCGACATCAAAAGGTTTATGTTGACAATAATTTTAGTGATGAGAGAGTTGTGCTATCTGGTGTACCACAAGGCAGTGTTCTTGGTCCTCTACTGTTTATTTTATATACCCATGATATGTGGTTTGGACTGGAAAATAGACTTATAGCCTATGCTGATGATGCTACTCTAATAGCCCCAGTCCCATCTCCTGAGTTGAGAGCATCGGTTGCAGAGTCTTTAAATAGAGATCTGGCTAAGATAAATGTTTGGTGCACTTCATGGGGCATGAAGTTAAATGCAAAGAAAACCCAGAGTATGATTGTTAGCAGATCCAGAACACTAGATCCTCCCCATCCAGATCTTTTAATAAATAACATTCCCATCTCCATATGTGATTCTTTTAAGTTGCTTGGAGTTATGCTTGACTCTAGGTTTACTTTTGAGAATCACATTCGATCTATTTCCTCCTCTATTGCTCAAAATATTGGCATTTTGAGGAAATCTTACAAAGTATTTGGAGAGCAGACTGTTCTTAAAAATTGTTTTAATGCTTTTATTCTTCCGTGTTTTGAATATTGCGCCCCTGTTTGGAGTTCGGCAGCCAACTCTTATCTTAATTTATTAGATAAAAATTTGAGAGCAATAAAATTTTTAATTCCTGACCTCAAAGTTGATCTGTGGCACAGGCGAGCAATAAGCTCCTTATGCATCTTATATAAAATTTTTAACAATGCAGATCATCCACTGCATCACGATCTGCCCAATTTATATGCCCCTCAACGAGTTACCAGAGGTGTACTAAATGCCAATAGTAGGGCCTTTACGCCTATGAGATTCAACACAACACAGTTTTCAAGAAGTTTCATTCCTAACACAACTAAACTGTGGAATGAACTTCCTAGTGTTGTTGTTGAGTCCTTGGAACTTCAGAAATTTAAAGTGGGTGCTAATACATTTTTAATTAACAGAAACTTATAACTTTAATATTTTATTCATTATCCACACATATATAATATTATAATATTTTTAACATTATAGCATTTAATTTTTTTTTTTTTTTTTAATTTTCTATTTATTTATTATGTTTTTCTTAATCTTTGTTTCGTTTTTTCCATACCAGGTTTCTTTCCCCGCTGGGGCCCTTGGGCTTATAGCTATTTGCTCTTCCAGTTGGGGTTGTGGCTTGGAACTTTAATAATAATAATAATAATAACATATTACGTCCGCCGCCCCCGCCCTACTACCGACACCCAGCCACACCCCACACCCAACACCCATCCCTACCCCACACCCAAAGTTACACCTAGCCGCCTCGCTCTCAACGGTGGCGAAGGAAATGTCGAGGGGTGACCCCCGACTATACTCAATGATACTCAACACACTGTTCGCCTCGCACGGTCTAGAGCAGATCACCTTCCCCGAGAAGGTGTAATCTTTTATCGACGAGCACACACACATTAGCTTCGCACTCCTCCTCACCCCGGTGGGCACGTACACCTCTCTCTCTGGACCCCCCCCCACCCTCATCCCGCTCCCGCCTCCCCCCGCCCTTCTGTACCTACACCTCTCACCACTGCACCTTCCTTACCTACCCCTCTGCCCACTGCTCCCATCTCTCTCCCAACTGCCTCTTCTGCTCCCTCCACAGCTCCCACTCCTTCCAACTCTTTACCCAAACTCCCTTCTACCTCCATACTCCCCCTTCGGCAACCTCCACTCCTCCCCTTATTGCCACTAACCCTCTCCAACCGTCCCCAGCCCCCCTCTCACAGCCTCCGACCCAACTCCCACTGACGCCACAAACTCCACCTCCCCTGAGCCCCCCCACACCCCACAACACCCCGTATCAAACAAAAACCCCTACCACGACCCCTCCCACACACACAACCACGCGTAAAGCCGACCCCCCTCCTGCTCTTCCTTCTCTTCCCCCTTCCACCCCTCCTTCTTCGTACCAACCTTCTCTCTCTCCCGACACCCTCTCTCATAATCTGCACCTCCTCTACTATCTCTAGCCGCTCATCTCCTAGCTCTACTCCCTCCACCTCTGCTCCTAACTCTCCCCTCCTAGACTCCACTTTCTCCAGCCCTGCTTCCACGACCGCAATCTCTAAACCTCCCTCCACAGAACACACTCTAACCTCAACCACGGCTTGCCCACTCAATAACACCAATGACAACCTCCCCAAACCACAGTCGACGACACGCGTAATGGTACTTGCTCCTCACGCTTCCTGGGCAATAACCAAGAAGAGGGGAACGGTCCCGGCTAAATCAGTCTCACCCGCACTCCGCCCTCGACAATAGGTCGCCTCAACGTGACACAATTAAACGTACGCAGTTGGCACGGTATTCGCCATACTGTTGCCAACTGGGTCCTAAACACACAAAGACCTGACATAATACTCTTGAACTCGATCAGCCTACATCCTCCCAACAACAGGCTCCGCGTCGCAGGCTACCACACGTACCTATCTCCACAGGCGCTGTACCTAGGATCAGCGATCCTAGTGAAGCGCTCTATACACCAATCCCTCATCCAAACACAAATGACTCTTTTCTAGCCTGCAAGGTACAGACAAACTCCGGCCCCATCCTAGTGGTCACACACTACAGACCACCACACCTACAATTAAACATAGAAGTCCCACTTGGGGCTCTATCAAACCACAAACTCCCTATCTTCTTTGCGGGCAACCTCAACGCCTTTCAGCCGACATTCCTTTCAAACACTACGAATGATGCAGGAAGGTACCTGGCTGATGCCTTGCGGCGATATCGCTGCGAGCACATCGGCCCGGCCTTCCCCACATTCTTCGGTACTCGTGGAGGTACCACGTCTCCGGACGTGGTCTTCCGCAACGACCTTGCTACACCCTTCTACACGAACATCTCACCGGGTCGCCACGTACTCTTGGACCACATACCGATATGCCTCATCATATCCACATCTCCCATACTCATACTTACACCATCTCTCTTTAACTACAAAAACACGAACTGGGAAGAGTTCAAGAGACACATAACAGATAACACGCCACAAAACCTCGACCTGGACCACACCAATACAGACCTGTTAGATGACCACTGGTGCTCAATCCTAAACACTATAACCACAGCACGCAGCCTACACTCACCACAAAATAACCTACACTTGCATAAAACATTTCACATTTTCCATACACACTCAGAGACTGATCACACAGTACAATAATCACTACAGTAGAGGCCCACGACAACACAACATCAATCACTTACGTGCCTGCATCCTACAGTGCGTGCAGCTAGATAGGAACCGGCAACCGTTGCGCTAACCCCTCCTTCTTCTGGCGGCAGGTAAAAAGGATGATAGGCACTGATCCACCCAAACGCATCGACCTCCAAGTAAACAACCAAACACTCACAGACACTAACGTCCTCCTCGACTCATTTAGGTCCCACTGGGACACAGTACATACACACAACCCACCTAAACCGCACGCGCGGGAGCACTTCCAGGAAGTCCAGAGTGGTGCCGGGCCCACGCTCACGAGCTAAGACCCGCCTCCTGATACGAATGGAGCTGCTCGACTACACATCCACACTGACCACTTCCAGCACAGTCGAGAAAACAAAACACTATATTAAAACGACACCAAAACGTGCCCCCGGCCCCTCCGGGCTACCAGCCACACTAATACACAACCTCCCTGCAAACATATACCCCACACTTACACACCTATTCAACGCCTCCCTAGCCTCAGGCCACTTCCCCAAAATATTCAAAGTCTCTCACAACATACTTCTACACAAAACGAACAAAGACCCCAAACACCCAAACAATTACAGGCCTATTACTTTATTAGAGCACCTAGGCAAAATACTCAAACGCATGATCAACGGCCGCCTACGGGAATACCTCGAAGAGAGGGATTGGTTCTCCCCTACCAATATGGGTTCAGGAGGGGCCAATCCACTCAGGCGGCCGTGACCATCGTTCATGACAAAGTACAGAAAAAAACGCCAGGTACATCAAAAGACACTCTCCATCAGCAAGGACGTGGTTCAAATAGATTGAGCTAAGGCGAAATCCATTATTTTTGTGCCCAATTTTATTGAAAGAAATTTAATGGCATCGGCCATGATCAAATTCTCCCATAACATTAATTTCAACCTAAGAGAGTCTTTTTAAATTAGATAATTGGATCATGAATAATATTTGTTTACAATATAAATTTAATTTGTTTAATTGATTTGTATATTGTAGTTCTGTGGATGGGCTATTCATTTGTTCGTCAGTTGGTTTCCCCCCTTCCCTAAACGATTGTCTTTGTTCGTCAGTATGTTTGAATGAAGTCACATTTCTCTGTTTATTGACTGTTTCTCTATTCCATTGTTCTTCTGCCCCTGATGATGTAAACACGAAAGCGCTTGGGCTTATTCTGTGATATTTTCCTTTGGGATATTTCAAGCATCTTAGATCACGTGTTTTTTTGGTGATTATTTTTGCATATATATATATATATATATATATATATATATATATATATATATATATATATATATATATATATATATATATATATATATATATATATATATATATATATATATATATATATACACATATAAAGGCTCTTTCAACAATGACGCTCGATCTTTGTCAGGCGATAGTGGCTATGTTGTTAAAGAAAGATCTGAAAACCTCACTGTCAACTGTTCAGTAGTACTTGGCAAGTCACGATGGAAGGTTAGAGCGTTAAAAAGCGTGTGCAAATCATCAAATGTTATTATAAAAATCAGTGCTCTGTTCGACAAACGTTCCGCGCATTACGTGATTTCTGTCCTCGCCACAGCCACGAGGCCCATTTTTGGATGAATGGATTTGTGAACGAGCAAAATTGTCGGATTTGGGACGAAAACAATCCACATGAGATACACCCGCACCAATTTGATCCCAACAAAGTCACTGTTTGGTGCGGATTTTCGTCTAACGGAATCATCGGTACGTATTTTTTTGAGAACGAAGATGGGATTGCCATAACCGTCAACGGTGAGACTTAAAGATCGATGATAAGCAGCTTATTGTGGCCTCAACTGCATTATATGCCTGATATGGATACTGACGACATGTGGTTCTAACAGGACGGCGCTACGTGCCACACTGCGCACGCCACGATAGACATTTTGCACCGGTGATTTCAGGGCAGGATCATCTCGCGCGGTGGCGACGTCAACTGGCCACCGAGATCATGCGATTTAACGCCATTAGACTACTTTCTTTAGGGCTACCTTAAACCCCAGGTCTATGCGAATAATCCGCAAACAGTTGATGTCCTTAAAGTCAACAGAACGAACACAATCCAGCAAATTCAGCCAGATTTAGAGACAAAGTCATCGAAAATTGAGCCTCCCGAATACGTTCCACCAAGCGAAGCAGCGGGGGACATTTGAATGACATCATATTCAGCAATTAACGCCATAAAATGTACTTTCAAATTTAAAATAAATTGAGTGCATTTATCACACCCAACTTGTTTTATTTACATTTAAAAATCAAGCGACCTTATTGAAAGACCAGATATATATATATATATATATATATATATATATATATATATATATATATATATATATATATATATATATATATATATATGTATTTTTTCCTATATCCTAAGAAAGCTCGCTGATCACTTAACCCAGCCTACGAAACTACAAGAGAGAGAATTCTTTACCCAGACTATAATTCTTTTACATCCTTTCGTGTTTATACGCTTATATTAACTCCGTAGGGTGCAGTGGCAGGGTACCGCAGGGAATTAATAACAAATATCAGATATAAGATGTGTTCCCCCATTTATTAACATCAGAAATTAATTTTAAAAAGTCTCATTAGTAAATTTAATTCAAACCTTCAAAAAATCGATAGTTTTCTACATTTTGTTTATTCCTTTAATATTCTAGATTTTTCTAATTTCCTAACACGAAAAAAATAATACTTACCGTTTCTTTAACACTGGACCTAAAAGTACGCAATCTTGGACTTGAACCTATTCCTTCCCCCAATCCATATTATGTAGTTTTCAATTTTCCTAGTTTTTCACTCGCATCTGCACAAAAGAGTCCTATTTATTGTCCTTGAATTCAAATTACATTTGTAACTTGACTCGATCAAATATTTCCCTGGAATTTGAACGTCTTGCAGCCAACCTTAAAAGCTTAATTAACCCTTTGAAAAAGTAACTTTTCTTCCTTCCTTTCTGATATGAAAATAATTGCTTACTTATATTCGTCAGTTTGATTCATTTAAGATTTTAATCCAATTTTTCTTTTGTCTATTTTAAAGTTTTAAAATTTACACTTGCGTAGTTTAGCTATTTGTTAACTTGAGAAATGCAAAAGCGTTGTTCTTAGCTAAAGGTTCACTATCTAAATTATTTTGCTTTTGATTTGTATCTAGTTTATGTTAACATTTGTTCGCCTCACAAATTGTGTTTATCTCTTTAGCTTGATGATGGATTGGGTAATCCGAAACGTTGCTTGGAATAAATTAGAATTTCACTGATGGTCGTATCCTTCCTACTGCAATTAGAATTACGCCTTCTTAGAAGCAAGCTTGTTTGATATATATATATATATATATATATATATATATATATATATATATATATATATATATATATATATATATATATATATATATATATATATATATATATATATATATATATATATCGCAGGAATGTAAAGGCTCTCACTTAAGTTTTTAAAACTGGCTGTGAATGATACCATTTTTCTTTTCAACAACAAACTTTACTTTCCCCATGAAGGCATGGTTAGGGGTTCTACATTGGGTCCCTCTTTTGCCAGCAGCTTTGTCACCATAAAACACGGTGGCTAGAAAGTTGTCCTTCATTAAAATAATGAAACCATTTGTCATTTAAAAGACAAATGCGCTCTTATTTTTTTCTTTTATTAACCAAAAAACATCCGAACATAGTTTTCAATGGAAACAGAGAGGGAAAACAAAATCTCCTGTTGGATGTTAACGAAGTTTAAGAGCGTTCAGCTTTTAATATATATATTTATAGAAAATTCACAAACAGCAAATTGAGTTATTTTTTTCAACCGCTCTCATAGTCATTTCAATTTGGACACGACATTTGTAACCTTCAAATGTTTTCATAAGGACTGCAAGCCTCATCCAAACAACCAATATATAGGTATGACTACTACTACCTTCAACCGACGCCTAACGATGCACTTGCAAAGAAGAATCAAAACACACTACAATAAAAAGCACAACTAACAAATTACAAGAACGATTTTTGTTGAAAACTCTACCATCCTCATAAAAAAACTCGGATCTCCGCCGCTTCAAGATTCTGGAGGCTCCCTTCATTAAGAATGGGCCGAACCTGAACACATAGTGAACCAGCTCGGAGCGAGTATTGAACCTTTTCTGCTAAAAGAAAAGCGAATGGTACTCTGACTCCGATCTATAAAATGCATCAAAGAACGAGAACGGATAGGGGCAAAAAAGAGGGCCTCTGAAGCTTTTACCTTCACGTGGCCCCGGAGCAGTTCGAGGCAGAAGAGTACATTGACGTGGACTGCTGCTTCAAATGATGCACCATCGAGAAGCACACGACCTGAGAGTGCAAAGAGACCGAGGTCACATGCTCCAACTGCGCCCAGTCCGAGCACGTTTGGAAGCAATGTGTGGCCGAAAAGCTCAAAGGCGTCATCTGTGGAGGGGACCACAGATCCCTAGCTATGAGGTGCCCCATCCGCAAAGAAGCGATCCGGGCGAAGAGGGAACATGCGAAACTACCAAAGGAGGCAAAGGCGAAGTCATTCGCGGGAACAATGGCTACAAGAAACAATAACGAGATCATGGCGTCGAAGCTGGAGATGGTAAGTGAGGGCAGAGAGATAATGGCCATGGTCATTTTTGCCCACTTGGCAAACCTGGCAAATCCTGGTACCTTTGCGGAAGAACTAACCCGCCTCCTACATAAGAACGGGACTAACAAGTAGTGGTTTCCACCTAACCCCGCCCAACAAGACGTCCTAAAGATTCAGATAACCGAACTTCCCAACGTAGAAGAACCAGCGCAACCAGAAAAAGAAGAGTCTGATGAAGAGGAGACTACCACTAATACCAGCACCAAGAAAATTTCCAAGAAAAAGATAAAAACAGGGTAAAAGAAAAAGAATAACGTACGAGAAGAAGCAGTAGAATAAGACGCCCCTTCGACAGAGGAAGAAGAAGAGAAGCCTGAAATGTTCAATGTTCACGAGGAAGTCCCCCTTACCGAGAAAAAGGAAGTCCTTGAACAAGGCTTCTTTTTCGACGGAGAGGAACCGTCCCTCAAGGTGTTCGGTATACTAGTCTGCTCACCCCTAAAAGGAAAGCCGTGACTTCCGCTCGAGGGCCTCCGGAAAGGGAAATACAAGTGGACGTTTGAGGGTCTGTTCTCTCCCAAGGAAGTTATGGACCTGTTGTTGGATGGCGCAATCTACACCCCAGATTCGGGTCTCGGCGTCGTCAACGTGTCCAGATTCAGAGATTTATAATGGACAAATAACTTCCGAAGTCTATAAGTAAAAAAAAGAAAAGCCGATGAGTGATAACTAAAGTGTCTTAAAGTGAATTGAAAAGTGTTAACGGTTCAAATTAAAATCAGGTGACATAAACATTAATCCTAAAGTGAATTAAAAGTCTTTTATAGTTCATATTAAAATCGGGTGTCATAAACATTAGTTAATAGTGGTAGTAATATAAGTTTCAAAGATAATAAAGAGAGCGAGTGTTTTAGAAATAAAAGGGAAATAGTTCAAATTATAATCAAACGTTATAACGTAATCATTAATATATCAAAATAATATTAACGGAAAGTGACAATAATAAAAATCACGAAATAAAGTGAAAATAGCATAAAAGTAAATTATATCTGTAATTTTTTTTTAAGTACATTATAGATATTTGAAGTCATTTTAATATTACTAAATTACCCTAAATATATCTGTAAAATTATTTTAATAATCAAACATACGTTAGAGATATAAGAAGAAATCAATTTAATATTACTAAATTACCCTAAATATATATGTATATTTTTTTGTGATGAAATCCAAAATGCAATTATTTTTTTTTTGTTGTTGTTTTTTTGTAAAGTTGACTAGTCCTTCCTCCGGGCAAAGTTTATACTCTTACTGTATTTAACCTTCACAAAATTTCCATTCATTCATTCCTTTTAACTTGCACCCCAACCCACGAGAGTGGGGGGCGGGGGGGCTAACCTTTCAACTTTCTCTACGAATAAAAAAATAAAAACAACGAAATCCAATATTTGCTGCTCACGACCACCAAACAACTATCTGGCCGTTAAAGGAGGTAACGCGAACAGTAAACTTTACAGCAATGCTGTTGTCTACCTGCCCTTATACAACGGAATTCCCACGATTGTCATCATAAAGAAAATCTTTTATTTTGTTAATCCTCATTTGTTGGATTTCTTTCGTGGGGTTTTTACATTTTATAATCGGATCCACTGTTAACAGTTTTCCTACAAGGTCACTCATCAATTTGTTCACGAGAAATTGCCCTTTTACCGGGCTTGAGGTGCTATGTGCTGTAGAATTTCGCCCAGTGTGGGTTCATCACTGGGCAGAACATCCTCAACCACTTCTTCCCTCAATATCACCCACTATTGCCTCGGTCAACCATTTCTTTCGCAAACACTAATTCACACAATCCCCCCACCTTTCAGGCGCTCATCGGACTCTTCTCAACACTGATAGTCTGACACTCACTATCTTACATTCCATTTGCAAGTCTATTTCCACCTTTCTTCTATATGCCCATACCCAGGGGCGGATTTAGGCATGGGCAATATGGGCAACCGCACAGGACGTCATCTTGCCAGGGGCAGCATAGATTCCCGGGAGGAAAATGCGAGCACCCAGTACCGACGCGATCGGCTGTTTTCTTTATAAGCAATGATAAGTTATTATTACAAATATATGAATAATAGTAATAATAAAAAATAAAAGTGGCTCCTGATTTTGGAAGGAGGGAGGGGGGAGAATAGTTCAATGGGGGCGCCAAAGGAGTGGTTCGCTCTAGATGCTATACATGCCAGAATCGCCACTTCCTCATACTAACTCGCAACACGTTGAGTCACAACCTTATTTACATTATACTAGCTTCGTCACACCAAATCACATTTACCTTACTCTTTTCTACGTTCACTTTTAGCTGCTCTTCTTACACACCTAATCAAAAGCTACAATCAACATTTTCATCTCTCACACTTGCATCTGCAAATACCTGGTCATCAGTATAGAGCAACAGACAAACTCATTCCATATCAATCGCACAACCCTTTTCCTGATTCCCATACACACTTCTCTCAGTACTTCGTTCATAAATATATTAACAGCCATGGTGGCATAATACAATCGCCATCGTCCCTAACCAAACTCCGGCATTCATCTCCAACATCGACACAACTTCAGTTACGTGTGCACCAGCCATGACTATTTACCACGCATCTACGATTTGCTATCCTGGCCGCTGTGCTGACGGGACTCAGCGTCCCGCCCTGACCCAACTTAGCCTCTTCTTCTATCTGACATCCTCTCTTCTTACCCTAATTCCTCACTTTCCCTACAACCTCTCCCACAACTTTCTCTGGTCGGCCTCTAATTTCACAGGGTAGACGCCGACCAGCATCTTCTCACCCAACCCTCCCGGATCATGGCTGGTGGGGGAGGGGACAACGCCCCCTCACCCCTGAGCTCGGGTTTGGGGTGGTGGGGTTTTAACAACTTGCTTCAACGCGCCCACGCCTTCCTCTTTCCTTTCAAGGTTTATGAATTTTACGCCCAACCAAAGGTGTCGCCCTTGGGTGACTCCCTCTCTCCAGCAGCAATCCCCCGTTTACTTTCCCAGGAACTGCCAATAAAGCACGCCAACCACCCATAATTGACCTATCCCGGTGAGAGTGGCTTGATAGAGCCAACCCCCTTAGGGAGGGAAGGGAAGAGAAGGCCCGTCGGCCCGTACCGTCTAAAGTCCTGCTGGCGTTCATATCAAATCTACAGGGGGTCATTGCACGTTCCTCCTCTCTTCCCCGACAGATGCCGGTTACCGGGCCTAATACGAGACAAAAGGTTCCCAAATGAAATGGAGGCCCACCGGAGATGGACATGGACTCCGAGGTGACCCAGCCTCAGATGATAGGATCTTCTATGGAGTCTAACCAGAGCTTAGTGCCAAACACAGAACCCGAGTCCACCCCTGTGCAAGCTTATGCTCAGACAGCTGGGGCCCCAGAGGCCTTACAAGGAGAATAGGGATCTCCTCTCCCTGGTGGTACTCCTGTGACAGGCAAGACATTCTCCATTTCAGAAAAGGATCTTGCCGGGGCCAGGCCATCTTGCCTAGGTTCTCCTACCGGCGGTTGGGATAAGCGGATTTATTCCCCGCCCCCCTCTCCTAAGAAAAAAAATGCACAGGAAAAAGAATAAAAAGACTCGGGGCTCCTCTCTCTCCGTAGGAGAAAGGCTGACGGATGAGTCAGCTAAAATTTTCATAAGCGACCAAGCCAAGATCAGCACGTCCGCCCCGGGTGCTGCTCCACGTGGGGAGTCCCTTACTCTGCATAGCGGAGCCTCGATTACATCGGGGCCCCTCATTTTATAGTTTACTTGGCGTTTTCGAGCCCACTGGTTGCAAAAGCTTCCTCGTTATTCGCTCCACTGATGGCAGCATGTTGGCCAAGGGCAACATGATCCATCAGAGGAGAGCTCTAGCTAGCGTGATTGGTAGAGAGCTGAAGGTGACCCGTTTCTCTGAAGGGAGCCTTCTGGCGTATGCGTCGAATCAGTCCGAGGCAACCATGATTAGTGCCCTTCGGCGCCGAACTCTACCATGAACTTCGTGAAAGGAGTGGTTTATGTGAGGGAACTCATGGATAACTACATAGATGACTGACATAACCTTAGAGCTGGCCGACCATGGGGGGGTCAAATTCGAACGTGTGATGAGAAAACAGGTGGAGGAGGGGGAGTCGAGACCCACCCCTACACTCTACGTCACGTTCGAATGTGACAAGCTCCCTGAGTCGGTGCGTGCCATTTGCTATCACTGCGCGTGAAGTCATTCATGCCACTGACGCGGAGGTGCTACTACTACCACCGCTTCGGCCATATAAATCGCTCCTCTAGGCATGCAAAGTCGGGGTTACGAGAAGTCTGTGTAAGTTGCTCCAAGGCCGCACACGATATGTCCAAATCGTGTGTGGCCAAGGTTGTCAATTGTAGAGAGCCGAATCCCGCCTCTTCGAAACAATTGGTGCATATCTCCTTGAGAAGGAAATCCTGGCTGTTCGGTCCCAGGATCGTCTTTTAATTCGCGTTGCTAAGGACTTGGTCCTGGTGCGCCCAGCGCTGTCTGGGACGTCTTATGCTTCAAAGTTAAGAAAGACACCCCTCTGAAGCACAAGTTTTGAAGTATAGAGTTTACTGGATAGGGATGACATGATGACCTGTTTTATCTAGTCAAAAATTCTTGACATGTAGACTCTCAGCAATGCGCAAGGAGTTTGAGGTTATTCTTGAAGCCGGTAGAGCCCGACTTTCAAAGTTTCCTTGTGCCTCTCCATTCCATGTTTTGCCGATGTTTGCATCTGGTGACTTCAGAACAATATGCGACTCCTGACCATTAAATTTGAGAGCGAAACCAGAGAGATAGATACCTTTGACTATAACTTTCTGCTTAAACTTCCCCCCCTTTTAGTCTGAACTATCCTTTTCTGGTCACTATCTGGTTCATGAATTCAACCAGATCCCTCTCCATCCAGATGATGTCCATAAAACTCACTATAATAACTCTATTTAGGATAATTTGAAATTGTTCGTATGCCCTATGGCTTTCAAAACGGTTGTTAGACCTCCTAACGGTTCATCGATCAGTTTGTGAGAAGTTATGATATTTTCAGCAGTTATAGGTATTGCCTCTTCTTTTTTTATTTGTGATGCGAAACTCCTGGTGTGGAGATCAAGTATTGCTAGTCTTTTTATAGGTCACCAGTGAAGGGTTTGTTCTTCTGGTGGCGACAGATTCTATTATTTTGGCGTGACCTTTTGCGTGAGGTACTATGGCGGTGGAGTTTTCTTGGTCGAAGACTGAGTAAAGGTGATCATGAGTTCTTTTATCGTTAAAATAAATCTTCAGCAGTGGATTTAGGGTTATTGATTGGCAAGATCTTGCAAAGTCTTCGGATGTGGCACACTTCGCTGTGAACATGAGTTTCAAACAAAATTGAGTGTACAGCTCTCTTACATCATTTATCTACATGCCCTTTTACATTACTATTGAATTTTATAATCTTGGTATAACTATATGCAGGTGATTACCTAATAGTGTCGTTTTATTAACATTATCTTCAGCAATGGTATTTTATAAGTTTAACTTTTATAACAACAGAAATATTAATATTTTTATATTAGAAATTATATTCGTATATGAGGAATAAGAATAGGAATAATGGAAATATTTCGGATCAATCTGTGGGATCAGAGGTAACTATTTTCTCACAGGGTCCAGTGGGCCTACTTGTTCTTTTAGCAGATGGTTTATTTCTATTAATTTGAACAAAATATACAGTGAGTATTGTATTACAATTAATATATATATATATATATATATATATATATATATATATATATATATATATATATATATATATATATATATATGCAATAAACCACCTTGAAAGAGAAAACGGATTTTTTCTTACGGTAATATTTATTACCTTTTTTTAAAAAAAATCCGTGCAGGGAAGCGATTCGAACCATGGACACTGCGGCAGCGAGCACCGCTTTGATCACAACTAAAAGTATGCCGTTAGTACGCTATTCGTGTACTGACTAGTGTACTAAACGGTGCTCGCTGCGGCATACTTTTAACTGTCATCAAAGCGGTGCTCGCTGCCGCAGTGTCCATGGTTCGAATCGCTTCCCTGCACGGATTTTTTTTAAAAAAAGGTAATAAATATTAGTGTAAGAAAAATTTATTCCGTTTTCTCTTTCAAGTTGGTTAATTGCATTCAGCTTCATCATTCTCTCGCGCTACTTTGAGAGATATTATATATATATATATATATATATATGAGAAACTCACAAACTAGCGCGTGAGTAGAACAATAAATGAAAAAAAATCCCACATGAAAATGAAAGGCTGATTCCAATTACTCTCGAACTTGTTCAGTTCATTCTCAAGGAATGATAAAGTTCGAAAGTACTTGGAATCTACCTTTCATTTTCCTGTGGGATTTTTTGTATATATACATATATGGATAGAGAGAGATTTTTATATATAAATATATTTATATATAGATATATTTTATAATTAATCGCATAATAAATAATGGATCCTTAGATTTCTTTTACTTTGAATAGATTCAAGTGGCCTACTTGAGGAAGCGGATTAAAATAATATAATTATGGAGCAAATAATAAACAGCTTGCAAAATAATATTAAAATGGTAACATATGAACGAGACTGTTTACGCTTATAAGTTAACATAAACTATATTAGGGTGTAGACGGTCTTTAACATAATATCATATAATTGGACAAATAACAAAAGCCACAAGGGCATATCAAAGGTCATCTGCATCCGCCAAAACCCTCCCACAAAATGCATCCATAGGATTGTGTCAGATCATACATCTATTGGGTTGAGGAATAAGTTCTTGTGGTTTTATCAAATTTATTCATTACCATTAACAATTTTAGAAAAGTTCATTTTTAATTGATAACAATATGCAATTTAATCAATAATGTGTTCTCCGTTGTTATTTACGACTTCTTCCCAAAGTTCAATTAGTTTTTCGATGCCTCTGCAAAAAATCTCTAGATTTTGACTCGAAGAATTCGTCTAACCAGGTTCTTAATTCCACATCAGTATTGAACGAAACGCGCGCAAATTGTTGGAGAGCGATCGAAACAGATGGAAATCCGATGGAGCCAAGTCTGGCGAATATGGAGGATGCAGCAGGATTTCCCAATTAAGCGTTTGGATGGCGTCTTTTGTCCTATTGGCAATGTGAGGACGAACATTGTCGTGTTGCAGAAGGACTCCATAACGTCGATGAGGTCGCTTTTCACGAATAGCTTCAGCGAGTCGATACATTTGTTGAACGTAGAGTTATGCATTGACAATCTCTTTGTTCGCAAGGAGCTTATAGAGAATGATGCCTTCACAATCCAACCACCCACACAGCATTTTCTTTCGTGGATGAAGTCCTTGCTTTAATCGCGGAAGTGTTTTTTTTTTATTGAGGCTAAGCCATTGTTTTCGATGGTTCGTGTTGACATAAACACACTCCTTTTAGTCCCCAGTGAGGATGCGGTGAAGAAATCTGTCCTTATATCCACAAGTAGCCTTGTGACGAGAAAGCAAACCTGCGGCAATCGTGGAGCGTTGAAGTTTGTTGCTTTCGCTCAAAGCGTGCGGAACCCATGCACCGAGTTTTTCAACTTTCCCCATCGAATGAAGGTAATTCACAACAGTTTTCTGATCACACGCCAACTGCACAGCCAATTCTCTAGTTGATTGACGAGGATTTTCATGAAGAAGGTCGTTCAATCGATCTTCATCCAACTTAATGGGTTGACCAGAACGTTCTTCGTCATTAAGATTGAAATTACCGTTTTTGAAACATGAAAACCACCATTGAGCTGTCCTTTCTGATAAAGCATTTTCTCCGTACACAGCACAAATATCGCGACGAGCTTTGGCTGCGTTTGCATTGTTCTCGTCTCGATTGAAAATGAATAACAAGTGTCGAAAATGCGCCTTTCTTTCAACTTGACATTCCATTTTGAGGGTACAGAACAAAAATTAAATTAATACAACTTTAAATTAACTACAATGACTTATTACTCAACTTCAAGATGTAGCCTAAGCAAAAGCCTAATAGTCTACGCTGTTAAGAGACGTAGCCTAACCTTTGCAAATTTTGCTCTCATTATTTATTATTGTTTCTTAATATGTGCACAAATCACGTCAACAAAACTTAAATCAACACAACATTAAAAAAAACGCAAGAACTTATTCCTCAACCTAATACAATAGGTATACAATTTGAACCATCAACAGGAATGCGTCGAAAACAAAAAGCATCATTATGAAGGCTCTTCAATATCCAAATCACCCATAATATACAATAATAAAGAAGTGCATCCACAGGAATGAGTCCAGAATACCCGCCACCCACAAAAAAATTACCCCTCCCTCCCCATATAATCATCCAATCTGCGCTTGAAAACATTTAAATTTGGACTATCTACTGTTTCAGGTGGCAAACTATTCAGTAATCTACCACTCTGTTAGTGAAAAAATATTTTCTAACATCCAACCTGTACCTCTGGTTTCTTAATTTTCAAGTAGTGACCTCTAATCCTATTACTTCTTTCCAACACAAATAACTTACCAAAATCGAACTGTTCCCTCCCAGAACAGATTTTAAAAAAGCTCAATCATATCTCCCCTCACACACCTTTTTTTTAAATGAGAACATATTTAGTACCCTCAGACCTCAGTCTATCTCCATATTGAAGGTACTTCAGGGAAGGAATTATCTTTGTTGCCCTCCTTTGTACTGAGTCTTGCTGGTTGATATCATGCCTAAATTGTGGTTAGCATGCTTGTATAAAGTACTCTAAATGTGACTTGACATATGAGTTGTAGATTTTAAGGATAACCTCTACTATTGTAACTAACATTAGTCATAATGTATCGTAGCACCCTATTTGCTTTATTTTTTGACTCAATACACTGCTTCGAAAACTTCAGTGACCTGTCTACTACTAAGTCCTTCTCATCCTCAACTGAATTCAGCCAATGCCCATCCATTTCATAGCTAAATTCCTTATCATCGCTTCTCATGCTAATAACTTTGCATTATGTTAAGGTTAAAAGTAATCTACCACTTCTGAGCCCGAGCTAATAACTTAAAATTTAAGTCATTCTTCATTTTAAAGCTACCCTCTACTTCTTTGACTATAACTGCCAATTTAGTGCCATCAACAAAAATTAGCACTGCTATTTACAGCCTCCCCAAGATCACTTACAAGGTGCGTAAGGTACGAGGGGCGGTCAATAAGTTTTGCAATTCGGATATAAGGAAACGAGATATGAGAAAAAGTGTTTTATTATTTTTCAATATAACTACCCTCGACTTCAATGCACTTGCGCCACTTGTCCCTGAGGCTTCGAATTCCCGACAACCAGAAATCTCCCGACTGCTGTTCAATCCACTCCTGGACGGCGAGCTGGACATCTTCATCGTCCCCAAACAGGCGTCCACGCAGTACAGTTTTGAGCTGCCGGAATAAAAAGTAGTCGCTAGGGGCCAGATCTGGACTTTAGGGGGGATGGTTGAGCTCCTCGAGTCCGCACTCGCGCAGGGCAGCTTGTGCAATTCTGGTCTTGTGGACTTTGACGACGTTGAAGTCGATCATGGGGCGTGAGGTTTCTAGGGACCCAACGGGCAGAGACCTTGGTCATGGCCAAATTGTCGTGGATGATGTTCCTAACACTTCCATGTGATATTCCAAGTTCTCGCTCGATTTCTTTGACCTTCACCCATTGATTTTCGAGGATCATCCTCTCCACGTGGGCCACATTGTCCTCGTTGGTCACGTCTGACGGACGTCCTGGACGGGGTTCATCTTCAAGGGACTCACGACCATGGCGGAACTTCCTATTCCAACGAGTAATGGTTGCATAGGAAGGGGCGGTGTCGGTGTACACTGTAACCATACGTTTATGGATCTCTTTTGCATTCTTGCCTTCCTTGGTCAAAAATTTGATCACTGCGCGGTGCTCAACCTTCTCCATATTTTCTATATTTCAGTTATCAATGGCAGACCCCATGTTTACACAATAAATGAAGAGGCCCGCAGTTATCTTTGCTATAAAGGCTGAACATAGAAATTTAGAAATAGCACGATTTTTAAAAGTCGCTTGATCCTTCGTTTACAAAGTTTGCAAGGAGTTAAAAGCCAAAGATTGTTAAGCTATGGATCGACAATGTATGCAACGGAAAACCTTATGTTTTTCAATAAGACTCGGCACCATCAGGCAAGGATCAAGCAGCCCTGGGATGAATGGCGGAAAACTTTCATGATCACATAAACCATAACATTTGACCTGTAGCACTGCCAGATTCTTATAATTCGCAGTAGTCCAAAAGTAAATAAAATAATGTGTAGTATGTATTTCTGTAGTACTCCAAAAATAATTAAAATCAATTTATCCTTCAAAGTAATTTGTATCTAACTTAAGCAGTGTGAGAAGTTAATATATAAATATATATATATATATATATATATATATATATATATATATATATATATATATATATATATATATATATATATATATATATATTCGTGTGTGCGTATTAAACCCTCTCAAAATGAGTCCCAATAATATTACTGCTTAGACTCACAAAACTGTGTAAAGGCAATCGTCCACTCTCACCCACGCCTTCATCCAAAAAGGTTAGTTTAGAAAATGGTTCCATTATCCAGGTGTGTAAATTTATCTCAAACGTGAGTACTCTACTTATGTAATTTCCATTCAGTACCAGTGGCGGCTCGTGTATAGGCACTGCGAAACTGCAGAACCCCCTTATTTCTACTCGATATTATCGATAACATTCAATATAATGAGTTCTTTCTTCTTTAATTCTTTCTTTATAGTTGTACATTATATAATCCTTAAGCTTAATGTCAGTAGCCATCTCTTAGTTTATGAAAAAAATACAAAAAATCCTTGTATAGAACTGTGCGCTTCACAGTTCCAGCGACGCGGTGTTTGGCTGTTTGCGCATGCTCACACGTGCGAGATAGGAAGCTGCACGCTAGGGAAGAGAGAGGCACTGTAGCTCACGCGGTGCCGACCCTGGTGTGCTGGCGGAAACAGGGCCGGTTTTAAGCCTATTTGACCAATTTAATCAAATTGGGCCTCGCGCCTTAAGGAGGGCCCCTGCAAGATTAACTGACACTACAGCAAATCAGAGCACTGGTGGATAGGTAGTTATCGAAACAACTAAAGACGTGGATGGCTATCTGTTGGCCAAAGAACTTGAAGCTCTGAAAACTTTCCTCCCCTCCAGTTTTATTATTCCTCAAGCTCTGTTTGAATATCTCTGGCAGTAAACAATCGATTTACAGCATTTCCTAATGTTTTTTTTATTGCTTTGAGGGTTTACTTATGCCTGTAACAGTCACATCGGGTGATTTTTTAAAAACTAATACTGATTAAAACACTTAGGGTAAAAAATTTCACAAGAGAGACTAAAGAATTTGGAGATGCTATCCATAGAAAATGGTATTGCTAAAACCATCAACTTTGCAATTATTTTAAAAGACTTCGCAAATAAAACAACCAGAAAAGTCATTTCATACTAGACCTTTATTAAAAAAATATGTTAGTAATTGGCTTACCTTGTATTAAAAAATTAAAACTTTCATATTGTCTTTCAATATTTAGTATATCAAGCTTTAGGGAGGAGGGAGGGGGGGTTAAATCAAGAATACTACACAAAATATAAGCATTCATGAATTTTGAATTTTGTAGAGTAGTGCCATCAATTTTCTAATTGGGCCTTGCAATTCCTAGCACGGGCCCTGGGTGGAAGGTAGTGTTTCTTTTTTACTCCGCGTGTGTTGTGTTTAAAAACGTGTTGATATTATTGAATGTGATCAAATGTAGAATTTGATTCATATTTTTTCGGTTATTTTATTAATTAATAGAGCTGGTCGAATTTATCAGGTCAGATGATTAACATTCCATATAAGGAGATTAGGACTAAAAATAATGATCCAAAATGGATGACAGATAAAATTAAGCATTATATTGGCATTAAAAAGGGCATTTATAGAAAAATAAAAAATATGGAGGACCACTTAAGGCAGAGATATAATGAACTAGCAAGAGATGTTAAAAAGTTAATTAGAGTAGCAAGGAGAAATTATGAAATTAAAGTGGCAAATAGGGCAAAGGAAGATCCTAAAAGTTTTTATCAATTATACAACACTAAGGTTAGAGATAAAATAGGCCCACTTATAGATTCCAATGGAGAATTAGTGAGTGATAGGGACTCAATGGCTGGAATGCTAAATGACTTTTTTCTCTCAGTATTTACACAGGAGGATACTCTAAATATACCTGAGGTGTCGATGATCTTTCGGGGTAATGATGAAGAGAAATTAAAGGATATCTTGATCACAAAGGAGATAGTGACAAAGGAAATTGATAAAATCAAAAGTAGTAAAGCACCCGGTCCTGATGAGGTATTTCCTAGAATTTTGAAAGAATGTAAGGATGTGTTAAGTGAGCCCCTAGCATGCATCTTTAGAAAATCATTAGAGTGGCATTGTGCCAGTGGCATGGAAGAAAGCCAATGTGATTCCTATATTTAAGAAAGGGGATAAAACAAATATGTCTAATTACAGACCAGTAAGTTTGACATCAGTGGTAGGGAAAATGATGGAATCTATTATAGCAAGGAATATTAGAGATCACTTGGATAAGCATAAGTTGATAAAAGAATCACAGCATTGTTTTAGTAAGGGTAAATCCTGTCTGACTAATTTGCTGTCTTTTTATAGTAAGGTGTATGAAGCAGCAGATAATGATGAAAACTATGATATTATATACTTGGACTTTAGTAAGGCTTTTGATCGAGTGCCACACTTAAGGCTTCTGAGCAAAGTTAAAGCACACGGGATCGATGGCAGTATATTTAGGTGGATTCAGTCATGGCTTGGTGACAGACAGCAAAGAGTTAGTATAGATGGAGTTAAATCTGAGTGGGGGTGTGTTAGCAGTGGAGTTCCGCAAGGATCTGTTTTGGGTCCCTTGCTATTCTTAATTTATATTAATGATCTTGACATAGGTATAAGTAGTGACCTGAGTAAATTTGCTGATAATACTAAGCTAGTTAGGGCCATTAGGGCTGATTCTGATGCTGTTGTAATGCAGGAGGAATTGACTATTCTGTCCAATTGGGCCGAGAAATGGCAAATGAAGTTTAACATAGACAAATGTAGTGTACTTACTATAGGTAGAAATAATCTATTGAATAGTTATAAATTAAATGGGAGAATTTTAGGGAGGACCGATTGTGAGAGGGACTTGGGTATTTTGGTAAGTTCAGACCTTCGTCCTAAGAAGCAATGCCTAAATGCTAAAAATAAAGCTAATAGGATATTGGGATTCATTAGGAGGGGTGTAAGCAATAAGAGTGCTGAAGTCATTCTAAAACTGTATCTGGCGCTAGTTAGGCCTCAACTAGACTATGCAGTACAATTTTGGTCACCATATTATAGGAAGGATATTGATTTGCTTGAGTCTGTGCAGAGAAGGATGACAAAGATGATTGGTGGGCTAAGGAACTTACCTTATGGTGAAAGGCTCAGAAAACTAAATCTACATACATTGGAAAGGAGAAGAGTCAGAGAGGAATTGATTGAAGTCTTCAAATGGGTAAAAGGATATAATAAAGGGGATCTGGGTAAGGTTCTTATACTTTGTGAACATGACAGGACACGTAGCAATGGGTTCAAGCTTGATAAGAATAGGTTTAGGAAGGATATTGGGAGGAATTGGTTTACAAATCGTGTGGTAGATGAATGGAATAGGCTCACTAGACATGTAATAGAAGCCTCCTCTCTGGGTAGTTTTAAGAATAGATTAGATAAATATATGGATGAAACTGCTAGATGAGACTGACTTTTTCTAAGGAGTGGGGAGATTATATTTTGCGGTTGCATGAATGGATATAATCCTCTGGATGCATTTTATGTATATTGTAGATTAGATCTGACGAACTCATGTAAAGGGTGACAATGTTGATGATTTTTCTTTGGTTTAAAATCTTTTGTGTGTTGACTGGAACAGGAGCTGCCAAGTGTAGGCCATGAATGGTCTTTTGCAGTCTCCTTCTTTTCTTATGTTCTTAGTGAAATTACGAAACTGATAAAAATCCTCTTGACAATTCCCATGACTACTATATCAAAGACAAAACTCTACTTTTCAACCCTGAAAAGAATAAAAACTTTTCTAAGGAGCACTATTAATTCTGAAGACTAAATGTATTTGCAGTTCTTTCAATGGAGAAAAAATTCCTCAGTAGTCATCCAGAGATCAAGGAGAAAATAATTACTCTTTTCGCTTAAATCAAAACAAGAAGAATAGATTTCGTTTTTAAATGAATAGATTTTGCTTGAACTGTAACAATTTAGGCTATTAGTAAGTAAAAAATGTTTGATTTTGTTCTGTTTATGATTTTGTCAAGTTTATCTATAAATTTTCTTTTTGTATTTTTATTTCCTTTTATACAATATTAAAACATGCTAAAACAATTTTAGCTACGAGACGCCACTGGTCATCATTGACCCCAATTTACTTATTTCCATTGTGATCCGTTAACATTTTTCGCTCTCTTAATATCCTGTTGATATTCGGTTAACATTCTTTATCCTGTTAATACCCTAAATACCTTTTTTTAAAATCAAATTAGTATCCTACCATTATGCATTTAATTGACACTTAATATCTTGTGAATTGCCTTTTTAATTCTTTTACATATCCATTAAATAATAAATCGTTGTAATCTAATTTACATCTAGTATATAACCAATCAGTTTTGTATTTTCATTTGATACTTCTAAAATACATTTTATATCTGTACGATCGTGTTTTCAACCCCTCGTGTATACCGCATTCTGTCACGTAGGCCAAATCGAAAAATTAAACCCTTATTTCTATCATTCTATATGTGTACAGGATATTGTATTTACTATTTATATGCTATCAAAGGATACAATATAACAACCAGTACACATAGAAATGGTCCCCAGAATTTAATATATCTCCCGTCAATCAATAAATATAAATTCAAGCGTAAATAATAATTTTCAAAACCCCTCGCGACCATCCACGTTTTCCATTCTTTCGAACGCCCATTTTCATTCACACGTTTCATTTTTGTAAAGAGGTTTTATCGACAGCATCATTCTTCCAATTGTTATAATTCTTATTAAATTAAATTAAATAATATTCATTAATACAACGAGTGAATAATTTCCTTTTTATACTAATTTTGTTCTCATTTTATTTCCTGTTTCTGTTGCGTGACTAATTCTTTCACGCAAATCAATTCATAAAATTCATCCATTCTACCAAATACGATAATTCTCATCAACTAACGTCACATAAATCTGAAAAGGATCACAATGGTAAACCAATGATCGGTTAAAACATAGGTGAATGACCAAGTGTCTTCAACAATGTCAATCTTCAACCAAAACACCAATACCAGTTTTTGATGCATGAAACCCAATCGCTTGACTTGACCTTTGTGACTTGATTTTCCGCCCTCACGCCATAACAGAAGAGAAGATAGCTGCCATAATCCAAAAAGTTCCCATAAGTATCTTCATTAAGTTTAGCGATATTTTATTTAATGGGGAAAAAGTGGGAGCATATAACGAATGGAGGGAAAGGAATTTAGGAAGTCACAGGTTGAAGACAAGGAAGCTCCTGAATATTCAAGAGATGGGAGATAAGTCTCCCATTAGCTTTTTTAATCACTTGAAGGACCTTATCAGGACAAAAGACGCGCAATCAGACCTTTTTGATCCTCTCCTCACCGAAATATGCATGAGGGCAGTTCCAGAATATATTAGGCCCCTCATTCTCATGTTTTTGCCGGCAGATGTCAATCAGCTGGCAAAAGCAGCCGACCAACTACATAAAAACCCTTATGTAAATTGGAGCAGAGTACAAAATCACGGCCCTGAGCCTAATTCTTCCATTTCGTAGGTTCGGGTAACAGCGAGTTGTGTTTACGAACGACCGGAGCGTGGCGAAATCCTAGCCCCCCCCCCCCCTAACATGAGATTTAGCTGCCACGTTATCGAGAATTGAGTAACAAGGAGTAACAAGGAAAGTAAGTACCCTAGGAGACCTTACGGTCCATTCAAAGAGGGTACCTTTGGACTAGCAATTGAGCGGGCACATGGCTGCTCAATTGTTTTGCGTCCATAAACGGCCACTTTTCAAGACTTTGTCTAGTCTTGACTTGAACTGGTCAACAGATTCACTGTTGACAACTTCCACTGGAAGTGCGTTCCACTTACCGCAGATACTGTAGGTAAAAAAGTTTCCACACAGATTGCGGTTGTAACGCTTCAGTTCAAGTTTGAAGCCGTGATTGCGCGTTCTGTTCTCACTCAGTGTGAAAATATCCCGGTAGTCAACATTGTCGAACCCTCGAAGTATTTTGAAGACTTCGATGAGCTGACCACGCAGTCTACGGGTTTCCAGTGAGAACAGATCTAACTCCCTTAGTCTATCCTCATAACTTTTATGTCGGATAGAGGGAATCAGCTTGGTTGCCCTGGCTTGTACGCGTTCCAATCTCGCGATGTCCTTTCGCAATGAAGGACTCCAAAATTGTACGGCATACTCCAGGTGCGGTCGGACAAGTGAGTTGTACAGGCACAGTACAATCTCCTGGTTCCGATAACCAAACTGGCGCTTAATATAGCCTAGCATCCTTTGGGCCTTTTTCTCCGCCTCAATGCACTGTTTCGAGAACTTGAGGTCACTAGTGATTGTTACACCCAAGTCCTTCTCAGTGTCGGTGGATTCAATAGCAGTGCCCTTAAGGATATACTGAGATTGGGGGTTTCTGTGGCCGATATGCATCACTTTGCATTTTCCCACGTTAAAAGGCATTTGCCACGTGTCCGACCACTCCCCAATCTTCCCAAGATCTTCCTGCAGGCGGGCAGTATTTCCATCCTTTGCAACGTTCATACCAAGCTTGGTATCGTCGGCAAATTTGGAAATCTTCGCAACCATGTCACCGTCCATGTCGTTGACGTAGATGATGAATAGTAGTGGTCCCAGGACAGAACCTTGAGGCACCCCGCTAGTAACGGGCACCCACTCAGAAGACTGTCCATTTACCACCACCCGTTGCCGTCTGCCACTTAGCCAGTTCTCGATCCAGCCGGCTACCTTTCCGTCTATGCCAAGCGCTCGCACTTTCCGGAGAAGGCGGCGGTGTGGTACCTTATCAAAGGCTTTCTGAAAGTCTAGGTAGACCACATCCACCGCCTTGTCCCGATCGTGCTCACTGAAAACGAAGTGGAAGAATTCCACAAGGTTCGTCAGGCATGACCGTTGCCTTCGGAAGCCGTGCTGGGAACTCCTCAGTAGCAGGTTTGACTCTAAATACGACGTCACTTTGTCCACCATGATGCTTTCCATGAGTTTACCGACTATCGAAGTCAGACTGATAGGTCGGTAGTTCGACGGTTGGTTACGGTCTCCTTTCTTGAAGATAGGAGTCACCTCCGCCTCACGCCAGTCTCTAGGAACGCATCCGGTCCGGATTGACATGTTAAAGATAGCGCACAGATGTCGTGATACTTCATCGCACACTTCCTTCAACACTTTAGGTAGAAACCCGTCCGGTCCAGGGGACTTATTCGTCTTTAGGTCAGCGATCTTTTTCTTTATTTCTCCTTCGGTGAAGTCCATTGCCTCCAGCTTTTCCCCCGAGTAGGAATCCGTCGGCTGGGGAATAGGACCACACTCTTCAGTAAACACTGAAGAGAAGTAGTCGTTGAGGAGGTTAGCATTTTCTGCATCTGAATGCTTTAATGTCCCCTCCTCATTCCTCAAAGGGCCAATCGTTCGACGGATTGGTTTACGGCTGTTCACATATCCAAAAAACTCCTTGGGATTCCCTTTACAGAGTCTCGCCACTCGGAGTTCCTCAGACCGCTTAGCCGCCCTTATGCTGGACTTCACTCTCCTGGCTAGCCTCCGGTATTCGTCAAAGTCACCCGAGATCTTCGATTGCCGGTACACATTTCTCTTCTCCCTAAGCAGTTGGCCGATTTCTCGATTAAACCACTTAGGTTGAACAGAAGACAGACGGGGGCATTTCAGAGGGATGAAACGCGATTGAAGACTCATGAATGTGGTTTTGAAACTATTCCACGAGTCTTCAACGGCATCGCACACTTCTAGCCTCACGTCAGTCAGTCCAGCTCGAAGGCTTGCAAAGTCTGCTCTTCTCAAGTCAAGTTTCTTTAATTGACTGGCAACAGACCTTACCTTCGGGATCTTGACGCTAAATCTAACTAGCTGGTGATCACTGCCACCGAGCTCTTCGCCTACAGAGATATCCTCAACGATATCATCCTCAGAGGTGAAGACCAAGTCGAGGATATTGTCTCCTCTCGTCGGTTCTCTGACCCATTGAGTGAGGAACTCGTTGTTGGCGAACTCCAGGAGTAGCGCGCTCTCGCCACAGGCTGCTCTGGTTTCCCAGTCAACTTGTCTGTTGAAATCGCCCATAACGATGCACAGTCTGCCTTGAACCAGCTCACCCAGCAGCTGGTACAGTTCCCTGTCCTTCTCAACAGGTTGGGAAGGGGGTCTGTAAAGCAGCAGGGTCCTGTATTTGGCAGGACCGATCTCTAGGTCAACGCCTAGGAGCTCGTGGTCGGATATAACGTTGGAGTTCGTAGATTTGATTGTATCCTTGACATACAACATTACACCGCCACCCTCTCTGTCTGGCCTATCTTTGTGGAAGAGTTGGTAGCCAGGAACCGTGAATTCGCCTTCAAAGTCTCGGTTTGACGTTTTTATCCACGATTCTGTTATGGCTACCATTTCGGGTTCTTCCGTCGCTACGAGGCCACGGAGCTCAGGAAATTTGTTCCTGATTGACCTCGCATTGAACAGAAGAACCTTCAGGGAGTCCCCTAATGTAGGACCCCCTATACTCTTCCGTTTCCCGGCTTCTTGTTTGTCGTGGTGGCACCATTTTTAACAACCTCCGAGAAGGTTGTTTGGGGAGTGACTCGGGCGTACTGGCGTACGTCCGCCTTCCCAATGGGCCGGACACTCCTTTGGGTGCGCTCCACGACATCCTCAGTCGTTTGGAACTACAGCAAGGGGCACAGAGCGAGCAACGGCACGGACATGGTGAGCAGAGAGATAGGACTCGTTCGAGTTCCTGTTAAAGAAACCAACGAGGGAACCTTGGCGCAAAAGGGCAGATGTAGCAATTTTCACGATCTTCTTCCGCCTATTCTCACCATAATATTTCACAACAAAAGGGTCTCTGCTGGTACCATCAAAGGTATGGTAACAACGGTATACGCAGTACACAGTCGTTTGGAACTACAGCAAGGGGCACAGAGCGAGCAACGGCACGGACATGGTGAGCAGAGAGATAGGACTCGTTCGAGTTCCTGTTAAAGAAACCAACGAGGGAACCTTGGCGCAAAAGGGCAGATGTAGCAATTTTCACGATCTTCTTCCGCCTATTCTCACCATAATATTTCACAACAAAAGGGTCTCTGCTGGTACCATCAAAGGTATGGTAACAACGGTATACGCAGTACACAGACTTGCAACCACCATTATGCTTCTTCCCATACTGCGACTCGTAATATCCCAAAGCTTAATGTAACTTTCACCCAATCAACTCATTTGTGTTGTTCCACAACATATATGGCGCACAAGCTGTAAAATGCCTACAACCATGCACACATTTACAATTTGTACCACCTCCTTCACCTAATCTCAACTCTCCAATTCTCGCACATCACTTATCTCAACCAAACTCTTCAAATTTACGAACTTCAATTTCAACCTCAAATTCTCTTTTAAAATAGAAAGGCATGGGACAAAAGGGTCTACATCCCCTGCCCTCACTTCACTTGCTCAGGTACTGGTAGCTCCTCCCTTTCGCATTTTTTATCCACCTTCTGGTTTCTCATTCCTGGTGGACATTAGTGCAGAATGCAGTGTTATACCAATTTCTAAAAGCGACAAAGCTTGTGCCCCACAGATTTAGTTCTGAAGGCAGCTAATTCGATCAATATTAGGACATCGTCGTCTAGCCCCAGGTAGACTTTCTGCAATGCGTGATGAATTCCAATTTATGATGGATGGTAGCATTTATAGGCTTTCCTCTTCACCTTGGGCCTCCCCACTCCTTATCGTTCCGAAATCCACGCCGGGGGAATTCAGAGCAGTTGAGGATTACAGAGCCTTAAACTCGATAACAAGCACTGACTGTTTGTTATTCATTGCTGTATTTAGTTGATTTCACTTCATCTCTCCGGCTGTACAATCTTTTCTCACTTGGATCTGGTTCGTGTTTTCAACCAGATCCCTATTCAGCAAGACGATATTTCAAAGACTAAAATTACCATTTCGTTTGGTTCCTTTGAAATGGTTAGAATGCCCTATGGCTTGCGAAATTCTGGTCAGACCTTCCAGCGTTTCATTGACCAAGCTCTGAGAGGTCTTCCCTCTGTCTTTTGCTGCATTGATGACCTGCTAATAGTATCTTCCTTGCTCGAAGAACACCTTTTTCACCTTCGTCAATTCTTTTCTCCCCTTCAAGAGTACAGTATCGTATTCAACACTTCTAATTGTGTTTTTGGTGGCTCGCAACTCTCCTTCTTGAGACCACGTTTCGAGTGCCGGGATTAGCCCTCTCAAAGACAAAGTTACCGTGATGCGCAACTTTGACTAATTCTCATCACACAAACAACTCAGACGTTTCTGTAGTATGGTCAATTTCTACCAAAGATTCAGTCGCTACGTTTTGACGCACTTCATGTCGATCTAGTAGGTCCTCTTCCTTACTCCCGTGGTTGCAATCATCTTCTCACCATGACCGATCGTTTTACTCGTTAGACAGAGGCAGTTCCTACCCCGGACATCAGAGCCTCCACCGTCACTCGAACTTTCGTCTCAGGATGGGCTGCCCATTTTAGTGTTCCGTCAACGATCATGAACAACCGTGATAGCCAATTTGAATCTCACCAATTGGACGCACTCATGTCAGTGATTGGCTCCTTTCACCTACGTATCACCGCGTACCATCTTCAGAGCAACGAGGCGGTGTAACGTCTGCACAGGACCCTCAAAGTAATCTTACGCTCCACAGATCCCGAAATCACTTGGGTGGATAAGCTACCTTTGATTCTCTTGGGTATTCGCTCGTCCTTGAAAAAGGATTTGGCCTGTTCTGCAGCTGAACTGGTGTATGGTACTCGACTTCGTCTCCCCCGTCAATTCTTTTCTTCTTCTGACCGATCTCTACCTTCTCACCTCGATCCTGTTTCTTATGTACACGATTTTGTACGGGTGATAACTGAGGTTAAGCCTATAGCCCTCAGAGTTCCTGCCGATCACAAAACCTTCGTGCTGAAAGAGATGACAAAATGTTCTCATGTTTTTCTCCGTCGCGATTCGACTCGCTCTTCCTTGCAACCTATCTAGATGGACCCTTTCTGATAATCTCTCGTGAGCCGAAGTTCTTCGTCCTTCAGCTTGGCACCAAGCAGGATACCGTTTGTTGAAAATATTCACCTTGAGCATCCTCTTCCCACTTCTTTTCCCACTATAACCCTAGATCGTCCCCAAAATAACATCAAAACCACTCTTATAATCACTCCTGCTCCAGAAACCTCACCTTCCGTTTTGCTGCATCCGCCTCTTGTGTCACAGGGACCCTCGTCGGCAGCGGTGGTCAGTTAGGAGCAAATATCTCTACTACTGGTTAATGGTTAACCCGTCAGCGGAAAACCCGCCTCAAGACTCCAATCTTCCGCCTGACGCCATCTCGGAAGGAACCAAGAAGCGGATCACCTTCGCTCCGTCAACCTCCACTCGTGTCGGTGCCTCACTCAACACAACTGGTACTGCCACAGCGAATACATAGTTGCCACTTATTCCTAACAGTAAATATCTAGAATTGGAAAAAATTACATCTAGAAAAAGCTAGATTTTTCTTACAATAATCTAGAAAAATATCTAGAAAAAAATAATGCATAATTTTTGCACACAAAATTACAAATATTATATCGCAGTGAATATTACTTACGATATTCATTCAAAATAAAGCAAATATCAACATATGTGTCACAAGATGCACCTAAAGTACATTGAGCAAATGAAGAATAACTGTCATATCCCTTTGAAGTGTTAATTTCTTTTAGGAATTGGTAAGGCAGTTCGTACGTCGAACAGCACTTTCCTAAACGTGTTAAATCAAATTTGACTATCAAAATAGCATTGACCAGCGGCAGCTTTATTTTATTTTGGAGTTTTTGACTTTATGTAATTCATTGAACTGAACACTCTATCTATATCTGCTTTTGAATGGGGCAAAATCAATGCAGACTCCGCGCATTTAAAAAGTGCATAAAAATAGGTTTTTACCTGAGGCATCTTTCATGATCTTTGAACTGTCTTACATCATTCCATAAAAGTTAAGTTTCGTTTTTTTTGTGTACTGTCAATCAAATTTATATTTATCAGTTGGATTTCAGCTTTTGCCACACTATTATCAGAAGCCCCTAGATATTTCATCAAATGACAATATTTGGGTATATCTTTTACCTTTTGAAGCGTGTTATTTACAGAAAAGAGAGACACATTTTTTTAAGATTTCTACATTTTTGGCACTCTGTTTAAATAATACAAAGCAAAATTTTTACAGTACTTCCTTAGATTTACTTCTTCACCATTAGGTAAAAGCTCTGTTGCTCTTGACTCTTCAATTTTTTATTCAACTTGACAGCCAAGATAGGGCTTAGGGTTCAAAATTCTTCTATTGTACAGGTAAATAAATCAGCCCGAAAATTTGGTAGTACTAATCTTTTTCAAATTGTTTAAGAGTAGTACATATTTATCCAATAATTTCACTTTCTCAGTATTCTTTGATTCAAACAGCTTATTTACCTACATGTTGTACTAATTTTAAAATAATATTTAAAAGGAGAACATATGCTAAATTCTTTTTAGCACTGTACATTTCAAATAGCATTTCTGAAGTGTTACATTTTTCACTTTGTCTTGTTACTTGAATTTTTGAAAGTGCCTCTTAAATTCTAACCACTGATTCACAATCCTTTCAACAGCTACTTTAATCGACAGCCATCTAGTTTGACCTTTTGCAGAAATTTTCAAAGGTGCAGAAACATCATTTATGGCTTTATATAAGTTACAGTATTGCTGTTGTCTGTTACTAGAATTTAAAAAACAGTAATGACTCTTTGCAATAAGAAATTCCAAATTTCTTGGTAAGAATTCTGATGCAGCATGTGATACTGCTAGTTGCAGAGAATGACAAGCACATCTTATCATGATATTGAAGGAACCACTTCCTGCATTTTTACATAAACACCATTATTTATCCCAATCATTACATATGCATTATTAGTGAAGATATAGGGGAGTAGGAAAAGGGGCAAAGAAAAATAATAGCTAGGCGAGTTGCGAACAGCTTCCCGCGTCGCTGGACCACTGTTAGACAGCGGCGAATCCACTCGGCCATCCTGAGTCTCAAAAAAGATTCATTCAAACGAAACTTTTAAGTAACTCGCCTGCACTTCGCATACGCTATACAACCCCCCTCCTAGAAGCGGAGCGTATTTTGAAGAAATGAAGAGAGCCCGTTTGGAAATATTATCCAAGGGCTAACGCTCCCTCTCCCGGGTCTGGGCACCATTGTAGATAGAGGGGAGTAGGAAAAGGGGCAAAGAAAAAATAATAGCGTAGGCGAGTTGCGAACAGCTACCCGCGTCGCTGGACCACTGCTAGCCAGTAGCGAATCCACTCGGCCTTTCTGAGTCTCAAAAAAGATTCATTCAAACGAAGCTTTTAAGCCGCTGCCTGCATTTCTCGTACGCTATATTAGTACTAATTGCAACCAGATTCTTCAAGTCTAATTTCTTATGTAATAAAAATCCTTTAAGTGCTAAACACTTATCCTTCTGAACAAGACCCAAATAGGTTAAAACAACTTACGCACTGCTGTTACTATAATTAATTACTGAAACATCAAGCATTTTAATCACAGAAATGCCATTTGATTCATCAAGCAATAAACTGTATCTATTGCTACCTATATCACACTTCAGATTTTCTTAAAAAATGGGGACACAATATGCTGCATCCAAAACTTTTTAGCATTGTTTTAATATTGTGTAAAAGGAAATAAACATATAAAAATAAAATTTACAGATAAACTTGATAAAATCTTAAACAGAACAAAGTCAAACATTTTTTACTTACTAAGAGCCTAAATTGTTACAGTTCAAGCTTGATCTATTCATTTTTTTAAAAAAATCCATTCTTCTTGTTTTAATTTGCGCAAAAAGAGTAATTATTTTTTCCCTGATCTCGATGACTAGTGAGGATATTTTCTCCATTGAAAGCATTGTAAGTGCATTTAGTCTTTAAGAATTCATAGTGCTCCTTAGAAAAGTTTATATTCTTTTCAGTGTTGAAAAGAACCGTTTTGCCTCTGATGTAATCATAGGAATTGTCAAGAGTATTTTTATCAGTTTCGTATTTCACTAAGAACAACGTCTAGATTATTTTTAAAGATAAATTTCAGCATCTCAATTAATTAATTAATAAAATAGCCGAAAAAATATTAATTAAATTCTACACTTTATCACATTTAAGAATATAAACACGTTTTTAAGCACAACACACGCGGAGTCAAAAAGAAACACTACCCCGTTCTCTCGCAATGGAGATACGAGGCGGTTACCGCAAAGACATCCAGCCCCGGCACCGTAGGGTCAAGCGCGTAACCACAGTGCCGCGCTACTCGTCGCTATGAAAGGCCTAAAGGTTAAAATGCAACATCTCTCATACGAAAGTGAGATTCAATGTCACCTCAAGTAAGAAATTGGAGACGTGTTTCTCCCAAGCTCGAAGGCTAACGAGGAGCCGATATAAGACTTGGTGAGAAAAACCGTTTGGAATAAGAACCCTCCTGGGCCCGTCCTCAAACCTCCCCCCTCTTACCCCTTCCCCAGTGGGGTGACGAGGTATAAATAAGAAACACTGAGGAAAATCGAGGTAGAATACGTCAGTCTCCAGGTGACGAAGTCCCCGGATTAAGATCGGGCTACCGAGACTGGATTGGTAGAATACGTCAGTCTCCAGGTGACGAAGTCCCCGGATTAAGATCGGGCTACCAAGACTGGACAGGTAGATTACTTGGCTCGCCAGAACAAGAAGTACCCTGCAAGAGAGGCAGGGCTACCTACCTTAATGGGCTAAGAAGCAGCTCATCCTCGAGCTAGTCCCTGGTTATCAAACCGAACGTTAAGTTAAGTTGTTCAAGTTCAACTTACTCTCGTCAGAGAGACTCCTCATATCCTGGTGCATCTTAAACACCAGGGGTATTCCTCGTCCTTGAGGAATTAAGAAAAGAAGAAGGAAAAGGCTCCCCCTCGAGCCCGTTACTCGGTGGCCACACCAAACTCATAAGTTAACTTGGTTGAGGAACCAAGTTCAACTTATTCTCGTCAGAGAATCCCCCTCCTCTATCCTCGCCCTTGAGGAAGACTGGAACTAAGAAGAAGCTCATCCTCGAGCTAGTTCCTGGTTACCAAACCGACCTTTAAGTTAACTTATTCAAGTTTAACTTATTCTCGTCAGAGAAACCCCCCTCATCGATCCTCGCCCTTAAAGAAGACCCTCCCTGAGTTCAGTCTTCGCCCATGAGAAATTAAGTAACGAAGGAGAAAAGCTCCCCCTCGAGCTCGTTACTCGGTGGTCACACCGAACTCTAAGTTAACTTGGTTTATGGATCAAGTTCTACTTACTCTCGCCAGAGAGACCACGCCTACCTTGGTGCCGCCTAAAGCACCGTAATTGTTCTCGTCATTGAAGAATTCCCCCCTGAATACCGTGTGGATCCCCATCTGCCACCCTCTCTAAAAATACCTCGTGATCTCGACCACCTCCATCTGGCCGGTCGGCACGCGTCATGGAGTCAATAACATTCCTGAGGTATTTAAACTCCAGTAGAGTCTATAAGCCAAAATATTGTAAATTAAAGTGCGTATCGAATTTAGGAAATTTTTGAGGGTCAAACTAATTGAATTAATTATTGTGTATTTTAATATTCGGATTATTTCTGGGGTTAATGGTTAATTTTTGTGTATTAAATTGTTAAAGTTAAAATATGATTATTTTGGGAATTATTGTGCATTTCTCTAAATCCTTACGTGTTTCCAACGGCTCTTATTTAAAATAACAATATTAGCACTCTTAGAACAAAGCCTACTTCATCAAAGAAGTATATCACGACCACAAAGAATACCACTACAACAGCGGTTTGTGTGTAGAGAGATTAAAAAGGGGCATTCTCCTACATAAAAGTGGTATCGGGTGTGGAGTGATGGAAAAGGAGGGCCATTCTCCCACCCCTTTCCCAATACCCTCTCCCTCCCTCTGTAAGAATGTGTGACCAATGGAGAGATGTTATATATATATATATATATATATATATATATATATATATATATATATATATATATATATATATATATATATATATATATATATATATATAATTGATTTCATAATTTGTTTAAAATCTATGTTTTTTTCTCTTTTCAGGAGCCATATTCTGGAAAGATTGACATAGTTTTGATATAGCATTATTGCAAATAAAAAGCCACTCTGTTAAATATATAACGAGAATAAATATTCACTTTGTAAAGAGTGGCTGGCATTGTACGATTTGGAATATTACAAATTGAAATTATTGTACGTCCCATTTTAAGGGAAGTCTTTTGTAGCCTCGAAAGCGCGACAGGATCGCATATATAGTACCAAGTTCGGAGGCGCCAGTTTCTTTTTGTAAAACGCTTGATACGCCAGTACCCACCTGGTTAACACGTGAGGCCTTTCTTCTTTTTTTTGTCCGCTTGTTTGTTTTAGGCCTCTTGTTGATGACTTCTTTGTTTGCTGTGTTATCGATTGGTTGTTTTTGCCCCGGCAGATTTTTTTTGTCGTTTTACTTTGCATCTCTTCCTTTTGTATATATAGTCTAAGTGAGTGTTTTTTGTCTAAATTTTGATTGGTAGTATTCATAAGATAAAATTAAATTGTTATATATATATATATATATATATATATATATATATATATATATATATATATATATATATATATATATATATATTAGCGTGTTGTATATAAATATATTTACCCCATATTTTTGTAAATTTTTGTGAATAGAGGACTGTATATCCAATCATTTCATTCTCCCTCGGGGTTTCACATGCAATTTAGTGTAGGAAGCGGGTTGGATCGATTAGAAGTTTAGGGTAGATTTTCGGCCCGCTATATTTGGCGTCCGAATAGGGATGTGAGATCTCGAAACCGGGAGCATTGTTAGGATTGAATTGCAGTCCACACCCAATTAAAGTGTCAAGTTTTTTTGGTTGTTTTCCCCCTTTTTCTATCATTTTTACTAATCCGGGAAAATGGCTTCTGTGGAACAGGGCCTCCATAATGAGATTGTGAGACTGAGGCTGGAGTTAAGAAAGAAAGAGAAAGAAAGTACAATGGTTAAGAGCGTGATTGTGATATGGTGGGTAAGAATGAAAAGACTGATCGGGTGAAGATGGAAATAGACAAAAGACAAAGACAGGTCGACCAAATGATGCAGGACCTGTATGACATGATGAAGGGGTCATGACCGGCCCCAGGACCCTCGACCTTGACCCCTGATCCGACCGAAGGGAATAAGACTAATGGGATCAATAGGAGTGTGTGTGAGTCTAGAGAGGATAGGATGATTGTGAGTGATAGGAAAGACGGAAAATGGAAGCAAGAGAAAACAAGAGAAGAAGGAAGAGTGGGTCAAAGGGGTAGGATCGGAAGGTGAGGGTGAAGAGTGTGGACTCATTGTACTCGGATGAAGTAGAGTGATGGTATGAGTGAAATTGAAGGCAGCTCAAGTGAGAGTCAAGTAAATGTGGTAAAGGGTATTTTGATAAGGGAAGTGCCAAAGGTGGATAAATTTAGATTGCATGGTGGGAAGAGTGTGGAAGAATTCTTCGGGGAATTTGAGCGGTATTGCAAGCTCAAGTTCCCAGAGAATAAGAGATACTGGATGAAAGATTTAGGGGAATGTTTGGATGGAAAAGTATTAGAGTTTTTCCACGTGATCGCGAGTGTGGGATAAGCGAGGTGTGAGGTGGTGAATGAGAGACTGATTGGGCAGGTGAAACGAAGGAAAGAGAGTGTGAAGTATAAAAGGGTGAATGAATTTGAGAAGGCTCGAATGGGGAAGAGTGAAAGTGTGAACATGTATGCACATAAGATTGAGAGTATGGCGAGAGAGGGGTATGGTGATGATGATGTGAATGAATGTAAACAATCGATGAGAAAGTTCCTTGATACGGTCCCACAAAAGATAAGAAAATGGCTGAATGGGAGAAGAAAGGAGAGAATGAGGCCGACAAGTGAACGGTTTGTGTGGGAGGATGTGTTGGAACTGTTGGAAGACGGGCGATTTGATGAGGAAAGTGATTTAGATGAGAATGGATGGTATAGTGTGAATGTTGGGGGTAAGAAGCCCCGGAGCTTTCCTCCATCACAGCAGTTTGTTGACTATCGGGATGCCCTGAGGGCTGCGCCAGCTGGGGTGATGTCGAGATTCCTGGGCCGGCAGACTGGATAGACGAATTGAAGGGGACAGATGACTGGTAAACGCGTGAATAGGTATATGAGAGAGCAGCCGAAGTATGTTGCAACAAATGATAGACCGAATGGTGTGAGAAAGATTGTGCGATGTGCTAGGTGTGGAAGGAAAAGACATATGTTGGCGGAATGTAGGTGGACGTCTGGCGCGTGTTTTGGGTGTAGTAAGAAGGAGCATATGATAATGGATTGCCAGGAAAGGGTTGAGATAGTGTGTTGAATGCAAAGAAAGAGGTCATTTGAAGAGAGACTGTCCGAAGGTGAATGGTGGAGCGACTGCTGGGGAAGTATGAAGTATGCTTGTGGTAATTGCGGAAAGGCTAGTCATTATGCTTTGATGTGTCGTGACCAGAGGAATGTATGTAGTTATTGTGCGATGGAAGGACATTAGAGTGAAAAGTGTTTGGTTAGGCTGAGAGCGCAAGTTGTGAATGGAAAGTCTGAAACGGGAAACTGAATTGTAAGAGGGTACCTGGTGAAGTATCCTCTGGGTGCATGACTACGAGTAATGTGTTGGTAAGTCTGTCTAGAGTAAAAGTGCTGTCTGGTAGGAAGTATGAGTATCTGAGTGTGAAGATGGAATTAAACGGGATTGAGTGTTTGGCTTGACAGATTCTGGATGAAAGAAGAGCTTGGTATATAAGGATATGTATGACAAGCTGAGTGATAAAGCCCTCATGTCTAAGTGTAAGGGTAGTTTTGGTAGGGATTGGTAGTATGAGAGTGCCTATGATTGCAATGATAAGGTAAGCTATTCGAATGCATAGTATGTTGATGAATGAGTGCGAATTCTTTGTTATTGATAAGGTGAGTAGTGAGTATAGTGTGATTTTGGGGTATAATTTTATGAAAGTGAACAGTATGGTTGTGCATCCTGCGAGTGATCAGATTGAGAGAAAAATTGGTAAAAATGGGGTGTATAAGTTGTATATAGGGAAAGATGATAGTGTTTTGAGGAGTGTGTTTACCGGTATTGAGGTGACTGCTATGGAAAGTGTAAGGCTTGTGAAGGGTGAAAGTTTGTCTGTTAGAGTGAGTTGGAGTAAGGATGTGAGCTTAAATGTGGGTGAAAACACTGTGTTATTGGATGGAAAGGATGCGTCTTATAAGATAAGGCGTGTTGTTTGTGTGTTTGATGGTTTGATGAGAATGAATGATCCTTTTGTATGTGTGCAGGTGGACCCCAGTGTGAAAGGGCAGGTGAGGGAGATCCAAGTCGGAGATCTACTGTGTCAACTCTCCACTGTCAACGAGGTAGGTATGGATGATAGCATGGATGTCAGGGTAAATGTTGCGAATGAAAAGAAGTGTGAATGGAGGTATAATGAAGTGGAAAGGATGGTGGAATTGAATGAATGTTTGACTGAGTATGAAAGGGAGGATGTGTATCGAATGCTGTTTGAACTGAAGGGGTCCTCAGTAAGGGCGATCTAGATTTCGGGGTTGCGAAGCTTCCGGAATTCAAGATTGTCCTGAAGGAGGACACCCCAATCTATCAGCGGCCGAGACATTTCCCGCGTCTGGTTGCTGATGAGATTGCGGAACAGTGTGTGGATTATCGAAAGCTAAAAGAAACGACTGTGAAAGAGAGGTTTCCGATGTGTGTGGTACCTGAGTGTGTATATAGTATGCATGGGATGAAGTGGTTTTCAAAGTTGGATCTGGTACGGGGCTATTACCAGATGCCCATTGCTGAGGAGAACCGGCCTGTGACTGCCTTTTCCTCTACAAAAAGGCATTATCAGTTCCGGAACCTCAGCTTTGGGTTGGCTAATGCTCCCAAAGCCTCCAGTGGGCGTTGAATATTGTTTTGTTTATAGATGATATTTTGATTACGACTAAGAGTTTTGAGGAGCATATGCAATTGGTGAATGATGTATTGAGAACGTTGGAGAGTGTTAGTGTGAAGGTGAAAGTAGCGAAGTGTGAATGGTTTGCGAAAGAAGAGGAATTCCTCGGGCATATGGTGAGTGAGAATGGGTTGCGAAAGTCGACGAAGTATGTTGAGAAGGTGCATATGTTTCCGAAACCGGTGACTGTGAAGCAGCTGAAATCGTTTCTGGGTTTGATTGAGTTTCAGCGAAAGTTTATACGTGATTGATCGGGTGTGAGTAAGCCTCTGACAGAGTGGATGGGCAAGAAAGGTAGTATGATTGTTAGGTGGAATGATAAGATGAATGAAGCGTATGAGACTGAAAGAGGCAGCGGCTGAAGATGTTGGATTGGCATACCCGGACTATAGTGTGAATGCTAAGATGCTTGAATTGTATACAGATGCGAGTGGGTACTGTATGGGAGGTTTTCTGGTGCAAGAGCAGCGTTTGAATGGAGAGAATGTCAGGCGAATAATTGGGTATGTATCCAAGGCTATGAATGTGGCAGAGCGAAAGTATTCGACTGTGGAGTGAAAGTTGGCTGCGATAAGGTATTGTTTGAAAGTGCTGCCTCCGTTTTTGTATGGTGTGAGGTTTGTGATCAAAACAAATTACCAACCTCTTGTGTATTTGCAACGTATGAAATAGGCTGATAGTAGGATTGCGAGGACTTTGGAAGATTTGAGTGACTTTGACTATGTGATTGAGTATGTGCCTGGTGAACGGAATGGAGTGGCTGATTTGATGTCGAGGTATCCTGGTACGAATGATGAAAATGTGTGTGGAGTGAGTGATCCTGTGTATTTGCCGAAAGGGATTATGAATGGAAAGGAGAGTAAGGGTGGTGGTGATTCCTTGTTTGAGAGTGTATGGAATGGTTTTAAAGATTTGAAGAGTGTTGGAGTAGATGTGAGAGTGCTCGATAGTGTGGATGACTTAAGGAAGGACGTAATGAGTGAAGTACGTAGGAAGCCTGAAAGTATTGGTATGGCAAGGGTGCGGAACTTTATGAAAGAATTGAGAACAATGTGTATGCCAGGGATCCCGCCGTTTCAGGAAGTGTTAATTGTATTGATTCGTTTGTATGGAGTGATTATATATGTGCACTCTGGTGGCGAGAGACCGATTTGTACAAGTGTGAGAAAGTGAAGGGTTCGAATACTAATGTGGTGCATCTGCAGTGTTTGAGCGGTGTGCATTACAATTGGGTGATTGAAAAGTGTTCGTATATGAGAGAGAAGAATGATTGTCTTGATGAAGATGAGTGTGTGGTGAATGATGATGTGGGAGTTGATAACAGTGTGGATGTCAGTGCTAATTTTGGTGTGGTTGTTCCTTCGGTGTATTGCGCGCATCGATGATCTGATATGATGGAAGCAAGAGTGAAAGTTGGTGAAAAGTTCTTCTGTGGCTTGATTGATACTGGAGCGCAAGTGTCGTTAGTGAACGAGAGGATTCTGAGTAACTACAATTAGTTTAGATGTTGTGAACGGAAGCCTGTGAAATTACGGATTAGTGGATTGGGGAATGGAATGATAGTGGCATAAGAACAGATTAGTCTGAGAGTGAGTTTTAGAAGTAGTGTGAATATGAAGCATGAGTTTGTGATTCTGAAAGATGAACAAATGCCGTGTTGTTTCTTGCTTGATGTGGATTTTATGAGATTGAATGATTTGTCTTTAGATGCTGATAAGGATTTCGTTATGAAAGGTGAATGTGAGGTGATGAGGTTGAATGAGTGTGCGAAGAATGTTGTCAAGTTTTGCAGTATAATCGAATTGATCATGGATGATGAGAATGAGATTTTAAGTGATGATTTTAAGTGAGAACTGTTGTGAATGATGTTGCGACTACGTGTGAAAGGTGTCAGAAGCGAAAGGTGCAAGGTGCGCAAGTGAAGACGCTGATGTTGAAAGTTGATGCGAAATAACCGTTTGAATTAGTAGTAATTGATTGTGTCTTTGCCGCGTACAAGGGCTGGAATGTTGGTATGGGTGTTATGATTGATCATAAAAGTAAGTTTGTGTATGCGGCGCCTGTGAGAAATAAAAGGAGTGTGACTCTTGCGCGTGTGGTTGAGCAGTTGTTTTTTTCCTATGTTTGTATGGAAGACTAGGAGATGTCTTAGTGATAATGGGCCTGAGTTTGCGAGTGAAGTGTATGAGCGTATATTGAGAGAAAATGGTATATGGCATGTGAGGACAACTCCGTATGTACCTTCTTCGAATGGCTTGGCTGAACGTATAATTAGAACCTTGTGTGAGATGTTGAGAATGATGAGTACGACTTTGAATGACTGGGATGAATGGTTGAGTAGAGTGTTATGGGTGTATAATTCGACGGTGCATAGTACAACTGGGGGTGTCCCCGTGTCAGTTTGTTATGAATTTTGAAAGGCGAGTGAAAGATAGGTTTCGTTTGAGTGAAAATGAGCAGTATATGGCGTAAGGCGCATGAAAGGTTTCGTTCGTTTGAAATTGGTTCAAAGGTATTGAAGGTAAAAGAAGTAAAGGGTACGAGTAGGTTGAATGTGTCGAAGATGAGTGAAAAGTTTGAAGGACCGTAGAGAGTTGTGAGAGTCTGGAAGATTGGTGTTACGTATGTTTTGGAGAGTTTGAATGAAGGTATAACTGAGAGAGTGCGGGCTCATCAGAGTCAGTTGACGAGGTGGAGAGATCCTCCTGACTACCTGGTGAGCCATCCGGTGTATGAACTGTGCACAGAGAGAGATAAGGTGCATGATGATGAGAAGGAATGTGATAGTATAGATCTGTCTGGGAAAGAACTTATCCATTATTATGTAAAATTTATTATGCATTACTTTAACTTGTCAATTTAATCATTTAATTATTTTACTTTAACTTTATTAATTTAATCATATAATTATTTTAATTTAACTGTTAATTTAATCATTTTACTTAAGTTTGTCTATTTAATCTTCCAAATTAATTTACTTCAACTTTTGTAAATCAAATCATTATGTTAAACTTAATAATTAATTAATTCATTTATTTTCTTGTCAATTCAATTAACGTATACTGTTCCAAACAACATCTCTTAAATTTCACACACAAACAAACAAACACACGTTCCCAGCTCGACCAAATAAGCACTCTAACCTGGCCACTCAACTCGCTGCTCTCTTCGTATAAAAGTTGGTAACCATTCCTTCTACAATTATTCATTTACTTCGAAATAAATCATACTGAGTTAATTCCACTCTCACATTCTTTGCAAACGACAATACGAGAGTAAGTCCTAATTATTTTTACTTCTCCTTGCAGTCCCAATTCACAGTCCATTATAGATACTTTAAAATACTGTAAATTAATACACTATATTAGTTACAACTCAATATTATTTACTATATCAAAGATACTCTATTATACTCTATATTACTATATTATTATTTACTCTATATTGTTTCACCATATTATTCACCATATTTACTTAACCTACTTATCTCTGTACATTCGTTGAATTTTATAAATATATTTATATAATTGTCTTTCTTAAAGCCCAAGTCTTTATTCCAAAATTTACTTCGCTGTCGCATTAGGCCTAAAGCTAACGGCAGACATCTTCGATCAAACAAAATTTATGGTTATGGTTTTCGAAACGCTATCTAGGCTGATTTATTAACCGAAGATAAATCACATTGATAACCATACACTATACTGCCTTTTCTGACTTTTGGTGGGAATCAATTGAAGGGGTTTCTGGTGCAGCCGCTGAAAGTAGAGGGGATGTGAGTGATTTGTCTGTTTCGCAAGAGTGTACCTTGAGTTAGATGAGAGCTGTGAGTGAAGAGCTGATGAATGGAGGTATGAAGAGTGAAGGTTCTGAACGAAAGAGTATGAAAGAGTTCTGTCGAGAGATGGGAGAGCTAGTAATGAAGGCTAAGAGTATGGTGGCCGACATGATCGATAGTGACGAGGAGACTAACAGGACGACTGACGAACAACCCCGACAGATTACTACTCGTAGCTAGGGACCAGTAGATGAGTGTGAATGAGTGCAGAAGGGCGCGATTGAGTATAAAAAAGTACCGTGAGTAAGGATTGAGAGTGTATTGTGAATGACTGTGGTCGAATGGGCTGAGGAAGGAAGGGTGTGGTGGAGCGAATGTGAGTGTGTGTCTGAAAGGCCATTCTCCCACCCCTTTCTTATTACCCTCTCCCTGCCTCTGTAAGAATGTGTGTGTGAATAGAGAGATGTTTTTTGTTTTTTATATATATAATTGATTTCATGATTTGTTTAAAATCTATTTTTTTCTCTTTTCAGGAGCCATATTCTGGAATGATTGACGTAGTTTTTATATATCATTAGTGCAAACAAAAAGCCACTCTGTTGAATATATAACAAGAATAAATATTCCTTTTATAAAGAGTGGCTGGCATTGTACGATTTGGAATATTACAAATTGAAATTATTGTACGTCCCATTTGAAGGAAGGTCTTTTGTAGCCTCGAAAGCACGACAGGATCGCCCTGTATAGTACCGAGTTCGGAGGCGCCAGTTTCTTTTTGTAAAACGCTTGATACGCCAGTACCCACCTAGTTAACACGTGAGGCCTTTCTTCTTTTTTTGTCCGCTTGTTTGTTTTAGGCCTCTTGTTGATGACTTCTTTGTTTGCTGTGTTATCGATTGGTTGTTATTGCCCCAGCAGATATTTTTTTCTCGTTTGACTTTGCATCTCTTCCTTATGTATATATAGTCTAAGTGAGTGTTTTTTGTATAAATTTTGATTGGTAGTATTCATAAGATAAAATTAATTATATATATATATATATATTATTATTATTATTACGTGTTGTATATAAATATATTTACCCTATATTTTTGTAATTTGTTTGTGAATAGAGGACTATATATCCAGTCGTTTCATTCTCCCTCGGGTTTTCACGTTCAATTTAGTGTAGGGAGCGGGTTGGATCAATTGGGAGTTTAGGGTAGATTTTAGGCCCGCTATAACATTAAACTTAAGGATTATATAATATACAATTATAAAGAAAGAATTAAAGAAAAAAAACTCATTATATTGAATATTATAGATAATATCGAGTGGAAATATGGGGTTCTGAGGTTCCGCAGTGCCTATATACGAGCCGCCACTCCTTCAATGCATCTTTTACATCATCAATAACTTTATTATCACTAATTTCGTTTTTCAACATATCAACTAAATGTTCACAATTTGCAATTGCACAGTTACAACTTAAAAACATGGCTATTGATCCCTCAATTTTTTAGGATGCCTTGCTCTTAGTACATTTGAAAATATTAGTCAGTGGTGTAATATTTCTAGCAAATAATGCAGCTACATGCTTGTACCTTTAATGTGATTCCTCAAATATTGGTATTTTGCTCTCAAATTGCAGTTGCAATTTTTGTTCTAACACTTAAATTTTGTCATATTGAAGGGTAGAAGAAAGAAATACAAATTGAAACATAATTCTTATATCACGCGTCAAGCTTTCACTGCCAATATATTGCCCCAATACAAAAGTAAACTAGATAAAAAGAAACACTATTATTTCTCAGAACACAACTCGAGCTAGACTTTGAACACTAGTTAGCAGGTAGACTGGCCAGTGGAAATCGTTTATAAACGTCTGAAAACGTTTCGTTCAACGCAAAGTCATAGTCATTTCGTTTCTGTAATGATAGTTATGAGTAGTAAGGTATATTCAAACTGCACCTTTTATAGGGTTTAATCAATTATATTCATAATACATCTAGAAAAGAAAACCCCCAAAATATTAGTAACATTAACAAATATAAATGAATAAGGGGAACATATAACAGTCACTCCCACTTCCCCCAAAATTAATTCCTTTTGAAAATTACAAAATATACAATATACTAGATAAAGAAAGTTAAAGTAAAGCATCAAAATGAATTAGTAATCAAACAGATTACAAATTTAACCGACGTACATGTTTATCAGCTCGTAAAGATCTTCTAGTGCCAGCCAACTGTATTGTCAGATTGTTATGACTATTCGCACTATTGGCAGCATCCTGAACATGATCTTCTTTTGTCTGGATAATTTTTTCTTGCTCATTTCCCAATATCTTCTCTTTGGCTTGAAGAAATTTATTAGTTGTAGAATAGAAACTGGAATGGGAAGCTGGATCGGAAAGGACACATGGATTTTGTGATTCGGAATCATTAGGCGGAATATTCCTCTCTCTCCCATCAGGAAATTTCACATGATCACGTGTAGAGTTAGCATCAATGAGATCAACGACGTCCACAGCTGGTTCGTATTTACTGCGATTCCCAAACCATTTGGGAACTTTTCCAGGTTCAATTAGCCCAGAAGGTAGGGCCGAACCACTAACTGAATGTCTCTCAAAAGCAAAAAGTGGTCATGCGGCGTGGTATTTGTAGAGGTAAAAGTAGTGAACGTATGGCATGTAGGCCATCAGGAAACACATCCTGCCATGCACTTAATAACAAACATCTAGATTCAATAGCCAGCTTCACAGTATTCAAAATAATGCCATTATAGCGCTCACATTGGCTATTTCCACGGAGTTGTATGGAGAGGTGTGGCTGCTGTTTACGCTAAGACGTAGTAAAAAATTCTTTCACTTCCTTGGAAATGAATGACAGGCGGCAGTCTGAATGGATAATTGCGGGTGGACCAAATAACGAAAAAAAGATTTGTAAGACAGTCAATAACTACCTTGGATGATATATCGCGGCATGGAAATCAGCTAACCTCATCAACAATTCTAAGGAGATAACGCGACGAGTGCGAGGAAACTGAAAGCGGCCCCTTAAAATCAATTGAGAGACGTTGGAAAGGCGCAATCGCCCTTATCAAAGAAATATTTTGGGGTTTAAAGAAACGGGGTTTAATTTTAGCACATATCTGACAATCAGCATTATACGACGGATTTCATCGAACATAATGTAGCATTCGCTGGACTCCAGGATGAATGAGACTCTCATGAAGTGATTTTAAACTAGTAATATCCGAAGTGGCGTTACAATACGACCGTGATAGGGTATCAGCAACAACGTTTTCGTGACCCGGGCGATGATGAATATGGAAGAAAAATGAAAGTAATTCCATACGCCAGCGCATGAACTTATCACTCTTGATTTTACCTTTAACATTAGTATCGAACATGAAGACAAAGCTCTTTGATCAGTTGTTACCTCAAAGTGTCTACCAGCCAAAATATGCTTTCATTTACGTATGCTCTACCACCGCATACGGCTTTTTTTTCATCGATGTGGTGTCTTTTTACCGATCGGTTCAATGAACGTGAGAAGAAAGTCACTGGTCGTCCACACTGTGATAAAGTGGCACAGAGTGCATCCGTTTCTTTCACTGAAGATTTGGCAATGTCATTCTTTAAATTTTCAAATGCTTGAATAGCCTGAATAGATAAAATAAATTTGCAGCAACCTACAAGAGGCCATCATTTTCTGAATAGTTGCGAACCCACTTAGCGTAATATGCAAATAACCCTAAACAACGCTGCTAGGATTTTTTAATAGATGGTACGGGTAATTCTAACAAAGGTCTCCTTCGTTCAGGATCGCTTTTCAGATTACCGTAAGAAATTTGGTGACCGAAAATATTAATGCAGGTTAGAGAAAACTTAGATTTCTCAGAATTCAGGGAGAGATTGTATTTAGAAGCAACTTCCATGAAACGCTTTAGATTGCTGTCATGTTCTTCTTTCGTTTTTCCGCAGACTTTTATGTCGTCGAGATAGGCATAAATGTTACATAGTTTGTTTTCGGTTATAAACTGATTCATAAAGTGTTGAAAAGCGGAAACCACATTCGGAACACCAAAATGTATGCGCCTGAATTGATAAGACTGTTACCGGCCTGAAAAGCAGTGCAAGGTCGGTCCTCTGAGCATATTTCTATCTGATGATATGGATTGGATATATCAATAATGCTGAAATAGTGAGTCTTAGCGATATTTGCGACTATATCATTAATCCTTGGTAGCGGGTTTTGCGTCCAAAAGGGTGTACTTACTTATTGTTCTAGAAAAGTCTACCACCATTGTTTTTTTCCTTATTTGCGTTTGATGCCACTACCACTTGTGCGTGCCAAGGAGAATTACAATGTTCAACAATCCTCTCACGAAGTAGACATTTAAGCTCATTTTCGACGAAATCAGCATCTTCGGAGCTTTAATGGCGAAAATTGGTAGTAATTGGAGTGCAATCCGAGGATAAGTTTCTAAACAGTTAAACTGGAGGAATCTTTAGTTTAGTTAGTCCACACACAGTTAATGATGGTGTTGTGCCCCCATAATTAAGCTAAAGCTTTTATGCACTCTTAAAAATGGTAAGCCAAGAATAATATCAGTACAAGCGTTTGGAAGTACAGTAGATTCTACATTCTCATAAGTGCAACCATTCATCGAAACGTTCACAATACAGTAACTTCCAAGATTTACTGAGAAAGAAGAAGACGCACTCGAAACAACAGGACATCGTTCATGAAGTGGGAGATGCATAGCTTGTACTACAACCTCATTTATAAAATTCTCTGAACTTCCACTGTCAATCGGACTTTGAAGTAACAGGATTTCCGTCTAATTGAACAGGATCAGTAGGCAAAAGCAATCCGCTGGTAGCGCAGTTGGAAGCAAGCGTGGCATAAGATAGTGAAACAGGAGGTTTGAATTTCGACTTATAAACTTTTGCAAAATGCCCAATTTTCCCACATTTACGACAAATTACATCGCTAGCTGGAAAAAGTGTTCGGTTATCCTCAGGATGGCGACGACCACCACAATTCTAGCATGTTTGCTTAATATTTTAAATATTTTTTTGAAACAGCTGCTGTAAGTGGAAAGCTAACTTCTTTACATTCTTCTTCTTTACTAGAGCTCATATATGTACCAAGGAAGAGCCACCACACTAGCAGGTACATGACCGGAAGTAACTAAGTATGATTCAGATATCAGTAATGTTTGCTCTAATGCTCGAGCTTGTTGAGTACTTTTGGTTAATATAAGTTTTTGATTTTCAAGGAATCGTCCACGAATATTCGAAGATTGATTTTAGCCCACGTATGAATGAATCCCTGATACTCTTATCACGGTAGACTGCAGCAGTAACATCCTGAAAGTTACAATCCACAGCAAGAAAATTGAGAGCTTGAAGGTACTGGTCAATCGATTATTTTGGAAGTTTAATTCGAGTAGAAAGCAAATGTCTGCAATGAATTTCATTGGTAGCCTTAATATAGGCAGCTTGCAACAATTCGATAGCCTTTGAATAATCAGCACAGCAATCTATTACATATGCTACATGAGGAACAATGCATAAGTAGAGTACTTCTAACTTGTCTGGAGAATAATCAGACATTGTAGAAAGGAAGTAGGAGAAATTTCAATACCAAAGCTTCCATAACTAGCAGCGTAAGGATCCGAAGTAGGTACATCAAACTTCAAGTCATGACTTTATCCATAATTGTTGATTAAATTGTAATGATAGTTATGAGTAATGGTCAGCATAGCTGCCTAACAAGCTTTTATTGTAAAGATAGAGATGAGTAGTAAGCTATATTCAAACTACCCCTTTTATAGTTTAATCAAATATATTCATAATACATATAGAGAAAAAACAAAACAAAATATTAGTAACATAAATGCATACGAGGGGCGGTCAATAAATTTTGCAATTCGGATATGAGAAAACGAGATTATGAGGAAAAGTTTTATTATTTTTCAATATAACTACCCTCGACTTCAATGCATTTGCGTCACTTGTCCCTGAGGCTTCGAATTCCCGACAACCAGAAATCTGCCGACTGCTGTTCAATACACTCCTGGACGGCGAGCTGGACATCTTCGTCGTCCCCAAACCGGCGTCCACGCAGTGCAGCCTTGAGCTGGCGAAATAAAAAGTAGTCGCTAGGGGCCAGATCTGGAATGTAAGGGGGATGGTTGAGATCCTCGAATCCGCACTCGCGCAGGACAGCTTGAGATCCTCGAATCCGCACTCGCGCAGGGCAGCTTGTGCAACTCTGGCCTTGTGGACTTTGACGACGTTGAAGTCGATCATTGGGCGTGAGGTTTCTAGGGACCCAACGGGCAGAGACCTTGGTCGTGGCCAAATTGTCGTGGATCATGTTCATAACACTTCCATGTAATATTCCAAGTTTTCGCTCGATTTCTTCGACCTTCACCCGTCGATTTTCAAGGATCATCCTCTCCACACGGGCCACATTGTCCTCGTTGGTCACGTCTGACGGGCGTCCTGGACGGGGGTCATCTTCAAGGGACTCACGACCATGGTGGAACTCCATATTCCAGCGAACAATGGTTACATAGGAAGTGGCGGTGTCGGTGTACACTGCAAACATGCGTTCATGGATCTCTTTTGCATTCTTGCCTTCCTTGTTCAAAAGTTGATCACTTTGCGGTGCTCAACCTTCTCCATTGTTGAAAAATTTGTGACTGACGATCTGCGATCAGCTACTGCTTCTTAAATAGACGAGGCAGGAGCGTACGGCTGCAGGTCCGGACTTGTCATAACTTGTCCTAACACCCACACAAACAACCATCCCCCTTTCTCTGTTTTGCACTACCGATTCGCAAAATTTATTGACCGCCCCTCGTATGAACAAATATAAATGAATAAGGGAAACATATAATAGTTTCGTTTACAATGGAAGCTCTAGAGTTAGAAGGATAAGTCGTTCAGTCGGCACGCTTCAAACTAAACAAGAACTAAAGATGTTTTAAATTTTTTTTGTTCAGCTCATTTTTGTTCGATTTGAAACATTTCATATTTAGTGGGCATTTTTAAGAGAAACATCATGATTTTTCTTATATTAATCTATCAAAATATCAATCATCTAGATTTCAAATTCATACATCTAGATCAAAACTAAAACATCTAGATCTAGCTGAAAATGATCTAGAATGGCAACTATGAGCGAATATGTGTCCCTGTGCTCAGTGGCGTATCCAGAAAAAGCGAAAGGGGGGGAGGGCGATGCCAGGATTTTTATAAGTGGAAATTTGTTAAAGTTGTTTATTATGGCACATATTTTTACGAGTAATACATGTATGATCGTACAAATCACCAGTTCTGAATACATACGAATAAGTTATAGACATAAATGATGAATATGTACATGTAATGTACACTATAATGATGTAGGCTACTTGCAAGTCATTTCACACACTTAAGTAACAAGGATAAGTCGTTCAGTCGGCAAGCCACTATGGATGTAATAAAAAATTTCTTCACTTACTCGATTATTAATGATTGGAATAATTTGCCAAACAAATATTGGAATTGTTTAGCATAAGCTACAATATAAAATAATATTACAGAAAATATAACTCTTTCAGGTGTATGTAAGCGGTTTTCATATTCATTTCATTTAATTACTATTCAATGCAAATTTCCTTCAGGTACTGTCTTCTTACACCTGCAAGGTACTTTTGCCAAATTATTTCATGTACGGCATTTTCCGGAGGGAGCGGAAGGTGGGGAGAGCCTAAAACTTTTCTATCCTTTACTTCTACTATTCTATGTGTAAGTGGCAGTAGATTTAAGGCCAGATCACCTTAGTCTGGGCCGTAAGGCCCGTGTGATCTGTGTATCTATGTAACTCTGTAACTCCAGGAGTAGGCTTTCTCAAAATCGTAGGCCCATGCCCAATGAGCACCTTCATTTGCTCAAGCGAAGAGGAGGGCTTTCTCCGCAAACTTGAAAATCACTTGATCATTCGAAACTTTAATGTCATTGTGGACAGCGATTAGTGCGAGGTAGTTGAGGCGATCCTCATGTGCGTCTTCAGCCGTTTCAAAGCTGAGAATGAGCGTTCGGCCTCTGCATTTGAGACCGGTAGTCATTAAGATGGTCAGGAGCTTCGCAATGTTCGGGAACATAGGGATCTCGGCATACTCCTTCGCATTCTTGACAGTCCCGAAGACCGGGGTGGAATTTGTCCACCGCTGTGCCTCTGCCTGCACGAGCACCAGTGACTCAATATCGCTCTCGTACAGCTTAGCGGCATTAAGGACGGCATCCACGTCTGTTTTTTATCCCTTGAGAAGCTCCTTCAACAGGAGAGCAACTGGCACGGTATCGTTTTTAAATCTTCTTTTCAGTTCGGCGATCACTTGGTCAACGAACGGAATATAGACCAAGCGTCGATAGTACTCCTCAGCAGTCATGGCCGGGATATTCACGCGCTGTGTATGTCGTGCACAAACTCTGGAAACAGGGACGTCATCGTGAGCTGTTGTTCAATTGTTCAGAAGAGAACAACTTTAGAACAGTCATTGTTCTTCGAGCCCGTTTGACAAGAAACGGTTCTCGCTTCCCTGATATCACGTCAGTGGTAATTTAATTCCCCCTTTTTAACGTTCTTCAAGAGAACGCTTGGTTACCCCAATAACCTCAATTATTCACCCAAAACATCTCCGGTATCCTGTCTCAACGATCGCTCGTACTTCCGAGCCCCACTTTGCTCCCACTCCTCGAAGTCTGTCCTTTCCCCCTCGTTAAGGACAAACCCCCTAAAAAACCCCTCCTCCTGGGAAGGAAATCACCAGTCGGACCGAAGCCATTCCTTCAAATCGCTTTCATCTGCACGCCGACCTTATAAATACGTAAGCTACGAATTGCCTTTAATTATTTAACTTTATTGCCAACGTAACTCCGTGTTTTAACACGGATTTAGTCGACCCTTTCCCTTCTTGTTTGTTTTGTCATTTTAAATCCCTCCAAATCTTAATCCACCGCTTAGTCAAATTTATCCTATGAACTTTTCATTTCATGTGCATCTCCCATTTTAATCCCCGGCCATGTAAATATTTTTCATGTGTTATTTTTGTTAGTTTAATTAATAAAATTCTATTTTATTAATGCTTGCAATATTATTTAACCTTGGGCTCCGTTCCACTTCTTAAGTATATTGAAGATAAATAAGCCCTCTCCAGGCCTATTTATTAACGTAGAGTAATACTCGGCCATCTGATTAAATCCCCGCACTCGAATATAGAATAATCCCCACAAAGAATAGATATATAGTATATCGTCGGGAGCCTTTTCTACGACACAGCCCAATGAGAAAGCGAGGGTCCCTAATCGCGGCGAGTTAAATGCCAGCATTGGCATCCAGCTTCATTTCCTTTTACACGAAGACAGCGATGTGAGGCAGAAACTCAATGAACACGAGGATTGGTTCATGCCTCTTAACCTATCTGGTGGGATACAAGGGCATCAACTTCTCCCGCTTAACTGAGGAAAGCTTCACGATTTGGGAAAACCGGAGCGTCCGCATGTTGTTGAGCATCTGAAGGGCGAGTCTTACTTCTTTCACATCGCAGGCCTTGGTCAGCACCAGGTCTAGTCGATGATTAAAGCAGTCAATCGGTTTGACGAGGGGGTATTGCTCCATAGTGATAGTGGCACAACCTCTGAACTTCCCCATCATGACACTCGCTCCGTCGAAGCCGAGGCCCCGGCAGTTTGACATGTCCAAACCAAGGCCATGTACGGTGCGAATTAGCAGTTGGGCCAGGCCTTCACCGGTGAGGTTCTCAGCATGGACAAAAGTGAGAAAGTCCTCTTTGATGTCCTCTTAGACGTGTCGAAGGATAATGGCGGCTCGCTCCTTCCCTGAGAAGTCCGTGTTCACGTCCATTATCACTGCGAATACCCCTGACACTCCGGCTAAGACTTCTTCCAACGCCAATCGACTTGTAAATCGAAATATGATTATGGTGACACCTGTTCATAATGTCAAAATAGCATGAATTCTACTTTTGGAATAAGAGACCTATTGGGCAGAAGTTGCAGTGTCACCCACCGGTGATATCGATCGGCTCGGCCTGAATTGTTTTGCTAATGATTTGGCTTGGTTGGCCATGCTGGTAAAGAAGAGGTTGACGTCGGCATCTCCTCCCTATGTTCGATAATGCAGAAGCGCTCTGAAGACTCCTCCCGTTTTGCTCAGAATAGGGAGGTCTAATGGACCGTTATCTCGATGCCCACGGAGAGGAAGCAGATTTCGTCCGCAGAAGAGGATGCTCTCAATTATCGGAACCAACAGGCGCATGTTAGTTTCGATTTGCTTCTTCTTCTTCACCTGCAGCATGGTGTCGACAGCCCTCGTCGGGTTTCGCAAAGTGTCGACAAACCCCTCCATTTTCGTCATAGCTGTCGCGTGGTATCTGTGCCTATTGTGACTGCTGCGCAGTTCGGTAGCTTTTTTGTACCTGCACATCGGCTTTAACACCAAGGTGCCCAGTCTATGGTCTTCAACTCCGCCCGTATTTCCGCCGAAGAGCACACATGCAACGCAGTATCCACCCTCGTTCGGTAACGAGTACTTCAGCCAGGGGTATGTGATGCACCAGCTTGGTTGGAATCACCTCTTATGACCACGTTCTTCAATGAAGGGTAGCGATTCGACAGCCGGGGCAGTCTGGTTAATTAGGCCACTTTCTCCGAGTCTGTGACCGCCTTGTTCCCAATGAAGTTGGTAACGTCCACTGGAGCTGCGGGGAGTGTCAGTGTGTCATGCGAAAAAAGAGAAGTCCGTTCCTTGCCCTCCTGCGACTCATGGTGAGATTCGGCTTCGCCGCCAGATCTACAGGCTGTCGATGTCAAAGTGCTTGGCTGTTGCTTCAGCTCATTGAGAGCACGCTTACAATCACCACTTGTCTTGGTCACTTTGGTCTTGAAGAACGAGGTGATCTTCATATCGCCGGCTCGCTTCATCGTACCCTGTGAATAAGAGGGAACTAATCCATCACATGGAAAAGCTCAGCCGCTCACAACACACCCATGTTCTTAACAATATGTAATAAAAAAATCACTTAATTTGCACCCTTGTGTTTCAGAGAGATGATGACGTGGAGATGATGCTGGTGTAGTTGCGAGAAGATAGATAGATAGAGAGAGAGAGAGAGAGAGAGAGAGAGAGAGAGAGAGAGAGAGAGAGAGAGAGAGAGAGAGAGAGAGAGAGAGAGAGAGAGAGGGGATGCTGGAATTAGTTCCGAAAGTGAAAGATGCTAGCGAATACATGCCCACCTCAGGCCAGCTGACAAAGAACGGAAGCGCCAGGCGTGTGAGTCAGGATGCGCGTCCGATTGGTCAGCGAGTCAAGCGCAAGCGCTGTGTGTCCGCTGTGACTCAAAACACGACGTGCCGGCTCGAAAAGTGATGCAAGCCAGGCACACTGTGGAATTTCCCCCTGGTCATGGGGAGGCCCGAGCCCTCTGCCCCCCCCCCCACCGTGCTTGCAGCTAAACCACTGACACTGTGACAGGCTCTGGTCACGTCATAAAGAGACCTCGGCGTTATCAGAACTAGCAAGACCATATTAAGAAGGGGGAGAGGTAACTTTCTCTGGTGGGGAGTATTTATAGCACGGCCAGATTCTTATAATCCGCAGTGCTGCAAAAGTAAATAAAATAGTGTATTATGTATTTCTTTAGTACTCCCCAAATAATTAAAATCAATTTATCCCTCAAAGTAATTTGTATCGAACTTAAGCGGAGTAAGAAGTCAAACAATATATGTACATATATGTGTGTATATTAAATTCTCTCAAAATGAGTTCCAATAATGTAACTGCTGACTCACAAAAATTTAATTAATCTCAAGCGTTAGTACTCTACTTATATAATTTTCATTCATTTCAGACCCTAATTTACTTATTATCATTGTGATCCGTTAACATCCTTTGTTTTCTTAATATCCTGTTACTATCCTGTTAACATTCTTTATCATGTTAATACCCTATCCTGTTAAATACTCTTTTCTACATCAAATTAGTGTCCTACCATTATACATTTAATTACCAATTAATATCTGGTGAGTTGCCTTTTTAATTCTTTTACATATCCATTAAATAATAAATCGTTGTATTCTAATTTATATCTAACATATAACCAATCAATGTAGTAGTAGTAGTCGACGCCAATCTTTCCTTGATCCAGGAGGAGACCCGATCGGATAATGAAATCTACATGAAGGTCAGTATGACAATCGCTGGTCGGACTGAGGGCACCAGGAGCCGGTTCTCTTTGGAGAGAGGTGCCATAAAGTATTATGTTTTGACACCAAACAGCGTTCAGATGGAACCTTCGTCGCCCCGGAGCAAATGGACCTGTTCCCCGTCAGATGCATGTGGATATAGATACGCATCGGCAGGATTCCTTGGAACAGAGAGACAGTGTGTGTTGTGCTGCGAAGACGGGAGAGGAAAGAAAGCAGTGTTATAATTGGGGATGTGTGTGATGAGAAGTGTAAGATCTACCCACCCGAATACAGGGGTGAGTAGAGCGCATCTACCAGCCGGTAGCCAGATCTCACGTGCGCTGGCGTTTGTGTCCGCTCATGCCGGGATTGAACCCGGTCCCCCGACGTTAGGAGACCAACGCCGTATCCACTCGGCTAGCATGAGCTCTAACGAATCAATTACACTAGGGAACAAATTTTAACCTTTTTGTTTGTTACAGACATGTGAATAAGTGTTTCTAATTAGTTCGAGGGCGCTGAATCCGAATTTAAAAAACAAAATTCTCTATCACGTCTAGATTTTGTGTAATTTACCCCCCTCCCCCCTTTCGCTATTTGTTCCAATTAATAAATAAAAAAATCTTTTTATTTTGTAATTTTTACGCCAAAATATTTTAAAAGTAGGGGACCTTCCTTCTTTATTTTGGCTTAGGACAGACAGTGTACATCACTGGCGAAGTTATCCCCGCCTCCCTCCCAAGTTATGAAGATTTTATTGTACTGATTAAGTTTATTACGCACTTAAAGCTTAAAGAAACTTTGCTGTAGCCTTCTCGTTTTTCTTTTGTGAGACATTAATGTTTGCTTTTGTAAAGACCAGCAATAATTCCCCATCATATCTGCATTAAATTTTTCTTGGTACCTCGTCTCCATAACCAAAATTTGTTGATGAAAACGTTCAACATGTTCATCACTAACAGCTCCCAGATTTTCAGGAAAAAAGTCGAGATGAGAATGCAGAAAATGCATTTTAAGTGACATTCTACATCTCATGTTTTCATAGGCTTCCAGCATAATGTTTACTATTTCTCGGTAATTTGGAGATTTAAAATTGCCGAGAAAGTTTTCAGTAACTTCCACAAAGGATGTCCATGTTTTGCGTTCCTTTTCATTGAGACACAAAGTGATGGAATCATCAGAAACAACTCTGCGAATTTGTGGTGCAGTGAAAACTCCAGCTTCTATTTTTGCATCAGTTAATGATCCTTTGAATTTGTTTTTCAAATATTGAAAGCCTTCACTTCTTTGATCCATACCCTTTACAAAATTTTTCATTAACCCTAATTTAATGTGAAGAGGTGGAAGATTAACTTTTTGGGGATCTACTAGAGCATCATGCTTAACATTATGTTTGCCAACAATGTGTTCTTCTCTAGTTGGCCATTCTCGCTTTTTATAGAGATTTGAGGGCTCACACCATATCATGGGAACAGCAAATGGCATTGCCTTCCTCTTCCCATTTAACCAAACTGTCAACATTGTGTTACACTGCGTGCAGCAAATATGAAGGGCCCATTTTTTATCCTGATCCCCTACTTTGCATCCAAAATAGTATCTGTAGGCTCGCTTCATCGTTACTGCTGTTTCTATTTTTCTCCGTTGTCCACTGGTGCGAATTGCCCACAAACATAAAATATGTTGGGGCTGTTTACACATCCGCGTCTAGAACTTGAAGCCATGACAAGATCTCAAATACTAACTTGAGCAAGCAAACAATACACAATGTGAAATCCTTATCATAAGGTTCTTATCAGAGCAATATTTTCATAAACGTTTTATCTTTTTTACCAGTTATCAGTAGCATAAAAGTTATCACAAATAAGTATGTATTAATCTGACCCCCCCCACCCCCAGTAATTAGAATTCAAAGATATTTGAGCTTCAATATAGTCTACTTTATATATATTAAAAATGTTAATATACATATTATTTATTAATATATTATTATTATTATTATATATATATATATATATATATATATATATATATATATATATATATATATATATATATATATATATAAATTATATATATTAAATATATTAAAAATTGCATATTAGTACAATATTGAGCAAAAGTGTGAAATGGCTTGAAAAGGAAAATTCAAATTACACAAAAACTAGACTTGATATGCAAATTCTTAAGACAAATTTGTAATCAGCGCCTAAGAATCATCTAGAATCACTTATTTTCTGCTATGTAACAAAAATCGGGTTACACAGTGTTATTTGTGTTTTCATTTGACATTTCTAAAATATATTTGAATTTTGTACGATCGTGTTTTCGACCCCTTGTGTTTACCGCATTCCGTCATGTAGGCCGAATCTAAAAATTAAACATTCATTTCTTTCGATCTAATTTGTGTGTACAGGATATTGTATTTATATATTATCAAGGTAAACAATATAATAACCAATACACATAAAAGGCCTCCTAGCTCCCCAGATCACAATCCATTAGACTACTATGTATGTAACGTAGTTGAGAGAGGTTAATGAGCACCCTCAAAACGCTAAAGAATCCCTAAAAGCTTCCATAGTCAGAGTATTGTCCAATATGAACAAAAACCACTTGATCCTAGCATTTAGGCGATTCAGAAATCGCATTTATTTATGGTAGGACAGTGTGTAAAGTTTTGCTGCAGCAAGCAAGAATTCATAGAACCGCTCTTTTATACTCGGGTATTTCAAAAAGTGACTGCTCTCTATTTCGTGGATAATTCATATATATATGTGATTTAAAACAAGTTTGATTTTTAATTTAGTGTTTTTTTTTCTTAGGCAAATCTCCCAAAAGTACTTTTTGTTGTTTTTTTCCGGTTATTAGAATCCCATCATATTGTATTATAGATTTTGAAAGGGGAATTGGGAAATGGGGGGGGGGGAGGGCTTCGCCCCCATACCACCTTTTAATTAAGAACATAAAAACATAAGAAAAGAAGGAGACTGCAAAAGACCATTCATGGCCTACACTTGGCAGCTCCTGTTCCAGTCAACACACAAAAGATTTTAAACCAAAGAAAAGTCATCAACATTGTCACCCTTTACATGAGTTCGTCAGATCTAATCTACAATATACATAAAATGCATCCAGAGGATTATGTCCATTCATGCAACCCCAAAATATAATCTCCCCACTCCTTAGAAAAAGTCAGTCCCATCTAGCAGTTTCATCCATATATTTATCTAATCTATTCTTAAAACTACCCAGAGAGGAGGCTTCTATCACATGTCTAGTGAGCCTATTCCATTCATCTACCACACGATTTGTAAACCAATTCCTCCCAATCTCCTTCCTAAACCTATTCTTATCAAGCTTAAACCCATTGCTACGTGTCCTGTCATGTTCACAAAGTATAAAAACCTTACCCAGATCCCATTTATTATATCCTTTTACCCATTTGAAGACTTCAATAAATTCCTCTCTGACTCTTCTCCTTTCCAATGTATGTAGATTTAGTTTTCTGAGCCTTTCACCATAAGGTAAGTTCCTTAGCCCACCAATCATCTTTGTCATCCTTCTCTGCACAGACTCAAGCAAATCAATATCCTTCCTATAATATGGTGACCAAAATTGTACTGCATAGTCTAGATGAGGCCTAACTAGCGCCAGATACAGTTTTAGAATGACTTCAGCACTCTTATTGCTTACACTCCTCCTAATGAATCCCAATATCCTATTAGCTTTATTCTTAGCATTTAGACATTGCTTTCTAGGACGAAGGTCTGAACTTACCAAAATACCCAAGTCCCTCTCACAATCGGTCCTCCCTAAAATTCTCCCATTTAATTTATAACTATTCAATAGATTATTTCTACCTATACTAAGTACACTACATTTGTCTATGTTAAACTTCATTTGCCATTTCTCGGCCCAATTGGACAGAATGGTTAATTACTCCTGCATTACAACAGCATCAGAATCAGCCCTAATGGCCCTACCTAGCTTAGTATCATCAGCAAATTTACTCAGGTCACTACTTATACCTATGTCAAGATCATTAATTGTGAGGGTTGCACTCCCCATTCACAGCTATTTTTAATAATCTAGTAATATTCCCAATGCGAAAGCCTAGCATTAGATTCGAATTCCAAGGCGATTATCAGACGTCGTTATAGGCAAGCCTACAAGAACTTAAGGGAATGGTGGGAAAGTAGCTAGAAAGGTAGCCAACAAAAATCCTTAAAAAAATCGTGCGCCACTAATCTTAACAATTACCGGGTCCAGAATACCACTGCCCCTCCCCTAAAGGTTAACTCTCCCTCCCCATATAATCATCTAATCTGTGCTTGAAAACATATAAGTATGGACTGTCTACTCAGTAGGCATACTGTCTCAGGTGGCAAACTATTCCTGTATTCTACCACTTTATTGGTGAAAAAAATATTTTCTAATATCTAACCTACACCTCTGTTTTTCATTTTTAAGTGGTGACCCTTAGTCCTATTACTACTTTCCAACTCAAATAACTTGCTAAAATTCAACTTATCCATCCGAGAACAGATTTTAAAAAGTACAATCATATCTCCCCTCACACACCTTCTTTCAAATGAGAACGTATTTAGCACCCTTAGTCTACCTTCATATTTAAGGTGCTTCAGGGAAGTATTATTTTTGTTGTCCTCCTTTGTACTGACGACTCCAGGAGGTTAATATTTCATATCTAAAATGTGGTGACCATTCTTGTATACAATACTCTAAATGTAGCCTGACATACGAGTTCTAGAGTTTAAGAATAACCTCTTTACTTTATACTATTAACTACATCGCCTGGCAATGAATTCCAAAACTCAACAAGCCTATGACTAAAGAAGTACTTTTGCTCTCCTTAAAATGACCGCACTTTCATTAATTAATTAAGTCACGCAAATTAATTACTAGCAAAACCCGCCCTACGGGCATTTTTTGCTAGCCTGCGGTGCTAGTTCGCTTCGCTCACAAAATTAAAGTGTACCAAAGACAAAGGTTATTATTTCACAACACATTCCAAATTGACAGAGGTGGGCGCGATTCGAAAATATTGAAGTCCTATTAGCGATTACCGATTCGCCAGCACGTCAAGTCCGATTCGGGTGCCAGCTTAGTCCTCGTCTTCCTCCTCCACTTCGTGGGCCTTCTTAAGGAGGTGGAGGTTGCCCTACATGAAGACGAAGGCCTCGAAGTTCGGTGCAGCGAGAGGCGCCCTATTAGGCCTGAGGGTGTCCGACCCATAGCTGAACACGCGCTCGACCGAGGCGGAGCTCGGGAGCGGCGTGTTATACTTGAGGAAGAGTGTTACCCAAGCATCACAGAACTCGAGCTGAAAGAGATTGGGCGAGAGCATCGGATTCTTCCTCAGCGGCTTCCTCGACCAGTTGTTGCGTCGCGTCATTTAACCGATATGAGACGCGTACGAAAAAACAAAACTAAGCACGTATTATACCTACTTTATACTTTTAAAATATAACCTTTTTATCATATATGATTTAATAATTAATCATGATATTTTACGCATTATATTATAGAGAAAGTACGAAAGTGTAAATAAAATAGAATAAAACGCAAAAAATATTTAGTTGAGAAAAATATGTGTATACACTTGTGTTTATAATAATTTTCAAGTAGCATTTATGCAATATTTTTTTGGTTATTATATTTTTGCGGTTGCACCACACTAAGTTATATAGGAAACATATGTACGATTCTGATAGTAGTGTCTCTACTCCCCACTTTTCAAGTTAACTCACTCTTTCTATGGTCTTTGTAAGCAAAAAAATCGAATGAAGGAATATGTTAAAATATTGGCATTTTTTCTCATCATTATTGTATCTTCATATTTTTCTAGTTGTCAGCGCATTGGGACATAGGCGCATCTGAGGGGGGCAGTGGGCCATGCCCTCATGAGCCATGCCGGCTCCCATAAGAACTAAGAAGCTATGTTGGCGCGCCTAGGGTCCTAAGGATCCTATGAGCCTATGTCAGTCTACATCATATATCTACATCATGTAGATACAGTGGCATATTTAGGGAGGGGGGGCATTGGGCTATGCTTCTCCCTCCTCAGATAATGGAAACCGACCCTTAAAAATTATCACAGGAGGCCATGGTGGGAAAAAAAACTGTTCTAAAAAAAAACAATATATATCATTTCATCTGATTTACCATCAAAATTCAATAGTAAATATGCTTAATATTCAATTACTTTCATATTTCACACAAAAATATTTACAGTCATTAAAAAATGTGACATTTTTTCCGGCACTTTTTCTAATCGACCGGAAAAGTGTATGTTAAAATATTGGTGTTTTCTATCCCATAATTTTTGGTCAGGCTGATGCTGTTCCTAAGAAATTGGCTCCCCAGCCATATTTGAACTGAAACTAATCCCATAGAAATATGAATTTAAGGGAGTTATCAACATCAGTACGCTCTTCTGATTGTCAGTGGGATAATTAAATCTAGTATGAACACGGAACAAAAGAGAATTGCTGGTCAATTAGTTGCCAGCTCTCTTATCATATCTTCCCCAAGCTCGGCAGTTTAAAACTCTCGCCACTTCTTCGCAAGAAGAAACATCATTCACTTCTTTCAGTTCAAGACAACCGTTTTTGGTCGTTCCGCACTGTTAAAATATTCTTGTTTCTTGGTTTTACCTGATCTTCCCCGCTTAAGGTAAGTATTCACGCTATATTTTGTTAAGTTTTTCACTTTTTAGAGGCTTATTTTGCATTTTGGTAGGTATTTAGTTAAACCAGATGTTAAATACTACGGCGATAGCGCGCCAACCGACGCCCTTTTGCAAGCCCCGTGTTTTAACGTAATCTCATTTCCTTTAATAGTTCATTAATTATTTTTGAAATATTGTGTGAGTACTATTTTATGCATTTTCATTTATATCTATTATTGATATCTGGAGTAATTATTTCGCTATTAGCCTTATGTTGGTAGCCTAGTAGGATTCATGCGGATTACTTATTAGTTGGGGAAATTACGATAGCCTAATCTAGTTGTTTCCTTTATCTTTTTTGTATGTTTAGTGGTTCGAATGCTGCATACTTATTTTATATTGGTTAAGTATAAGCAGTATATACAACAAGATATTAAGAGATATACTGCGACTGGTGATATCTTCTGGCTTTCACATTCATCCTAGGCCTAACCTAGTTTCTGGTTTATGTCCCAGTATATATATATATGATCTGTTTTGTATAAGTATTGTTTTCAACATAGTAATATTAAAACTTTATATATATATATATATATATATATATATATATATATATATATATATATATATATATATATATATATATATATATATATATATATATATATATATATATATATATAAGCCGCTGTTCTCTTCCTTAACAGGAAGAGCTTGGTTACACAGGCACCCCTGCTGGGTGTGGCCTACGGCCTTATTTGCTAATCTTAACCGCCTTTTTTAATCGCCTTTAAAGACTATTTATTTTAACACCCTGAACACCCTTTTCTTCTTCTTCTTCATCTTCATCTTCTTCTTCTTCTCCCCCTCCTCCTCCTCCTCGAAGGCTGGTAAAGCGGGCTATTAGAGAATCTAAGTTGAAATATGAACAAGACCTTGCTATAAATTCGAAACACGAACCGAAACGGTTTTACAGTTACGTTAACAGTAGAAAGCCCATAAAGGGTTCAATAGGGCCGATTAGAGGTAAAGATGGTGTGTTGACGGACGTCCCAGAACAATTTGCTAAAATATTAAATGAGCACTTCTCGAGCGTTTTTACTATTGAAGACGTGACGTAATTAGAAACACTAGGCGAGGACATAAATTTTGAAAGACAAAATACCCTATCCAATATAAATATAAATGAAGGGGAGATTCTCTCATATATTAATAAAATGAAAAAGTCGAAGTCACCGGGGCCCGATGGGGTGTACCCAACACATCTTAAAGAACTAAAAATTGAATTAGCAAGACCGCTCTGTACGACTTTCAATCGATCAATAGAGGAAGGCCTAGTTCCATTAGAGTTCAAGCGTGCTAATGTTACGCCGATATTCAAAAAGGGGATAAAACTGAGCCTACTAATTTCCGTCCCATCAGTCTAATTTACGTAATTGGAAAAATCTTAGAATCGATAATTAAAGATAGGTTGGTGAGCCATTGTGAAGCAAATAATTTAATTGCAGACTCCCAGCATGGATTTAGACAGGGGCGCTAACCAATTTACTCGAATTCCTTCATAACATGATATAATTTACCTTGACTTTAAAAAGGCCTTTGATACAGTTCCGCAAGAAAGGCTATTGATGAATATTAGAGCAATTGGAGTGAGGGGTAACATACTTAAATGGATTAGAAACTGGCTATCAAATCGTTCACAGCGGGTTGTTGTAAATGGGGCGTGTTCAGACTGGGCCCCAGTCACCAGCGGGGTACCACAGGGGTCAGTCCTGGGCCCATTATTATTTATTGTTTACATTAATGACTTGGATAATGGAGTGTTTAGTAGGATCTCTAAATTTTAAGATGACACAAAGCTAGGAAGCCGTGCCCTTGCGAAACCCGATGTAGAGCAAATGCAAAGGGACCTTAATAAAATTGTGGAATGGGCTGATAAATGGCAAATGGGCTTCAACATAGGTAAATGCAAGGTCATGCATTTAGGATGTCAGAACTTAAAAGTAGAATACCATATGAAAGACCAAATTCTCGAATCCGTTAACTTAGAAAAAGACCTGGGGATTTTAATCTCGGAGGACCTTAAAGTATCAAAGCAATGCGCAGAAGCTTGCAAAAAAGCAAACCGAATGCTAGGATATATTGCTCGGAATTTTACTTTCAAATCGAAAGATATAATCATGCCACTATACAAATCACTCGTGCGCCCACACCTCGAATACGCGGTCCAATTTTGGTGTCCCTCCCTAAATAAGGATATAGCGCAGTTAGAAAGAGTGCAACGTCGGGCTACGAAACTAATTCCTGAAATCCGAAACAAACCGTACGAAGATAGACTGCGCTCATTAAACCTACTATCACTTGAAAGTAGACGATTACGTGGACAATTGATAGAATTATTCAAAATCTTAAAAGGATTTACTAATATTGATTACAGAATATTGTTCGAGATGGACGAAAGGGCCAACACACGCCAAAATGGTTTAAAATTAGTGAGCAAGCGATTTAACTCTACTATAGCCCAAAATTACTTCACGTTTAAAATCACGCAAACGTGGAATGGCCTTCCCAATCATGTAGTTGAAAGCACGTTAGTTAATATGTTCAAAAACAAGCCTTGATGAGTACTTCAATAGTGTAAATATAATGTAGTAGGAGCACAAATTAAAACGTCATATATTATAAGGAGTTGAGGATTAAAATGAAATGATGAATAGAAAGATGCCAGCGACGCCTCCATGCATGGAGTGAATGTGAATTCCCCTTTTCTTTTTCTGTCTGTCCTATACCTATATTATTTTTATCACTAGCAGGCGACGCCTGCGGGAGAAGAGAGTACTTATCAAACCCACCCTCCTCCCTGGTTCGAAGAAGCGTGTTAGTGTATTTGATGGATAGCTGAGCCTGCATGTCAAGGGTGCACATGTAGATAAGTGTGTACCGTAGAGTTGAAAAGGTTAAAAAAAATATATATATAACAAAAAACAGCATGAAAAAAAGAGAGCATGATACACTAACGTTAGAATGTGTAAGCGGACTGGCCTTGAGCGGACCTTAGGGTCTTTGCTGGTTCTTATTTCTGTAGTTCCTCTTATTCTTGTTGTTGTTGTTGTTGTGTTGTTGTTGTTGTTCTAAGGTTACAACCGAACTAAAAGAAAAAATCTTATTCAAACACCTTAAAAAAATCTCGTTCTTAAAATATAGGGCTATGGATATATATATATATATATATATATATATATATATATATATATATATATATATATATATATATATATATATATATATATATATATATATATATATATATATATATATATGTATATATATATGTATATATATATATATGTATATATATATATATGTATATATATATATATATATATATATTTATATATATATATATTTATATATATATATATATATATATATATATATATATATATATATATATATATATATATATATATATATATATATATATATATATATATATATATATATATATATATATATATATATATATATATATATATATATATATATATATATGACAGAAAGCCTTATTTTGATACCAAAGCTTGGCTATTTTCTCACCTGATACCTGGTGCCAATTAATTATGACACAATCCTATGAATTGTTTATAAAGTAGTTGCATGATCTGATATAGTCCTATGTGGGTGGGTTTGGACGGATGTGGATGACCTTTGATAGGCCCTTGTGGCTTTTGTCATCTGTGAAATTATGTTATGTTATGTTATGTTATGTTATAATTTTGACCTTTTGTACACCCCTTGCTAATTTACTTTTAGCTGTTGATGTCTTGCATTTTTAATAATTTACTCAATTATAAATATTAGGCTATACCTTTACTGATATTAGTGTAATGTATGGGGTTGTGCCATTGGCTCTGTGTCCCCTTTTTAGGCCCTATCTATGTCCTCCACTGATATCTCTGTCTAGGTTAGGCCCCTCCCGAATCTTATTCTGTTACGCCTCTCCTAGTTCCTTTCGTCTCAACTTCCCTTATCCTCCTCCTATCTTCCTTCCTTCTTTCTTTATAAAAGCCGAAGATGCAACCGATGTTTCGACCGTTTCGAGTGAGAAACAACTTACTCCAGTTGACATCGCCAATTTTGTTTTGAATACGCAAACAACGGACGCCTATAAACTTCCTGTGATTCATCAAAAGCCGCCATCTTTGGAGACACTTCAGTATACAAATGAAGGTGGTTATAAGAGACGCTTTCATCCTGGATGGTGCTCTACGTACCCTTAGCTTAAATACTCGGCGTCAAAGAAAGGCGGCTATTGCGTCGCTTGTGTTTTGTTTGCTGGTTACCAAGCTCGAACTGGCGGACAGATGAAGCTGGGAACACTAGTTTTGCAGCCAATGCAAAATATAAAAAAGCTACTGAGATGTTCAGTAGCCATAACGGCAACGGCTATCATACAACCAGTATGGTTAGGATGCAACAGTTTCTGGACACTGCCAGCCATCCAACGAGAGCTATTGATGTCATGATGATTGGGAAAAGGAAGGAGCAAATTGAGAGCAACCGTCGTCTGCTTGTCCCAGTTGTTGAGACTGTACTGTTTTGTGGCCGCAATTTGCTTCCTTTTAGAGGGCACCGTGACGACGGTCCCTTTGATTTGTCCGATCCAAGTCTACCTGGAGAAGGAGTTTTTCGAGCGCTGTTGCGGTACCGCTCCAATCGCGGCGATGCTGAATTAGCGAAGCTTCTAATGACATCAAACAAGAATTGTACTCTCATTAGCAAGACTATCCAAAATGAACTCATCGAAATATCTGGTAAAAATTGTCCATTTACTATTTTCACTGTTATTTATATGCTTTTGCATTTCCATACATATACAGAATAATGCAATATATATTTAAGTTTTATCTTTATTTGCAGGTAGAATAGTGCAAGAGAAGGTGGTATCTCAAGTTGCTGGAATATTTGCTATCATGATGGACGAGACGACGGATACTGCGAAGAAAGAACAAGCCACCATCTGCGTCCGTCACTTCAGCAAGGACCAATTGAGAGAGGACTTTCTGGGCTTCGTTTATGCCGTAGACTTGACTGGAGAAGGCCTGGCTCGTCTTCTTCTCAGCATAGTAGATTGTGTCAGTCTCAACATGAACAGCTGTCGCGGTCTCTGTTTTGATGGAGCCAGTGCCATGCTGGGGAAAGTTTCGCGGGTGTGAAGCAGTTATACAACTAGGATATCCACTCGCGAAGGTGATCCACTGCTGCAATCATCGGCTAAACCTTGTGTTGACTAAGTCTTGCGACACAAAAGAAGTCAAACTTGCTCTCCAGACCCTCAACGAGGTTTTCAACTACGTTAATTCCTCGAACATACGTTCTATGAGGTTTGCTCAGCTGGTGAAACACCACACATCCTCGAAGCAGCAAAAATTACTTGGCCTCTGCGCTACTAGATGGGTTGAGCGACACGATTCCGTCGTTGTTTTCATCAAACTGCTACCAGTTGTAGCCATCTTCCTTGAAGATGAGAGCAATTCGGATGTGACAGCGGGACTACTGTTGATCGCCATCCAAGAGCCACGCTTTTTGATTGGCCTCGTCGTCGCTGAGCTCTGCAATCTCCTACGGTTGATCTCCTATCTGCATATGCTACAGAGTCAGGGAAGATGCCAATACCAGGTTTCACGACATTTTCACAAAAGAAGAGGAGATCTTGCACGAGATCGGCTCAACGCACGATACCATTCCCATGCCCTGAGTTTGCAAACGACAGACGCAGCGTCATAATGTACCTTTTCAAACAGCAGAAGAGTATTTCTGCCGATCTGTATACATACCGTTTCTTGATCAGGTCTTGAGTGAATTACGGCATCGGTTCCAGGACGACATCGCTATGACTATCTTTAACACCAAGCATCTGTTCAACAGCGCTGACAGAGATGTTGGAGCTTTACTGAAGGCGGCACAGGTTTACGAGACTGACATCGAGAGCTTGAGCCTTGTCAAAGCGGAAGAAGAGCGCTGGTTTTCAACAACAACAAAGTTCGACTCTGTTGGAGATGCTCTAACTCATGCCAAGACTCGAATGTATCCAAACTTGGTCAGGCTTCTCCAAGTTTTGATCACGCTTCCCGTTTCGAATGCGGAAGCGGAACGGTCATTCTCAGCCTTAAAGCGACTGAAAACTTATTTGAGGAACACTATGGGTCAAGAGCGCCTCAACGGTCTAGCGCTGCTTGCTGTTCACAACGAAATTGATATTGCAACAAACAGCGTGATCGATGCATTCGCCCATAAAAATCGGAAATTGATGTTTTTGTGAGCACCACGTTCTTCTATTTATCTGTGTTAGATGGGGTGGTTTTGCTAGATCGCTGCGACTCATTTATCTGTGTTAGATATTGTTGTAATAGTGCACTCAAATGTATGTTTTATTAAATATTTATCATTTGCCAAATACTTTTCCAGTACAGCAGTTGTAATTACCTTTATTGTTTTTTACAACTGTTGCATGGTTAATATTCAATAAAACTGCTCATCAAAATAATAAGCATATTTACCTCTTTTATTGTAGTCCGAGTGTTAAACACGTTCCTTATCCCTTCAAGTATATTATCCGGTGCTTCTATATATTTTTTCTGGTGAGGCCCGATTTTCAAGGGGCTTTTGTTTAAAATGTGAGATGGTATTCTTTAATTCCGCGATTGTGATTTTGGCGTTAAATCCATCGTTCGCATACTGTTCCTCTTCTATGTAGTGATATGGCAAAGTCCTCTCAATCCGTTCATTTACTTTGTCAATTATTTGGTTTTCGAAGTCTATATTGTAGTTTTCGTTTTCTTCTTCGCTGATGTTGAACACTCCTTTCCAGTGATCCCTAAACAATTTTTCAATCTCGCATTCATCTTCGATTAATTTCCCGTTTCTCTCTTTAATCTTTATTTTCTCATTACTTTTAGTATTTCCCATTCATTTTATCTTTTTTCCCAAATTCTCGGGGCAATAGCTCGTTGTCAATATTTTGAACGGCTATGTCCCAGTATTCTCTTTGTTTGTCCGTTATTACGCTTAGTAGTTCCCTCTTCTTCGTTCTCAGATTGCGGTATTTTTCCCTTGACGCTCCGTTTATTATTATGTCCTCGTTTATCGCTTTTATTACTGCATTCTTCGTCTGTCCATATAAAATATTTAACTGTTTTGTATGTGTTTCTGGGTATTGCATTCTCGTCAGCTGTTTGTATTCGCGTCCATATTTTTTCCAGCTCGCCGTCGATTTATTCTAAAGTAGCTTCATTTAGTCTGTTTGGTGAGTCGGCATTCAATTCTTCATGTTTGTATTTTTCCCAGTCTGCTCTATGGTATGCCTTCCATTTTTTAGCTGGTATTTGTATTGGTTGCTGATTCACTGTGTGTAGTGTTGCTGTGTGGTCGCTGCAGATAAGATCTACAGGTTCCATGTGGTAGTTAAAATTAATGTTATTGTTTGCTAGGCAGATGTCTGGAGTTGTCGCTGTTCTGTCTTTAATTAGCGTTGGGTACTTTGGTCCTAGCCAGGAAAACCGTCGAACCTGGTCTCAAGTTACAGACCAATATCGCTTCTAAACTTTCTGGGAAAGATCTTTGAAAAAAATACTAATAAAGGCTGACCGAACATCTTGAAGAAGCAGGAAAATTAAACAAATCAATACGGGTTCAGAAAAGAACGAGACTCAACAATGGCTCTCGCAATAATTACCGAGAAAATCGTGCAAGCCAAATCTGAGAGCGGGTATGTGGACTTGGTACCCCGTAAAGTCAAGAAAGCCTTCGATAAGGTATGGGTTGAAGGATTAAAACATAAACTCATACAACTTGATCTCGGCATCCGCATGGAGAGAATCCTGGCTGATTATATAACTAGCAGAAAGCCCTACATCAGCATAGAAGAGCTCGAAGGGCCCGTATTCCAACAACAGACAGAGGTCCCACAGGGGGAGATGTGTGAGTACAACCCTATACTCAAATTATACAGCCGATCTTCCACCACCAATAACACCAGGCTGTATGAACATGCAATATGCGGATGATATCATTCACGTCCCCGTAAGGGGTGCGGCGATTTGCCTTCCTGGCCACCGTGCTGACGGGCCTCAGCGCCTCGTCCGGCTCCAGCTTAGCCCCTCTTCCTTTCTTCGCTAACCTCTAATCTCCGTTTCCTATACCACCTCTCCCTCACTGTGACCCTGCTTTTCCGTCGTCGCTTTACAACCACCTTTTCTCTACCCTTTTCTTGGCCCCTTCTTCTCCTGCCCCCCCATCGTAAGGGGCGCGGTGATTTGCCATCCTGGCCACCGTGCTGACGGGACTCAGCACTCCGTCCGGCCCCAGCTTAGCCTCTCTTCCTTGCTTCAAAACACTTGTTTCCTCTCTTTTCACACAACCTCTCCCACAACTTTCTCTGGTCAGCCTCTAATTTCACAGGGTAGATGCTGACCTTCCTTTCAGCCAACCGTCCCGCATCGGGGCTGAGGGGGTGGGGGACGATGTTCCCTAACCCCTGAGCTCCGGTCTGGGGTGGCTGGTTTTTAACTACCTGCTTCATCCCCACCTATACCTTCCTCACATCCCTTTTCCTCTCGTCTTCAAAATCTATCTTTTTTACGCCGTGTCTAAGGTGGAGCCGCCATGCTGATGGACTGCCAGGCCACCAGGCGGGAGGGGTGGTCCCAAATGGCGGCGCCTGGCTCTGCCGGGCCTGCAAGCACCTCTTGCAGTGCGGGCAACTGTGAGAGGTGGTGAGCTGTTGCGTCCCGTGTAAATAAGAGGGTCACCATGCCCAATGATGAATATAAAAAAACCCCAACCCCCAACTTCCCCAAGAACAACGGAGCCGCCCTCGGTCAGCTCCACCAAAAAAATGGAGGTCCCCTCCCCTTGTGCTTGCGCAGGGGACCCTCCATACTTCTTTAACCGGAGAGGAGGCTTACTCCTCTCCTACGCCTACGGGTGTAGGGGACTCCCCCTCACTCCCTTCTCTGGAGGTGCTTTCGGGCACCCTATTTCCAGCGGCAGTCCCTCCTTTTCTTTCTAAGGGGACTGCCAAGAAAGCCAGCAGGCAGCCCATTGCCGAGCGCCTCTCTTGTAAGCGGCTCGGTAGGGCAAACCCCCTTAGGGGGGAGAGGGAAGCCAGGCCCCTTCGGTCGCTTCCCTCAAAAGACCTGCTGGCAAGGATATTAAACCTTGCCGTGGTTAAGGCTTGTGCCTCCCCACAAATGACTCTTGACGCTGCCAAGGGGACCTGCGATGTCCTGGGAGGGGATGGCCAACTGGAGGCCCCTCCTGCGATAGACATGGTCCTTGAGGAGACCCAGCCTCAGACGGTAGGGCCTTCCATGGGGGGGAATCCGTGCTCGGCGCTAAGCACCGAACCCGAGTCCGCCCCTATGCAAGGTCCCCCTCAAACGGCTGAGGGCTCGAAGGCAATACAAGGAGGGGAGGGATCTCCTCCGACAGGTGCCCCCACGACTACCAGGAAATTCTCCATTTCGGAGAGGGACCTGGCTGAGGCCGGCCCATCTGGCATGGGGGCTTCTGCCGGCGGAGGTGAGAAGCGGGTTCATGCCCCGCCCTCCTCTCCAAAAAAGAAAAAGACTAGAAACACAAAGAAGACTCGGGGCTCCTCTCCATCCGCGGGGGCTGCGGGGACGGATGGGTCTGCTGCCACTTTGGTAGGCGACCAAGCCAAGATCGGCACATCCGGCCCCTATACCCCCCCCCCCCCGTGTGCGGAGCCCCTGACTAAGACCAAGAGTGCACAGGGTGGAGCCTCGATGACATCGGGGCCCCTCATTCAGAGGTTACCTGGCGTTTTCGAGCCCGCTGGCTTCAAACGCTTCCTCGTTATTCGCTCCACTGATGGCACCATGTCCAAGGGCAACATGATCCATCAGAGGAGAGGATTAGCTAGTGCAATTGGTAGAGAGCCGAAGGTGACCCGTTTCTCGGACGGCAGCCTTCTGGCGAATGGGCGAATCCCGCCGAGGCGGCCAAGATAAGTGCTCTTCGGACACTTCATGGCACCCCGGTGAGTGTGACGCCGCACTCTACCATGAACTTTGTAAAAGGAGTAGTTTATGCGAGGGAACTCGTTGACTACTCCATTGAGGACATCACCCTAGAGCTGGCCGACCATGGGGCGGTCAAAGTCGAACGTGTGATGAGAAAACAGGGAGGGGCCTCGAGACCCACCCCTACACTCTTCGTCACGTTCGTCTGTGACAAGCTCCCTGAGTCGGTGCGTGCCGGTTGGTACCGCTACCGCGTGAAGGCATTCGTGCCACTTTCGCGGCGGTGCTATTACTGTCACCGCTTCGGCCATACGAATCGCTCATGTAGACGTGCAAAGTCGGGGTCACCCGAAGTACGTGTAAATTGCTCCAAGGTCGCACACGATAAGTCCAAATCGTGTGTGGCCAAGTGTGTCAATTGCGGAGAGCCGCACCCTGCTTCTTCGAAGCAATGTGGTGCATATCTCCTGGAGAAAGAAATCCTGGCCGTTCAGGCCCAGGATAGACTCTCATTCCGCGAGGCTAAGGACTTGTTCCTGGCGCGCACAGCTCTGCCTGGGACGTCATATGCCTCAGTAGCTAGAAAGGCACCCTCTGCTCCTGGCCCATCCAGGCCAACGAGCACGGTTGTTTCCGCGCCCATTCGGAGCCCTTCTGCGGGCTCTACCCAACCCGGGCGCTCTCCTGGTAAAGCTGGCGGCAAAAAGGGTTCATACCCAGCCCCGGCTAAAACCAGGGCTCCCCCCTCTTCCCCCAGCGTGACCGTTTCCCGCAAGGCGAAACGGCCACGCGCCTCCACCGAGTCGTTAGACTCACAGGAGGCAACACCCCTGAAGATGGTCGCTAGGCCATCTTCGGGGGTTCCTAAATCTGTCCCCCGAAAGGAGGACAGCAACAAAGGAGCTTCGGCTCCTTCGCCCACGCCCCGAGGTGGAGCGAGTGGCTCGGAGACGGTGGTTCCTCGAAAAGAGGGCCCCCCGCCTCCGAAGCCGCAGCGCCCGCCTAGGGTTTCGAGGCGGAGGGAGGAAAAGACTCGCATGGCGAGCCCAACCTCCCCCAATAAGTCCGGGGTTCTGCCCCCGGGAAGCGTACGGCCATTCCCGTGAGGGTCTTCATTTCGAGGAGGGCCCCCGCGTCTCCTCCGAGCTAGGCCTGGAGGGCATATTCCTTCAATGGAATTGCCGTGGACTCCGGGCCAACTGGGAGGAGCTGCGGAGGCTCGTCTCGTCCCGCTCCCCGTTAGCTATTTTTTTGCAGGAGACCATGCTAGGCGCGTGCCCCCTGCCCGCCCTCCCGGGGTACAAGGGTCTTGCGACCCCACCACCGCGGGATGGCCGGGCTGGGGGATGCGCGGTTTACACCCGGCATGATGTCTCCGTTCTTCCTTTCTCTTTAGATACCTCCTTTCAGGCAGTGGCTGTGCAGCTGCACCTGGATAGGAGGTATACTATCATTTCTGCGTACATTCCACCGTCAGCTGACTTCGACGCGGGGGACTTCCGCCGCGTCGTGGCACTGTTGCCGAGGCCCTATCTCTTGCTTGGAGATCTTAACGGCAGGCATCCTCTCTGGGGAGATTACTCCATAAATCCCAGGGGACAAGTCCTTGCCGATCTGATCGAAGAGCTTGAGATGGGTGTCCTAAACGTGGATGAGTTTACGCATCACTGTCCGAGAACCGCTTCATTTTCTTGCCTTGACCTATCTTTGTGCTCTTCGGATGCACAGCCTGATTTTGATTGGGGGGTGGTCGATGACCTCCATGGTAGTGATCACTTTCCCATTCAAATATCATTTTTAGGGCAACTGCCGCCTGAGAGACCACCTCGGTGGTGCTTGGCGCGGGCGCGGTGGCCTGCATTTCAGGAAATGACTGAATTCTCTATCTCAGTAGAGGAGTTTAGGTCGGTAGATGAGGCCGTTGAGTTCTTCTCCGGCAACCTCATCGCCGTGGGCCTGACTACTATTCCTAGGACGTCTGGCTGTTTTGCACGCCGACCACTCCCATGGTGGTCGGCCTAGTGTGACACGGCCCTCAACAGAAGCGTTATGCCTACATGCGCTATAAGCGACGCCCGAACGATTTCACTGTCGCTGAATTACGTCGGGCTAGGGCTAGGTTCCGGGAAATTTCGAAGCACGCCCGCCGCTCTTCTTGGCGGGCATACGTGTCTTCACTTAACGGGAAGACTCCTTTAGCTGAGGTGTGGAAGCGAGTCAAAAGGATTCGGGGCAAGTTCTCGCAGGACCCCCCTCCCGTTCTCCGGGAGAATGGGACCGCAATCTCGGACCCCGCGTCCGTGGCGGAATTCTTCGCGACCGCTTTTTCTGCTTTCTCTAGCCGTGATGCTGCTCCGCCAGCATTCAATGCACGTCGTGATGTCGCGAAAGGCCGCCGGCTGGACTTTACCTCCAGAGGCGGAGAACCCTTCAACGACAAGTTTACTGAGGGCGAGTTGCGTTCCGCTCTCGCTTCGTGCGCGGACACCGCCCACGGTCTTGACGATGTCCCGTACGCCATGCTTCGACATCTAGGTGAGCGAGGCATGGCCTTTCTGTTAGATTTGTTCAACAGGATCTGGGTTGAAGGTCTTCTCCCAGACACCTAGCGAATCGCTACTGTGCTTGCCTTTCGCAAACCGGGGAGAGATCACTCTACTCCGACCGGTTTCCGCCCAATTACTCTAACCTCTTGCGTGTGCAAGTTGATGGAGAAATTGGTAAATGTTAGATTAGCCTTTTTCCTGGACAGCGGAGGCCATCTGTCTTCCGCACAGTGCGGCTTCCGCAAGTTCCTCTCCACGTCGGATGCTCTGCTCCGACTGGAAAATGCCGTCTGCGAGGCTTTCCTTCGTATACAGCACTACGCCACGGTGTTTTTCAAACTGGAGAAGGCCTATGATACCGCATGGCGATACGGTATCATGGAGACTCTCCACACGATGGGGGCGAGGGGACGCCTCCCAATTTTTATATCTGAATTTTTGCGAGATCGTCGATTCCGCGTACGGGTGGGGGAAGCCCTCTCCGGCCCAAAGGAGCAGGAAGAGGGTGTCCCGCAGGGAAGTGTCCTCAGTGTCACACTCTTTGCCCTGAGCATCAACGGCATCACCTCGGCGCTGCCGGAAGATGTTCTCGCTACGCTCTACGTGGACGACCTTTCGATCTCTTTTTGGCGCGGCCCAGATGCCAACTCTGGAGCGTCGACTCCAACAGGCATTGAACCGCGTCTCTCGCTATGCCGAAGCGCACAGGTTTCGGTTTTCTTTGGCCAAGACTAAGGTGGTGCACTTCTGCCGCCATCCACGGCTTCACCCCGACCCAGATTTGTTTTTTAATGGGGTGCGCCTGGATGTGGTTGAGTCGCACCGTTTCCTTGGTCTTGTATTCGACCGACGCCTCACCTGGGAGGCTCATATTCGCAGCCTTAGGGTCTCTTGTACCCGCGCCATGGACATTCTCCGTTCCGTGACGTTCAGCGCTTGGGGCGCTGATAGGGCTACTGCCTTACTTTTTTATCGATCCTTTGTTCGTTCGAAGCTCGACTACGGATGCGAGTTTTATGCATCCGCAGCCGAGCGTTTATTGCGGAAGGTGGATTCGATCCATCACACCGGCCTTCACCTTGCGACCGGTGCCTTCCGCACTTCCCCCATTGAGAGCCTGTTGGTCGATGCTGGGGAGATGCCACTCGCTCTGCGCCGCGTGCAGTGTATCACTCGACTGTACGCGCGAGCCCGGTGCCTCCCTCAGTCGCCAACAGCTCTCACTGCATCCGCAGCTGATCTCGATGGTGCCTATGCCGTCGAGAGACGCCAGTCATACCCTAAGCCTTTTGGGTTTAGGGCCAGGAAACTCCTTCGAGAGGTAGATATAGCTCTCGGGCCGGTGGCGCCCCTGGTTCTGCCCAGGACGCCACCCTGGAGGGTACCACATTTGGCTATTTGTCGCCACGCCTCTGCTCCCAAAGCTTGTACTGCGCCGGGAGTATTGCGTTCGACCTTTTTGGAGCACACATCCTCTCACGCTGGAACCGTGCCAGTGTATACGGATGGCTCCAAGTCCCAAGAGGGGGTCGGCTTCCACGCCGTATCCCCTCTGTTTGAAGTCAGCAGGGCTCTACCAGGCGCTGCGTCTGTCTTCACGCCCGAGCTGGTGGCAATACACCACTCGGTACGGGAGATTACGCGACGTGCCCAGTTTGGAGACCGGATTGTGATCTATAGCGACTCACAAAGCGCCCTGAGTGCTCTCGGGGCATTGGAATCTGCGCATCCCCTGGTTCGCGATATCCGTGACGCCACGGTTTTGGCGAGCCGGGCAGATGTCGAGATTATCTTCTGCTAGGTTCCTTGACATGTAGGAATTGCGGGGAATGAGCGCGCCGATGAGGGCGCCAAAGAGTCCGCGAGGACTCTGCGACCGGACCAGCGTTTCGCTCTTCCTCACACCGACTACATGGCAGGAATACAGGCAGCTCTTCGGACTGCTTGGCAAAGAAGATGGGAGACGGTCGAAGGGAACTTAAAGTTGCGTGCCATTGCGCCGCGACTGTTTCCATGAACCTATCCCCCAATGCCGCGACGGCTTTAGGTCGCTTTCTGTCGTCTCCGAATCAGACACACTCGTGTGAGGCATCGCTATTTGATGGAGCGCTCGCCTGTGCCCTATTGTGACAACTGCGTCGTCCCCCAGACTGTTCGGCACATTCTTGTCGAATGTTCCAGTGTGGGTGATCTTCGCGCACGTTACCTGTCCCGGTACCGGGATGGGCGGGGTCGCTACCGCCTGTCCTTTGTACTTGGGATGAGTGCGTGCACCATGCATGGTGGACTTATTGACTTTTGGGGGGAGGCTGGCCTTCTCCCTTTCATTTAACCCGGTTTTATTGTTGTTGTGGTTTTTTTATCGTTTTTGTTATTGCTTTGTTATTGTTATTTCTTTTTATTGTTGTTTCCTGTTGAACTATTTTGAAGTAGCCTAGACCTAGGCTGTTTGTTTACGGCAACTTATCCCTAAGTCGGCAGTTGCCAGATAGCCCCTTAATAAAAAAAAAAAAATCTTCTCCTGCCCACGACCCTTCCAGATCAGGACCCGGCGCTCATTTTTATCGCGCAACCGAATACAACGACGTAAAAATGTTAGGCGTGGTGATCTTAACCACTCAGAAGTCTGCCACCAAGCTTGGTCCGCTACTCTAATCAGCCTACCATGCTATGTGTAGGTTTGGTCCTGGGTTCCCAAAGGGTAGTGGTGAAGGCATATAGTGCCCCGCCTAGTGGTACCGGCCAGGGCCATGTAAAAAGCGCCCAGTAGTGCAGGTCCCTTGTTGGGGTCAGTGTGGACCGCCACGTGTAGGGTTATTGGATTTCACTTATTAGCCATGGATACTATTGTTGACTCACCAACTCTACAAAATGAACAAAAAATAACCGACAAAAAATCAACAGCAAAAAGCAAAAAATAAATGATCTCAGAATAATATTCGGACCGGCTTGTTGGTCCAGATACATAACGCTCAAAACCACAAGAAATGAACCATTCTGTGCACTCGAACTGCGAGAACAACTACAAGTCGTTATAAAAGAGTCACAACCAGAATTCTCAATATATCCTGATCGAACAGAGGCTACAGTTAAAGCCAAGTCAGAAAAAATATCAAAAATACTACTAGCCCTTCACCCCCTTAGGTGATAATCAAATAAAACCAACTGACAAAAATAATCACAACCTGAGAGTAGGTACGGTTCTACTCAACAGATTTATGCCTGGACCCAAAAGTACGGAGACCTTCATATGCCAAGGGATACAAAGGCTGTTTGAAGATGACGGCTATCAAATAGATTCTGTGTCCATCTTCGAGAGAAAATCGCCCACACGCTCAACTCCGCTGAAAATCGCCAAAATAACATTTAATCATCAAACCCTCCCAGAAATAATCAGATTCGTAGGAACAACAATCCGAATGCAGGAAGAACTGCCCACTCTAATTCAATGTCGATGGTGCCTGATGTTTTGTCACCGGCCAAATATTGTAAAACTGATCCACAATTATGCTTCAAATGCAGCGAAAAAGGACACAGCAGTGAACGATGCAAAGCAAAGGAAAGATATATTAACTGTAGAGATAACCACCACGCATTCAAGCGAACATGTCGGCACTTCAACTTCTATCAAGAGGTACGGATTAGAACTGTCCATTTTGGCATCCGAAGGCACCAAGCCTTAAAAGACATGGCCGAGGAACGAAGAACGTAGCCACCACGAATCCCCCAAATCAGCCACTTCCTCCTTCTCACCAACTAAAAGCCCAGAAGTTAAAGCAACCCGAAGAAACAGCTCATCGAACACATAAACTATATGCTACGATAGCGAGCTACTCTCACCCCTCCACAACAAACTCATAAACCCATAACCCCCTGACACCAGACTCCCATTGCTCGGCATCTCAAGCCGAGAAAACAGCACCGTTTGGCTCAAGCACACCAACACAAAATAGAAGTACAAAGCCCCCAAAAGACGCTTTCCTTTTCCACATAGATTACCAACCTCTCCACCAAGGTCCATATATTCAACTACAAATATAGAAGAATTGGCAATAAACAAGGAACTCGATAACAATAAGAATGCCTCCAGACATACAGCCCCACTGTCAATAGTGTTCACAGTGAACACTCTCGCCCGCTAGCCAAAGAGAAATAGCTCTATTAAGCACCCAGCGCGACACAAAACCAAAGCTGCAGCGCCCACAGATAAAATATAAGGAACCTCTCACTAAGAAAGCTAACAATACGGACAAAAACATACAGAACCCGATAATACCAGGCACGGCGAAATAAACTACACACACACTCTATATAAAGTCCGGTAGTTCCACCCAATACGGAGCCTCCGAGCTTTCTAAATAGATCTACAGACCGAGAATATGACGAACAAACTCAAATCCCGCAATGGAATATTCGTGGCCTTCGGGCCAACTTAGAATCATTACAAAAAATAATCACAGAAAAAGACCCAGTGTGCATTTGTCTCAACGAGACTATGCACTCAAACCCACAGCAGCATCTGAATAACAAATATGATTGTCATTTCATTACAACTGACTCTATCAAAGGCAACGCAATCTACACGCGACGAAATATCCCGCACACGCAATACCATTTAAACACGCTTCTAAATGCCATAGCCGTTCGGCTACATTGTCTAGAGCTCATAAACAATGTTATATATACTTGTCCGCTAACCTGCCCCTAAACCGCCAGGTCCTCGATGCCCTCTTCAAGCAACTACCAGAGCCATTTTTCATCCTTGGCGACTTCAACTCCAGAAGCCACTACTGGAACGATACGAAAACAAATACTCGAGGACGCATCATAACAGACCTAATAGATCGCTAATACATCAACATCCTATATACAAATAACCCAACACAATATCACTAACAAACCAACACATTGTCTAACATCGACTTAAGCCTAACCTCCATTAATTTTCCCACAGAAACTCATTGAAGCGTTTACTCAGACCTATGTGGTAGCGATCACTACCCAATAATGATTAAGTTTCTTGCTCAAAGAGCCCCATTTTCAAGGAAACAATGGAATTATTATAAAGGAAATTGGACCGCCTTTGCATTGACGACAGGCAAACTCCAACCCAATCCAGAGGCGAATATGTGCTACTTCACGGCATAACTACAGAAAGCAGCTCGCGAACACATCCCAAAGACTAACCACAACACCAGCAGGTGCACTACTCCATGGTGGAACCAACAGTGTCAAAACGATAAAAGAAAACGTGATAAAGCTCACAGAATTTTCATAAGAAATAAAACGTTACAGAATTACATGGGCTATAAAAGAGCATCTCCCATCGACCGAAGGACCTTCAAAGAAGCTAAACGACCCTCTTGGAAAAAATATGTAACTAAAATTAACAAAGATACCCCTATGGCAAAAAAAATTGGCTACAAATAAAAAGGATGTCAGGACACCGCAGCCCTATTCACCTCCCTATCCTTTGTATTAACAGAAATACCATCAACAATCAAACCCAAGTCGCTATCATAAAAGGACATTCCTCCAGTACCATTTCTAAAGGATCTCGGAACGATCTTTTTAACCCTAAAGCCCAAACACAGCCCCTGTGTTTGGGCTGTGTATTTAAATACTTTTTGCAAATACTTTACTGATAATAGGTTTATATAGCTGTTAAGAGCGTGTAATGCATGTTTTAGCTTGTCGCAACTTGTATGATACAAACGGTTGACTGCGTGAGCTGGTGAGGGAAGATTGCTTGCATCAGTTCAAATTCAGTTAACAGATGGTCACAGTTGTATTCGGTTGTATAGTGAGAGCGCTCAGCGTTATTTCAACTACTCCATGGCAACTTCAGCTTCTTCGACAGAGTGTGAAATGGAGAGATTAGACAATAATAAAGACGAAGAAGACAAAGAATCATGTAATTATAGTCATCTATAGGTTATTAGGTGGTTATTACGCCAATACACTAGACAGCTCTGGTCACAATAAACCCCCAAACCTATATTTTTGTTATACAAGGGGAATGAAGTTAATCGCTAACGGGAAGTCCGAATTTGCAGACGAAATCTCCTTAGGCCTAACTCGGCAACGTCGTGGGAATACTATATTAAAACAAAGAGATACGAAAAATATATATTATCGAATGAACAGTTATGATGAAAAAGTGAAGTTATAGTTTATGATTGGATTGAATTTTATGCGGTTGAATTAACTTTGCACGAGTTAATGAGAATTAGATTACACACATGATGATTGACAAATATTAATTAGATTATAGTTGAATGGATTTGGTAAATATTAATATATATTGATATGTATAAATAGATTGTATGGATTAAATTAGATACATAAATGGATTAAATAAATTGAATAAATATATTATATAAATAGGTAATATAAATAATTATATAAATAGATTACAACGGAGTTAGGAGGATCTGTAAATGAAAGAAAGAATCACGTATTAAAAACGAGATTCTTTAGGGACATATTTAACTAAATATTACAGGTCTGATTCCGATGAGCCGAACAAAGTGAATGAATGAGCATGTGATTTTATTTGAAAACGCTCGAGAGATCGGGCGTACCAATTACACGATTTAAGTTATGGTTACCAACCCTTGTTGAAATAATATATATATATATATATATATATATATATATATATATATATATATATATATATATATATACAGTTATGATTTAATATTTCCGCTTGTTAGGATGTAGACCGCTACACATCCTTTACTAGATAGTATTTTTTAGAGTAAAATCATCCGACGGAAAAAAAAGTGAAGTGTGTATGTACATTATGCAATGGCGAAATCTCCGCGGCGAGCAATGCTACTTCTAATCTAGGCATTCATTTCAAGGTAAGAATTTATTAAAGCTAATTATATGATACTTAATTGAATTGGTAAGTTTCACTATTTATTATTTTAAATATATGACAAAATTGCTAGTAGCTAATGATAATGTTAAGTAGCATAGGTTTGCCATGCACGCACCTACCTGCTTCCTTTTGCAACACCTTTATATATGCTGATTGAATTTAACATGAATTAGGGCAACCTGAAACAAATGTCCTTCAATTATCTGATCATGTACATTTATTAACAGAGAAAGCACCCTTCTTTGATGCAAAAAGCAGATAACTAAGTGGCAGCTCAAAGAAAAGATTCAAAGAAAATGTTCAGTATTAGACGATGGTCCTTCGTGCCGTGGTGTTAAAGTAAAGACATTACCGGAGTGTTTTGCGGAGAATCCTAAGAAGGTCAAACAATCTGTTGTTGATAAGCTGATTGCAGATTTTATCATATAAGGTGTGCATACCCTATCAACCATGGAGGTAGCAGCTTTTGTGAGATAAATTAAAGGTGATTTCTGAGTTACAAATGTTGTTTACAATTATAGTATTTGTTGTACAGGTTAAGCTCTTATGACGACCGAATACTAAAGCGTCCGGATTTTTTTTTTTAATTTTATAGAGCCTATCTGGCAACTGCCCACTTGGGCATAAGTCGCCGAAAAACACGACAGCCTAGAACTAAGCTACTTTAAAATAAAAATATGAAAACAACAATTATATAAATTGGAAAAACTTAACAATGAGAAGGTAATCTCCGGCAGCGGGGGGAGGTCCCCCTCACCCCGGTGCAGGAGAGTGCAACCTAAAAACAAAACAATAACAAACAAAAAAAAACAAAACCTTAAATACAGGGGAGAAGCCCGGCTTCCCCCCATAAGTCAACAAGTCCACAAGTCAATGTGCAAGAATCCGTCCCGAGTACAAGGGACAGGTGGTAGCGACCCCGCCCATCCCGGTACCGGGACAGGTATCCGGCGCAAAGATCACCCAGACTGGAACATTCTATAAGAATGTGCCAAACAGTCTGGGGGACGACGAAGTCGTCGCAATAGGGTGCAGGCGAGCGCTCCATCGAATAGCGATGCGACTCACAAGTGTGTCCGATTCGGAGACGACACAAAGCAACCTGAAGCCGCCGCGGCATTGGGGGATAGGTCCATGGGAACAGTCGCGGCGCAATGGCACGCAACTTTAGGTTCCCTTCGACCGTCTCCCATCTTCTTTGCAAGCAGTCCGAAGAGCTGCCCGTATTCCTGCCATGTAGTCGGTGTGAGGAAGAGCGAAAAGCTGGTCCGGTCGCAGTCCTCGCGGACTCTTTGGCGCCCTCATCGGCGCGCTCATTCCCCGCAATTCCTACATGTCCAGGAACCCAGCAGAAGGTAATCTCGACATCTGCCCGGCTCGCCAAAACCGTGGCGTCACGGATATCGCGAACCAGGGAATGCGGATATTCCAATGCCTCGAGAGCACTCAGGGTGCTTTGTGAGTAGCTATAGATCACAATCCGGTCTTTGAACCGGGCACGTCGCGTAATCTCCCGTACCGAGTGGTGTATTGCCACCAGCTCGGCCGTGAAGACAGACGCAGCGCCTGGCAGAGCCCCGCTGACTTCAAACAGAGGAAATACGGCGTGGAAGCCGACCCCCTCTTCAGACTTGGAGCCATTCGTATACACTGGCGAGGTTCCAGCGTGACACGATGTGTGCTCCAAGAAGGTCAAACGCAATACTCGCGGCGCTGTACAAGCTTTGGGAGCAGAGGCGTGGCGACAAATAGTTAAATTTGGTACACTCCAAGGTGGCGTCCTTGGCAGAACCAGGGGCGACACCGGCCCGGGAGCTATATTTTGCTCTCGAAGGAGTTTCTTGCGCCTAAACCCAAAGGGCTTAGGGTATGAAAGGCGTCTCTCGGCGGCATAGGCACCGTCGAGATCAGCTGCAGGTGCAGTGAAAGCTGTTGGCGACTGAGGGAGGCGCCGTGCTCGCGCGTACAGGCGAGTGATGCACTGCACGCGGCACAGAGCGAGTGGCATCTCCCCAGCATCGACCAACAGGCTCTCAATGGGGAAAGCGCGGAAGGCACCGGTCGCAAGGCGGAGGCCGGTGTGGTGGATCGAATCCACCTTCCGCAATAAACGCTCGGCTGCGGATGCATAAAACTCGCATCCGTAGTCGAGCTTCGAGCGAACAAAGGATCGATAAAAAAGTAAGGCAGTATCCCTATCAGCACCCCAAGCGCTGAACGTCACGGAACGGACAATATCCATGTCGCGGGTACAAGAGACCCTAAGGTTGCGAATATGAGCCTCCAGGTGAGGCGTCGGTCGAATACAAGACCAAGGAAACGGTGCGACTCAACCAAATCCAGGCGCACCTCTTTAACAAACAAATCTGGGTCGGGGTGGAGCCGTGGGTGGCGGCAGAAGTGCACCAACCTAGTCTTGGCTAAAGAAAACCGAAACCTGTGCGCTTCGGCATAGGGAGAGACGCGGTTCAATGCCTGTTGGAGTCGACGCTCCAAAGTTGGCATCTGTGCCGCGCCATTTGAGATCGAAAGGTCGTTCACATAGAGCGTAGCGAGAACATCTTCTGGCAACACCGAGGTGATGCCGTTGATGCTCAGGGCAAAGAGTGTGACACTGATGACACTTCCCTGTGGGACACTCTTTCTGCTCCTCTGGGCAGGAGAGAACTCCCCCCACCCATACGCCGAATCCACGATCTCGCAAAAATTCAGATATAAAGACTAGGAGGCGTCCCATATCCCACATGGTGTGGAGAGTCTCCATGATACCGTATCGCCATGCGGTATCATAAGAATCCTCTAGATTGAAAAACACCGTGGCGTAGTGCTGTCTACGAAGGAAAGCCTCGCAGACGGCATTTTCCAGTCGGATCACAGCATCCGACGTGGAGTGGAACTTGCGGAAGCCGTACTGTGCAGAAGACAAATGGCCTCCGCTGTCCAGGAAAAAGGCTAGTCTAACTTTTACCATTTTCTCCATCAACTTGCACACGCAAGAGGTTAGAGAGATTGGGCGGAAACCGGTCTGAGTAGAATGATCTCTCCCCGGCTTGCGAAAGGCGAGCACAGTAGCGATTCGCCAGGAATCTGGGAGAAGACCCTCCACCAAGATCCTGTTGAACAAATCTAAGAGAAAGGCCATGCCTCGCTCACCGAGGTGTCGAAGCATGGCGTACGGGACATCGTCCGGACCATGGGCGGTGTCCGCGCACGAAGCGAGAGCGGAGCGCAACTCGCCCTCAGTAAACCTGTCGTTGAAGGGTTCTCCGCCTCTGGAGGTAAAGTCCAGCCGGCAGCCCTCCGCGACATCACTACGTGCATTGAATGCTGGCGGAGCAGCATCACGGCTAGAGAATGCAGAAAAAGCGGTCGCGAAGGATTCCGCCACGGACGCGGGGTCCGAGATTGCGGTCCCATTCTCCCGGAAAACGGGAGGGGGGTCCTGCGAGAACTTGCCCCGAATCCTTTTGACTCGCCTCCACACCTCTGCTAAAGGGGTCTTCCCGTTAATAAAGAGACGTATGCCCGCCAAGAAGAGCGGCGGGCGTGCTTTGAAATATACCGGAACCTAGCCCTAGCCCGACGAAATTCAGCTACAGTGAAATCTTTTGGGCGGCGCTTATACTGCATGTAGGCATAACGGTTCCTTTTGAGGGCCATCTCACACTCGGCCGACCACCATGGGAGTGGTCGCCGTGCAAAACGGCCAAACGTTCGAGGAATAGTAGTCAGGCCCGCGGCGATGAGGTTGCCGGAGAATAACTCAACGGCATCATCTACCAACCTAAACTCCTCGACTGAGATAGAGAATTCAGTCATTTCCTGAAATGCAGGCCACTGCGCCTGCGACAAGCACCACCGAGGTGGGCTCTCAGGTGGCCGTTGCCCTGAAAATGCTATTTGAAAGGGAAAATGATCACTACTATGGAGGTCATTGACCCCCCCCCCCCCAATCAAAATGAGGCTGTGCATCCGAAGAGCACAAAGATAGGTCAAGACAAGAAAATGAAGCGGTTCTCGGACAGTGATGCGTAAACTCATCCACGTTTAGGACACCAATCTCAAGCTCTTCGATCAGATCGGCAAGGACTTTTCCCCTGTGATTTATGGAGTAATCTCCCCAGAGTGGATGCCTGCCGTTCAGACCTCCAAGCAAGAGAAAGGGCCTCGGCAACAGTGCCACGACGCGGCGGAAGTACCGGGCGTCGAAGTCAGCTGACGGTGGAGTGTACGAAGAAATGATATTATACCTCCTATCTAGGTGCAGCTGCACAGCCACTGCCTGAAAGGAGGTATCTAAAGAGAAAGGAAGAATAGAGACATCATGCCGGGTGTAAACCGCGCATCCCCCAGCCCGGCCATTCCGCGGTGGTGAGGTCGCGAGACCCTTATACCCCAGGAGGGAGGGCAGGGGGCACGCGCCTAGCATGGTCTCCTGCAAAAAATATAGCTAACCGGGAACGGGACGAGACAAGCCTCCGCCGCTCCTCCCAGTTGACCCGGAGTCCACGGCAATTCCATTGAAGGAATATGCCCTCCAGGCCTAGCTCGGAGGAGACGCGGGGGCCCTCCACGAACAGAAGACCCTCGTCGGAATAGCCGGACGCTTCCCGGGGGCAGAACCCCGGGCGCTGTTGGCCGGACAAAGCGCTGAAGGCGCTGTCGCCTTCGAGGCCGTTTGGGGGAGGTTGGGCTCGCAATGCGAGTCTTTTCCTCCCTCCGCCTCGAAACCTTAGGCGGGCGTTGCGGCTTTAGAGGCGTGGGGCCCTCTTTTCGAGGAACCACCGTCTCCGAGCCACTCCCTCCACCACTAAGCGTGGGCGAAGGAGAGGGACCTCCTTTGTTGCTGTCCTCCCTTCGGGGGACAGCGGACAACTTCAGGGGTGTTGCCTCCTGTGAGTCTAACGACTCGGTGGAGGTGCGTGGCCGTTTCGCCTTACGGGTAACGGTCACGCTAGGGAAAGAGGGGAAAGCCCTGGTTTTAGCCGTGCCTGGTAGAAAACCTTTTTGCCGCCAGCTTTACCAGGGGAGCGACTGGGTTGGGTAGAGCCCGCAGAAGGGCTACGAATGGGAACGGAAACAACCGTGCTCGTTGGCCTGGATGGGCAAGGAGCAGAGGGTGCATTTCTAACTATTGAGGCATATGACTTCCTAGGCAGAGCCGGGCGCGTCAGGACCAAGTACTTAGCCTCGCGGAATGAGAGTCGGTCCTGGGCCTAAACGGCCAGGATTTCTTTCCTCACGGAGATATCCACCACATTACTTTGAAGAAGCAGGGTGCGGCTCTCCGCAATTGACACACTTGGCCACACACGATTTGGAATTATCGTGTGCGACCTTGGAGCAATTTACACATTCTTCGGGTGACCCCGACTTTGCACGACTACATGAGCGATTCGTATGGCCGAAGCGGTGACAGTAATAGCACCGCCGCGGCAGTGGCCCGAATGCCTTCACGCGGTAGCGGTACCAACCGGCACGCACCGACTCAGGGAGCTCGTCACAGTCGAACGTGACGAAGAGTGTAGGGGTGGGTCTCGTGGCCCATCCCTGTTTTCTCATCACTTGTTTGACCTTGACCGCCCCATTTTCGGCCAGCTCTAGGGTGATGTCCTCAATGGAGTAGTCAACGAGTTCCCTCGCATAAACTACTCCTTTCACAAAGTTCATTTTATAGTGCGGCGTCACACTCACCGGGGTGCCATGAAGTGTCCGAAGAGCACTTATCTTGGCAGCTTCGGCGGGATTCGCCGCATTTGCCAGAAGGCTCCCGTCCGAGAAACGGATCACCTTCGGCTCTCTACCAATTGCACTAGCTAATCCTCTACTCTAATGGATCATGTTGCCCTTGGACAACATGGTGCCACCAGTGGAGCGAATAACGAGGAAGCGCTTGAAGCCAGCGGGCTCGAAAACGTCAGGTAACCTCTGAATGAGGGGCCCGGATGTCATCGAGGCTCCGCGCTGTGCACTCTTGGTCTCAGCCTTAGTCAGGGGCTCCGCACACGAGGGGGCAGAGGGGCCGGATGTGCCGATCTTGGCTTGGTCGCCTACCAAAGTGGCAGCAGAGCGATCCGTCCCCGCAGCCCCCGCGGATGGAGAGGAACCCCGAGTCTTCCTGGTATTTTTAGACTTTTTCTTTTTTGGAGAGGAGGGCGGGGAATGAACCTGCTTCTCACCTCCACCGGCAGAATTTCCCAGGCCAGATGGACCGGCCTCAGCCAGCTCCTTCTCCGAAATGGAGAAGGTCCTGGTAGTCGTAGGACACCTGTCGGAGGAGATCCCTCTTCTCCTTGTACTGCCTCAGAGACCCTAGACGTTTGAGGAAGACCTTGCATAGGGGCGGATTCGGGTTCGGTGTTTGGCGCCGAGCCCGGATTCCGACCATGGAAGGCCCTACCGTCTGAGGCTGGGTTTCCTCTCGGACCATGTGTGTCACAGGAGGGGCCTCTCGTTGGCCATCCCCTCCCAAGACATCGCAGGTCCCGTTGGCTGTATTGTCACTAGTCTTGTGTGGGGAGGCACAGGCCTTGACCCTGGCAAGGTTCAATATTCTTGCCAGCAGGTCTTTTGAGGGAAGCGACCGAAGGGGCCTGGCTTTCCTCTCCCCCCTAAGGTGGTTTGCCCTACCGATCCGCTTACACGAGGGGCGGTCGGCAATGGGCTGCCTACTGGCTTTCTTGGCATTACCCTTGGAAAGAAAAGAGGGGACTGCCGCTGGGAAAAAGGAGGTGCCCGAAAGCACCTCCAGAGAAGGGGGTGAGGAGGAGTCCTATGCACCCGAAGGCGAAGGAGAGGAGTAAGCTTCCTCTCCGGTTAGAGAAATATGGAGGGCCCCCTGCGCAAGCACAGGGGGGGGGGACCTCCATTTTTTTGGTAGAGCTGCCCGAGGGCGGCTCCGTCGTTGTTATATGGTGAATTAAGGGGAGATGTTTTGTTTTTGTATCAATGGGCATGGTAACCCTCTTTGTTTTACGGGACGCAATTGCTCACCACCTCTTGCAGTTGCCCGCATTGCAAGAGGTGCTTACAGGCCCGGCAGAGCCAGGCGCCGCCATTTGGGAACACCCCTCCCGCCTGCGGCCTGGCTGTCCATCGGCATGGTGGCTCCACCTTGAACACGGCGTAAAAAGATTGATTTTGAAGACGAAAGGAAAAGGGATGTGAGGAAGGTATGGGTGGGGATGAAGCAGGGTGTTAAAAACCAACCACCCCAGACCGGAGCTCAGGGGTTAGGGAACATTGTCCCCTTCCCCCTCAGCCCCGATCCAGGACGGTTGGCTGAGAAGAAGGTCAGCATCTACCCTGTGGAATTAGAGGCTGACCAGAGAAAGCTGTGGGAGAGGTTGTTTGAAAAGCGACGAAGTAGGGGAGAAATACAGGCTATCTGAAGGAAGGAAGAGTGGCTAAGCTGGGGCCGGACGGAGCGCTGGATCCCGTCAGCACGGTGGCCAGGATTGCAAATCGCCGCGCCCCTTACGGGGTAAAGCTTCCGGATGATTGATCACTACGTAGGCTATATAATGAAGTTAAATAAATGAAGACATATAAAGGGTATTTGAATAAGGTCGCTCGATTTTTAAATGTAAATAAAACAGGTTGTGTGTGATATATGCACTCAATTTATTTTAAATTTGAAAGAACATCTTATGGTATTAAGTGTGGTATATGACGTCGTTCAAATGTCCGCCGCGGCTTCGCTTGGTGGAACGTATTCGGGAGGCTCAATTTTCGATGACTTTGTCGCATAAATCTGGCTGAATTTGTTGGGTGGTGTTCGTTATGTTGACTTTGAGGACATCAACTGTTTTCCTATTTTGCATAGACCTGCGATTTAAGATAGTCCCAAAGAAAGTAGTCTAATGGCCTTAAATCGCATGATCTCGGTGGCCAGTTGACGTCGCCGCCGCGCGAGATGACCCTGCCCTGAAATCACTGGTGCAAAATGTCTATCGTGGCGTGCGCAGTGTGGCACGTAGCGCCGTCCTGTTGGAACCTCATGTCGTCAGTATCCATATCAGGCATATAACCGAGTTGAGGCCACAAGAAGTTGCTTATCATCGATCTGTAAGTCTCGCCGTTGACGGTTATGGCAATCTCATCTTCGTTCTCAAAAAAATACGGACCGATGATTCCGTTAGACGAAAATCCGCACCAAACAGTGACTTTGTTGGGATGAAATCGGTGCGGGTGTATCTCATGTGGATTGTTTTCGTCCCAAAGCCAACAATTTTGCTTGTTCACAAATCCATTCATCCAAAAGTGGGCCTCGTCGCTGAAGATGATTTTGGGGGGGAAATTTGAGGCAACTTCCAACTGCTCTAGAGCCCAATCAGCGAACACACGGAGTTGCCTATGGTCGTTTACCTTAATTTCCTAAATAATTTGGATTTTGTACGGGTGCAGACCCAAGTCCCTACGTATAATTCTCCAAACTGAAGTCGCAGAAAGGCCAAGTTTTTGTGAACGACGAAAAATTGACTGCCTCGGATTTTCCCGTACACTCTCATTTAGGGCAGCGATGTTTTCAGCAGACCTTGCGTTTCTGCGACGTACGGGTGTTGGCTATTGTTGATCGACCCTTTTCCTCGAATTTGGCCACCAAGCGTCGAACAGTGCACTCGGCAGGACGATTGTGGCGAGGATAGAAATCACGTAATGCGCGGAACGTTTGTCGAACAGAGCACTGATTTTGAGAATAACATTTGATGATTTGCACACGCTCTTCAACGCTATAACCTTCCATCGTGACTTGCCAAGTACTACTGAACAGTTCACAGTGAGGTTGCCAGATGTCACTTTAACAACATGGCCACTATCGCCTGACAAAGCTCGAGCGTCCTTGTTGAAAGACCCTTTACAAACAACAGAGGTTAATATATTGCAATAATTTCATTAGAATTCACGCACATATATTCTTAAAGAGCGCTATCATTCACTTGAAGATATTATTGAATAAACATTTTTCATGAATAATTAATACAATTATTGATCGACCAGGCAATGGCTTCGCCACTCTTGCGCTTCGCTACTAAGATTAAAATTTAAAATCTAAAAAAAAGCAGCCATGGTTAAATTTGTATAAATTTTCTGAACTTTGACAATTATAATAATTTTAAAAAGGAACTCTAAACTAAATTATTCCCATTCAAAATATCACGATGCTAAAATACAGAGTTATAGAAGAATAGAAGATATATAAAAATAAATTTTCTGAACTTCACCAATTGTAATTCACAAAATTTCGACAATTTTATTTATTTCTGAACTTCACCATTTTGTTTTTTGATATTATAAAAGAATTATTAGAAATAACTTTGATAAAAAAACATAAGTCATAACCAAACTAAGATGAAATTATTATTCAAATATTCAAAAAAGTTCCCTTTTTAAATTATAGTTAGTGATGATGATTATATGTAGTTATTAGATGAATTCCTATAACGATGTATTTCGTTATAGTAGCAATACGTGTATATTATTGTGTCAAAAATGTAGTAAATAAAGCTTGATAATGTATATATTCCTAACAATACTGAAAGTTAATATTTTACTATGTAATTCTGAATATGAAGGACTAATAATATATTGATGAATTAATGTACCAGACCTATATAGTTATAGGATATTCATATAGCTACATTTTATATATATATAATTTTATATGCATACCATATATTCTCATTTCACTGTGAAAATCAATCACTCATAATAGTCACACATTCCACTACCGCAGGTCTAAATTCTTCAGTTGACGTCATTTCAAGGCGAACACTAGGCATAAATCTTATAGAAGAAGTGAAAGTGACAGGAGCTCTACTGAAAAATAAACTAGACATCACCTCTTACTTATGTCTTACTGCAGATATTTGGTCAACTCGTCACCATAGTTTTTTTTGGGCCGTACAGTTCATTGGGTATGTTGAGATTTTGCTCTTTATGAAATATGAAATTGAAAATGTCTTTACAGTTAGGGTTATCAGCTCTTGGCTGAAAGCACACCTATTTGTTGGTGGAATTTATCTCGATTATATTAATATGTAAAATTTATGGAAACATTTATGAGACAAACATTGGAATGTTACGAGTATTTCATTTTTTAGTTTCACCTTGAGAAAGTTGCTCTTGTCCGTCACTCTGCAGAAAATCACGAGCACCGTCACTGATAAAAGCTCTAATTTTGTTAAAGCGTTTAAGGAATTTGCAGTCACTTCTGAAAATGTGTCGACGGATTCAAAAGATGGAATCCAGGTAGGTGAAGATCAGGGGAGCACGAGCTGGAGGATAGTTTCTTAATGAGAAGTGCCTTAGATCAGGAAGAAGACCTTTCGTCTGACCTATGCAGCTTCAGCCTACCTAAGCATGTGCGCTGCGATTCACACACAGAGTCTCGTCACCACAACTGATGCAAAACGCACTAAAAATATCTTGCAAATATCAATCATGCGGCGATGGGGAAATGCTCAGCATTGTGCAACAAAAGCGGTCCAAAAGCAGCAGAGATTATCAAAACTGTTATCAACTGCTCATTAAAGGTGCTTTGCATTACAAGGTGGAACTCTCTGTTTGATGCATTGTCATTACTTTTAAAACAAGGACAAATTACATCAACTCATGACGTCCCTTGAACTTCCAGTGTTCAGAAGTCACGAAATTGAATTTCTTGGGAGGTATGTCTCAGTTTTGGCTCCTATTGCAGTGGCAATTGATCACCTACAGGGAGAACAAATTTTTTTTTATGGAGAATTGCTCCCTACCTTGCTACTGTGAAGAAAAAGCTGAAGAACCTCAGTCACGTTCTCTGAAATTTTGCCAACCGTTTCTAAGTGCAGTCACTAAGGGCTTTGGAAAGCGCTACCAATCTTATTTGACCTTGGCAAATGAAGCCAGCGTTACAGATGCCATTATTGCATCAACAAGCCATCCATTCTTCAAACTCCGCTGGTTAGTAATCAGTATTTCATGGGACAGTTCAAACCACCAAGACTGTTAAAAAATATTTTGATTCGAGTGAATCATCCAGTGATGCATCGGACAACGACGATTATAATTTGGATTTACAAAACCCACTCAAACACGATCACCCGCATATTTAGAATTGTTGTTACCTTCAGGATTCAAATAGAACACTTCAAAGTTTAGAAAGATATCCAAACAGTTATTTATTAAATACACCACCTCTCTTCCATCGTCAGCACCTGTGGAACGGGTCTTCTCTTTAGGAGGATTGACCTTATCTCAAAAACAGAGTTCTTTATCTGACAAAACATTTCAGCAACTGATATTACTTAAATGTAATGCTGATATAAATAGCTAACTGAAACTTCATTCTATGGAACTATTTTTTTGTAGTATCCAAGTCCAATTGTCATCAAATCCTACATTAGTAATTATAATATACAATTTCATTTTAATGGACATTTTTTTGTTGTGATACCAATGGTCCTTGCGATTGACATTATATATCATGTATAAAAATGTAACTAAATACATTTAATGTATTTAGTATTTAAATAAATTTTTCTCATGTATTTAGTGCCCACCTCCGTTCACAGGGCGTGTACCATGAAGTGGCCAAGACTAGTGGTAATTGCTAGCGTGATGTCAATCAGCTAAAGCAACAGCTTGTAGATCCGACAGCGAAGCCGAATCTCACTTGTCTTTTTTCGCATGGAACAATGACACTCCCTGCAGCTCCAATGGACGTTGCCAACTTAATTGGGAACAAGGCGGCCACAGACTCCGAGAAAGTGGCCTTAATCAACCAGACTGACCAGGGTCGCCGACCCCATGGCATTAAAGTTTCGAATGATCCAGTGATTGACAAGTTCGCGGAGAAAAACCGCCGTTTCCTCTTCGCTTAGGCAAATGAAGGGCAACATTGGGCATAGACCTATGATTTTGAGAGAGACTACTCATGCATGGAAAATAAAACCTTTTTCTATTGTGCCTTGTTACTTAAGTGGGCGAAATGACTTGCAAGTAGCCTACATCATTATAGTGTACATATTCATTTATGTCTATAACTTATTCGTATGTATTCAGCACTGATTATTTGTACAATCATACATGTATTACTCGTAAAAATATGTACCATAATAACCAGCTTTAACAAATTTCCACTCATAAAAATCCTGGCATCGCCCAGGATTTTTTTCAGCTTCTTGTGGGGGTCAACGGATAGGGTATCGCAGCTTCCTGAGCAAATGCGACAATCATCCTTTCATTAATGACTATCTTCGACAAGAGCATTTAAGGTTTATTCAAACCGGTTCTCCACTATCATTCATGTATTTTGAAGGTAAATGAATTAAAAAACAAACAATGCCTACCTTTATTAAAATATATTGTGCACAATATTAATAGAAAATGAAAAAAACCCACCTTTATAAAAAGTAATTAACCTTTAAAAATCACCATGTATTAGAGTTCAAAATGAACTTTACAATACCTGGTACCATCTTTGAAAATGTTAAATTCACTTAGAGACGACAGATTGGAAGTAGTCTTTTTCAAATCAAACTTTGGAGGAAATCGTATTTTTCAATTCACCAAACACGATTACGTATGTGAGCCAATTTGAAAAACTTTTGATGACAGCAAAAGGGAGCCATCCTTACAACACAAAATTGCATTTTCCTCTTGTCTGAACCATTAATTTTCGTTGATATAACTTTCTTACGATACAGGAGAGGGGAGCAAAAAGATTTTTTTTTTACTCCTTTATTTTCACTACCCTGTTTCACATGAGCGCTTGCCTTTTTTTATATTAATCTAGGGGGAGAGGGGGTGCCCCAAGTAAAAAAAAAAGAAAAAGAAATATATTTAAGGCGCTCATAAGGTAAATGGGCTTTTATATACCCACTTTCTTTAAATCGGACCTTTTCACTTGCTTAAATCACGGCACAGCGGGGCTCAAATTAATTCTCTTGGTGCTGTCCCCTTTTTATTTTCATTTTAGGATCCCATCATGGGGCAACCAACGCAACAATTAACGCCTTATGGCAGATTTGCATAGAATTTGTTCGTTGAGGCTTCCAATACATCCACCAAATCCTCAAATTCTTGCTGCCCTTATTTCCGGCCATACATAGTATCCTATTGCCCGCTTCCCCACGGGTGCAAAAAAGAGATGAGCCCGGAGCCAATCCACATCTCGCCGAAACTGCACCACTCACGTCCTACTGCGGTATGTTAATCCACAGGGCCGCAACCCAATAGTCACTATCGAGAATAGGCCATCACATACCCAAACTCGCAAGCCTAATTACTAGATTTAGGGGAGATCTCGGTCCTCTCACTGGGCACAGGCAATTCTCTCCCAGCCACATATCCAGAACCTCAGAAACTAATCCGCCGGTGGCCCAGACAATATCAGCAACATACACCTCAAACTACAAGAACTCACCAACAGAGAAAACTACAGCTAATCACACAATACAATACCCAGCATCTTAAAGTATGGTACAAGCATCACGATCCCCAAACCCAACAATTCTGTCTTTACAATGACCCATCACCCTCTTATTGAGCTCCCGGTCATTGAACGCATCCTAAACGTAGTCACAACACGGTTTCATAACACTACACTCAACAAACACTCCTCAGAACTCACACAGAGAATTTTGAAGGAATCAACTCAACAAGAACCACATAAAGAAGAACCATCACTACCCTAGATATCAACAAAGACCTTGATGCTATTCCCCGCCACAACCTCATAAACAAAATATACACGAACATGCACAACACAAAAAGATGGCAGACCAACTGTCTGGCGGACAGACATGGATGCCCATCATATTTGCAGACCATTCATCACACATTAGAAATTTCACCAACTTTATTCAACCTTTACATACACGACATTCCCGCACCCCCCCACTTCCCAGATAAACAGCTTTCTATGCAGACGACATAATCATTATATGCACACATCAAAACGTAGAAACAGCCGCCCAACTTCTTTTAACACTACCTAAACACACATGTTCGCTACAGACAGATTTAAGATACCCCCAGCTAAATCTACAGCTACCCTTCTCACTAGGTTGACAGCACAACATAACTACACATCTAATCTCACCATAAACACTCCCATATCACACACACACACAAAAAAAAAATACATGGGTGCATAGAGCCGCGTTTATAGGAACTCGCGTCCATTTTCAACAATGACTTTCGAAATGAGGAATTTGATGGAGTCAGGAATGTAAAATTCATGTCAAACTTAGGGACCCCAACCCCCTTAATTCTTCAAAAGCCGATTATTAACTTTTCCAAACCTGCGATATATGAGTAGGAGGAAAATCATGCAACCATTCCAGACAAAAGTGGTTCTATCCAACAGTACCTTTCCATCCACACTTGTATTTCCAAATACTTCCATATTCAAACTATTTAGGTGTTCCAGAAAATAAGAATTAAGCTACTCGCTCCGTTTCAATCGTAGACGAGATCGCCCCGACTGGATATTGAAATGCACATAAAGATCAAAATGGCAATCGTTGGAACGCTTGAAGGTGCCGGTTCTTGTTGGGAGGGAAGGTCCGGAAGTATTGTTTTGCTATTAATGAGTAAGGGGGGGGGGGATGGGCTACCCGCTTCTCGTATATGGATATGTAGACCACTTCGGAAGGTGCCGAGATTGAAGATTGGCTATGCGTGAGATGAAGTACGCGGCCTGAGCTATCTGCATGTATGCCTTAGACTCGACGCGCCGCCGAGTCTACGGGCTTTCGCCGGGAAATGAATGCGGTACATACGTGGAAATCCAACGCCTCATCTGCCGGGAAAGGAAGCGCTCCGAAAATAAGATCTGGATAAATTACAATAGGTTCAAGGAAGCAAGCAAGTCAACCTCACCATCTTTTAGATTTACACCAAATGTTGGCAAAACCACCTAATAACAAAATATAATGCCTGGTTTTCTTCAACTAATACCTCTTAACATCAGATAGAATTGAATAAAAATGTAGTTTATTGTCGCCCTTGAACGACGAGTAGCGCGATCATCAATTAACGTTATCATGTAAGAAGTGACGGGAGAAAGGGAAGCAGCTTCAGTCACTGTCGTCGGTAACCTCATCATCTGTGGTATACTCGCTATCATCGTCATTCCGAGTTCCGTCCTCGTCGTCGTCTTTATCCTTCTCGTCGCTGGAGAACTCCTCCCACTGTGGGTGGGCGGTTGGGATCTCCCGCGCCTCCTGCACGTCGAGTTTGATATCCTCCATCAGATCGAAACCAATGTAAGAATCCGAGCGGACGCACACCTGGAATGTGTACAACCCAGGCTTCTGGGGCGCCGTAAATTTGAGCTGTACCTCCTCTTCTTCCCTCAGATTGGTCACCTGAGGGGATATAGCAGGCTTTATTTGCAGGAAGGAGTCTTAAATGACGGTAGAGTTAATAAAGGTTTTGTTTATTTTGGGGTCAAAAGGAGAGAAGAAAGCGAATTCATGAAAGAAACGAAGAAGTTGGAAAACTGGGTCTGTTGGCCAAAACGATCTGAAGTGGGTGGTGGGAGGGATATTTATACTAGCTCGATATATGGCAGAATGGCATTTAGTTGAGGGTTTGGACCCAGAGATAGGAGGCCTTGCTCATTAAGTGTAAAGATGGTTTTGATTAGGACGGAGGAAGGATTTCGGGATGGTACCGATGCCTTGGAGTCGTGCGCATGTTTTTCCGAGGATGGTACTGGTGACAAGGGAATGTCATGTTTGTTTGTGTAGGGATTTAATTAAGGTGCTGTAAACAGATTCATTGGCGAGACGCTTTAATGTGGAGGTGAAAATATTCTATGGTAAAAGATAAAGAGTAACCGCATTTTGAGAAGGATACAGTTGTCAAGTTCTGTTTGTAGCCAGAGATGGATTTTTGTGCTCATTGTAGAACTCAAGTTAAGTATCTGTAGGGTAATGGTTGAGTCTCATCGGGAAATGTCAGGGAAGAAGAGGTTTATGAGAGTGAGGAGATTATGGATCCTTGGGACTCCGTAGGGGATGCGGTAGATTTGTAATATCTTGCGCATGGCGGCCGGTGGGGAAATTGACAAGGCATGTTTGTCTAATGTGGGGTTTAGTATTATGTTGCTGTATAGTGTCAATGGCATCATTTATGACTACTGTTGCTATAACGGTTAAGTCTGCTGGAAGTTTATTAAAGCCTTGTATTAGCCGGGTCATGTTGGTGAGTATTGTGCTGGTTGAATGCTGTGGGCGAAATGTGTTGAGATATATTTTGTGGGATCTGAGTTGATTTCATTGAGAACTAACGAGGAGCCCCATGATTTGAAGGCGGTGAAAGGTAGGGCAGATACGAAGATGTGATGTAGGGTCAGGGTTTTTTTTTTTGAGAATGGGTATTATAGAGTTGAATACTCAGACGTTTAGAAGAGATAGATGAAATCCCTAAAAACACAGGTTAGACCCTGGAGTGACACATGCGAAATCCTTTAGTGTACAAGTTCGGCTTAACTATGTGGATGCATATTAAAGGATTAGAGTAGTGTACACGCTAATAATTAATGAGACAAAAGCTTTGAGAGAGGACTTTATTAGATCACAAGTACAGGACTAGTTTAGGAGCATCACGCTCCATCCTTCAACTGTACAAAAACTAACAAAATATCTTAACACATTCCTTTTATACAAAATGAGAGGAAGAAAAGAAATTAAATTAAAAAAGGGAGAGAGCGACACACAAAACCAAACAAACATGTAATATTTATAAGGAGGGACTGACTCTTCTTAAGGTTCAGGTGATACCTATTTGGGTTGTGATAAACGACAACCACAGGATTAAATTTGAAATTCCCTTTCGACAGATTAATGTTTCGGAGAGAATCTCAGTTTTTGTAAAGCTGAAGAATGGAGCGTGATGCAACTAAACTAGTCCTGTACTTACGATCTAATAAAGATGTTCTCTCTCATTATTTGGATGCAAATATACAAGGGCAAAACTTTCAGGCAGGGATAGAAATGGTTAAATCTTTGGAACAAAATGATAAACTGTTGGAGTCAAAAAACGGCCTCACAATAACAGAATCGCAATGAGCTGAAAATAAGACTAACTTGGTATGGTGCAGTGATGAGCATATGCTTCTTGCGGTCGCAGACGTACGCCCACCAATACTCTTGCTTGTCATCCGTAAAATGGGGAGAGTGCACTGAGTGAGACATTTTGGACTTCCCTTCCAGCACCCTCTCCCTCTTGGTCAGTCCACGCTGGAACTTCTCCCACTCGGCGTCTTCGTCCATCCCAGACTAGAATGATACATTTGAATTGAATTGAATTGAAACAAGGCCCAAATTAACACTTAGGGACACGATGAGATTCATGATATTATGGCACCTGGTCATATCTCAAAGTCAGACGCACCAACATCCTCTACACTACATTGCAGCGCAATCACACACATTAAGAAACATAAAAAAAACCAACAAACTATGTCAACAATCCCTTCCCTCCCGCCCCAAGCCAACATTCAAACTCACATACTGAAATCAATTAGCGATTCACCCGTGCGCTCACCAACCACACACAAAGTACACACTCGACCCACTGACATACACACATCTGAAGCTACCTTGCATTGTGGACAGGGTGCACATGGCCAGACTGAGAAGAGGGTACCGCCACTTCCTGAGCTACCAGAAAAGGCTGGATGAATCCATCGTTGTAGCAGATCCATCCACACCAAAAAGCACAATGTAAGACTACATAAACCACAACCATCTAAGCAGACAACACAACATACACTCACTGGAAAGTTGTTGGGCGCGCCCCGTTCCGGCCCTACCCTTCCTCAGTTGCTCGGGGCCGTTTGTCCAGACAAACTAGGGCTAAGCAGCAACAACAACAACTGCCAGGCGACTAAAGCCACTCCCAAGATGTGTGCCCCGTAGAGGAAAAGGGACAAAAGGTTTTTGAGGCGGTTTAATCTCTGTCGCTTCTTCTTGCAAGGGAACAAACTTACCAAAACTAAACATCCCAGCCATCATCACAGTTACAACACACATACAAAACACAATCATACAAAATGGTGATAAAAAAATAAACCGAGGCAACAGAAAAACATAATCCCATTTTCACACCAGAAATTAAAGGCGCGCCCATCAGGTGTTCCTAGTCCCCAAAAATGAGACCGAGGATAGGCTCATTTATGACATGTCCCCTTTGGGCGTGTCCGGTTTATATACCCCCCCTACCTTCCAACTCCCTTCCCTTGGTAAGGTTTTGCGTGATGCGGGAGAGGCCACGTGGGCTATTAAGATAGATCTCCAGCATGGGTTCTATCACATACCTCTGCATGAAAATGCCCGGCCTTGGTTCGGCGTGCTCTGTGGGAGTGAGCGTTTTCGCTTTAAGCGCTTGCCCATGGGTTTCGCCGGATCCCCCTACATCATGCAAGCATGCATGGCGCCGATTTTCGCGGAATTTGCCAGGCAGGCCGGCATCGTGGTCTACACGTACCTTGACGATATTTTGGGCCTAGGTCGCCCCGCCGCCCTCCTTGATTTTGTCAACCTGGTCCGCAACTCTTCCATTAAAATCAATGTTAAAAAATCGGTGCTTTCCCCTACCCGCCAACTCGTGTACCTTGGCGTTGACATCGACCTGCGCGCCAACAAGACCCGCCTCACCCCCAGGATGAGAAAGAAGACAACGGCTGCCCTGCATTGGGCCCCGCGTGTTCCCTCGTCCTCCCCCTTTTGGGCTCGTTTGGGTGGGCTTCTTAATTTCGTGGGCATGGCAATAGGCCTCCCTCGTTTTGGGGCCCAGTTGGCCTATGCGCGGTCTTCCCGGGTTGCCCTTCTGGCGGTCCTTCTCCCTTCGGGTTGGGTACCCTGGGTCGGGGCACACGATACCTCACAAATTACAAGCTCTAGACACATACATAAACAACAAAATACCAGAACAGAAAACGATACACTAGCAAAACTTCTCAAAACACTTGACCCCAAACTACAAAACCCTAAATTCTATCATACTCTCAAACAACATTACATACACCTTAAATCACCACCTCATCAAGCACATTTATCACGTTAGCCACTTAAAGCCCGACTTAGACGATCGGCGAGTCATTCGACGGAGACGACTCTTTCCCAATGAAAGAGATTACAGAGCCCTGAAAAGCGCTGGAAGAATCACATTATCGGCAGTCTCAAGCACTCATCTGCCTGTCTCTAGAGATCAGTAACATACACCTCAGATCACATGAAATAAAGCATTCACCAATATTCCAGACTAGAGATACTCACAAAACACAATATCAAAGACCTCTACACTCAATAACTATTCTTCTTACACACCTCACACAAAGAATCTCTAAAGGCAGAGACCAAACACAAGCACACAGAACACTCCCTCATTATACTTTACATCAGCAGAGCATTTGATGTCACCCAAAGGGCTCGTTAAAAAAATAAATATACAACAGCACCATGCACATCACAAAAAGATTGGTAGTTAACTATTTAGCCAGTAGACACGACCATGCGCATTTGCTGACCAGACATTAGGCATCAAAAACTTAACAAACGGTGTCCCTCAATAACCTGTAATCTCTCTCACCCTCTTTAACCTGTACATGCAGGGCATAGTGATACCACACTCATTAGTGACAGCCGTAACAAAATCACAGAAGGGTTCAACCAAAACTGTCCACCACATCCCTATACAAAAAAACCTTTATACTCTATACAACACAAACGGCAAGAAATGGATAGCCAACCTCCTCTCAAACAGACATGGTCAAGTATTACAACACGGTTCACAGTCCAGGACCCAAAGGCTCCACAACGGGGTACCCCCCCCCCCCAAGGGAGCCATCCTCTCTCCTCCCCATAACCCAATCAGTCCGCCTGATCATACACGCTGAAAACTTAGCCATCACATCACAAGCCACCAGCAGACAACTCACAACCTGGTTAACACTAAACATAATATCCATCTCTTACAACAAATCCACACTAATCCTCTTCAAACGCATGGATACATCAAACAACCCATATCGCGGTACAAGGCCAACCCCTCCAACTCAACTGTAACCCAACCCTACCCTACTGGGCTCCGGCGTCAGTTGTAGGCCCGCCTCCCCCCGGCGCAGGAACATGTGACCTACAAAAAAACAGTCATATAAAGTGGAGGAGGTAAGCCTCCTCCAAAAAGTCGTATAGTCCATAAGTGTGTGTGCACGAATCCATCCCAGGTACAAGGGACAAGCGGTAGCGAGCCCGCCTGTCCCGGTGCCGAGACAGGTAACGTACGCAGAAAATCACCCAGAGAGGAACATTCAACTAGAATGTGGGGACAATGCAGTCTTCACAATAAGGTACAGAGGAGCGTTCAATTAAATGGCGGTGCGTCCTGCAGGAGATCCCATTCAGAGACTACAAAAGCAACCTGAAGCCGTCGCGGCATTGGGGCTAGGTCAATACTAACAGTCGCGGCGCAATGGCACGCAACTTTGTTACCCTGGGCGGTCTCCAATCTTCTTTGCCAAACAGCCCGGATTCGGGCCATGTAATCGGTGTTATGAGGCGCGAAACGATCGTATGTTCGCCGAGTCCTCGAAGCCTCCTGGCGCCCTCATTCCCCGCAATTTCCGCATACACAAGAACGCAGCAGAATATAATCTCGATATCCGCCCAGCTAGAGGAAACAACGAACCATGGGATGTGGAGATTCCAATGCGCCGAGACCTCTCGGGACGCTCTGAGTCGCTAATGATCACAAACCGGTCACCGAACCAGGCTCGACGCGTTATATCAGGTCCCAAGCGGTGTATTGCAACCAGCTCGGCCGTGAAGACAGACGCAGCAAGTGGCAGAGCACCCGTAATTTCAAACAGACGGGATACAGAGAGGAAACCGACTCCCCCTTGGGACTTGAAGCCATCCGTATACACTGGCACGGTTCTAGCGTGCCACGAAGTGCACTCCAAAAAGGCCGATGGCAATACTTCCGGCGCTGTATACGGTTTGGGAGCAAGGCGTGGCGACAAATAGTCAAAGGGTTTAGGGTATGACTGACGGCTCTCGGCGCGATACGGACCGTGAAGATCGGCTGTGGATGCATTGAAGAGCTGTTGGCGATTGAGGAAGGCGCCGGGCTCGCGCGTACAGGGAAATAGTGCACTATACACGGTACAGAGTGAGTGGCATCTCCACAGAATCAACAAGTAGGTTCTCAATGGGGGACATGCGTAAGGCAGATGAGGTGAATCGAGTTCACCTACAGCAATACACGCTCGACTGAGGATGCATAAAACTCGCATCTGTAGTCGAGCTTCGAACGAACAAAGGATCCATAAAAAAGTAAGGCAGTAAGCCCTATCAGCACACAAGGTGCTGAACGTCACGGAACGAAGAATGTTCATGGCGCGGGTACAAGAGACCCCAAGGCTGCGAATATGAGCCTCCCAGGCGAACCTAATTTAGAAACGAGTACGTGTTTGGGGTTGAGCCATGGATGGCAGCAAAAGTGCACCACCTTAGTCTTGGTCAAGGGAAACCGAAACCTGCGCGCTTCGGCATAACGAGAGAGGCGGTTCAATTCCTGTTGGAGTCGACGCTCCAGAGTTGGCATTTGTGTCACACAAAAGAGATCGAAAGGTCGTCCACGTATCCATGTAGAGATTAGAGAGAACATTTTCCCTGAGCACCGAGGTGATGCTGTTGATGCTCAAGGCAGAGAGTGTAACACTGAGGACATTTCTCTGCGGGATACCATCTTCCTGCTCCATTGGGCCGGAGAGGACTCCCCACACTCTTACACAGAATCAACGAACTCGCAAAAGTTCACAAAAAAAATTGGGAGGCGTCCCTTCGCCCCCATCGTCTGGAGTATCTCCATGATAGCGTATGACATGCGGTATCATAGGCCTTCTTCAAATCGAAAAACACCCTGGTGTAGTGCTGTCTACGAAGGAAGGCCTCACAAACGACATTTTCCAGTTGGAACAGAGCATCCGACGTAGAGTGGAACTTGCGGAAGCCGCACTGTCCATAAAAAAAGGCTAGTCTAACACTTTCCGATTCCTCCATCAACTTGTACATGCAGGAAGTTAGAGAGATTGGGCGGAAACTGGCCGGGGTAGAATGATCTCTCTCCGGTTTGCGAAAAGCGAGCACAGTAGAGATTCGCCAGGAGTTTGGAAGGATGCCCTTTACCCATTTCTTGTTCAACAAATCTAACAGAAAGGCCATGCCTCGCTCACCCAGGTGTCGAAGCATGGCGTAGGGGACATCGTTTGGACCAGTGTCGGTGTCCACGCACGAAACGAGAACGGGACGTAACTAACTTTATATAAACCTGTCGTTGAAGGGTTCTACACCTCTGGAGGTAAAATCCAGTTGGCAGAGAAATCGGTCGCGAAAGAGTCCGCCATGGACGCAAGATTCGAGATTGCGATCCCCTTCTTGGGAGTCCCCCAAGAACTTGTCCCGAATCTTTTAGACTCGCTTGCACACCTCTGCTAGAAGCTTCTTCCCGTTAAGTGAAGAAACATATGGCTGCCGGGAAGAGCGAGGGGAGTGCTTCGAATTATACGAGAACCTAGCCCTAGCTCGATGAAATTCACAGCGTGGTTGAGGAGATAGCTATAATAATATACAATAATAATAATAATATAGTTCATAATACATAATAAAAATAATACTAAATAGTAATAAAAAATAAATACTACTGAATAATAAGAATAACTAATAATAATAAAACAAAGTAGTGCTGCGAGGGGGTGAGGGGTAAGCATGCCAACAACTTTCCCACGCACCAGGAGTGTGTTCAAAACAACCCAGTGGCAGGGCTTGCCTAATTTGCACTCAGACCAGATATACGAGCAGCTCCCCCATGTACCAAGTGTAACAGGCTGTACAGAGTGCCCGCAGCAGGGAGGTCAATGTGAAAGAGACCCGAGTTATTCATTAGTTAAAGAAAATTTTTCTTTTATTTTTTTTTATTTAAGGGGCTATCTGGCGACTGCCGACTTAGGCATAAGTCGCCGTAAACAAACAGCCTAGTTCTAGGCTACTTCAAAAAATGGAACAGGGAACAACAAAAAAGAAATAACAATAACAAAACAATAACAAAAACAACAACAACAAAAACAACAACAAAAATTAAGCCTGGTTAAAAAAAAAGGGAGAAGGCCGGCCTCCCCCAAAAAGTTAGCAAGTCCACCAGTCAAAGTGCACGCACTCGTCCCGAGTACAAGGGACAGGCGGTAGCGACCCCGCCCATCCCGGTACCGGGACAGGTGTCGTGCGCGAAGATCACCCAGACTGGGACATTCGACAAGAATGTGCCGAACAGTCTGGGGGACGACGCAGTCGTTGCAATAGGGCGCAGGCGAGCGCTCCACCAGATAGCGATGCGTCACACGAGTGTGTCCGATTCGGAGACGACAGAAAGCAACCTGAAGCCGCCGCGGCATTGGGGGATAGGTCCATGGGAACAGTCGCGGCGCAATGGCACGCAACTTTAAGTTCCCTTCGACCGTCTCCCATCTTCTTTGCCAAGCAGTCCGAAGAGCTGCCCGTATTCCTGCCATGTAGTCGGTGTGAGGAAGAGCGAAACGCTGGTCCGGTCGCAGAGTCCTCGCGGACTCTTTGGCGCGCTCATTCCCCGCAATTCCCACATGTCCAGGAACCCAGCAGAAGATAATCTCGACATCTGCCCGGCTCGCCAAAACCGTGGCGTCACGGATATCGCGAACCAGGGGATGCGGAGATTCCAATGCCCCGAGAGCACTCAGGGCGCTTTGTGAGTCGCTATAGATCACAATCCGGTCTCCGAACCGGGCACGTCGCGTAATCTCCCGTACCGAGTGGTGTATTGCCACTAGCTCGGCCGTGAAGACAGACGCAGCGCCTGGTAGAGCCCCGCTGACTTCAAACAGAGGGGATACGGCGTGGAAGCCGACCCCCTCTTGGGACTTGGAGCCATCCGTATACACTGGCACGGTTCCAGCGTGACACGATGTGTGCTCCAAAAAGGTCGAACGCAATACTCCCGGCGCAGTACAAGCTTTGGGAGCAGAGGCGTGGCGACAAATAGCCAAATGTGGTACCCTCCAGGGTGGCGTCCTGGGCAGAACCAGGGGCGCCACCGGCCCGAGAGCTATATCTACCTCTCGAAGGAGTTTCCTGGCCCTAAACCCAAAGGGCTTAGGGTATGACTGGCGTCTCTCGGCGGCATAGGCACCATCGAGATCAGCTGCGGATGCAGTGAGAGCTGTTGGCGACTGAGGGAGGCGCCGGGCTCGCGCGTACAGGCGAGTGATGCACTGCACGCGGCGCAGAGCGAGTGGCATCTCCCCAGCATCGACCAACAGGCTCTCAATGGGGGAAGTGCGGAAGGCACCGGTCGCAAGGCGAAGGCCGGTGTGGTGGATCGAATCCACCTTCCGCAATAAACGCTCGGCTGCGGATGCATAAAACTCGCATCCGTAGTCGAGCTTCGAGCGAACAAAGGATCGATAAAAAAGTAAGGCGGTAGCCCTATCAGCGCTGAACGTCACGGAACGGAGAATGTCCATGGCGCGGGTACAAGAGACCCTAAGGCTGCGAATATGAGCCTCCCAGGTGAGGCGTCGGTCGAATACAAGACCAAGGAAACGGTGCGACTCAACCACATCCAGGCGCACCCCATTAAGAAACAAATCTGGGTAGGGGTGAAGCCGTGGATGGCGGCAGAAGTGCACCACCTTAGTCTTGGCCAAAGAAAACCGAAACCTGTGCGCTTCGGCATAGCGAGAGACGCGGTTCAATGCCTGTTGGAGTCGACGCTCCAGAGTTGGCATCTGGGCCGCGCCAAAAGAGATCGAAAGGTCGTCCACGTAGAGCGTAGCGAGAACATCTTCCGGCAGCACCGAGGTGATGCCGTTGATGCTCAGGGCAAAGAGTGTGACACTGAGGACACTTCCCTGCGGGACACCCTCTTCCTGCTCCTTTGGGCCGGAGAGAGCTCCCCCCACCCGTACGCGGAATCGACGATCTCGCAAAAATTCAGATATAAACATTGGGAGGCATCACCTCGCCCCCATCGTGTAGAGAGTCTCCATGATACCGTATCGCCATGCGGTATCATAGGCCTTCTCCAGATCGAAAAACACCGTGGCGTAGTGCTGTCTACGAAGGAAAGCCTCGCAGACGGCATTTTCCAGTCGGAGCAGAGCATCCGACGTGGAGTGGAACTTGCGGAAGCCGCACTGTGCGGAAGACAGATGGCCTCCGCTGTCCAGGAAAAAAGCTAATCTAACGTTTACCAATTTCTCCATCAACTTGCACACGCAAGAGGTTAAGGCGTTAGAGAGATTGGGCGGAAACCGGTCGGAGTAGAGTGATCTCTCCCCGGTTTGCGAAAGGCGAGCACAGTAGCGATTCGCCAGGAGTCTGGGAGAAGACCTTCCACCCAGATCCTGTTGAACAGATCTAACAGAAAGGCCATGCCTCGCTCACCCAGGTGTCGAAGCATGGCGTACGGGACATCGTCCGGACCATGGGCGGTGTCCGCGCACGAAGCGAGAGCGGAACGCAACTCACTCACAGTAAACTTGTCGTTGAAGGGTTCTCCGCCACTGGAGGTAAAGTCCAGCCGGCGGCCTTCCGCGACATCACGACGTGCATTGAATGCTGGCGGAGCAGCATCACGGCTAGAGAATGCGGAAAAAGCGGTCGCTAAGGATTCCGCCACGGACGCGGGGTCTGAGATTGCGGTCCCATTCTCCTGGAGAACGGGAGGGGGGTCCTGCGAGAACTTGCCCCGAATCCTTTTGACTCGCTTCCACACCTCAGCTAAAGGGGTCTTCCCATTAAGTGAAGACAGGTATGCCCGCCAAGAAGAGCGGCGGGCGTGCTTCGAAATATACCGGAACCTAGCGCTAGCCCGACGAAATTCAGCGACAGTGAAATAGTTCGGGCGGCGCTTATAGCGCATGTAGGCATAACGCTTCTGTTTGAGGGCCGTCTCACACTCGGCCGACCACCATGGGAGTGGTCGGCGTGCAAAACGGCCAGACGTCCTAGGAATAGTAGTCAGGCCCACGGCAATGAGGTTGCCGGAGAAGAACTCAACGGCCTCATCTACCGACCTAAACTCCTCGACTGAGATAGAGAATTCAGTCATTTCCTGAAATGCAGGCCACCGCGCCCGCGCCAAGCACCACCGAGGTGGTCTCTCAGGCGGCAGTTGCCCTGAAAATGATATTTGAATGGGAAAGTGATCACTACCATGGAGGTCATCGACCACCCCCCAATCAAAATCAGGCTGTGCATCCGAAGAGCACAAAGATAGGTCAAGGCAAGAAAATGAAGCGGTTCTCGGACAGTGATGCGTAAACTCATCCACGTTTAGGACACCCATCTCAAGCTCTTCGATCAGATCGGCAAGGACTTGTCCCCTGGGATTTATGGAGTAATCTCCCCAGAGAGGATGCCTGCCGTTCAGATCTCCAAGCAAGAGATAGAGCCTCGGTAACCGTGCCACGACGCGGCGGAAGTCCCCCGCGTCGAAGTCAGCTGACGGTGGAATGTACGCAGAAATGATAGTATACCTCCTATCCAGGTGCAGCTGCACAGCCACTGCCTGAAGGGAGGTATCTAAAGAGAAAGGAAGAACGGAGACATCATGCCGGGTGTAAACTGCGCATCCCCCAGCCCGGCCATCCCGCGGTGGTGGGGTCGCAAGACCCTTATACCCCGGGAGGGCAGGGAGGGGGCACGCACCTAGCATGGTCTCCTGCAAAAAAATAGCTAACGGGGAACGGGACGAGACGAGCCTCCGCAGCTCCTCCCAGTTGGCCCGGAGTCCACGGCAATTCCATTGAAGGAATATGCCCTCCAGGCCTAGCTCGGAGGAGACGCGGGGGCCCTCCTCGAATTGAAGACCCTCACGGGAATGGCCGTACGCTTCCCGGGGGCAGAACCCCGGGCGCTGTTGGCCGGACAAAGCGCTGAAGGCGCTGTCGCCTTCGAGGACTTATTGGGGGAGGTTGGGCTCGCCATGCGAGTCTTTTCCTCCCTCCGCCTCGAAACCTTAGGCGGGCGTTGCGGCTTCGGAGGCGGGGGGCCCTCTTTTCGAGGAACCACCGTCTCCGAGCAACTCGCTCCACCTCGGGGCGTGGGCGAAGGAGCCGAAGCTCCTTTGTTGCTGTCCTCCTTTCGGGGGACAGCTTTAGGAACCCCGGAAGATGGCCTAGCGACCATCTTCAGGGGTGTTGCCTCCTGTGAGTCTAACGACTCGGTGGAGGCGCGTGGCCGTTTCGCCTTACGGGAAACGGTCACGCTGGGGGAGCCCTGGTTTTAGCCGGGGCAGGGTATGAACCCTTTTTGCCGCCAGCTTTACCAGGGGAGCGCCCGGGTTGGGTAGAGCCCGCAGAAGGGCTCCGAATGGGCGCGGAAACAACCGTGCTAGTTGGCCTGGATGGGCCAGGAGCAGAGGGTGCCTTCCTAACTATTGAGGCATATGACGTCCCAGGCAGAGCCGGGCGCGCCAGGACCAAGTCCTTTGCCTCGCGGAATGAGAGTCGATCCTGGGCCTGAACGGCCAGGATTTCTTTCTCAAGGAGATATGCACCACATTGCTTCGAAGAAGCAGGGTGCGGCTCTCCGCAATTGACACACTTGGCCACACACGATTTGGACTTATCGTGTGCGACCTTGGAGCAATTTACACGTACTTCGGGTGACCCCGACTTTGCACGTCTACATGAGCGATTCGTATGGCCGAAGCGGTGACAGTAATAGCACCGCCGCGGCAGTGGCACGAATGCCTTCACGCGGTAGCGGTACCAACCGGCACGCACCGACTCAGGAAGCTTGTCACAGTCGAACGTGACGAAGAGTGTAGGGGTGGGTCTCGAGGCCCCTCCCTGTTTTCTCATCACACGTTCGACCTTGACCGCCCCATGGTCGGCCAGCTCTAAGGTGATGTCCTCAATGGAGTAGTCAACGAGTTCCCTCGCATAAACTACTCCTTTCACAAAGTTCATGGTAGAGTGCGGCGTCACACTCACCGGGGTGCCATGAAGTGTCCGAAGAGCACTAATCTTGGCCGCCTCGGCGGGATTCGCCAGAAGGCTCCCGTCCGAGAAACGGGTTACCTTCGGCTCTCTACCAATTGCACTAGCTAATCCTCTCCTCTGATGGATCATGTTGCCCTTGGACAACATGGTGCCATCAGTGGAGCGAATAACGAGGAAGCGTTTGAAGCCAGCGGGCTCGAAAACGCCAGGTAACCTCTGAATCAGGGGCCCCGATGTCATCGAGGCTCCGCCCTGTGCACTCTTGGTATTAGTCTTCTTTGTCAGGGGCTCCGCAACCGGGGGGGCAGAGGGGGCGGATGTGCCGATCTTGGCTTGGTCGCCCTCCAGAGTGGCAGCAGACCCATCCGTCCCCGCAGCCCCCGCGGATGGAGAGGAGCCCCGAGTCTTTTTTGTCTTTTTCTTTTTCGGAGAGGAGGGCGGGGAATGAACCCGCTTTTCACCTCCGCCGGCAGAAGTCCCCAGGCCAGATGGACCAGCCTCAGCCAGGTCCCTCTCCGAAATGGAGAAGGTCCTGGTTGTCGTAGGGGCACCTGTCGGAGGAGATCCCTCCCCTCCTTTTATTGCCTTGGAGCCCTCAGCCATCTGAGGAGGACCTTGCATAGGGGCGGATTCGGGTTCGGTGCTTGGCGCCGAGCCCGAACTCCCCCCCATGGAAGGCCCTACCGTCTGAGGCTGGGTCTCCTCAAGGACCATGTCTATCACAGGAGGGGCCTCCAGTTGGCCATCCCCTCCCAGGACATCGCAGGTCCCCTTGGCAGTATTGTCACTAGTCAGGTGGTGTGGGGAGGCACAGGCCTTGACCCCAGCAAGGTTTAAAATTCTTGCCAGCAGGTCTTTTGAGGGAAGCGACCGAAGGGGCCTGGCTTCCCTCTCCCCCCTAAGGGGGTTTGCCCTACCGAGCCGCTTGCACGAGGGGCGGTCGGCAATGGGCTGCCTGCTGGCTTTCTTGGCAGTCCCCTTAGAAAGCAAAGGAGGGACTGCCGCTGGAGATAGGGAGGTGCCCGAGAGCACCTCCAGAGAAGGGGGTGAGGGGGAGTCCCCTACACCCGTAGGCGTAGGAGAGGAGTAAGCCTCCTCTCCGGTTAAAGAACTATGGAGGGTCCCTTGCGCAAGCACAAGGGGGGGGACCTCCATTTTCTCGGTGGAGCTGCCCGAGGGCGGCTCCGTCGATTTTCTTGGGGAAGTTGGGGGTTGGGTTTTTTGTTGTTTTTTTTTCATTCATGGGCATGGTGACCCTCTTTTGATTACGGGACGCAATAGCTCATCACCTCTCGCAGTTGCCCGCACTGCGAGAGGTGCTTACAAGCCCGGCAGAGCCAGGCGCCGCCATTCGGGACCACCCCTCCCGCCTGGTGGCCTGGCAGTCCTTCGGCATGGCGGCTCCACCTTGGACACGGCGTAAAAAATATAGGTTGTGAAGAGGAGAGGAAAAGGGATGTGAGGAAGATGTGGGTGGGGATGAAGCAGGTTGTTAAAAAAAACCCATCCCGAACCGGAGCTCAGGGGTTAGGGAACAATGTCCCCTCCCCCCCCAGCCCCGATCCGGGGTGGTTGGCTTGAGAAGAAGGTCAGCATTCTACCCTGTGAAATTAGAGGCTGACCAGAGAAAGTTGTGGGAGAGGTTGTATGAAAAGCGACGAGGTAGGGGAGAAATCGGGCTATCTGAAGGAAGGAAGAGAGGCTAAGCTGGGGCCGGACGGAGTGCTGGATCCCGTCAGCACGGCGGCCAGGATGGCAAATCGCCGCGCCCCTTACGGGGAGTTAAAGAAAAAAAACTGCAGGGAATCGAGGGGGGTACCAATTCAATATGAATGATATTCATTGAATAGTTAACACTAGCTGAATATTATGGCTGACCGGGTAGCCACAAAAGAATCAACTAACCTTATCATCACGATGGGACTCTGTGTCTGCTTCATCAGCCAAGGACTCATCAGAATGCGAGCCTGAATCATCATCCTCACTCTCATTGTCTTCTATTCTCATTATTTTCATGGCTGCAATAACCATACATTTAGTTACTCTCCGCCTTCCCATAGTTTCCGGGACCTGCTCATATGGGCAAAGGCATCTTAAGTTAGGGTATTAAAATTCGAAACATTAAATAAATTTAAGTCGGGTAAAATAAGGGAGGGGGGCTGAAGTTTGGAGTTTTGGGTTGGACTCATTATTATTGTGTGACAGGGCGGGGTTAGAACTTCAAACCGCAACCGAGTCGTCTTCCATTCATATAGGCACCATATGTGGAGGGATCAGTCGTTGAATGAGAATTAGCAACATGTCTGTAACAGTTCTCCTGAAGCACAAGGAAAGAAAACTACCCAGAGGGGATTGTGAGCTTGGGAAAAGCTCCTGAAATCCTTCAATAATACAAAGCATAAAAGTAAAATAAGGGCAAGAATTAAGAACTGAAGTAGTAAAAACTGAAATGAAGTAACTAAAACAAAAGTAAGTCAAGAGATGACCGACTCGATTGTAGACTCACGTACATTTCTTAGCCACATTCGCCGTCGGTTTCTTATCCTTGTCAATCAACTTGCGATTGGCTTGTTTGCTTTTGTCACTCTTCCGGCTTTTCGTTGCAGGCCACACCTTAACTTTTAACGCTTGCGTACCCTTCTTCGTTTGAGGTCTTCGCCACCCAGAACTCGTTTTCTTTAAGTAAGTAAACAGGTGTCACGTAAATACGGGCTCAATAAGCGGGCGGAGTAAACAGACTTGATAGAAAGAAAAAAAAGAACTGCTTATGATTAATGGAAGAGTAGCATTCAGGCGGGGGGAAAAGGGAGTAAGGAAGATGGAGATAGTTAAACCTCAACATCTACCAGTTTCTCACAAAGTGGGGTTGGCGCACTTCAATGCCACGAAAACTACCACTCACCTATGTCCTGTCAAGCACAAAGCCACACCATTTTGTGCGTGCCAAAGTCCTTTCGAAGTGATGGGGTCTCATCGCTCGTTCAATCAGGGTTCATTTCAAGGTGGAATGCCCCAACCACGTCCCCTCCATGAATACCTACCAAACACATTACCATCCACTAACTTCTCCCTCACAAAATCGACCCACCCTTTACGTGATATTTCCTATCCTTCTCCCACCCTGACACCCACTCTTGCTCTAACTCCCTCCATTCTTCGTACATCGCCATATCACCTCAGAATACTGTCACAACTTCATTCACACCATAAACAGCTCTTAACCAGGCATTCCTCACTCTATCCAGGTTTTGCACATCAAGCATCTCTAAGTTGTCCATTTGTACTACTCTCACACAAGTTTATTCTTACTCCCTTACTTAAACCAACAATGGCACAGGCACTGTCATGCAACTTCCAAGTATATTCCACACTTAAACCCTCAGCATTTACTAATTTCCTCATAGACTTAACTTTCAAAACCTTGTAGTAGCAATCTGCCTATTTTGTACCGTCATTATTTATATTGCATCATCGATACTTAAACTTAGCACTTGTTCAGGGGTGACACACCATGACTTAATTAACTATCACATCCCACCACATTCTCACCTCCCATATACCATGACCTTACTTTTTTTCTGCATTTACTTTTAGCCTTTCCCTCTGACACAAGGTCAAAAGCTTCCATCAACATTTCTAAATCCCTCTCACTCTCAGTCACAAACACTAGGTCATCAGAATATACCAATACAAATAGAATCCACCCTTTTGCTCATTTCCATAAGCACTCGACCCATAAAGATATTAAACAGTCATAAGGACAATACACAACCTTGTCTTACCACTCGTTCTGACTTTCGCCTGAATGCATACCTTACTACCAACATAAATCCCCTTCAAACCTTTCAATAGTATACCACTCACTCCATGCATTCTTAGCACCTGCAATAATCTTTCCCTATCTACATGAACCCAGCATGCAATTTAAACCAATAGAAAATAATAATAGCTGACCAGTGTGAACAAATGTTAATTGTTGTTCTCAAGTGTTGAGGGCGTCGTTTGTGTATACAGCCAGGGATTATCTTAAGGATTTCATTTTGTGGTGGGATACCAAGCACAGGATGCATAATTGAGTGTGGTGCGGATAAATTGTTTACATAGGGTGGCTAATGTCACTTTGCAGTGTCAGGAAGAAGGGTACTTGTTAGAATGTGTAGGGCAATGAGACTGGTTGGTTTTGTGTCTGATGTTTGTGACATGATTTTTTTTTTCCAATTAAAGGCAGCAACCAGAAGGGGCACAGCCGGCGAAAATCAACAAGCCTATTTTTAGGCTAATTTAGATTTAAAACCCCCAACAAAAACAACCCCCCCCCCAGCAAACCAATAACAAAAAGAGAGAACAAAAGGTGTGTATGTGGGAGGGGGGACCACACTCAGATGACCTCAAGTAGCTAAATACTATGGAGGAGACCTACCTCATCCCCAAACTCCAGTTCACAATCTGTAGTGTAAGAATCCGTCTCGATCACAGGGGAAAAGCGGTGTAGAAAACGCCCCTCGTGCTGATTGTGACATTCAACAAGAATGCGCTCAATAGGTCATCACGATAAGATTCTGGGTAGCTTTCGAGAAAATGGCACTGCATCCAGCGAGGGTGTCAGATTCGGAGTGTGAAAAAATGAATTGAAGCCATCGAGGCACTGGTAGAGCCACGGGAAAAGTCACAGCGAAATGGGAGGCAACTTTAAATTCACATGGGTGTCTCCCATCTCCTTTGCCATGCAGTCCAGAGGTCTGACCTAATTCCTGTTATGTAGACACAGGAAGAGCGAAATGCTATTATTTTCTTTATAGAGCCCATCAGGCAGCTGCCACCAAGGGCACAAATTGCTGTAATCAACTTTAAGTCTCTGAACTGAGCACAAAGCATTCTCTCTCGTACTGAGCTGTGTAGTAATTAATACTACCTCTGGCGTAAGATAGAGCCCCGCTCACTTCTAAGAGGGCAAGCCGACCTTCTCCTAGGACTTGTAGCATTCCATGTACAGTGGCAGGGATCCATTGTGACAAGAAATGTGTTCCAAAAAGGCCAAAAGCTTAACTCACGGCACTGTGCAAGATTTGAAGCAGAGGTGCGGTGACAAATAATCAAAGGTGGTACCTTCCAGGGTGGCGTCTTGGGCAGAATGAGAGGCGATACCAGCCCGAGCTCTCGAACAGGTTTCCTAGTCTTAAACCAAGAGGGCTTAACGTAAGACTGGCATTTTTCGGCGGCATAGGCACCGTCGAGATTGGTTGCAGATTCAGTAAAAGGCATAGGTGACTGATGGGGATGGCGAGCCGGCGTTACAAGTGCATAATGCACCTGTGCAAGGCAGTAGCAGTATCAGAGCCCCAAGTGCTGAATGTCACAGAAGGGAAACAATGTCTAAGGAGAGGGTAGAGGAGACAGGCTGCGAGGAAACGGTGTAAATCCACCACTCCCAGGCTAACCCTTTTAGCAACAAGTCCGAGTCAGGGTGGAGCAGTGGATGGTGGGAGAACTGCACCTTGGCATTGAGCAACGAAAACCGGAAACATGTACATTTCGGCATATTGAAAGATGCAGTCAATGCCTTTTGGAATTGGAAGCTCCAGAGCTGGTGGTATCTGGGGCGCAGTTAAAGAGATCGCAAGATGGTCTAGGTAGAGCGTAGTAAAAACATCCGGCAGCAATGAAGAGATATTGTTGATCAGGGCAAAGAGTGCGACACTGAGGACACTACCCTGCTTCATTGGGCCGGAGAGAGAATGTACGGAATGGACCGGTCACCAAATGAAGAGCATGTGGTGGCGAGAGTATACCTTCCACAATTCATACTCGGCTGTGGATGGATAAAACTCGCCTCTGTAGTTGAGCTTAGAACAAAACAGGAAGAAGTAGCCATATCAGCAGCACAGGAGCCAGGAATGTTCATGGCGTGGGTACAAGAAAGAATATAGCTTTCCTAGTTAAAACGTGGGTCAAAAACAAGACCAAGGAAATGGTGATATTATCACATCCAGGTCAGCCCATTTTGGAACAAGTCTTGGTCAGGCTGAAGCCATGGATGGTGGCAGAATTGCATCACTTGGAGCTGGGTGTGTGTGCCCTAGCTCTAGATGCTAGGTGTAAAAAATATACATGGTGCAACCACTTGGGGGTTAGCCTAGAGCGTATTTGTGTCTCTGAACACAATGAGGGGGTTGCCCCAAAGAAGATCCCTTTGTGGGTAAAAAGTGTAGTGTAACATAGAAAAAATGTATAATTAGAAAAAAAAGTGATGTTAAGGATTGCAACACCATCAACCTTTAATGCTAAATGCTAGGATCGAATGGGAGTATTCGAGGCCTCCAAGCACAAATTATCCCCGAGGGTACAGGCAATCTAAAGCATGACATGAAATATGAAGGTTTAACAGTAGTCAGAAGTATAACGCCGCACCTGAGGTTCTTCATTGGTATCTACGACTCTCTCTGTAGTGTTTTCTGCATTGAAGGACTTAAGGGCGAAATAATTCTCATCGAAAACATCTTCTAGAGGCGTCCGACGAAGAACCACTGTCACAGTTACGATAGCTCCCGCCGTGAAGACCGCATTGTCGTCGTCGTCAACCACTGGAGATAGATGGAAACGAGTTTAGTAGTAGACAAGCCCAAGCACGTAGTAATAGGTAGGATGACTTTTTGACAAGATCGAGAGTATGTTTTCAGGCATTTTTGTAATTTGTACCTTGCTCAAACTTTGAAACATTGGTCGAAACACAGATATTAATGGGTTCTCTCGTACCTAGCATGAGAGAGAGAGTCTGATTATTCTAATTCTAAATTACACTGACCCCATAGGACACATGAACTGTCTATTATCCCTGAGAACCACTATATACTAAATACAAAGAAGCAGAATAGCCATCAAGGGCACAAAATGCATTGGGAAATTGGCAAGCATCCAGAAGGGGGTGTGGATGTCTCGGGTACATAAAATTATCTGGCATCTGTAACCTTGAGCTAGTAGAAGGACACACAATATCTGACTTTACCTTCATAGTTGACGGACATCTGGATATTGGGGTAAGATGACGTGACACGCATTACATCAGTGAACTGATCATTAGTGAGGGTTCGAAGGACTTGTCGCCTCTCATCATACGATAATGAAGCAAACTTTAAAATCGTCTTGATGGGTCGCTTTCTGCTTGTGAAATGCCTGCAAGGGAACAAGTCTCAGATATACCAAGGAATAAGTCAACATAATATGACACAGGAAGATGCGGGGGATGGGGGGGGGGGTCAGTTTAGTGCAATCTTCACATTGAAAGGAATAGAATCAGTATTAAAATAAGACTTATGTTAAATATACTTTGTTTGTTAACTAAACAGGATGAAAGATTTTTTTTGGCATTGTAGAAGCCCATCTGGCGACTGCCTACTTGGGCATAACACAACCCAGCCTACTACGAGGCTATATTAAAAAACAAATAATATGTAAATAACAATGATAAAAAGGACAAAGGCTAAAAAATATAATGAGAAATAGCAAAAAGGCAAGAAAGAAGTGTGCTCCGGCGTCGCCCCCCTCCGGCGCAGGAACATGCGACCAACAAAAAGAAACACAAAAAGGGTAAAAAAAAGTGGGGGAGGCCAGCCTCCCCCATAAGTTGGCGTCACGAAAGTAAGTTCTCCTACACCGTTTCCCATCTTCTTTGTCAAGCCGGCCGGAGGGCAGCTGGTATTCCTGCCATGTAATCGGTGTGAGGAAGAGCGAATCGCTGGCCTGGTCGCCCAGTCCCTGCGGACTCTTTGGCGCCATCATTCCCTGCAATTCTAATATGTCCAGGAAGCCAGCAGAAGATAATCTCGACATCCGCCTGACTCGCCAAAACCGTGGCATCACGGATATCGCGAACCAGGGAAAGCGGAGATTCCAAAGCTCCTAGAGAATTCAGGGCGCTTTATGCGTCGCTATAAATTACAATCTGGTCTCCGAAACGGGGACGTCGCGTTCTCTCACGTACCGATGGGTGTATTTCAACCAGCTTGGGCCGTGAAGACAGATGCAGCTCTTCGCTGACTTCAAACAGAGAGGATACGACGTGAAAACCGAGCCCCCCGTATACACTGCCACGGTTACAGCATGGCACGAAGTGTGCTCCGAAAAGGCCGACCGAAATACTCCGGCGCTGTAGAAGCTTTGCGAGCAGGCAGAGGCGTGGCGACAAATAGACAGAGATGGTGTTCTGCAGGGTGGCGTCCTAGGCAGAACCAGGGGCGACACCGGCCGGAGAGCTATACCTAGCTCTCAAAGGAGTTTGCTAGCCGTAAACCCAAAGGGCTTAGGGTATGACTGGCGTCTCTCGGCGGCATATGCACCAACGAGATCAGCCGCGAATGCAGTGAGAGCTGTTGGCGACTGAGGGAGGCGCAGGGCTCGCGAGTACAGGCGAATAATGTATTGTGCACGGCGTAGAGCGAATGGCATCTCGACAACATCGACAACTTGACAAGTAGACTATCAATGGGGAAAATGCAGAAGGCCGGTGTGGTGGATCGAGTCCAACTTGCGCAATACACGCTCGGCTGCAGATGCCTAAAACTCGCATTCGTAGTTGAGCTTCGAAAGAACAAAGGATCCATAGGGCAGTAGGCATAACGCTTCTGTTTGAGGGCCGTCTCACAGTCGGCTGACCACAACGGGAGCGGTCGGCGTGCAAAACGGACAGACGTTCTAGGAATAGTAGTTAAGCCCACAGCGATGAAGTTGCCGGAGAAGAACTCAACGGCCTCATCTACCCACCTAAACTTGACTAAGACAAAAAAAATGTTATTTCCTGAAATGCGGACCACCGCTCCCACGCCAAGCACCACTAGGGCGGGCACTCGGGCGGCAGCAGCCCAGAAAATGATATTTAAATGGAAAAGTGATCACTACCATGGAGGTCATTGACCACTCCCCACCCAAAATCAGGCTGTGCATCTGGAGAGCACAAAGAAAGATTCATGCAGGAAAATGAAGCGGTTCTCAGGCAGTGATGCGTAAACTCATCCACATTTACGACACCTATCTCCAGCTCGTCGATCAGGTATGCAAGGACTTGATCTCTGGGATTAATCGAGTAGTCTCTCCAGAGGGGGTGTCTACTGTTTAGATCTCCGAGCAAGAGAAAGGGCCTCGGCAACCGTGCCACGACGGGGCGGAAGTCCCCCGCGTTGAAGTCGGCTGACGTTGGAATGTATGCGGAAATGACAGTGTACCTCCTATCCAAGTGCAGCTGCACAGCTACTGCCTGAAAGGAAGTATCTAAAGAGAAGAGAAGAACGGAGACATCATGCAGGGTGTAAAATTGCGCATCCTCACACCCGGCTCCCATCCCGTGGTGGTAGAGTCGCAAAACCCTTATACCCCTGGAGGGTGGACAGGGGCACGCGCCTAGCATAGTCTCCTGCAAAAAGAAAGCTAACAGGATAGGGGAGGAGAGGAGCCTCTGCAACTCCTTCCAGTTGGCCCGGAGTCTGCGGCAATTCCATTGAAGGAATATGCCCTCCAGGCCTAGCTTGGAGAATGTGGGGGCCCTCTTCTAAGAGAAGACCCTCACGGGAATGGCCGTACGCTTTCCAGAGGCAGAACTCCAGGTGCTGTTGGACAGACAATGCGCTGTTGCCTTCGAGGACTTATTGGGAGAGGTTGGGCTTGCCATGCGAGTCTTTTCCTCCATCCGCTTCGAAACCTTAGGCGAGTGGGGGGGACCTCTTTTCGAGGATCCACATTCTCCGAGCAACCCAGCCTACCATTGGGTGTGGGCGAAGGAGCCGAAACTCCCTTAGTGCTGTCCTCTTTCAGGGAGCAGCTTTAGGAACCCCGGAAGATGGCCTCACGACCCTCTTCAGGGGTGTTGCCTGCTGTGAGACTAACGACTCGGTGGAGGCGCTCGGCCGTTCCCGCTTACCCGATGGGGAGGGAGGGGAGTCCTGGTTTTAGCCGGGGCTGGGGGTGAACCCTTTGTGCTGCCAACTCTACTAGGGGAGCGCCCGGGGTGGGTAGAACCTGTAGATGAGTTCCGAATGGGCGCGGAAAGAGATGCATAGGACGTCCGGGGCAGCGCCAGGACCAAGTCTTTAGACTCGCGAAATGAGAGACGATGCTGAGCCTGAACGGCCAGGATTTCCTTCTCAAGGAGATATGCACCACATTGCTTCGAAGAAGCAGGGTGCAGCTCTCCGCAATTGACACACTTGGCCACACACGATTCGAACTTATTGTGTGCGGCCTTGGAGCAAATTACACAGACTTCTGGTAACTTCGACTTTGCAGGTCGACAGGAGCAATAGTATGGCAATAGCGGTGACAATAATAGCACCTCTGCGGCAGTGGCACGAATGTCTTCACACGGTAGCGATACCAATCGGCACACACCGACTCAGGGAGAGTTTTGAGGCCTCTCCCTGTTTTCTCATCACACATTCAACCTTGACAGCCCCATGGTCAGCCAGCTCTAAGGTGATGTCATCTATGGAGTAGGCCACGAGTTCCTTCGCATAAACTACCCCCTTCATGAAGTTCATTGTGAAGTGCGGCGTGCAATCAAGTGTCCCAAGGGAAACTAATCATGGCCACCTCGGTCCGAGAAACGGGTCAACTTTGGCTCTCTACTGATAACACTGCTAGAGATCTCCTTTGAAGGATCCTGTTGCCTTTAGCTAACATGCTGCCATCAGTGGAGCCAATAACAAGGAAACGTTTGAATCCAGTGGGCTCAAAAACATCAGGTAGCCTCTGAATGAGGGGCCCCGACGTAATCGAGGATCCGCTCTGCGCAGTTCTAGTCTTCGCCTGGGAATGCAGACCCGGGGGAGCAACGGGGCCGGATGTGCCGATCTTGGCTTGGTCGCTTACCGAAACGGCAGTAGACCCTATGCCAGATGGGCTAGCCTCACTAAGATCTTTCTCTTAAATGGAGAAGGTCTTGCATATCATATTCGCAACTGCCAGGGAAGGAGATCACTCCTCTCCTTGTGAGGCCTCGGGGACCCAAGCCGTCTGATGAGGAGCTTGCATAGGGAGGGGTAACATGGGTTCTGTGCTTGGTACCGAGCTTGGGTTTGACCCCATGGAAGATCCTACCTTCTGAAGCAGGGTCACCTCAGGGACCATGTCCATCTCAGAGAGGGACTCCATGTGCCCCCCCTCCCGTCCGCAACAAAGTGGTTGGAACTCATGTGTCCCAGTTCCCTGAGTGCGGAATGCTTAACCGAGTCTGGGACCATAAGGAATTCCTCAAAGAAAGCGTGCCCACCTCCCTTTCACTTTTCCTCTGAGATAATGGTACCTACCATTTGTACATATTGTAGGTCGGGATCCAATATATATATATTTTCAATTTTGCATGTGATTTCTCTTTGCTTTGGCCAATACATATACACATATATACACACACATATACCCATACATACATACATACACATACATATATATATATATATATATATATATATATATATATATATATATATATATATAAGTAAATATAAGGCTAGCCCCTCATTATTGTCCCTTCAAACAACCGGGCGGCTCTGTTGGAGCGGCAGCAATTGTAGAGTGGGATCTAGAACCTGGCACCACAACCAGAAGAAGAGGTTGAAAAGTTGTGTGAATGGTTCTAAGATAAGTGCATTGTTTTGAAGTATTCTGGATGAGGTGTCTGTATTTGGTATAAGTTTATCAGGATGTATAAACACAAAAGATAGACAATTTGGTAGTTGTTTTACAACTGATCTGCACTCATTATGAGGCCTTTTATTTCTCAATGGGGAACTATAGTTTAAGATGGAATTCAAACCACGAGTCTCTACAGCACATGGCAGCACTGTTGTCAGTCTGAATTGTAACCCCATCCACCAACTAACTGCACCTGAAGTGGATTAGCTTTGCTTTAATTGGAATCAGTGTTCTCATCCAGGTATCCCACATCAAAGACAGGAATAGGAGGGCGTGTGAGTGATGCAGACAACAGAAGTACATGATGAGACTATTTTGATGACCTATATTATGTGGGTATGCAACTGGAAGAATGCAAGTATAATTGGCTGTGATGTGTATTAAAAAGTCTCATCATGGTGGCAACCCACACAAGTATTACCATTGCAACACCGAACATTTAGTCCCTTAGTCTACATCTAGGGAAGGTACAGTACCATCCAAAAAGATCAGAATGCCTTTTGCCAGAGGAGGTCATAGGTTTCCAAAGAGATTAGTGAGATTTTGACCATCAATCTCTCCAAACTTCAATCTGCAGTCAAACTATCGATCAGTCCACATAACAAGAAGGCTCATTTGCCATTTGCTTCTGAACACATTACATGGATGGACGATCAATGCAAACGAGTCTATTAAGTTATGCATCTAGGATCTGATGATGAGGGTCGTTCGTCGCAGAGCAGGAGAAAGATTGCCTGTCAATTGCAGCAAAAGTAGGGGCAGTTTGGTGGGGAAAGTGTCATGGTCTTGGGCATGATTTTAGTAGAAGACAATTATGCCCTATCTGCAAGCCTCAGAAGCCCAACCTGAAATTTTTATGCAGAATGTTCCCTGCCACATGGCCAAGTCAGTGTAAAGAGAGAACCACTGTTATGAACTAGCCTGCAAGACACTTGGGGAGAGGTCCAAAAATGGAGGAGCCTTCTCCTGAAAGTCCATAAAGAATCAAGTCTGTGTGCACAAACTCATTCCAACACAAAGACAAGCGGTAGCAGTACCTGGACATTCAATAAGAATGTGTGGAAACAGTCTAGAAGATGAAACAGTCATCGCAGTAAGGTGCAGGAGAATGCTCCATCAAATGGCAGTGCATCCCGAGAATGCAGCCTATTTAAAGATGACAGAGAGTGACCTGAAGCAGTTGCAGTATTGTGTGGTAGGTGCATAGGAAGAGTTGCAGTGTAATGGCACACAACTTTAAAGTTGCCCTCAGCCTTCTCACATCTACTTTGCCAGGAGCTGCATGGCAAAGAATGATGTTCACAATCTAAGGGCAACACACACCGACCAGAAGTTAGCTGGTCCTTCTACAATGGCCGCAGATTTCAAACTGTGTAGCTAGAGAGGCAGGATGACAGGGTGGATATCCTTACAACAATCTACTGATCGTCAACAGGATGACCTGAATCAGAATATTTTTTGTGGCAAATCCAGACTGAACCCAAGAATTATAAGGCCTGGTAGCCAACAAGGCAGCAAAGCCTGCCCACAAGCAGTACAGCCAGAGGGAGGTGGTCAGTCTATTACATGCAGAGAAGAGGTCATCGGGGCAAAACAGCTATTTTCATTATTTGTACCCCCAATGCCCAGGTCCACTCTGGGTATGGACACTTGCAAACAGCAGTCAGTAAAGGGAATTGTTTATAGATATTCCAAAGCCTCTCTTCTGACACAGCATGATGTAGCTGGTCAGGTCCTTAAGCCTAGACAGAAGGTTGATGGGATAGTCGTAGAGAAAAAGGAATGTTGAGAGGGAGGAAACATTTAGCACACTGACAACTTACCCTGGCCCTGTCAAACAGTTCAATTCATTTTTTTTAGGAGGCTATCTGGTGACTGCCCACTTGGGCATAAGTCGCCGCAATCACACAGCCTAGCTCTAGGCTACTTTAAAATAAGAATGTGAAAACAAAACGATAAAAAGGAAAGATATCAACACTTAGGAAGCAAGCTCCGGCGTCGGGGGGAGGTCCCCCTCCGGGCAGGAGCGTGCGACCTACAAAGAAAACAGCAATAACAAAAAAACAACAAACCCTAGTTAAATAAAATGGATAAGGCCGGCCTCCCCCCAAAATCTACAAGTCCACGAGTCAATGTACACGCTCTCGTCCCGAGTACAAGGGACAGGAGGTAGCGACCCGGCCCATCCCGGTACCGGGACAGATAACGTGCGCCAAGATCGCCTAGACTGGGACATTCAACAAGAATGTGTCAAACAGTCTGGGGCACAAGGCAGTCTTCACAGTAAGGCGCTGGCGAGCGCTCCATCAAATGGCGGTGCGTCCCGCGAGTGTGCTGTGCACAATTCGGAGACGACCTAAAGCAACCTGAAGCCTTGGCAGCATTGGGGGGGCGGTAGGTCCATGGGAACAGTCGCGGCGCAATGGCACGCAACTTTAAGTTCCCTTCGACTGTCTCCCATCTTCTTTGCCAAGCAGCCCGAAGAGCTGCCCGTATTCCTGCCATGTAGTCGGTGTGAGGAAGAGCGAAACGCTGGTCCGGTCACAGAGTCCTCGCGGACTCTTTGGCGCCCTCATTCCCCGCAATTCCTACATATCAGGAACGCAGCCTAAGATAATCTCGACATCCGCATGGCTCGCCAAAACCGTGGCGGCACGTCACGTAATCTCCAGTACCGAGTGTTGTATCGCCACCAGCTCGGCCGTGAAGACAGACACAGCGCCTGGCAGAGCCCCGCTGACTTCAAACAGAGGAGATACGGCGTGGAAGCCGTGACACGAGGTGTGCTCCAAAAAGGTCGAACGCAATACTCCCGGCACAGTACAAGCTTTGGGAGCAGAGGCGTGGCGACAAATAGCCAAAGGTAGTACCCTCCAGGGTGGCGTCCTGGGCAGAACCAGGGGCGCCACCGACCCGAGAGCTATACCCAACTCTCGAAGGAGTTTCTTGGCCCTAAACCCGAAGGGATTAGGGTATGACTGGCGTCTCTCGGCGGCATAAGCACCGTCGAAATCAGCGGCGAAAGCTGTTGGCGAATGAGGGAGGCGCTGGGCTCGCGCGTACAGGCGAGCGATGCACTGTACACGGCGTAGAGCGAGTGGCATCTTCCCAGCATTGACTACTAGGCTCTCAATGGGGGAAGTGTGGAAGGCACCGGTCGCCAGGCGAAGGCCGGTGTGGTGGATCAAGTCCACCTTCCGCAATAAACGCACGGCTGCGGATGCATAAAACTCGCATTCGTAGTCGAGCTTCGAACGAACAATGGACCGATAAAAAAGTAAGGCAGTAGCCCTATCAGGACCTCAAGGGCTGAACGTCACGGAACGGAGAATATCCATGGCGCGGGTACAAGAGACCCTAAGGCTGCGAATATGAGCCTCCCAGGTGAGGCGTCGGTCAAATACAAGACCAAGGAAACGGTGTGATTCAACCACTTCTAGGCGTACCCCATTAAGAAACAAGTCTGGGTCAGGGTGGAGCCGTGGATGGCCGCAGAAGTGCACCACCTTAGTTTTGGCTAAGGAAAACCGAAACCTGTGCGCTTCGGCATAGCGAGAGACGCAGGTAAATGCCTGTTGGAGTCGACGCTCCAGAGTTGGCATCTGGGCCGCGCCAAAAGAGATCGAAAGGTCGTCCACGTACAGCGTAGCGAGAACATCTTCCGGCAGCACCCAGGTGATGCCGTTGATGCTCAGGGCAAAGAGTGTGACCCTGATGACACTTCCCTGCGGGGCACCCTCTTCCTGATCCAATGGGCCGGAGAGGGCTCCCCCCCACCCGTACGCGGAATCGACGATCTCGCAAAAATTCAGATATAAACATTGGGAGGCATCCCCTCGCCCCCATCGTGTGGAGAGTCTCTATGATACCGTATCGCCATGCGGTATAATAGGCCTTCTACAAATCGAAAAACACCGTGGCGTAGTGCTGTCTACGAAGGAAGGCCTCGCAGACGGCATTTTCCAGTCGGAGTAGAGCATCTGACGTGGAGTGGAACTTGCAGAAGCCGCACTGTGCAGAAGACAGATGGCCTCCACTGTCCAGAAAAAAAGGGTAATCTAACATTTACATATTTCTCCATCAACTTGCACAGGCAAGAGGTTAGAGAGATTGGGCGGAAACCGGTCGGAGTAGAGTGATCTCTCCCCGGTTTGCGAAAGGCGAGCACAGTAGCGATTCGCCAGGAGTCTCGGAGAAGACCTTCTATCCAGATCATGTTGAAAAAATCTAACAGAAAGGCCATGCCTTGCTCACCCAGATGTCGAAGCATGGAGTACGGGACATCATTCGGACCATGGCCGGTGTCCGCGCACGAAGCAAGAGCGGAACGCAACATACTCACAGTAAGCCTGTCGTTGAAGGGTTCTCAGCCTCTAGAGGTAAAGTCCAGCCGGCGGCCTTCCGCGACATCAAGACGTGCATTGAATGCTGGCGGAGCAGCATCCCAGCTATAGAATGCGGAGAAAGTGGTCGCAAAGGATTCCGCCACGGACGCGGGGTCCGAGATTGCGGTCCCATTCTCCTGGAGAATGGGACCGCTTCCACACCTCTGCCAGAAGTGTTTTTGCGTTAAGTGAAGACACGTATGCCCGCCAAGAGGAGCGGCGGGCGTGCTTCGAAATATACCGGAACCTAGCCCTAGCCCGACGAAATTCAGCGACAGTGAAATCGTTCGGGCGGCGCTTATAGCGCATGTAGGCATAACGCTGTGTTTGAGGGCCGTCTCACACTCGGCATAAGACGTCCCAGGCAGAGCCGGGCGGGCCAGGACCAAGTCTTAGCCTTGCGGAATTAGAGTCGATCCTGGGCCTGAACGGCCAGGATTTCTTTCCCAAGGAGATATGCACCACATTGCTTAAAAGAAGCGGGGTGTGGCGCTGCGGAATTGATACGATTTAGACTTTTCGTGTGCGGCCTTGGAGCTTCTCACTCAGACTTCGGGTGACCCCGACTCTCCACGTCGACATGAGCGATTCGTATGGCCGAAGCGGTGACAGTAATAGCAACGCCGCGGCAGTGGCACGAATGCCTTCACGCGGTAGCGGTACCAACCGGCACGCACCGATTCAGGGAGCTTGTCACAGTCGAGCGTGATGAAGAGTGTAGGGGTGGGTCTCGAAGCCCCTCCCTGTTTTCTTATCATGCGTTTGACCTTAACCGCCCCATGGTCGGCCAGCTCTAAGGTGATGTCCAATATGGAGTAGTTAATGAGTTTCCTCGTATAAACTACTACTTTCACAAAGTTGATGGTAGAGTGCGGCGTTACACTCACCGGGGTGCCATCAAGTGTCTGAAGAGCACTTATCTTGGCCGCTTCGGAGGGATCCGCCGCATTCGCCAGAAGGCTCCCGTCCGAGAAACGGGTCACCTTCGACTATCTACCAATTGCACTAGCTAATCCTCTCCTCTGATGGATCATATTGCGAATAACGAGGAAGCGTTTAAAGCCAGCGGGCTCGAAAACGCCAGGTAACCTCTGAATCAGTGGCCCCGATGTTATCGAGGCAACGCCCTGTGCACTTTTCGTCTTAGTCATAGTCAGGGGCTCCGTACCCGGGGTGGCTGAGGGGCCGGATGTACCGATCTTGACTTGGTCGCTTACCGAAGTGGCAGCAAACCCATCCGTCCCCGAGTCTTCTTATTCTTTTTCCTATTCTTTTCTTTTTAGGAGAGGATGGCGGGGAATGAACCTGCTTCTCTCCTCCGCTGGCAGGAGCCCCCAGGCCAGATGTACCGGCCTCAGCCAGGTCCTTCTCCGAGATGGAGAAGGTCCTGGCAGTCACAGGGGCATCGGTCAGAGGAGATCCCTCCCCTCCTTGTACTGACTTGGAAACCCAGGCCGTTTGAGGAGGACCTTGCATAGGGGCGGATTCGGGTTCGGATTCCCTCCCATGGAAGGCCCTACCGTCTGAGGCTGGGTTGCCTCAATCCCCATGTCAATCTCAGTAGGGAGGCTCCAGTTGCCCTCCCCCCCCCCCGGACATCGCAGGTCCCGTTGGCAGCGTCCTTAGTCATGTTTGGGAGGCACAAGCCTTGAACCTGGCAAGGTTCAGTATTCTTGCCAGCAGGTCTTTTGAGGAAAGCGACCGAAGGGACCTGGCTTCCCTCTCCCCCCTAAGGGGGTTTGCCCTACCGAGCCGCTTCAATGGGGAGCGGTCGGCTATGGGCTGCCTGCTGGCTTTCTTGGCAGTACCCTTGGAAAGAAAAGGGGGGACTGCGGCTGGGAACAGAGAGGTGCCCGAGAGCACCTCCAGAGAAGGGGGTTGAGGGCGAGTCCCCTGCACCTGTAGGAAAAGGAGAGGAGTAAGCCTCCTCGCCGGTTAGAGAAATTTGGAGGGTCCCCTGCGCAAGCACAGGTGGGGGGGGGGGGGGGCGACCTACATTTTTTCTGTGGAGGTGCCCGAGGGTGGCTCCGTCGATGAACTAGGGGAAATTGTTGATTGTTTCATCATTGGGCACGGTGACTCTCTTTTTTTATATGGGATGCAATAGCTCATCACCCCTCGCTGTAGCCCGCTGTGCAAGGGGCGCATAAAGGCCGCAACTCAGGACCACCCCTCCCGCCTGGCGGCTCCACCTTTGACACGGCGTAAAAACAAATAGATGGTGAAGTGAGAGAAGGAAAGGGGTTGTGAGGAAGGCATGTGTGGGAAAGAAGCAGGTTGTTAAAAACCGACCACCTCAGACCAGAGCTCAGGGGTTAGGGAACGTTGTCCCCTCCCCCCTAAGCCCCGATCCGGGACGGTTGGCTGAGAAGGTCAGCATCTACCTGGTGAAATTAGAAGCTGACCAGAGAAAGTTGTGAAAGAGGTTGTATGAAAAGCGAGGAAACCAGGGGGAAACAAGTGTTTTGAAGGAAGGAGAAGAGGCTAAGCTGGGGTCGGACGGGGTGCTGAATCCCGTCAGCACGGTGGCCAGGGTGGCAAATCACCGCGCCCCATATGGGACAGTTCAATTCAGCCCAGTAACGGGGCATCCTTAATTTGCACACCATATGGGTGAGAGCAGTTCTTCCTGGTACCAAGTGGTGCTAGACAAAAGGTTGAGCAGATAGTTCTAGAAAAAAAAAGTAGCGTTGCGAGGGAGTGCACCAACAAGTTTCCCAAGCCGCATCAGAGTTCATGTCAACCCAGTGATGGGGCTTCCTTAATTTGCACTCAGGTAGGGAGGACGTGCAGCTCCTCCAGGTACCAATTGTAACAGGCTACACAGGGTACCTTGTCCCTGTGGGGTCAATGAGAGAAGAAAATATTTTTTCCATTCTCACTAGGATTCAAACATAAATGTGATTCAGATCCAATGTTTAACTGTTGTCCTGACTGAGATAAACTATTTTAAATAAGTGCAGATCGGTGGCAAAATCCCTACCAAATAGTTTAATTTCTAATTCATTGAGCATTTTGATTTGCATCCATCTCACATCTCCAGTGATGAATTAGCCTTTATACAAGTCCAAATATTCAGCTTTGATTAATTCCCTTTATTTGGCATTCTTACTCTTTCCTGGTTAAGTATCAAGTCCATATTGACAATTGGCAAGCTTAGCAACAACTGTTGGTGACTTTTACCTCAACATATCATCTGTGACGTGTGGTAACTGCAAGAGCTGGTTCTTCCCTTCACTGATGGCCTGCACAATATGCGGAGAAAGCTTCATGGTCGCTTCGATCGTATCTAGCGATAGTAAGCGGGATATCCGCCCAGCGTGGGCCAGCATGATTAACTGAGACACACACATAACCATCTCGTTGATGAGGGTTGGTGTCATCCTGGCCAAGAGGAGACGGTGATGTGATAAGTTATTTGAATATTAATGGGGTTTAACACACTTGTAACCATGGTTGAATACACTACCAAACAAAATAAGAATATAATTTTCCTTTATTAAAATACCTAGATAAATGAAATTTCCATGCATGCATTTCATATATTTTAGGAAGATATCATATGATACAATCGTACATTCAAGAAATTTTACTATACTATGTAAAATAAACTAACAAAATAAAATATTGACAGGCACTAAATAAGAGAAGGATCATTCTGTGAATTGCTTAGCAAGCAAATAATCTAAACAAAGCAAGATTTGACAATGATGAAACTTAAAATACTTAATACTGGGTATTGCACAATCCTGTTACACTTGTTATGACTCTCAACAAAGGACAAAATAATAGTTTTGTTGCAGTTAGACGCATTTTTATTGTTTTAACATATAATTGTGATTAAATTGTAATATTAATCAATGTAGCCGTCTTTGGCAGCGAGCATGAGTTCCAGGCAAGACCTAAATTCAAAAATTGAAATTTTGAATTTTGTCTCAGCTGTATGTTGGCCCCTTTCGTATCATATAATGCAATTTTCACACAAAATTTAGGGGTGACTCAAAAAGTTTGATTTATTTTTAATTCGCTATAAAAATGAAAAAGTGGGAAAAAAAGAAATTTATTTTTAATTCTCTTCAACAAATAAACTAAAATGAAACAAGTCAAATAAAACTCTTTAAGCAAAGGCAATAAATGATGATCATTTTAGAGCTGATTTGGGAGGCACTGGAGTCTCCTTCCAATGCTGCTGAGCTTCATCTTTGGTAATAACAATGTTAAATTGTTGGATTAGAGAAATGGCCTGTTCAACACAGTCATTCACACCTTCAGCTCATGTGCTGCTTTTTTGAGGTGATGATACAAATCATTGTTTTCCCAAGATGGATCCTTCGTCAAGAATTCAGGTTCTTCTGAAAGAATCACCAGAAATATCCTTTTTGTTTTCATTGTAAAAAATTCATAGGGAAATCTATGGTGAAAAAGTTTTTCCATTGACCCTCTTCAATCCTTTTGGTAACTCAACAAAACATTTGTTCCTTCATGGGCTGATTGTCTGAATCCCGCAGACGATTCTTCTTGAAACCTTTGTACTTTGTAATGAGGTTTGTAAGTTTCTTTTGGGCGTAAAACAGCGTTTTTGTAGGGATTGTGGCCTTCATCCTGAACGAAAAAACTGCTTCTACAACCTTCTTAGCACTCTCGAATTTCCTGCACTCTGAAGTCAAGGTGATGTTAAAAAAAGTGACGAAGGACTTGGCCGTTGGACGGGAGTTGAGAAGCAGTAATCTCTTCCTCAGAATGTCCAAGGAGCCAAATTGATGCTGCACTATGTCGAGCCATATCAAAGTTCACCTGCAACAAAAACAGAAGAGAGAATTAGAGGATGAGTCATTGCTGAGGTATTTTTCTGCACAAGCTTAAAAGTAAACAATTTGAGCGACTTTTAAATCTGCTCTGATCATTACAAAATGTTGCAAAATTCAACTTATATTAGGAAAGGGGGCGACCTGCAGCTGAATGTATATAAAAACTAAGAAATTTACCCTATGGCTTTGAAACACCATACTGCACACACAATGTGGACAAAGTCCTTCCTCTTGCTGGCCCACAAAAGATTGATGGAGGAATTCAGCTTATTGACATTGCTGTAGCAGAATTGCAGGTGTTGCCATCGACATGATGTAGTTGAGGGGATTGAGGTCAGGTGATTGCAGTGGCCAAAAGTCCTTCAACCAAAAGTTCATGTTCAGCCCCAACCACTCTTGCACGGCCTTGGCCCCAACTGCTGAATAGCATAGTTCGCCTTTTTGTGATCTTTCTCACCCAGGGCAGGACTTTCATGGCTAAAATATCCCTGTAATCGTCCCCAAACCACACTGGCAGCATCTTCTCACCATTTGGAGGAACAACACTGAGCATCATCACAGAGGCTAAGTCCATGGCCATGGACATGTAACCAACCTCTGAGACATCCTGGTCGAAACTTACCATGCAGTTGTTCTGCTTGTTGATAATAGGATTGGTCATGAATAAAAAAATGAAAGAGAATGATTGCCATGACTCAAGTTGTTAAGGCGGCGAGAGCACTCCCAACATTCGTTCTCACATCGAGCTGGTGAGCAGAGGCCTCTCCACCTACCTCAAGCTCTCGCCGCCCTCCTCTAAGAACATCCATGGACACCATGGCCAAAAAGATGTTCTTCGCGAATGCAGTCATTTTGAGCTTCAGAGCACTTTCAAAGGCCATTCTCACAGTCAAACTGTTGAAAACTTGAAGTGGGCTTGAACGAGGTCGATCTTTAAGGTCTTGAAAATGCAGAAAGTCTTGTCCAAAGTCTTGAACCGAAGAATTCTCTGATGGAGCTCAGGATTGACTTTCATACATGGTGGCACGTCTGAAAGGTGAGTACAACAACAATGGCAATTGTACAGTTCTTACCTACTGAGAAAAATATTGCCAGATGATTTCAAGAAACTTCTAGAATGTTCCTGAAAAAATCACTTATTTTGCACCTGTCAATATTTTATTTTATTAGTTTATTTAGTATAATTTTTTGAATATACAATCATATGAAATCTTCACAAAATATATTAAATACATGCCTTTATCTACCATAGAGATTTCACTTACCTAAGCCTCATATTTTAAAAAATATTTTAATGAAGGAAAATTGTTCTCTTATTTTGCTCAGTAGTGTATATCTAGAAGGAGAAAGTGCAGGGAAAGGATACAAGATGCAAAAAATCAGGTATGAAGGAATTTTTTTATTGGTAGAGAATTATGAGAGATTATTTGGCATTACTTAGTTTGTCCCACTCACCCAAGAATGATGAGGGAAGAAAAAAAAAAGTTAGAAATGTTGAGAATGGGAGGAAAAAAATCTTAAAAAGACCAGGGGTAATCACAAAGAACATAAGGGACCTCCTTTACAATGTGATAATATATTACAAACCACCCCCTAATACATATCCATGAATAGGGTAGACCTAAGTTGATATTAGACGTGAATCGCACTTCTTTTTTTACAGCAGCCATCCAGAGTGTGCCACCAAGGAAATAAATAGCCGCAATTAAAATTTCAGCCTAGTATTATGCTACTTTATAATTCACAAAAAACAAACAAACCCCCAAATAGAAAAAAACAAACACAATAATAATGCAAAATATAAACAGAACAAAGGAAAGAAGAAGGAAGCACACTTCCTGTGTCAGTGGGTGGTTCAGTCTAAAAAGGTCCAACACAATACTCCCTGTGCTGTGGAAGCTTTGGGAGTAAAGGTGTGGCAACAAATAGTCAAAGGTGATAGCCTCCAGGGTGCCACTAGAGGCACCTGAGAGCTACATCAAGCTCTGAAAGGAGTTTCCTACCCCTAAATGCAAAGGGCTTAGGGTATAACTGGTATCTCTCAGTGGCATAGGCACTGTCAAAGTGATATGCAGTGAGTCGTTAAAGGCTGAAGGAGAGGTCAGGTCTGCACGTACAAACATAAATGCACTGTGCATGGTGGAGAGGGAGTGGCATCTCCCTGGTATTGACAAGTAGGCTATCAATGGGGTAGTTATGGAAGTCACTGGTTGCCAAACGGAGACCATTTTAGTGGATCGACTCCACCTCCTGCAATACACACTTTGCTCCGGATGTGTAAAACTCGCAACCATAGTCAAGCATCGAAAGAACAAAAGATCAATAGTAAAGTAAGGCAGTAGCCATATCAACACCCCAAGTTCTGAACATCACAGAATGAAGAATGTCCATGCGGCAAGTACAAGATACTAAGACTGCAAATATGAGCCTCTCAGGTGAGGAGTCGGTCGAAAGCAAGATCAAGGGAATGGTGCGAATCCACCACTTCAAGGTGAACCTGTTTAGGAACAAATTTGATTGGGGTGAGCTGTGGATGGTGGCAGAAATGCAGTACCTTAGCCTTGGCCAAGATAATTGAAGCCTGTGTGCTTCAGCATAGCGAAAGATGCAGTTCAATGCCTGTTCGATTCTAGGCTCCATAGTTGGCATCTGGACTGCACAAGAGGTTGAATGGTCATCTACGAAGAGCATAACAAGAAGATCTTCCAGTAACACCAAGGTGATAGCATTGATGCTCAGAGCAAAGTGTGCAACACTGAGCACATCCCATGTGGAGGCCCTCTTTCTACCCCATTGGGCCGGAGAGGAATCCTTCTCCCCCAGCGTGTGGAGATTCTCTATGGTACTGTATTAGCATGTGGTATCATAGGCTTTCTCCAGATCAAAAAACACAGTGGTGTAGTGGTGTCTACAAAGGAAGGCCTTGCAGATGGGCTTTGCCATTCAGAGCAGAGCATCCGATGGGGACTGGAACTTACAGACAGTGCAATGTGCTGAAGACAGGTGGCCTTCGCTGGCCAGAAAAAGGCTAATCAAATCTTTGCCAATTACTCCATCAACTTGTACATGCAGATTAGAGAAATTGGGCAGAAAATGGCCAGCGTTCATTGAATGGTTCTCTGCCTCTGGAGGTAAAGTCAAGTTGGTGGCCCTCAGTGACATCACAACATGCAATGAATGCAGGCGAAGCAGCATCTCGGGTATTGAATGTGGAAAAAGCAGTCATGAAAGACTATCTGAAACCCATCTCACACTCAGCAGAACATGGAAGCATAGTGTGAAAAATGACAAGACATTCTAGGAATAGTAGTAAGGCCCAGGGCAATGAGGTTGCCGGGAAACTCAAAAGCCTCATCAAAGGAACAGTCATTTCCTGAAATGCAGACCACTGCACCCATTCCAAGCAACACCAGGGAGAATTTTCAGGCAGTAGTGGCTCAGAAAATGGTAGTTGAATGGGAAAGTGATCACTGGTACAAAGGTAATTGACCACTTCCCACCCAAATCAGGCTGCGCATCCGGAGAGCACAGAGATAGATCAAGACAGGAAAATGAAGATGTTTTCAGGCAGTGATGCATAAACTCATCTACATTTAGGACACCGATCTCCAGCTCGGCAAGGACCTGACCCCTGGGATTGATCAAGTAGTTACCTCAGAGCAGGTGTATACCACCCTGATCAAACTATATCCTACACAAGCTTCATTCCCTTTCATGTATGTCTTACATAGGGAAAAAAATCTGAAATCTGTTTTAAAAACTGACTGCCACTCCTTTCTTTCACACATCACATACCCTTCACACAGCGTCAAGCAGGCAAGGTTGTCTTTTTTTAAAAAACTCTAGCCACCCTGTAGAGCGAGAGAAAATGTTGAAGAGTGGTCAGTCATTCCCAAGTGGAATTGACACAACCACCCCACCTAAATGCAATCATGTAATAGCCTCCCTTCACTCTATCCTGGTCCCTCGAGACAGGGTGGCCCTACATAATGGTGGTAACATCGGTGGGGCCTCCAGTGGAGGTTGAAGGATCAAAGCTTTCTCCTTTAATCTCTCCAGAGGTCAGAGGGAGCGGAGATGCCACCTGCTCCTGAGGAGTTATAAACAACAACTACCCCTCACATTCCACCCATCTACTTAGGTTCACACTTTGACATGGATCAGCCAGCCTGACTGGATAGGATATGCGACAGCCCCCCCCCCCCATCCCACCCTTGCACTTGTTGGTCTATTGGCAATTTGTGCTTCTTTTTTTTTGCTTGAGTGAAGGATAAGTTGGGATGAGATGGGAATTGCGAGGCAATCAGAGTGGAGTGCATGGAAAGTTTGCCAGGAGGTTCTTGGGTGGAGATTTGGGAAATAGTGGCAGAAATATTTGGATGCTGCATATGAGAGAGAAGTGGGTTTGAAGAAAATGCTAAGATTAAGAGGATACTGTTTGGAGATGAAGATAGGGATGGGGTGGGATTAATAAGAGCAAGAGGTATTAATGTGTTTTAAGTATCTATGATATAATGTGAATAAGAAAAGATCGATTTTTTTTAACACCCATCTAGCGACTGCTTTCAAGGATGTGTAAAAAAGAATCTAGATCTTTTCTTATTCATATTACATTCAAGATATTTAAAACATTTATTAATACCACTAAATCTAATATCTCACCCCACCCCCATCTTCATCTCCTAGAATAAGATAAGCAGGTAAATGGTTTGACATATGTGGGCAGGGTACAACAAGGTTGCATGATATCACAATGGCGGTTTATTATTATCTTTATAGATGGAGTACTGAGAGAAATATGAATTGGAATGAGGGAAAGGGATACAAGAATTTGGAAGGTTGTGACTGCAACTTGAGGTTGTATGGGCATAAAAGAATGCATGAAATAGGCTTGTGATGTGAATAGAATATATGATTTGCAGTGTGTAAAGAATTGGATGACCATGTTAAATATGAGATAATTATCTGAATAAATATTAGAGGGAAAGGAGTGATCAAGTAGCAATTGGATATTATGCAGGATAGGTTTGCATGGAGGATTTTGTGATAGGAGATACTTTTTTTTTTAAGGAAAAAGGAAACGAGTAGTAAGCAAGCTCCTGGGTCGGGGGAGGTCTTCCCCGGCGCAGGAGCGTGCAACCTATAAGGGAAAAAACAACAAAACAAAACAACCTGGTTAAATAATAGGGAGAAGGCCAGCTTCCCCCCAAAAGTCAACAAGTCCACCAGTCAATGTGCACGCACTCGTCCCGAGTACAAGGGACAGGCGGTAGCGACCCCGCACATCCCGGTACCGAGACAGGTAACGTGCACGAAGATCACCCAGACTGAGACATTCGACAAGAATGTGCCGAACAGTCTGGGAGATGACGCAGTCGTCACAATAGGGCACAGGCGAACGCTCCATCAGATAGCGATGCGTGACACGAGTGTGTCCGATTCGGAGACGACAGAAAACGACCTGAAGCCGTCGCAGCATTAGGAGATAGGTCCATGGGAACAGTCGTGGCGCAATGGAACGCAACTTTAAGTTCCCTTGACCGTCTCCCATCTTCTTTGCCAAGCAGTCCGAAGAGCTGCCCATATTCCTGCCATGTAGTCGGTGTGAGGAAGAACGAAACGCTGGTCCGGTCACAGACTCTTTGGCCCCCTCATTCCCCGCAATTCCTACATGTCCAGGAACCCAGCAGAAGATAATTTCGACATCTGCCCGGCTCGCCAAAACCGTGACGTCACGGATATCGCGAACCGGATGATGTGGAGATTCCAATGCCCCGGAAGTACTCAGGGCGCTTTGTGAGTCGCTATAGATCACAATCCGGTCTCCGAAGCAGGCAAGTCGCGTAATCTCCCGTAGCGAGTGCTGTATTGCCACCAGCTCGGCCGTGAAGACAGACGCAGAGCCTGGCAGAGCCCCGCTGACTTCAAACAGAGGGGATACGGTGTGGAAGCCGACCCCCTCTTCAGACTTGGAGCCATCCATATACACTGGCACGGTTCCAGCATGACACGAGGTGTGCTCCAAAAAGGTCGAACGCAATACTACTGGCGCTGTACAAGCTTTGGGAGCAGAGGCGTGGCGACAAATAGCCAAATGTGGTACCCTCCAGGGTGGTGTCCTGGGCAGAACCAGAGGCGCCACCGGCCCGAGAGCTATACCTAGCTCTCGAAGGAGTTTCCTGGCCCTAAACCCAAAGGGCTTAGGGTATGACTGGCGTCTCTCGGCGGCATAGACACCGTCGAGATCAGCTGCGGATGCAGTGACAGCTGTTGGCGACTGAAGAAGGCACCAGGCTCGCGTGTACAGGCGAGTGATGCACTGCACGTGGCGTAGAGCAAGTGGCATCTCCCCAGAATTGACCAACAGGCTCTCAATGGGGGAAGTGGGGAAGGCACCGGTCGCAAGGCGAAGGTTGGTGTGGTGGATCGAATCCACCTTCCGCAATAAACGCACGGCTGCGGATGCATAAAACTCGCATCCGTAGTCGAGCTTCGAACGAACAAAGGATCGATAAAAAAGTAAGGCAGTAGCTCTATCAGCACCCCAAGCGCTGAACGTCACGGAACGGAGAATATCCATGGCGCGGGTACAAGAGACCCTAAGGCTGCGAATATGAGCCTCCCAGGTGAGGCGTCGGTCAAATACAAGACCAAGGAAACGGTGCGACTCAACCACATCCAGGCGCACCCCATTAAGAAACAAATCTGGGTCGGGGTGGAGCCGTGGGTGGCGGCAGAAGTGCACCACCTTAATCTTGGCCAAAGAAAACCGAAACCTGTGCGCTTCAGCATAGCGAGAGACGCGGTTCAATGCCTGTTGGAGTCGACGCTCCAGAGTTGGCATCTGGGCCGCACCAAAAGAGATTGAAAGGTCATCCACGTAGAGCGTAGCGAGAACATCTTCCGGCAGCACCGACCCGATGCCGTTGATGCTCAGAGCAAAGAGTGTGACACTGAGGACACTTCCCTGCGGGACACCCTCTTCCTGCTCCTTTGGGCCGGAGAGGGCTTCCCCCCACCCATACGCCGAATCGACGATCTCGCAAAAATTCAGATATAAAGACTGGGAGGCGTCCCCTCGACCCCATCGTGTAGAGAGTCTCCATAATACCGTATCGCCATTCGGTATCATTGGTCTTCTCCAGGTCGAAAAACACCGTGGCGTAGTGCTGTCTACGAAGGAAAGCCTCGCAGGTGGCATTTTCCAGCGGAGCAGAGCATCCGACGTTGAGTGGAACTTGCGGAATCCGCACTGTACAGAAGACAGATGGCCTCCGCTGTCCAGGAAAAAGGCTAATCTAACATTTACTAATTTCTCCATCAACTTGCACACGCAAGAGGTTAGAGAGATTGGGCGGAAACCGGCCGGAGTAGAGTAATCTCTCCCCGGTTTGCGAAAGGCTAGCACAGTAGGATGGGAGGTACATAGAACCCCATTGCTATCGAACGCCAATTTGGCATTGAATAAAATAATAGGAATCATTGTTTTTGATAGGGCATAGAAGAGCGTGTATTTTTTTTTATGGCATCCATGCTCACTGACTTCACTTTATGGGAAAGTGCTTGATGATGATATCAATCTCAATGCACATTTTGTGAATGATGACATTGAGTTTGCTTGTAGTTACGGGTGGCTCAGGTTGCATGTACAATGGAAAAATGGGAGGTCTAGATGATATTTTATGAGCACTTCTTTCATTTCAGTGTAGGTGTTTAACTTGGGTGTTGTGAATGCTTCCTGTGGCAAGGAATAGGGTTTTGTTTTATCTTCCGCAATGTGCTGTACTGAGTGGATGAGAGTTTGGGTGCTTACACTATATTGGCATAAGCAAGTGTGAGGTGGGTGTAATAGTTTGTACATATTGGTGATGGAATTTGTGTATTGTCTGAATGTGGTTCCAGCAATTGCTCAAAATGTGTTCCTTTTTGTGTCAGCTTTGTTTGTGTTTGATGTGTTGGAAATTTAGTTCTGCATCCAGTGTGAAGTTAAGGACTGTTTGTGTTTTGTTTAACAGGAACTTGATAATGTCATGCAAGGGTTTTGATACTTCAGTCTGGGTTGTGAAGATAGATATAGAAGATTCTAATGCCAGGATAGACATTGTTACCATAGGAAACATAATTTAGTTAAACCCCACTCTTTTGAAAGAGGTCCAGTGCTACATAACATTTTCTTTAACTTAAGATGAGCACCTCAATGAAAAAAAAACTTACTTAATAATGTAGAGCCGATCTAAGTCCAAAGTATCTGCTCTGAGAGGCATCCTACTCAAGTGAGCGTAGATTAAAGTCCGAGCCTTCAGGGAATAAGGAAAGCAAAGTGGCCGCTCTTTGTTCTTCTCACCCAAGTTTGGGATTTGCTTGATGAGGATGGGTATCTCGACATTGTCTGAAGGCCTTTCCTGATAAAATGGATAACAGGTGCTGACTGATTTCAATTTCAAGGGAGATGAGGTGGATGCAGCCCATTTGGACATTTATCATTTTCCTTTAATCTTTCAAGTGGTCCAAGGGAGCAGAGGTCATCTGTCCCTGGGGAGTAATGCAACAACAACAAAGGTCTTGGCTAGAGATAATTTGAGAGGTAAAGCTCCATATGCAAGGTAAAATGAGTGCAGGCAATGGGGTTCCTGGACCACAATTTTATCTATTTCTTACTCTATACCCATTCCTATGTTAACACCCAGTCTTTGGGCATTGCAGTTATTCAGTTACTGTTAAAGGAAAATCAATTCCAATCAAGTGGACATCCATTACCCTTGCTACACCATCCACCCCCTTTCAGGCAGAAAGTGAGTAGGGAGAGAGATGTGAAAGTAAACTGAGTGAAAAGAGTAAGATATAAACTATAGGTCTTCATGCAGGCAGTGGAATAGAGGGTGTGCACAAAGGCGGGCATTGGGACTTGGAGAATATGTTACCTCTCAAAGTCCCGGGGTCAGGATGGCACACAAGCCTACAGATAACAGCCAACATACCCTTGGAGGTGCGAAAAAGGTAGATAATGGGAAAGAAAGATGGGGGCAAGAGAATGAGAAAAGGGTGCAAGGAAATAAGACATGTTAATCGTCCCACTCCCTTTCTAACTGGAAGCAAAAGGAAGGAGTAAATTAGGATGAATGGATGAAAGCTGGTCAGCGATTAGCCTGCAGAAATAGCAGCCTACTAATGGCAGATCTCCCAAAACTACAGGGAAACAATGAAATGATACCTAATTTCTACTACATTACAGATAAATTGTCAGCTCTCACACTTTGCCCACCCAAAACTATCTTGCTGAAACATATCCACTCAACTTCACTGACCGTTCTATCCAGTCAATTTCACACGACACCCTTGTGAGGGAAGGGTCCACCAGGCCAGTCTGCAGCATGGACATCACACAGTCCTCTTGAGCTAACAGAATAGGCTGAATTTTACCCATCAGGGATGCACTATCCAGAATGCAACACTGTCTTCCAAAAAATCAAACATCTGAAAACTACACTACCTTAACCAAAACACACCAACAACACAATATACACATGCCTTGAAGGCTCTGTGGGAAAACCTGGCACAGGCTATATGCCTCCTCAGAGTCCTGGGACTGTTTGGACAGACACCTTAAGGATCAACAATAAAAACAAGATAAAAAAACAAAATCCACAGGGCCCTCAATGGAGCAATCAAGCATCTACACCTAAAAGCATTACATACAACCCACACAAGCCAAATATGATGAAGATCTGATCTCATATCCTTACACCTTAACACACTACAAATCAGAAAACAAAGCACTAGGTATCACCGAAACAAACACCCTATTAACTCATCTGCATTCCAAAACAAATACCTCAACCTCCTTGAGGTGGTTTCCCAACACATAAAAGTCTGAGGCACGCTTTCCAGTATGTATCATCATCCACAAAACAATGAGGCAAATATACAAGACACCCAAAGGCATCAAACATCCCCAACACCCATCACACACAAAACAATGCCCACACATGAGACAATCATATGTACTGAAAACTACTAATCTGAATCTTGTGCATTACAAAAAACATGAGGGTAAGAGGAGAGGGGGGTTATGGTAGGAAATTGCCATATATATCCCATTCAGCGAGCATAAAGGTGCTTAGTAGGGAAAGATGAAAATGGATAAGGTTAATAACACCACCTGTTCCTTTAGAATCATGGACGAGATCCCCAGACTGTATAATGAAATTCACATTAAAAATAGAATGACAATCACTGGCAAACCCAAAGGCTGGCTCAAGTTAGGGACAGGGGTGCACAAAGAGTGGTAGTAGTGTTTTGTCACCAAGGGACCTACCTCTTTGTGGCTCGAGGAAGAAAGATTCTGTGTCATGAGAAAGACAATATAGAAATCCCATTGATAGGCTCAAAGATGTGTGATTTGTTGTCAGGTGAAGGAAGGGAAGAGACTTAAGTCTTGTGAATGGCTGTGCTGTGAAAGCATGTGAACTGCCTGCAACCATACCAAAGACTCAATGCACTGCCTAACTCGAGGCAGCCTACAGGGGTAGTGAAAAGGTTTGTAACAAACATAAATTTGACTCCCCCTTGCAAAATCCATACAAAAGACTAATTCAGAGCACAAGTTCAATACAACATTAAGAAAGAATCTGGGGCAAATCATCAGTCTCCAAAAAGATTCACTCTTTTATAAGGCACATGGGCAATCCCATGTACCAACGTACCACAATTTCAGGATTGTGTCCTTTTTCAAACTCCAGTGAAGCAGCGAGAATCATTAGAGCCCTCTTGAATACCATCTGGGGTGTTTTGTGGAAGAAGAAGTTGTAGACCTGGATCGTATCAAGGAGAACCTGGCAGGAGAGAAAAGACATTAAATAAAATGAAAACCAATGAGGGTGCATCTGCCAGAATGTTCTGAAAAAATGGTTTGTGAAGGAAGTAGCAAAGTAAGGGGAATGCAAGAGTAGGTGAGGTGTATTTAGTTTGAGTTAAAAAAAAACCTTAGATCAATAAGGAATGAGAAGGCACACATGTCTAAAACACGCCCTTGCTCCTGGCCGAAGGCAGAGCCCTTGAGGGGTGGCAGTGAGACCTGTTTCATGTCAGAGGTATGTGGATATAGATACCCATCGATAGGATCCCTTGGAACAGATTGTGTGTGCATTGTGCTGTGAAGATGGGAGAGGAAAGAAAGCAGTGTTATAATTGGCTGTGTGTGTGATGAGAAGTCTAACATCTGCCCACCCCATTGCAGGGATAAGCATAATATAACCGTGCCCACCAATTGGTAGCAAGATCTTTATGTACACTGACATTTGTGACTGCTCATGCCAGGATGGAATCCTGTACCATGTTGTAATTGGCTGTGTGTGATGAGAAGTCTAAGACCTCCCATACTTACTTGATCATTGGAGAATTTTGAGGAGCGATACCACCAAATGGCAACCACAGTTGGAAGACCAATCATGAAGACCAGGGCATAGAGGCCCAACACCCACAGAGAGTTCTCCTTCTCAATGATCCATGATGGGAGCGCAATGCCAAAGTGCATCGCTCCGGGACCATCAGGATTCCCATACAGCTCATAGTTGCGTCTGGCTGTGTCATCCGTGAGAGCCTGGTACGCTGCAAATGAGAACAAGCGCGAGTTACTCTATGCCATGAGAAGAGAGCACTGGTACTCACCCACAAGGAGTACAACCTTTTAAAGAACACTTGATTTAGTCATTACCTATGAGTAATGGTAGACATCAACAGCGGTTTTTCTTAAATATCCAAAAGGAACAGTAAACTTGTGCAATTTAAGGAGTAAAAGCTAATTCAGTTAGAAAAGGAGAAGTAAAAAAGACAAGAGGAAAATGTAAATGTGATAGAAATAATACAACAAAATAGAGCCAGAGGGATTGCTTTACTAAATGTTATCAAAAAAGTATAAACTTGGAACACTGTGGAGCAAAAAATATATTCATATAAAGAGGGCTGGTCATTTTGTTTTTTATAAAGATGTCACAGCTAAAAGATACATCTGCACCAAAATTATACCAATAGGGCAAATCCTGCAGAAAGTTTGTAAGGAGAGAACTGAAAAAACATGGTGAAGTTAGAGATAGTAAAAATGTGAACACATTATAGCACAAGATATTCCTACAAGTATTTGCCCCAGGATGAGATGCAACCCTCCAGATGACATCACCTTGCAGGTACAAATAGGAAAGGTAAGGAAAAGATGGGGGCAGTAGGAGGAGAAAAAGGTGAGAAGAATGCAGCCATGTTACAAAGCTAGTTGCTGACCACCCTCCCTCCTCGCCCAGACCAGGATTGAAAGGAGGAAAGCTGGTCAGCAACTAGCATTCAAAATTAGTGACTGGCCAATAAAATAGGCTTGTAAAGAAACTGGAGAAGGGTAAAATGGAAATGTGTAGTAGAAATAAAGTTCAGTTAGTCTCAATCTAGTAAGAAACTGGTAGGGATGCTGCAGTCGAGTGTGTGTGCTACTCCTTCAGATACCAGATGTACCAGTCTACACCATGAAGTGTGGGAAAGCCTGGCTTATCCTCATCTAGGCATAAATTTATCTTGAGAATGGGAGTGGTGATTTGGCACTAGCCCTGACAGGGATGCAAACCTTACAAAACAATAGTTGTAGGGAAAACAGTTCAAGTCAACCTAAACTTTTACCACTTTCCCACATAGAGGAATCAGGATGATGCCTATGTCAGTCCCAATAGTGCACCATATTAGTTTAACCATAGAAAACTGAATTTTTTTAAAAAAAATTTTAATTAAGGGGCTATCTGGCGACTGCCGACTAAGGCATAAGTTGCCGTAAACAAACAGCCTAGTTTTAGGCTACTTTAAAAAATTAAACAGAAAACAATAAAAAGAAATAACAATAACAATAACAAAGCAATAACAAAACAATTACAAAAACAACAACAACAATTAAATCGGGTTAAATAAAAGGGAGAAGGCCGGCCTCCCCCAAAAAGTCAATAAGTCCACCAGTCAAAGTACACGCACTCGTCCCGAGCACTAGGGACAGGCGGTAGCGACCCCGCCCATCCCGGTACCGGGACAGGTGTCGTGCGCGAAGATCACCCAGACTGGGACATTCGACAAGAATGTGCCGAACAGTCTGGGGGACGACGCAGTCGTTGCAATAGGGCGCAGGCGAGCGCTCCATCAGATAGCGATGCGTCACACGAGTGTGTCCGATTCGGAGACGACAGAAAGCAACCTGAAGCCGCCGCGGCATTGGGGGATAGGTCCATGGGAACAGTCGCGGCGCAATGGCACGCAACTTTAAGTTCCCTTCGACCGTCTCCCATCTTCTTTGCCAAGCAGTCCGAAGAGCTGCCCGTATTCCTGCCATGTAGTCGGTGTGAGGAAGAGCGAAACGCTGGTCCGGTCGCAGAGTCCTCGCGGACTCTTTGGCGCGCTCATTCCCCGCAATTCCTACATGTCCAGGAACCCAGCAGAAGATAATCTCGACATCTGCCCGGCTCGCCAAAACCGTGGCGTCACGGATATCGCGAACCAGGGGATGCGGAGATTCCAATGCCCCGAGAGCACTCAGGGCGCTTTGTGAGTCGCTATAGATCACAATCCGGGCTCCGAACCGGGCACGTCGCGTAATCTCCCGTACCGAGTGGTGTATTGCCACCAGCTCGGCCGTGAAGACAGACGCAGCGCCTGGTAGAGCCCCGCTGACTTCAAACAGAGGGGATACGGCGTGGAAGCCGACCCCCTCTTGGGACTTGGAGCCATCCGTATACACTGGCACGGTACCAGCGTGACACGATGTGTGCTCCAAAAAGGTCGAACGCAATACTCCCGGCGCAGTACAAGCTTTGGGAGCAGAGGCGTGGCGACAAATAGCCAAATGTGGTACCCTCCAGGGTGGCGTCCTGGGCAGAACCAGGGGCGCCACCGGCCCGAGAGCTATATCTACCTCTCGAAGGAGTTTCCTGGCCCTAAACCCAAAGGGCTTAGGGTATGACTGGCGTCTCTCGGCGGCATAGGCACCATCGAGATCAGCTGCGGATGCAGTGAGAGCTGTTGGCGACTGAAGGAGGCGCCGGGCTAGCGCGTACAGGCGAGTGATGCACTGCACGCGGCGCAGAGCGAGTGGCATCTCCCCAGCATCGACCAACAGGCTCTCAATGGGGGAAGTGCGGAAGGCACCGGTCGCAAGGCGAAGGCCGGTGTGGTGGATCGAGTCCACCTTCCGCAATAAACGCTCGGCTGCGGATGCATAAAACTCGCATCTGTAGTCGAGCTTCGAGCGAACAAAGGATCGATAAAAAAGTAAGGCGGTAGCCCTATCAGCGCTGAACGTCACGGAACGGAGAATGTCCATGGCGCGGGTACAAGAGACCCTAAGGCTGCGAATATGAGCCTCCCAGGTGAGGCGTCGGTCGAATACAAGACCAAGGAAACGGTGCGACTCAACCACATCCAGGCGCACCCCATTAAGAAACAAATCTGGGTCGGGGTGAAGCCGTGGATGGCGGCAGAAGTGCACCACCTTAGTCTTGGCCAAAGAAAACCGAAACCTGTGCGCTTCGGCATAGCGAGAGACGCGGTTCAATGCCTGTTGGAGTCGACGCTCCAGAGTTGGCATCTGGGCTGCGCCAAAAGAGATCGAAAGGTCGTCCACGTAGAGCGTAGCGAGAACATCTTCTGGCAGAACCGAGGTGATGCCGTTGATGCTCAGGGCAAAGAGTGTGACACTGAGGACACTTCCCTGCGGGACACCCTCTTCCTGCTCCTTTGGGCCGGAGAGGGCTCCCCCCACCCGTACGCGGAATCGACGATCTCGCAAAAATTCAGATATAAACATTGGGAGGCGTCCCCTCGCCCCCATCGTGTGGAGAGTCTCCATGATACCGTATCGCCATGCGGTATCATAGGCCTTCTCCAGATCAAAAAACACCGTGGCGTAGTGCTGTCTACGAAGGAAAGCCTCGCAGACGGCATTTTCCAGTCGGAGCAGAGCATCCGACGTAGAGTGGAACTTACGGAAGCCGCACGGTGCAGAAGACAGATGGCCTCCGCTGTCCAGGAAAAAGGCTAATCTAACATTTACCAATTTCTCCATCAACTTGCACACGCAAGAGGTTAGAGAGATTGGACGAAAACCGGTCGGAGTAGAGTGATCTCTCCCCGGTTTGCGAAAGGCGAGCACAGTAGCGATTCGCCAGGAGTCTGGGAGAAGACCCTCCACCCAGATCCTGTTGAACAAATCTAACAGAAAGGCCATGCCTCGCTCACCCAGGTGTCGAAGCATGGCGTACGGGACATCGTCCGGACCATGGGCGGTGTCCGCGCACGAAGCGAGAGCGGAACGCAACTCACTCACAATAAACTTGTCGTTGAAGGGTTCTCCGCCTCTGGAGGTAAAGTCCAGCCGGTGGCCTTCCGCGACATCACGACGTGCATTGAATGCTGGCGGAGCAGCATCACGGCTAGAGAATGCGGAAAAAGCGGGCGCTAAGGATTCCGCCACGGACGCGGGGTCCGAGATTGCGGTCCCATTCTCCTGGAGAACAGGAGGGGGGTCCTGCGAGAACTTGCCCCGAATCCTTTTGACTCGCTTCCACACCTCAGCTAAAGGGGTCTTCCCATTAAGTGAAGACAGGTATGCCCGCCAAGAAGAGCGGCGGGCGTGCTTCGAAATATACCGGAACCTAGCCCTAGCCCGACGAAATTCAGCGACAGTGAAATCGTTCGGGCGGCGCTTATAGCGCATGTAGGCATAACGCTTCTGTTTGAGGGCCGTCTCACACTCGGCCGACCACCATGGGAGTGGTCGGTGTGCAAAACGGCCAGACGTCCTAGGAATAGTAGTCAGGCCCACGGAGATGAGGTTGCCGGAGAAGAACTCAACGGCCTCATCTACCGACCTAAACTCCTCGACTGAGATAGAGAATTCAGTCATTTCCTGAAATGCAGGCCACCGCGCCCGCGCCAAGCACCACCGAGGTGGTCTCTCAGGCGGCAGTTGCCCTGAAAAGGATATTTGAATGGGAAAGTGATCACTACCATGGAGGTCATTGACCACCCCCCAATCAAAATCAGGCTGTGCATCCGAAGAGCACAAAGATAGGTCAAGGCAAGAAAATGAAGCGGTTCTCGGACAGTGATGCGTAAACTCATCCACGTTTAGGACACCCATCTCAAGCTCTTCGATCAGATCGGCAAGGACTTGTCCCCTGGGATTCATGGAGTAATCTCCCCAGAAAGGATGCCTGCCGTTCAGATCTCCAAGCAAGAGATAGGGCCTCGGCAACCGTGCCACGACGCGGCGGAAGTCCCCCGCGTCGAAGTCAGCTGACGGTGGAATGTACACAGAAATGATAGTATACCTCCTATCCAGGTGCAGCTGCACAGCCACTGCCTGAAAGGAGGTATCTAAAGAGAAAGGAAGAACGGAGACATCATGCTGGGTGTAAACCGCGCATCCCCCAGCCCGGCCATCCCGCGGTGGTGGGGTCGCAAGACCCTTATACCCCGGGAGGGCAGGCAGCGGGCATGCGCCTAGCATGGTCTCCTGTAGAAAAATAGCTAACGGGGAACGGGACGAGACGAGCCTCCGCAGCTCCTCCCAGTTGGCCCGGAGTCCACAGCAATTCCATTGAAGGAATATGCCCTCCAGGCCTAGCTCGGAGGAGACGCGGGGGCCCTCCTCGAATTGAAGACCCTCACGGGAATGGCCGTACGCTTCCCGGGGGCAGAACCCCGGGCGCTGTTGGCCGGACAAAGCGCTGAAGGCGCTGTCGCCTTCGAGGACTTATTGGGGGAGGTTGGGCTCGCCATGCGAGTCTTTTCCTCCCTCCGCCTCGAAACCTTAGGCGGGCGTTGCGGCTTGGGAGGCGCCACCGTCTCCGAGCCACTCGCTCCACCTCGGGGCGTGGGCGAAGGGGCCGAAGCTCCTTTGTTGCTGTCCTCCTTTCGGGGAACAGCTTTAGGAACCGCGGAAGATGGCCTAGCAACCATCTTCAGGGGTGTTGCCTCCTGTGAGTCTAACGACTCTGTGGAGGCGCGTGGCCGTTTCGCCTTACGGGAAACGGTCACGCTGGGGGAAGAGGGGGGAGCCCTGGTTTTAGCCGGGGCTGGGTGTGAACCCTTTTTGCCGCCAGCTCTACCAGGGGAGCGCCCGGGTGTAGTAGAGCCCGCAGAAGGGCTCCGAATGGGCGCGGAAACAACCGTGCTCGTTGGCCTGGATGGGCCAGGAGCAGAGGGTGCTTTTCTAACTATTGAGGCATATGACGTCCCAGGCAGAGCCGGGCGCGCCAGGACCAAGTCCTTAGCCTCGCGGAATGAGAGTCGATCCAGGGCCTGAACGGCCAGGATTTCTTTCTCAAGGAGATATGCACCACATTGCTTCGAAGAAGCAGGGTGCGGCTCTCCGCAATTGACACACTTGGCCACACACGATTTGGACTTATTGTGTGCGACCTTGGAGCAATTTACACAGACTTCGGGTGACCCCGATTTTGCACGTCTACATGATCGATTCGTGTGGCCGAAGCGGTGACAGTAATAGCACCGCCGCGGCAGTGGCACGAATGCCTTTACGCGGTAGCGGTACCAACCGGCACGCACCGACTCAGGGAGCTTGTCACAGTCGAACGTGACGAAGAGTGTAGGGGTGGGTTTCGAGGCCCCTCCCTGTTTTCTCATCACACGTTCGACTTTGACCGCCCCATGGTCGGCCAGCTCTAGGGTGATGTCTTCTATGGAGTAGTCAACGAGTTCCCTCGCATAAACTACTCCTTTTACAAAGTTCATGGTAGAGTGAGGCGTCACACTCACCGGGGTGCCATGAAGTGTCCGAAGAGCACTTATCTTGGCTGCCTCGGCGGGATTCGCCGCATTCGCCAGAAGGCTCCCGTCCGAGAAACGGGTTACCTTCGGCTCTCTACCAATTGCACTAGTTAATCCTCTCCTCTGATGGATCATGTTGCCCTTGGACAACATGCTGCCATCAGTGGAGCGAATAACGAGGAAGCGTTTGAAGCCAGCGGGCTCGAAAACGCCAGGAAACCTCTGAATCAGGGGCCCCGATGTCATCGAGGCTCCGCCCTGTGCACTTTTGGTCTTTGTCATCGTCAGGAGCTCCGTACCCGGGGAAGCAGAGGGCCCGGATGTGCCGATCTTGGCTTGGTCGCTTGCCAAAGTGGCAGCAGACCCATCCGTCCCCGTAGCCCCCGCGGATTGAGAGGAGCCCCGAGTCTTCTTCGTCTTTTTGGTCCTTTTCTTTTTTGGAGAGGAGGGCGGGGAATGAACCCGCTTCTCACCCCCGCCGGTAGAAGCCCCCAGGCCAGATGGACCGGCCTCAGCCAGGTCCTTCTCCGAAATGGAGAAGGTCCTGGTGGTCGCAGGGGCATCATCCGGAGGAGATCCCTCCCCTCCTTGTACTGCCTGAGAATCTACAGCCGTTTGATGAGGACCTTGCATAGGGGCGGATTCGGGTTCGGTGCTTGGCGCCGAGCCCGGATTCCCCCCCATGGAAGGCCCTACCTTCTGAGGCTGGTTTTCCTCAAGGACCATGTCTATCACAGGAGGGGCCTCCAGTTGGCCATCCCCTCCCAGGACATCGCAGGTCCCCTTGGCAGCGTCATAAGTCTTTAGTGGGGAGGCACAGGCCTTGACCCCGGCAAGGTTTAATATTTTTGCCAGCAGGTCTTTTGAGGGAAGCGACCGAAGGGGCCTGCCTTCCCTCTCCCCCCTAAGGGGGTTTGCCCTACCGAGCCGCTTGTACGAGGGGCGGTCGGCAATGGGCTGCCTGCTGGCTTTCTTGGCAGTCCCCTTAGAAAGCAAAGGAGGGACTGCCGCTGGAGATAGGGAGGTGCCCGAAAGCACCTCCAGAGAAGGGGGTGAGGGGGAGTCCCCTACACCCGTAGGCGTAGGAGAGGAGTAAGCCTCCTCTCCGGTTAAAGAGGTATGGAGGGTCCCCTGCGCAAGCACAGGGGGGGGGGGACCTCCATCTTTTCTGTGGAGCTGCACGAGGGCGGCTCCGTTGTTTTAGGGGGAATTAAGGGGAGATGGTTTTTTTTTTCATTATTGGGCATGGTGACCCTCTTTGTTTTACGGGACGCAATCGCTCACCATCTCTTGCAGTAGCCCGCACTGCAAGAGGTGCTTACAGGCCCGGCAGAGCCAGGCGCCGCCATTTGGGACCACCCCTCCCGCCTGGTGGCCTGGCAGTCCTTCGGCATGGCGGCTCCACCTTAGACACGGCGTAAAACAGATAGAATGTGAAGAGGAGAGGAAAAGGGATGTGAGGAAGGTATGGGTGGGGATGAAGCAGGTTGTTAAGAAACCCCCATCCCGAACCGGAGCTGAGGGGTTAGGGAACAATGTCCCCTCCCCCCTCAGCCCCCATCCGGGGTGGTTGGCTTGAGAAGAAGGTCAGCATTCTACCCTGTGAAATTAGAGGCTGACCAGAGAAAGTTGTGGGAGAGGTTGTATGAAAAGCGACGAGGTAGGGGAGAAATCGGGCTATCTGAAGGAAGAAAGAGAGGCTAAGCTAGGGCCGGACTAGAAAACTGAAACCTGTGCATTTCAGCAGACATATGAGCCATGCCCCCCCCCCCCAAAAGAAGAGCACAATGAGAACATCCACTAGCATCACCAGTGATACCATTGATTCTCATGGTAAAGAGTGAGGCTAAGGACATTCTAACCTTACCCTATGGGCGCAGAGCGACTTCATACTTCTCATGCACTCAATCTATGTTCTAGTAAGAACTTAAGCAGAAAAGGAGGGGGATAATATCCACTGACCCCAATAGAATGGACAGTCTCCACAATCGTGTTGACCATAAAGCACTTGTTTCTAAACTACAAAACCTTGGAATAGGTGACTACATCCTAGGACTACTTAACGACTTTTTAATACATTGGCAGCAACGTATTGTCGTAGGTGGAATTTTTAGTGAACCTAGATGTATTGTGTCTGGAGTTCCACAAGGCAGTGTTCTTGGGCCTTTGTTGTTTTTAGTATACACAAGTGATTTGGTACAAGATCTTGAAAACAAGGTTGTTCAGTATGCAGATGAAACTACACTTGTTAGAGTAGTCAGGTTTCCAGCAATGAGAAACCAAGTTGCCATGAATCTAAATTGTGATTTTGAAATAATTAGGAAATGGTGTGATCGTTGGGGTATGAAGCTTAATTCATGTAAAACTAAGACCCTCCTGGTTAGTAGATCTAGTACCAATGAGCCACCTCATCCTCCACTCTGTGTTGGAGATACACTTCTTGCTGAGTCGGAATCCCTAACGATCCTCGGCATTACCTATGATTCTCACCTGACTTTTGAGAAGCATCTTTTAAATGTATCTGCTAATGCTGCCCAAAAACTTAGTATTGTATTTAAGGCTTCATATATCTATAATAATGAAGATATTAATGCCACTTGTTTCAGGTCCTTTGTTCTCCATCTTCTTGAGTATTGCTCTCCAGTTTGGATATCTGCATCTGCCAGAGATCTGTCTCTCTTAGATAGGGTTGCTCGTGGAGGCAGGTTCCTTTTTACTGATGGGGCTAGCTATGACTTGAATCATCGACGCATGATTTCATGTTTGTTGATATTCCATAAATACTACTTCAGTAGGGAATTGCCACTATCATTTTTAATTCCTGATCCCCTACCTCTTGCTAGAGCAACAAGGTTTGCGGATGGACAACATCCGCATGCACTATACATTCCCCACTTCTCAGTTTCAGTGTTGCTTTTTGCCAAGTCTGGTAAAGCAGTGGAATGATCTTCCTGCAGAAGTTATGCAGGAAGATCTTAATATCTTGAAACGAAGTTGCAATGCTAGATTAAGGGTGGGTGCTACTGCCTCATAATTTTAATATTGATTTGATTTTAATAATTTTAAACTTATTTATTTATTTATTTACACATTTCAATTTCTTTTTTTCTAGCATTCATTCTTTCTCACTTGACATATAGACACTGTGTTCTGTGGGAGCTTGTTTTCAAGTTCATGGCCACTAGGCTTTTCCTACAAGAATTTTGTGTTCATTATCTCAAATAATAATAATAATGCAGTATCATAGGCCTTCTCCAAATCCAAAAACACAATAGCAAAACCTGGGAAGAAAAGCTTTGCGCATGTTACTTTCCAACCAGAGCAGAATCAGATGTGTAGTACAACTTATGGGGAAAATAAAGTTAGAGAAATTGGATGGAGGAAATGAGTCAGTAAAAAGCAAGCACATAAGCCATTCACCAGGAACCTAGGAATATACTCTCCAACAAGATCCTGTTGAACAAAGCTAATAGAAATGGCGAGTCTGTGCAGTGAAGCATGGCATACAGGATATTGTGTGGCCAGGGGGCACTATCTGCCCATAAAGTGGAAGCAGAATGCAGTGCACTTAGTGAAACAGGTCATTGAGTTCACTACTTCTCAAGGTGAAGTAAAGATGAAAACCATGCATGGTGCTTAGAATGCTGGTTTAGGACTATGCTGGCTGGAGAAACTGGTGAAAACTCCACCACAGATGCATGGTCCTCTCCTTCAGGAGGAGGGAAGGCTTCCATCAGAATTTACTGTGAATAGAGCCCAAGTACATAATTAAGTGACTACACTGGCAGGAACTGGGGCCTGGGACGGAAGAGTATGCTATTCTTCCAGCCATCAAGAAAAAAGGTACATATAATTGAAAATGGGATGTTCAGACTACAGAATATAAAGTTGTATGGTGCATGGATGGAGCTAGATACCAAGATTCAAGACCAAAGACAGTAAACTCAAGAACAACCACCCACCTTTGTTTAATTTCATAAACTTCCGCTCATCTCCTGTGGGTTTGTCAGGATGAAAGGTGAGGGAAAGCTTTCGGTAAGCCTTTTTAATGTCCGCTTGTGAGGCTTGCTGAAAAAGGATGCAAATTTTGAAATACTGATTAAAATGCAGTTTCTAGAACATATATGCTTCCTGCATCCCCCCCATAACCCTGTTGCATTTGCAGATAGGATGAAGAACTGTAAGGAAGCGGAAGAAACAAAGATAAAAAATATTGAGAACATTTCTTTGGGTGCATATCCAAAGAAAAGTTTAGAGGATTGTCTAGGGGTGAAATTACTGTAATTGGGCACCAAGGACTGGGAAGGCATGAATGAAACTCTCCTCAACCTGTCTCTATTCCACAACTGAGGGAAGTAAAAGCCATCTAGATCATACAGGCCTGGGTCGAAGTTTGATGTCACAGGTGGAGACTATAGAGCTTTACTTTCTTCCCTAATTATATTATTACTTTGTATCATTACTTCATTTCATTTATCAATTACCTACCTCTTACCTTTACACTATTATTCACTCAATTTCATTACAATTCAGTGTTAGTTGGTCAGAAATGTAAAGTATGTAGCTGTAAGCTAATTGCTTTTGATTTGTTCTAATCATTCTATATACTCTGTTATTGATATTTCTATTGATACTTATATTATTTTCTTGCCTTTCTATTTCTGCATTGTCTTTGAATCCCAATAAATCATACTATAAGAAAGATCCTTTGGAGCATGATCTTTTATGCACTGGTCAAATGTGTATACCCTTACTCCCCCCTTGAGACTACAAGGAGAAGGTTCTTTCTTATATTATCCTCAAGTTTATCTTGATAAGCTATGCCCACACGACCTTCCCAGCTTTGTCTCACAATCTCCCACCAGCAGTGAGGATGCCCTCCACCCCTTTCTGTTTGTCTTTATATAAATTTGGGTATCCTTTTCATGGATTTATTCTTCTTGTGTTGCTCTAATGATGAACTTTAGCTTAAGTTTGAAAGCTTAGTGAATAAAACTATAATTGCTCAGTTATGCCTCAATTTCCATCCTGTCTTCTGAGATAGTTTACTGTTCCATTTTTGTTTCTAAAGGTCAGAAAAGGTATTTTCCCTAAATTTCAGTTATACAATGTTTTCACAGCTCAATAATTTGGATTGTCTGTGGACTTTTATTTTTCTAATGAAGCCATAAATGTTCAAATTTTTGTTTGGTAGACAGCGCATGTATGCAGTGCTTTTAGTCTGTGGGTGGTCTCACAACCAGCTGACCAACATCAAAGCCAACAGTATGCTAAATGACCAAACATTCTAGGAATAGTAGTTCAGCAACTTCACCACTATGAAGTTGCTGGAGAAGAATTCAAAGTATTCATCTACTCACCTAACTCCTCAAATGGAACAGAGAAAGACTTTTTTTTATGCAGATTATTGTGCATTCTACAAGCACTACCAGATAAGTTTTTTAGGTGGCAGTGGTCCAGAAAATTATAGTTGAATGGCCTAAAGACCATAAGAAATGTCTGGCTATTTTTATACTTTGAGCACAACTAATTTCCAGGATTTTTTTTAGCATTATTCGAGCTCTTTTCCAAAAACTTATATCAGACCATTTCCTTTGAACATTACTTTTTTTATTTATACTTGAATTAGGGCAAAGATTTCAATAACTTTTTTGAGGTTTCTTAGTACCTAAAAAATCATTTGCAATGGAAATGGATATCAAAACAATTGTTGGGAATGAAGAGAGATTAAAGCCAAAATAAAATTTACCAATCTGAGTTTACCCCCAATTTTATGGTGAATTTTCTAAATATCTAATATATATTTGCAAAAGTCTGTATGTGTGTGTGTGTGTGTGTGTGTATATATATATATATATATATATATATATATATATATATATATGAATTCTATAGAAGGCCACCTAAGGTCACCATCGGTGTTTAACTTGGCCAGTGGAGTAACATAGGTTAAAATATTTCCCCTTTGTAAGTTTTGAAGGACAAGTAATCGCGGCTATGAGATGCAATTAAAACATCAACATTGCCTGTGGAAAAATTAAGGTTTGCCAGACCAATTATATGACTGCAATGTTTAAAAAATGTGATAATACCTATTATCACCATGGCCAAGACTCTAATTTAAATATTTAATTAAAACTTGTGCCCATTTGCTTGAGGTGCACTTTAAAGTCTGTGGCTACCACCTGCATACTCATGTTTGCCTGCCTACCCACCCACTTACTTGCCCTGCCGCACTACTGTAATGTAAAAATCATTTTCTGTTAGTCTTTCGTGATACACTACTCCATTACTCAAAATTAAAATAAACCTACCAACTTTCAATTGCATAATTTAACTCAAGCAGAGAATTTAATTTGTTGAAGATATTTTTTTATGCTCAGACAATGCTGGGTATCTTTGCTAGTATATTTTAGATCTTAAGCAACAATTTATGTTACTAGCTCTACCATGATAATTGGGAGTAGCAAGAAATTTTTTGATCCCTTCCTCTTACACCATAGTAACTAAAACAATTTTAAATCCTCCACCCTAACCAACATTAAAATTTCTACTTGTTTCTAAACTGTGATTAAATTTTACTGTTTTGTAAGAGCACATCATCTGATACAACTGAATATGACAAAATTCTGGTCAAAATAACTAAAGGAATGTACCTATGCATAGCCTATGCTGGGCCCCCATGCCCTCAATATTCTAATTAATCCACCATATCACTTTTATATTTTAATCCTTTCTATAGTAATGTTCAACATTCAATAAAAGCTAAACAGAAATAACAATGATGAAAGTAGAGGTGCATCAGCCATATCCAAACACTTTCACAATGCTAAGACAACCAAGTTCTTGAATAAAGAGTAGAGACTTCATGCAACATTGCTTTCAATGATGACATCATTATAAGGTGGTTGCTTCAAAACCCAGACTTGTATGATCTAGAACCATGGGCAATTCCTCCTAACTTAAAATGATTTATATGAAGATAAAAAAACAATCATGGCATCTCTGAAAGAAAGCCTTTTAAAAGTTTATTCAATTTGAGGTAAATGAAAGGATATGGGAGTCCATGCTTCAAAGACAAAGCAGAGAGATGACTCGGGAAACTAGATATAGAAAAAAAGGCAAGGAATAGTTTAAACCAAGACCGCAACTGTCAATAGCTTGAAAACATGGATATGAACCTCAAGGGAAAATATGATAATTCAGTAAACGGTATTGCATATAACTTCATAAACAAACTAATATCTTACCATTCCCACACCTAGAATGTCATAAGGATCAAAATTTGCATACTCGTAATCAAATTCCTGAACCTTATACACTAAAAATGCCATGAAGGCCCACCCAACAAGAAGAATAGTACGCCTGAAAATATAAAAAATATTTTAACATATGCAAAGCAATAATCTTAACCAATGCAATATTCATAAAGAAAACTTAGAGATATATATAGGCATGTATTCATTTGGAAAATAAAATGTTTTTAAATCTAAATTAACAAAAATATTAATTTCGGAAGGAAAGTTTCTTTTTTCATTGATTGATGACAAAATAATAGAGGTGAAATATGGCTACAAATATTACATTTCCTCAAAACCTGTATTCAAGTTTGAAATTCAAAGGACCATGTTTTTTTAATACAAAGTATATTAATATGTATAATTATGATTGTGAAAGCACAAACTACAATTATTTAAATTTTAAAATGGGTGACAAATTTGGCATTATTACATAACATTGAAAAAGAAAATACTCACTGAAAATTCTTTTTCATTCCTTTCAATTTTTCTGGCCTTTTTAATCTTATTTCCTTTGCAACACACCCATCACATTGGCAGCAGTCTTTCTTCTTCCTGGGACTTTCTACAAAAGAAAAATATTGAAAGTCTAAAATATAATTTTGACAAAAAAAGATGGTGGAATTTATAGTAAAAAAAAAAAAAAAAACTAAATAAGTGATAAACATTTAATTGTTTGCCTATCAACAGGGAAGCAAACACTAAAATAAAAGTTAAATAATGGGAGATTGTACGAATAGACAATGAGCAATGAGACAAAAAACAGGAGATTTTTAGAGGCAAGAGAAAGGGATATTAGAAGAACACTAGAATCAAAGAGAGCAGAGGGTGGCACAATGAAGGCAATCCTTTACCGAGAAGACAGAAATAACACCCCTTCTCTTGCCTCTAAAAAACTTGTGTTTCTTGTCTCATTTGCTCATTCGCGTCCAATTTTCTCTTTCTCTTGTACTATATGTATATATAGTCTGCTATACAAAGTTTCTGCATCTTTCTTTCTGTCTTCAAAATTGTTTTGAAAGGCAGAACTTCTATTTTTGCTCTTTCTTTTTATGTGACATGGACAATGAGCCTTTAAATTGTGAGCGGGTAAGAGGATGTGGAATAAAAATTCCTTGGAAGTTCCTAGCTGAGGGAGATAATGGGTTTGATGGGGTAATGCTTTTAGTGAAATAGAGTCACTGTGCCTGGTAGCTTAGCCGTAGAGCATCTGACTGGCAATCAGCAGGCCAAAGTTCGAGTCCCAGTCAAGAATTTTCAAAACCTTTTTTCCCCTGCCATTATTTCTGTCTTCTCGGTAAGAAGTGCCTTATTGTGCGGCCCTCTGCTCTCTTTTGATTCTAGTGTTCTTCTAATGTCTCTTTCTCTCAACTCTAAAAACACCTGTTTCTTGTCTCATTGCTCATTCGCATCCAATTTTCTCTTTCTCTTGTATTATATATATATATATATATATATATATATAAAGCTCACAAAGTGCACACAAGTCAAAGTTATGCAGATACACCCACAAAGGAAAAGTAAAAAATTATTCTGAACGCTTTTGTCTTTATTCTTAAAGACCTTTTCAAGGAATGAACAGGAGGATGGACATACATTTGCCTTAAATAGTGGAAGGGGGGATTAGACTACCCACCTCTGAAACTTAATTAGGATTTTTTACCCCCTAATTAAGATTCAGAGGTGGGTAGTCTAATCCCCCCCCCCCTTCCACTCCTTGAAAAGATTTTAA